>CM055127.1:157114576-157740409 GCA_029206835.1 Rana muscosa | reverse complement strand
GTTTGCCGTGCTTTCTGAAAGTGCACCACACCTACAGCATATAATAGAAGTCTATGGAAAAGTGCAGCTAATCTGCAGGAAAGCCACAGGTGAACTGTGCTGTACCCGCAGTGTGGGTAAACAACAGTGCATCAGTGTGAAAGCAGCCCTAGGCTGCTTTCACACGGTCAGTCCGACCCAATCGGACCCTTTATTCACCTCTAAGGAGAGGCAGATGTAAATGGACTTGTGTCCGTTTACAAACACCTACCTCCAAGTAGAGTGGGCTCTATAAAATAGAGTGGGCTGCCATCCACCCCCTCCGCTCATTGTGGCCCACAACCGGTTACCAAGTCGCTTAAGTGGCCCTCGCTCTTCAAAAGGTTGGGCACCCCTGGCCTAAGTACTGGGTCACATTTCTGCTGAAGGTGAGGATAAGTTCTGATTGGCTGATCATATGATCTTTGTTTTTAATATTCTCATCCTCTCTGGAATGCCAGAGCAAAAACACGACAACAAACATTTAGAATCGGGACTGGGGATGTCCTTGGGTGATAAGCAGAGTCCAGACTTCTGTCTGGAAGGGGATCAAACCACACAGTGAATGCATTGTAGGCTTGAAAAATGTGGTTTCATTGTATAGACTAAATAAGTGTCATCTGAAGAGGGACACTGCTATAACTAAAGGCTGGGTCCATAGAAAAATGAGATTTAATAACTACTCCTTCATTGTTTGTATGTTTTTGTCACTGGTGTGGACATCTGTTTTTGCTTTCATTTTAGACAACATTTATGCTTTCACGATGGCTGATACCCTCAATATTGATCTAACCAAATACGATTATGGCTCCATCATGCATTATGATAGGTGAGTCTAGTTTGCTGCGTTTTACTAAAATGGTTTATCTATCTTTCAGAGAGCTCCTGATGAGACACAGAAGTGTATAGGTGGCTCTTTTTTCTTTTTTTTTTGAGGTCTTCTACTAGTTTTCTTCCCTTAAGTTTCCACTGCTGTCTGTGACCCGGTTAGTAGAATTGTAATTCCTGTTCTTATGACTGCAGGAGAAGAAATGAGGGGAGTAGTTGTTAAAAGGCCAGGAAAATGCAGGCAGTATTACCCAGACACCGGGTCTAAAGCCCCGTACACACGGTCGGACTTTTGCCCAACAAACTTCGTTTTGAGCAAGTTGGACCAACAATCCGACCGTGTGTACACTCCATCGGACAAACTTTTTTTTGTTTTGGATTTCATCGGACAAAAGTTGGGTCTGCAAACGGACAAACTTTTGCCCAACAAAAGTCTGATGGAGCAAAGTCCGACCGTGTGTACAGATAATCATCGGACTTTAGTCCAATAGACAAAACAACTAATGTTAAAATCAACCAACAATAGCAGAAGTGGACCAAAGGATGGCAGTAAAGATCAGAAAAGAGCAGAAAAAACACGTGATGTTGTAAGAAGTTTTAAGAAAGTTTTCAGAAAAGTCAGAGCGTGTGTATGCTATGGGTGTTCCCAACCAACTCCGTTCGGACCAAAAACCACAGAAAAGTCCGATGGAAGTCCGACCGTGTGTACGGGGCTTTACCCCTCATGATTTTACTGAAATGGCATTACTGTTTATATTTCCATAGGGAAGATTTTTCATTACATCCTATTCAAACACCCAACTGGAATTTGGGGGAAATCTACTCAATGGGGATGCCGATTACAAATAAAAACCAACAGTTCTATTTATTTCATAGTCTGCTGCCGTTCAGCACCTTTGGAAACTTAGGATCTCATTTGGGATAAACAGCAGAAAACTCTCTCCATCATACTTTGCAGTTTTACTGCATACTGTGGCCTGCCCATTCATAAAATGTATCTTACAGTGTGCTTAGTTCTCTCTGTGTAAAGCAGAAAGAAATGTTCTTCGTAATCATAACTAACTGGGACATTTTTAAATTAGTGGGCCTGAGAATGTGGGAATAGGGGTGAAGACTGTATTGCTTTGGATTGGATTTTATTCCACAATAAAGACGTCTTCTACAGATTGCGGCAGTCCAGGATGTTTCTTTTCTCCATAGACTTGTGCAGAGCCAACACCTGTTTGTTCAAAGTAGGGAGGGAGCATTGCAAAGGTTCAGAGGCTTGGTGAGGGGTAATTCTTTTCACAGGGGTGAAGGGGGCAGGGCTAGCAGCGGCAGAGGCGGTTTTAGGCTTTGTGAGGCCTTAGGCAAAACTTAGACATGAGGCCCCACTCAAAATAATTCAAACAAGAAAAATGGCTGCAGAAAATGCACGGATCTAGCACACAGGTGATCAGCACCACTTCTTAGGGCACCCTCCTCACCCATCAGACATATTCAGCCAAAACAAGAGGGGGGAGAGAGGGGGAGGTGAAAAAGAGAGAGTGGTAATAGAGAGATCCGATGATGCCGACATTAGTATTGATCACAGGCAAATTAGACGGACGCAAGGCCCCTGTGAGTGCGAGGCCTTAGGCGGCCGCCTAACTTGCCTAATTAGAGAGCCGCCTCTGAGCAGCGGTATGTATAGCGTGCCATGCCAAAATGAAGGTAATGGTTGCAGATTGTGCAGGGTTTTTAGCACACCGCAGGAAACTAAAGTTGAAGAGCAGAGCAATACCATAGTAAAATACAGGGCCAACTAAGACAAAGGAAAATATGGAAGGAAAAAATGTCCCTGTGTCTAGGGTGTCTGTCTATGGTATGGTGTAATTGGGATTAAGAAGAGGACTGAGCCCCAGTTCACACTGGTGCGATTTGACAGGTCCAAATTGCATGACAGGTCGCACCCTATTGTCGGCAATGGAACTGTTCAAATCAGTGTGACACCAACTTTTCAGTGCCGCACCGATTTGAAAAAGTAGTTCCTGCACTACTTTTGGCGATTTCAGGTGCAACTTGCATAGACATCTGTGCTTCAAGTCGCACCTGAAGTCTTTCTGACCTGCAACTTTGAAATTGAAATCATGCCACTTACGGTAACTTGAAATCGCACAAAGTCGGATTCCGTACAAACCAAGGCTAAAGCTAGGAGGCTAGGGTGGGGGCTATGTGGGATGTATTGAACAAAGTGGCCCTGGCTGGCTCTAGGTAAAGGAGGACTCTTTGGGGCTTAGAGTGGTAGAGAGGAGCTCTGGATTGAATTTCCATCAGTTGCATGGCAGTAGATCTTGGAGCCAGTCCAACCGATATTTTTTCCAACAGAAACATTTAGGGCACTCTTAAGCCCCGTGCACATTGGCCGAATGTGGGATGACATTGCCTGGTTCAATAAAAAATGGCCAACATTTGGCCTATGTGTATGTCAGTCAGTCCAAAAGCCAGCCGCTTGGCCAGCTTCTGTCGGACGAGCAAGATGGAAAAACCAGGGGGAGGTCGCTGTACTATCGTCAGATCATTAGTACAACGGCTCTGACCAGAGCTGTTGGTGTGTACCAGGCTTTAGCTTCCAATGTTATTTATGTGACAATTCAGCAAAATTAAAAATTCATTAGTCAATGACTGTTTCGCCTGAACACGCTCTTAAGGCATTGCTTGTTCACAAAGAACAATTGTTGGCTGATAGATTTTTAAATGCTTTTACACTTTGAATTGTTGCAATAAAAAAATTGGATTCCCATTGCCCTAAATGTCTCTATGTTGAACAAAAATGTTCACAAAATATGCTTTGTGATCCAGCAGTTTTGGGACTCTGAATTAGTTCCCGGTACCTGCAGCTAGAAAGGTCACTAAGGATGGTTACTATTGTGTAAACAGTTGACTGGCTATAGCTTGACAATTCAAATTGAAAGTGTTTGGAAAGTCAAATCCTGTGAGCAGAGACAGGAGGGCTGATCCAAGTCTATAGACACCCACAGAGTCGCTCAGCATTGAGCCCATGGGTATGCCGCAATTAGACATGTGCGATTAGTTTCGTACGAATCGAAAATTTGTACGAATTTCCGAAAATTCGTACATTCGGAAGCATCCAAAATACGAATTTATATGCTTCCGAATTTTACAAAATTTCGTTAACGAATTTCGGATCCGAATTTGAGAAAGGTATTTTTTGCTTTTTAAATTCATCATAACGAATGTTCGTAATTGTTACAAAAAGTTAACGAAAATTCGTATTCAATCCAAATTGAATTTCGGACACGAATTACGAACTAAAGGCCCGGGCTACAATACCTTTCTCAATATGGAAGTTTAATTTTGCTCATTATTAGGGGCTCCCATCATCCCTGTGCTGTGCTGACTTCCTCCTGGGGCTATACCCCTGCTGTGCTCATAATGAGGGACTCCCACCATCCCTGTGCTGTGCTCATTATGAGGGGCTCCCACCATCCCTGTGATTTTCTGACTTCCTCCTGAGGCTGTACCCCTGCTATGCTCATTATGAGGGACTCCCACCATCCCTGTGCTGTGCTCATTATGAGGGGCTCCCACCATCCCTGTGCTTTTCTGACTTCCCCCTGAGGCTGTACCCCTGCTGTGCTCATTATGAGGGGCTCCCACCATCCCTGTACTCTGCTCATTATGAGGGGCTCCCACCATCCCTGTGCTCTGCTCATTATGAGGGGCTCCCACCATCCCTGTGCTGTGCGGACTTCCTCTTGAGGCTGTACCCCTGCTGTGCTCATTATGAGGGGCTCCCACTATCCCTGTACTCTGCTCATTATGAGGGGCTCCCACCATCCCTGTACTCTGCTCATTATGAGGGGCTCCCACCATCCCTGTGCTCTGCTCATTATGAGGAGCTCCCACCATCCCTGAGCTGTGCGGACTTCCTCTTGGGGCTGTGCCCTTGCTGTGCTCATTATGAGGAGCTCCCACCATCCCTGTGCTGTGCTCATTATGAGGGGCTCCCACCATCCCTGTGCTGTGCTGACTTCCTCCTGGGACTGTACCCCTGCTGTGCTCATTATGAGGGGCTCCCACCATCCCTGTGCTGTGCTCATTATGAGGGGCTCCCACCATCCCTGTGCTGTGCTGACTTCCTCCTGGGACTGTACCCCTGCTGTGCTCATTATGAGGGGCTCCCACCATCCCTGTTCTGTGCTGACTTCCTGGGTTTGTTTGTAGCCCATTGCCGTTAGTTCGTATTTTGTAATTCGTGTCCGAAATTCAATTTGGATGGAAAACAAATTTTCGTTAGGTTTGTTTACTTTTCGTAACAATTACGAAAATTCGTTATGATGAATTTAAAGAGCAAACCCAGGAAGTCAGCAGCACTGCATCATTTGTGTTTCGTACGAATCCAAATAGAATTTTGGACACGAATTACGAAATACGGAACGGAACGAAACGGAACAAATTTATTGACGGCGCCCATGTCTAGCTGCAATACGAAGCAGCTTCTTATGGTGGCTCACCGAGAGCCAGGAGTGCTGGCATGGGACCCCAGAAAAGGAGGAGGATTTGGGCTGCTCTGTGAAAAAACATTGCACAGAGCAGGTAAGTATAACATGTTTATTCATTTAAGAGAATTTTTTTTTTTTTAGCATTTACAATCACTTTAAGCCACTCATTTTTGGTTTCCTCCCTACAGATATGCCTTCTCAAAAAATGGCATGCCTACACTGGAAGCCATTCCCGACGACAGGGTCAGTTTTGGACAGAGGTTTGGCATGAGTGATTTGGATATCATAAAAATTAATACCCTGTACAATTGCTGTAAGTTTTTGTCAAACTAAGCTAAACTATACTAAATGGATATAAAAATGTTGGTAAAAAGACTCACACGCACCCTAATCAATTAAACCACCACTGCGCACATGAAAATAACAAAGTTGGCCTAACAAGCTGCCAACTTAAACAAAATAGTGATGTGAAAAATATTTTAAATATATAAAATAGTGGCGCTAATACATATACTATGAAATATACAACAAAATTTTTTATTTATTTTTTATTTTTTATTTTTTTTAAATATAAATCTTATTCTTACACCACATGATACTGTGCAAAATATATATAGATAATTATATTCAATAAATAACGTCCATTTAGTGAGTTTCAAAGTGATCACACACTTTCAAAAAAAGGAAGGGGCTAAAACAAGCCCAAAAGTAAATTTCTCTATAGGTGTATCCAAGTGTTTCAACTTAAAGACAGCATTCAAAGTCCATAACTTGATGTAAAAAGAAATTCCTTCCACCAACTCCCAGGTGACATTCCCAGGAGGAAACAGGAAGTAGAAGAGAAGCTCTGAGTGTAGAAGGCCTCAGAAGAGATTCAGGGAACATCGGGCACTTCTTCTTTTTTGCATATTCACATCGAGCATTGAGTGAACATTACTGGAAAAGCTGCAATCACCGTGAGTGGTGTTTTTAAAGCCTGATTGCCGATGCATGAGAATGCTAGGCTAATTATTCTGGTGAGTGCAATACCTTTGGGAGAGGAATCACAGTCACAGCGGTGTTGGTGGAAGGAATTTCTTTTTACATCAAGTTATGGACTTTGAATGCGGTCTTTAAGTTGAAACACTTGGATACACCTATAGAGAAATTTACTTTTGGGCTTGTTTTAGCCCCTTCCTTTTTTTGAAAGTGTGTGATCACTTTGAAACTCACTAAATGGACGTTATTTATTGAATATAATTATCTATATATATTTTGCACAGTATCACGTGGTGTAAGAATAAGATTTATATTTAAAAAAAAAAAAAAAAAAAACATTTTTTTAGTTGTATATTTCATAGTATATGTATTAGCGCCACTATTTTATATATTTAAAATACTTTTTCACCTATACTAAATGGATGCCTTTTCTATAACAGTTTTGATCAAAAAAGAAAATGCAGTAACCCTAACAACTTATGGCAAACCACCTTGCACTAGCCTGACTTCTTTAGGGTAATTCTGATTAGCTGCAATGTGATCCTGTACTTTGCTCTTAGCATTTTGACCCTAGCAACATTTGTCAGATGGTATTCCAGGAAGATACAGACTCCTTTAAGGCCCCGGGACTACGTTACCCAGAACCCCGTTCGGCACCCAGGGTGCATTCAGCCACCGCAGAGACTCATGGGAGGGGCTATATAAGAAGAGGGCAAGGCCGAGCTCAGCCTCTTTGGACACCACGCTGCAATCAACAGGTCTTCCTGTGCGGATCTGCTGCAGTGCAGGACATGAAGCCAGGGACTTGCACAACTTCCAGAGAGCCTTCCACCCCACTGCGGAACCTGGGTGACACCTGACTTCGCTGACTACTTACATCAGTTGGATCGGAGACCCGACCGTTGCAGACGCTGTGTTTGTAGACACAACAGGTGGAAGTCCCGGACTGGGATCGCGTCCGGAGTGGTGAGCGAGCACCTGCTCAATCCTATAGGCTGTACTGTTGTTAGGCCTAGAGACTGCCTTGCCCCACCGGCCTTTATTTACTGTTCCACTGGAGACTAGTGGCGGAACTGAGTTGAGTTAGTCTCCGGTGAAGTGTTCTTTATTGTCTACCCCTTTGGATTACAAATACTGTTTCTGTTGTGCACCACCAGTCAAGTTGCATGCGAAGAAATCGTTCTACTAGAGACTGAGTTAAATCTGAGTCAGGCCTGACCAGGAGTTAGAACTTTTGTTGCTGCGCCATAAGGGCGCATAGATAGAGATAGCTGCACTAGAAGGGAAATAGCCTGCATTATCAGGGTGTACTATATTTTCTGCTGCAGGGCTCTGCAGACATATATGTGTTATGTGTTAACCTTGTGCCTTTTACCCAAAGAAAAAACCCCTTATACTTCATCACTTGCTATCAGTGTGTTATCATTATGCAAAGAGGTTACCCTTACAATACAGGTAGATTGTGTGCATGTACTGTTAGATTGTGATACAAGACAACCCCTAGACTAACTGTGCCAGAGTGGGTCGAGTAGATTGCCGGGGGTTGGCGGTGCTGTATTCAGGGCCCGCAAACAAATCCAGCGGCTCTCTTAACTGGGGGTAGCGCTACACGTGGGGGCTCTCGGGTCCGGGATCCTGATACAGCAAGTAACGCGCCAAAAGTACCAGCATGGACCCACTAGAAGTAGGACAGTGGTGCAAGGCGGTCGGCACAGATTCAGCCGGGGTAGTAGTCATAGAACTCCCAGGGATCTGGCAAGAAGAAGTGGTGAAGCAGCTAGTGATGTCACTGTCCCCGCACTAGAAGGTATGGGTGGTGGATGTCAGGTCGAATTCTTCACTGACCCACGCACTAATAGAGTGGAAGAATGGAATCCCAGAGCATTTCAAGAATCCAAGTATAGAAGCAATAGATGATCAGACTTACAGCCTAATACATGCGCTGCCACTCAAGCCAGGAGGATGGTTTCAGACACCGAAACTATCTCCACCACCGTCCCCAAAAGCAGAAAAACGGGAGAAGAAAGAGATCACCACCTGCCACCCTCAGCGCAGAATTATGCGCGGTCCTGGGGGAAATTGTAGCCCAGTGTAAGAAGGATCCTACAGACTACCAAATGTCGGGATACAGAAAACTTTGAATATTTTCTGGAAGGAAGCCTGTACCTTTGGGTGAAGAGGGGTTTGAGGAGTGGTTAGACGGCACCACCCAGGCCTTAGAAGAATGGGAAGTCCCAGAACACAGAAAGAAACAGAGAATTGCTGAAAGCTTGCAGGGGCCTGCTCTAGAGGCCATACACAACCTCAAGATGAGCAAAACAGACTGTGATGCACAGGATTATCTGGATATTCTACAGAATGTGTTCGGTGGAACAGAGAAAATCACTGAGCTCACTTACCAGCTGGAGCACTGCTATCAAAAGACAGGAGAGAAACTGTCAGAATTCATGAGGCGCCTGGATAAGATCCTGCATAAGATGATCCTGAAGAAGGGGATCGACCCGCGGAAGGTGGATGAGGCCCGTGTTCAGCAGGTGATGAGAGGATCTCAGCCCCTGGACCCCATCGCATTAGCGCTACGCAGTGACAAAAGATCCCCCAGCAGCCAGCATCAACAGACACTGCAGCACATCCCAGCACCCCTTGCCATTACATACATTTAGTCCTGGAGGTGCCGGAACTGTGTTCCCCCACGTTCCTGCTGAAAAAAGCCCTGATACTTGTAGATTGTAAAATGCATTTCTTTTTCGTACATCACGGGACACAGAGCGACTTAGTCATTACTAATGGGTTATATAGATTACCTTCAGGTGTTGGCACTGGCCGATTCCAAACCGCAAGTACCCTCCCCTATATAAGCCCCTCCCACCCGGGAGCACCTCAGTTTTTTGCCAGTGTCTAAGGTGTTGGCCAAAGAGTAACATGTGTTTTCACTGGGCTTGCGTACAGGTTCTTTTGGGCCTTAGTAAGCTGTTCCGGATCCCACCAAAAAAGCTTCATAGCTAAACGGTCGGTACCCGGGCCTTGCAGCAGAAGAGCAAGGTTTTGCCTGTAATGCTTCTCTTAGGAGGGCTGGACCCTGGGATCCAGAGCTCTGGTCATACCCACGACCAAGATGTTGTCTGTGCAGGGTGCTATACAGGTCCAGGGGAGTGGAATCCTTGGGAACCCGGTCCCTGAAGGTTTAATTACAATGCCTGCCGTGATAGGTGAAGTTTGGACTTCTGTGGACCAAACAAAGTCCTGCGGCGGGGATCAGGTAAGTGGGGGCCCCCAGGAACTTGGTTCTATTGGGGGACCCCCAAGCCTAATTTGTCTTTCTGTCTGTTACCTAACGGTATTCCCGCTAAATATCTGTGTTTGCCTATAACTACTGAAAATGTAAAATTTTAATAGTAGTCAAGAAAAAAAAAAAACAGGGACCGCGGTACCTGTGTTAAACCACTAGAGGCCGCTGTAGTCCATTTTTCTTGTCATGTGGATCTTTGGTTTTCTCAAGTCAAAAGATCCAGGCAGCTGGTAAGTTTCTCTGTGGGAATCCACTTCCTCTGCCCTGTTGCTGCGCTCATCCACCGCACAGGCCCTCCGGCAAAAAGGGCCCTGGCTCCTAGTCCCCTGTTGATTTCGAAAAGGGCGCCAATGGCGCACGGGCGCGCGCGCGGGGCGCGTGCACGCGCCTCCTATGAAAAAAAGGGGCGGGTGGATGACGCTCGATGCGCGCCGCGGCGCTTCTGCGCATGTGCGGGCGTCCCAGCATGGTTAAAAGACACAGTACAAGTGTCAGCTGCATGCAAACAGAGCTAGCAACAAATAGTGGCACACAGAGGCGGTTGATGCAGGCATCCCCATAGAAAGGCACTTTAGTGGACACCAGCTGGTATATAGCAGCACCTGTGTTAGACTATTACCAGCAAAATTGGTGTATGACGACGGGAATACCTCAGCTTTGTGCTTAAAGGATATGTCGTCCAGACGCTCCGGAAATAGATCTTCCAGGAAGCCAAAGGGGTCTCCATCGGGCTCTGAGGATATTGGGCATGCTTGTACTGCACCAATCTCCCCTGAGAATTCAGAGGTCAGTAGCCGTAGAAACCCCGCAGGAATGCCTGGTGCTGCGGCTGTCCCCAGTCCACCTGCTCCTGTATATATAACAGAGGAGGTTTTATCCTCAACTCTGGGAGGATTGGAAGAGAGATTAACAGCATTGATCGCTGCTTCCCTGTCTCAGGAAAAGCGCGTCCGATCTCCGTCTCCTCCTTCAGAGTGCCTGTTAGTGGAGGAACAGCCCCACACAGAGATCGACCTACCTGAAGGGGATCAGGATGAGGTTGATTCAGTTATGGAGGAATCAACAGTGGAAGAACCTTTCTCAGCTTCTCAGGCTGAAAGATTATGGGTTCAGTCTCTGACTAATATGGTCCGATCAGCATTTAAAATGCCTCTGGCGGAACCACCATCCACTACGGTTTCCTCGCTGGGGTCGCTAAAAGCTCCCCAGGCTGTCTGTTCCTTCCCAATCCACCCTTTATTAGAAGGGCTTATTTACCAGGATTTGGGAGCATCCTGATAAAATATTTGCTCCCCCCAAGAGATTTCCGGTGATCTATCCCATGGAGGATAAGTTCATAAGAAAATGGAGGGTCCCTACAGTGGACGCAGCCATCTCTTCTGTTAACAAATCACTGACATGTCCAGTAGATAATGTTCCAATGTTCAAAGACCCAATAGATAAAAGATTGGAGTCTTTACTAAAATCTGCTTTCTCTACAGCAAGTATGGTGACACAACCTGCGGTAGCAGCGATTGGAGTCTGCCAAGCAGTGAAAGATCAGTTGAAACAAGTCTTAAGGGACTTACCAGATCAGCAGGCTCTTGCCCTAGCTGACCTGCCTAGAGCCTTGTGTTTTGCGGTGGACGCCATAAAGGATACAATCCAACAGGCCTCCCGCTTTACGCTGTCTATAGAACATATGCGTAGGCTTCTGTGGCTCAAAAACTGGTCGGCTGAAGCTCCCTGTAAAAAACTGCTGGTTAGCTTCCCATTTCATGGAGAACGCTTATTTGGAGAAGATCTGGACAAATATATCCAGAAAATTTCTGCCGGTAAAAGTTCACTCTTACCGGTTAAGAACAAGGGTAGAAGTCCTTCTTTTAAGAGGCCTACTTCTCCAGTCCCGGGCACATCGGCTGTGAAGCAGTTCCGACGGCCTCCGCGGTCAAATTCAGGGGACAGAAATCAGGGACAATCACAGGGTAACAAGAAGCCCTGGATCAAGAGAGGTACAAAACCTCCCCCCAAGGCATGAAGCGTTGCCCCCACTCAATCGGGTGGGGGGAAGACTTCAGTTGTTCACAGAGACCTGGCGGGACACCATCAGAGACAGATGGGTGCTCTCCGCAGTAAGTCTGGGATACAAGCTGGAGTTAAAAGGCACTCCTCCTGCCCAATTTATGAGGTCAAACGTGCCAAGAGATCCCCAAAAGAGAGGATCCCTCCTTCTGGCACTAGAACAACTATTGCTCCAAGGTGTAATCATGAAGGTTCCCCTGGAAGAAAGCGGATTCGGGTTTTACTCGAACCTTTTCACAGTCCCCAAACCAAATGGGGACGTGAGGCCCATATTAAATCTAAAAGGGCTAAACAAGTTCCTAAATATCAGGACTTTTCGGATGGAGTCGATCCGATCGGTGGCCACCGCCCTACAAGGGCAGGAATGGCTAGCCTCGATCGACATAAAGGATGCTTATCTGCATATTCCCATCTTTCCGGCCCACCAGAAATTTCTACGCTTTGCAGTAGAAGGGCGCCATTTTCAGTTCAGAGCCTTACCTTTCGGTCTGGCCACAGCACCACGAGTGTTCACAAAAATTCTGGCCCCATTATTGGCCAATCTAAGAACACAGGGTGTAACGATAATGGCATATCTAGACGACCTGCTACTAATAGACCACTCAGTGGAAAAGCTGGAAGTAGCTATTCACAAGACAATCGAGTATCTGGAATATCACGGTTGGATTATCAACCGGGACAAGTCAGCTCTAAGACCAGTCAAAAGTCTGGAATACTTAGGGCTAAGGCTGGATTCAAATCAGAGAAAGATTTTCTTACCTCCAGAGAAGGTGTCGTCTTTAAAAGATTTGACCCACTTAGTGGGTACAAAAAGAAAACCATCCATACGCCTCTGCATGAGGCTGCTGGGAAAGATGGTGGCTTCATTCGAAGCGGTACCCTACGGTCAATTCCATTCAAGGAATTTGCAAAGGGCCATACTGTCAGCCTGGAACAAAAAAGTTCAGGCTTTAGACTTACCAATGTCCCTGTCCCCTTCCGTTCGCAAGAGCCTCCATTGGTGGTTGGTGCCCCAGAATCTGGAAAGAGGGAAACCCTTCAGTCCGGTTTCTTGGAAGGTGGTCACTACAGATGCCAGCCTCATAGGCTGGGGGCAGTACTGGAGCAATGGTCTCTCCAGGGCAAGTGGTCAGAAGCAGAAAAGGCCCTGCCCATCAATCTCTTAGAGATACGAGCAGCCCGGTATGCCCTAGTAGCATGGACATCCAAACTCCAAGGGTCCCCTGTCAGAATTCAATCAGACAATGCCACGGCAGTGGCATATATCAATCACCAGGGTGGCACCAAGAGTCGTGCAGCCCAGAGGGAAGCAAATTGCATCCTGGAGTGGGCAGAAAAATATGTCCCAGCCATATCCGCGGTTTTCATCCCAGGAGTGGAAAATTGGAGAGCGGACTTTCTAAGTCGCCAACAATTATGCCCGGGGGAATGGTCTCTTCACCCCAAGGTTTTCCAGGCAATATGCCAGTGGTGGGGAACACCGGATGTAGATCTGCTAGCATCCAGATTCAACGCAAAAGTGGACAGATTTGTGTCTCGCACAAGGGATCCCCTAGCTTGCGGCTCGGATGCCCTAGTGTTCCCTTGGGATCAGTTCGAGCTGATATATGCATTCCCACCGCCACAATTGTTACCGCGATTACTCCGCAGAATCAGGGTAGAAAAGAAACCAGTGATTCTGGTGGCTCCAGCGTGGCCCCGAAGGGCATGGTACGCGGAGATTGTAAAAATGTCAGTGAGGAGTCCTTGGACCCTCCCACATCGTCCGGACCTGCTGTCGCAGGGACCGATATACCACCCTTCCTTACCAGCCCTAGGTTTGACGGCCTGGCTATTGAAGCCCACATTCTGAAAAAGAGAGGGCTCTCTAATTCTGTGGTATCTACCATGATCAATGCCAGGAAACCGGTATCCAGGCAGATCTATTATAGGATCTGGAAAGCGTACATTACGTGGTGTGAGGCCAGGAAATGGCATCCACGTAAGTACGTGATAGGGAGGATTTTGGACTTCCTACAGTGGGCTGTAGATAGGAAGCTTGCCTTGAGTACTATCAAGGGTCAGATTTCGGCCTTGTCAATATTTTTTCAAAGGCCCTTGGCTTCGCATTCACTAGTCAAAGCCTTTATACAAGCAGTGATGCGTATTAGCCCTCCGGTTAGTATTCCCATATGTCCTTGGGACTTAAACCTGGTTCTGTCGGTTCTACAGAAACAACCGTTTGAACCATTACAACACATTTCCTTGGTTCTTCTCACCAGGAAATTGATTTTCTTAGTAGCCGTTTGTTCGGCTAAAAGAGTATCGGAATTAACCGCCTTGTCCTGTAAGGAGCCATATCTGGTTGTCCATAAGGACAGAGTAGTATTACGTCCTCATCCAGCCTTTCTTCCTAAGGTGGTATCGAGGTTTCATTTGAACCAAGATGTGGTTCTTCCTTCTTTTTTCCCCAAACCTGGCTCGGTAGAGGAAAAGTTATTACATTCTTTGGATGTAGTAAGAGCAGTTAAAGCTTATCTAAAAGCCACTGCTCAGATTCGCAGAACGGATTCTTTATTTGTTCTGCCGGAAGGCCCCAGAAAGGGTCAGGCAGCATCAAAATCTACTTTAGCCAAGTGGATTCGACAGGTCATAATACAAGCCTATGGCTTGAGAAAGAGACCGCCTCCGTTCAAAGTTAGGGCGCACTCCACAAGAGCAGTTGGAACTTCATGGGCAGTGCATCACCAGGCCTCCCTGGCTCAAGTATGTAAGGCCGCAACATGGTCTTCGGTACACACGTTTACTAGGTTCTACCAGGTAGACGTTAGAAGTCAGGAGGATGTCGCCTTTGGGCGCAGTGTGTTGCAGGCCGCAAAAGATCCTCATGCCTGATGGCGCCCAGCTTATGTATCCCTCCCCTCATTTGGCATTGCTTTGGGACGTCCCATTAGTAATGACTAAGTCGCTCTGTGTCCCGTGATGTACGAAAAAGAAAAAGGGATTTTTATAACAGCTTACCTGTAAAATCCTTTTCTTGGAGTACATCACGGGACACAGAGCTCCCACCCCTCTTTTTGGGACACTTATTGCTTGGCTACAAAACTGAGGTGCTCCCGGGTGGGAGGGGCTTATATAGGGGAGGGTACTTCCGGTTTGGAATCGGCCAGTGCCAACACCTGAAGGTAATCTATATAACCCATTAGTAATGACTAAGTCGCTCTGTGTCCCGTGATGTACTCCAAGAAAAGGATTTTACAGGTAAGCTGTTATAAAAATCCCTTTATTGACAAAGCACCAGGTTCACAGTTCTCTTTAAAGCTGAACCCCAGGCAGGTGTACAGTAGGTGCCGCCGATATTGTGTTTCTATCGCGCTCCCATCGCCGATATTCTCGGTGACAGGAGTGCCGAGATGACGGCAGCAGGGTGGCGACACGTGTTGCGCTCGCTGCAATGGCGAGGAGACGCGACACTGTATTGAGCGGGGATCCGACGCGGATTCCCGCCAATACCAGGCACTGCGTTGGTACAGTAGGTGCCGCCGATATTGTGTCAATATCGCCGCTTCTAGCGGCGATATTGACACCCTATGAGCTCCGTCGCGAGAGCCAGCGCCGAGCTGTCTCATCATCGGGAAAGGAAAAAATGTTCCTTTCACGATGAGCGACACGCATTGCCGATAGGCGGGGATCCGACGCGGATTCCCGCCAATACCAGGCACTGCGTTTGGTATGAATCCTGAGCGGGAACTCCACGCCAATTTTTAAAGAAAAAAACGGCGTGGGTTCCCCCTCCAGGGGCATACCAGGCCCTTGGGTCTGGTCTGGATTTGAAGGGGAACCCTACGCCGAAAAAACGGTGTGGGGGTCCCCCTCAAGATCCAAACCAGACCCTTATCCGAGCACGCAACCTGGCAGGCCGCAGGGGAAGAGGGGGGGACGATAGCGGCCCCCCCTCCCTCCTGAACCGTACCAGGCCACATGCCCTCAACATGGGGGGTTTGGTGCTCTGGGGCAGGGGGGCGACCTGCGGCCCCCCCACCCCAGAGCACCCTGCCCCCATGTTGATGAGGACAGGGCCTCTTCCCGACAACCCTGGCCGTTGGTTGTCGGGGTCTGCGGGCAGGGGCTGATCGGAATCCAGGAGCCCCCTTTAATAAGGGGGCCCCAGATACCGGCCCCCCACCCTATGTGAATGAGTATGGGGTACATCGTACCCCTACCCATTCACCTGGTGGAAAATAAATGGAAATAAAAACACAACACAGTTTTTAAAAGTATTTTATTGCACCGCTCCGGAGGTCTTCTTCCGACTTCGGGGGTCTCCGGTGTCGTCGCCGCGTTCTCCGGTTCTTTCTTCTGCCGGGCCACCGCTAACTTCTTTTTAGCTCTTTTGCTAACGGAGGCCCGGTCTTCTCCGTCGTCTTCTTCTTCTTCTCCTGCTCTCCGGTTCTTCTCCCGCTCTCCGGTGTCGTCGCCGCGTTCTCCGGTTCTTTCTTCCGCCGGGCCTCCGCTAACTTCTTTTTAGCTCTTTTGCTAGCAGAGGCCCGGTCTTCTCCGTCGTCGCCGTCGGCGTCTTCTTCCCTCTTCTCCTCCTCGATGTTGACTCGTCGCTTCCTCTCGCAGTAATGGTAAATCTTCGGTCCGCAGAGATTAATCTATTCTTCACATGACGTCAGTCACATGCTCCGGGGCACATGTGCCCTGGAGCATGTGACTGTGACGTCATGTGCACATGTGCCCTGGAGCATGTGACTGTGACGTCATGTGCACATGTGCCCCGGAGCATGTGACTGTGACGTCATGGGACCATGTGACTGTGACGTCATGTGAAGAATAGATTAATCTCTGCGGACCGAAGATTTACCATTACTGCTAGCAAAAGAGCTAAAAAGAAGTTAGCGGAGGCCCGGCAGAAGAAAGAACCGGAGAACGCGGCGACGACACCGGAGAGCGGGAGAAGAACCGGAGAGCGGGAGAAGAAGAAGAAAACGACGGAGAAGACCGGGCCTCCGTTAGCAAAAGAGCTAAAAAGAAGTTAGCGGAGGCCCGGCAGAAGAAAGAACTGGAGAATGCGGCGACGACACCGGAGACCCCCGAAGTCGGAAGAAGACCTCCGGAGCGGTGCAATAAAATACTTTTAAAAACTGTGTTGTGTTTTTATTTCCATTTATTTTCCACCAGGTGAATAGGTAGGGGTACGATGTACCCCATACTCATTCACATAGGGTGGGGGGCCGGTATCTGGGGCCCCCTTATTAAAGGGGGCTCCTGGATTCCGATCAGCCCCTGCCCGCAGACCCCGACAACCAACGGCCAGGGTTGTCGGGAAGAGGCCCTGTCCTCATCAACATGGGGACAGGGTGCTCTGGGGTGGGGGGGCCGCAGGTCGCCCCCCTGCCCCAGAGCACCAAACCCCCCATGTTGAGGGCATGTGGCCTGGTACGGTTCAGGAGGGAGGGGGGGCCGCTATCGTCCCCCCCTCTTCCCCTGCGGCCTGCCAGGTTGCGTGCTCGGATAAGGGTCTGGTTTGGATCTTGAGGGGGACCCCCACGCCGTTTTTTCAGCGTAGGGTTCCCCTTCAAATCCAGACCAGACCCAAGGGCCTGGTATGCCCCTGGAGGGGGAATCCACGCCGGTTTTTCTTTAAAAATTGGCATGGAGTTCCCGCTCAGGATTCATACAGTAGCTCTGTGTTAAGACATCATCACTTATAAAAAAGTACCTGAATGGATCTTTGTCCCCGTACAGGAGATCTCAAAAAGGGAGACAATCAGGTGTGCTGCAGTGCAAGGAGCATGTTGAAGGGAGGAGCGCAGAGTGACCAAGATGATCATATCTGTCTCCTTTCACTGTCTAATCAGTGTTGGTAGGACCTGTAAAAAGTGAACTGCAACACAGAAAGATGGGGGTCTCCCCCCTCCCCAGCCAGGGCTATGGGACTGTGCTGTATGGCAGAGCTGTGTAAGCCTCAGAAATTGATGAACAGAACTACAGTTGCATTGCATTTCATCTATTTTGCACTTTGCCTGGAGTACAGCTTCAATTATTTATGTCTGAATTGTTTATGATTTATGTTCGAATTGCTTCTGGTTTATGTCTTCTGCTTTTCCTTAACAGCATCTGGTTCGAAAGCTTCTAATGGTCAGACAAACACCAAAAATATTCCAACTACTACCACCACCACTACAGTGCCTGTGTTCATACCCAATAGTAAGGTTTTGTCAGGCTTACTTTAAGTATGTGTGTATGTCCATTTTTTTTTTTTTTTGGTTGAGAAGGGTTAAAACTTTTTTTGCCGTGTATATTCTACTCTGAACTCTAAAATATTTGATTTGCCATCGCTTTCTGTTTTAGTGACATTGGTCAGTAGGACAAACAGTGGGGTAAACCTCATCAGCAGGAACACAAATGGTAATAAGCTGTCAATGGGTCCAGCATTCCTTGCTCTATCCAAAACTAAAAAACTAAATTGCTTTACATAAACTTGAAAGAGTAAATAAATAACAATTATATTTGTAATTGGGTTTGGACCCTCTTAAAAGTTCCATTCAGCTACATGTTCAGCTGTTATGACCAGAGTGGCTATATGTTTGGCGTTTCCAAGATGGAGCAGCAAATTCAGCTCAATATGCAGTGATGAGAGCCATTGTTTATATCCAATATTACTTCTCTCCTTACTTGATCTGTTGCTGCAGCTTGGTGACCATACATCCTAAAAAGACTATAATTTCGCCTTTTTTAGAACAAAATGACAAGAACTCTTGGGAAGATCCCTTCCCAGGGATACTCACTTTAGTTGCATTCCTCCAATTCTCCATACCAGTGCTGGGACAAGGTCATCCAGTGCCCAGGGCAAAGATGCCAAATTGCGCCCTCCCTCCACCGCTCACAATATATAAGCTTAGGGGATCCTATGCCCGGCAACAGAAGTAAAGCGCCCCCTTCCCTACAGTAAACTATTGCGCCCAGGGCAGCCGCCCCTCCTGCCCACCCCTTGTCCCGGCCCTGCTCCATACCACAGAGTTTGAACTCCTGACACTGGAGGAAAGATTTGTCAGAGCTTACACATTGAAACTTTTTCCCCTCCTCCCTCCTCCCATATGGCAATGTTTGGGCCTGATTGGCCACTCTGGCCTTAGTCTTGCATCTGTGTAGGAGGTCACATGCACCTCCCTATCCAGAAGGAATAGGCAAAGCGACAGATTCTTTATACCCAGATTTGACTCTCAAAGTACTGCAAGCACATCACATAAGTGGGTCAGATGTACAAAAATTTAGAAAAATTCTAAATGGTATTGCCTTTACAGAATTTTGTGACCCTGTAGGCACAGGATAACATAAAAAATGATATACAGGGGGTAGGGTGACCACGTGTCCTGGATTGCCCGGGACAGTCCCGCATTTTGCAGGTCTGTCCCGGGCACATTCATTCCAGGACAATACAGTGTCCCGGAATGAAACTGACACAGCTACCCCCCGGGCCAATCTAATGCCCCCAAAAAAGGCTACCACATCACTGCTTTACAAACTAACAGTACTTGTCCTGGCTGGGAATGCCTAGAGGAGCACAATCCCACCCCCTGCTTGTGATTGGAGAAATCATAAATCCCGCCTCTTGTGTCCAATCACTGTGCTGTGATTCGTTACAGCACAAGCTGATTTTTGGGAAGGGAGGGTGTCCCTGAATGGTAGTTTGGAAATGTGGTCACTCTAACAGGGGGTCCCCGGGTTACAAACAAGATAGGGACTGTAGGTTTGTTCTTAAGTTGAATTTGTTTGTAAGTCGGAACTGGTAAATTTTTTAGGGGTAGCTTCAGCCAAAAAAATTGTTTTTATACTTTTTGGAGAACATAGGGAAGGGTTACACCCCTGTAACATTTGTTTTGCTGTCTGTGCCCATGTTCAGAAGATTTCCCCTCACTTTCCATTCCAATGACAAATGGATTTTGAAAATTTTTGGTTGTTAGGGAAACACGGACTGGTGATAAAGCTCCAGTGGAGGTATCTTTTTCACATAAAAATGCTTACAGGAGAGAATTTCCCTTCCTAGGGGTAGATTTCCTCTCACTTCCTGTTGTCTCCCTCCGTTTGTAAGTAGGAGTCGTTTGTAAGTCGGATGTTTGAAAGTAGAGGACCGCCTGTATCTGTTAAAGTTAGTTTGATACTTGCCATTATGTTGGCCTGTTGGTTGAAACGCCATCTCTTTGGTGCCCATTAGGCGATACAGGTATTCAACCCATCCAGTCTCCACCATGTGCAATAGCTCCCCCTGTTGGCTTGTACATCTGTAGTGATGTGCAAGCCAATGGGAGAAAGTTACGGTGTTCGGTGGAGGAGCAGATAATGAACACACCAAAAAGTTGGAAAACTTCCAGCCGCTGTTGATCACCAAAAGGCAGCATTATAAGTATAGAACATCCTTTATAACAGGTATTGAATTCTTTACATGCTATCCTGTGCTGAGGTTTGCGTATGAAGCTTAGTACTGTACACACACGGGCCAAATGTTGGGCGCCATCGGGTGGTTCAATAGAAACCTGCTGACCTTCAGCCGTGTGACTGCAGCCGGTCCAACAGAAGCCAGCCTTTGGCCAGCTTCTGTCGCAGGGGCATGACCAAAAAAGGTCTACCAAATGGTTCCTGACCGGTGTGTTCTGGTGGGGAAGCCGCTCCCTGTCAGAACACCATAGCAGAGCAGGGAGATGACTGTACTAACATCGCATAGTAAGTACAGCGTCTCTTCCTGAGCTGTGAGGGTTTTTTTTGTTCAGTTCTGCTGGGTTGAACAAATAAGAACTATTAGTGTGTACTAGGCTTAAGCCCCGTACACACGGTCAGACTTTTGCCCAACAAACTTTGTTTTAAGCAAGTTGGACCAACAATCCGACCGTGTGTACGCTCCATCGGACAAACTTTTTTTCGGACAAAAGTTGGGTCTGTAAACGGACAAACTTTTGCCCAACAAAAGTCCGATGGAGCAAAGTCCTACCGTGTGTACAGAAAACCATAGGACTTTTGTCCGATGGACAAAACAACTAATGTTAAAACCAACCAACAATAGCAGAAGTTGACCAAAGGGTGGCGGTAAAGAGCAGAAAAGAGCAGAAAAACCACGTGATGTTGCAAAAAGTTTTGGGAAAGTTTGCAGAAAAGTCCTGTGGTGTGTATGCTATGGGTGTGCCCGGCCAACTCCGTTCGGACAAAAATCCACGGAAAAGTCCGATGGAAGTCCGACCGTGTGTACGAGGCTTTAAGACGACCCATCCTGCACTAGAACAGTGATAGCATTATCAGAGGTTTTTGGTTAAGGGTGACCACACATAGCACAAAAAAATAAAAGTAATGCAACAAACATCAGTATTTGAAAAGCGAAAGGTGTAAGGCCCGTGTCCCAAGGAGAACTAATGCTCCCTTACATCCCAAGTGTATAATGGGGTTGATTTACTAAAACTGGAGAGTGCAAAATTTGGAACAGCTGTGCATAGAAACCAATCAGCTTCCAAGTTTTTTTTTTTTTCTTAATGCTTAACCACTTAAACCCCGGACCAATACGCAGCATAAAGACCAGGCCCCTTTTTGCGATTCGGCACTGCGTCGCTTTAACTGATAATTGCGTGGTCGTGCGACGTGGCTCCCAAACAAAATTGACGTCCTTTTTTTCCCACAAATAGAGCTTTCTTTTGGTGGTATTTGATCACCTCTGCGGTTTTTATTTTTTGCGCTATAAACAAAAATAGAGCGACAATTTTGAAAAAAATGCAATATTTTTTACTTTTTGCTATAATAAATATCCCCCAAAAATATATATAAAAACATTTTTTTTTCCTCAGTTTAGGCCGATACGTATTCTTCTACATATTTTTGGTAAAAAAAATTGCAATCAGCGTTTATTGATTGGTTTGCGCAAAAGTTATAGCGTTTACAAAATAGGGGATAGTTTTATGGCATTTTTATAAAAAATTTTTTTTTTTTTACTAGTAATGACGGCGATCAGTGATTTTTTTCGTGACTGCGACATTATGGCGGACACATCGGACACTTTTGACACATTTTTGGGACCGTTGTCATTTATACAGCGATCAGTGCTATAAAAATACACTGATTACTGTGAAAATGACACTGGCAGTGAAGGGGTTAACCACTAGGTGGCGCTAAAGGGGTTAAGTGTGCCCTGATGAGTGTTACTAACTGAGGGGGGGGGTTGGGCTGTGTGTCACATGACACCGATCTCCGCTCCGAGTACACGGAGCCGAGATCGGTGTCGTTGTCACTAGGCAGAGCAGGGAGATGCTTGTTTACACAAGCATCTCCCTGCTCTATGCCTCCGTGAGACGATCGCGAGGATGACCGCGGCGATCGAGTCCGCGGGACCCGCGGTCCGACGGGGAAGGCAGCAGGGTCACGAGCGCGCCGCCGGCAGCGCGCGACCCCGACGTCGGGCCGTTAAAGGGGACATACAGGTACGTTGATGTGCCTGTACGTGCCATTCTGCCGTCGTATATCTACAGGAGGGGGGTCCTTAAGTGGTTAATTGAAAAAGCTGAAGTTAGAAGCTGATTGGCTACCATGCAGAGCTGCTCCAGATTTTTCACTCTCTAGTTTTATTAAATCAAACCCAAAAAGAGGAGGTTATTATGACTTCTTTTTCTTGCATAGGAACTTTGATGAGCTCTGAAAGTGCTATGAAGACTTTGCCTTATCACACCTTTTGTGGTTGCAGTTCTTCATGGTGCCCGCTATCCAGCTGCATCCTTGGGTTACATTTATTATTATTATCATTATTATTATTGGATTTTACAATACTGCAGTTTTTTTTATTTTTATATATATATATATATATATATATACAGGCCGGCTTGTAATTTTACATTTACCAAGTCTATAAATCTATGCAGTTGAATATAGAACCAAATACATAGTATAGCTGTGTTATAGCAAGATTTTTTCTCTTCCAGCTTGTAGGGGTGTATGGACGCTGACAGCCCAACGGGGAATTATCGCTTCCCCCAACTTCCCGAACAACTACCCTGATATGATCCACTGTGAATGGACAATCAACGCCACCTCTCAGGTAAGGATGTGCAATATATCCAAGTTTTTATGTATGGTGGATAATTACCGAAATCCTCTATCTAATTTGCTATGTGCCAAATCATGCCAAAACAGAATCTCAATATTTTGTTTAAAGTAATGTTAAATCCTAAAGCAAACATTTCTCCTATTGCAGCTTACCGATTAGTAAATGAAATGGCTGCATTCATTTTTTTTATTTTTTTATTTCTATTTTCATCTGGTGATCTGGTCAGTAAGTCTGTTGCTTTTCAAAAGAACAACCTCTCTTTCAGTCACAGGGATGAGACAATCCATTTAACGCTGGAAGGGGTTCATACATTGATCAACTTTTATTTATGTAAAAACCTTTATCCCAAAAAGGGAGAAAAAAAAAACGGTTTGCTGTAGCTGCCTAGAAAGTGTTAACTGGAGTTTGGCTTCAATTTGTTAGTGTAGTAAAATCTACTAGTAGTAACACTCCCCTCCCCCAGACTGACACTGTCCAAAGGTGCCCCCTGTTCTCTTTCATCCGGGAATGGGGGTGCTCTAATACAGGAGGTGTGTTACTGGCCAGATCATCAGGTGAAAAAAAAAAAGGGAAAAGTCTTATGCCCTGTACACACGATCGGATTTCCGATGGAATAAAATCCGATGGAATTTTCCGTCGGAATTCCGATGAAGCTGACTTCCATCAGTCTTGCCTACAAACCATCAGACAAAATTCCGACCGTCCAAAACGCTGTGACGTAAAACACTCCGACGACCCGAGAAAAATTAAGTTCAATGCTACTGAGCATGCGTCGACTTGATTCTGAGCATGCGTGGGTTTTTTCTCCGTTGGAGTTCCACACAGACGATCAGAATTTCCTATCGTTTTTTTTTTCCATCGGAAAACGTTAAAACAGGTTCTATTTTTTTACACCGATGGAAAAAATTCCGATGGGGCCCACACACGATCGTTTTTTCCGATGAAAAAAAGTCCATCTGAAAAAACGATCGTGTGTACACGGCATTAGGCTACTTTCACACTGAGGCGCTTTGCAGGCGCTATAGAGCTAAAAATAGCGCCTGCAAAGCGCCCTGAAAGAGCTGCTCCTTTCACTCCAATGTGAAAGCCCTGAGGGCTTTCACACTGGAGCGGTGCGCTGGCAGGACGGTACAAAAAGTCCTGCTAGCCGCATCTTTGAGATGCTGTAGGAGCGGTGATCACACCGCTCCTAAAGCACCCCTGCCCATTGAAATCAATGGGAAGCACCTGCAAAGCGCCTCAGCAGCGGCGCTTTGCGGGTGCTTTCAACCCTTTGTTCGGCCGCTTGCGGGGGTTAAAAGCGCCCCGCTTGCGGGGGTTAAAAGCGCCCCGCTAGCACCCGAAAAGCGCTGCAAAAACGACGGAAAAGCGCCGCTAAAAATAGTGGCGTTTTACCGCAGACGGCGCAAAACCTCAGGGTGAAAGTAGCCTTAAAGAAAACAAACAAAAATGCAGACACTACATCTGAAGATGGGTAAGCTGCAATATTACGGTTTTGGGTTTAATACCGCTTTAATGGAAAAAAATATTTACTTCATATTTTTGCTCTCTCATCCTATTTGTTTATTTTAGGGCTGTTACTGATTAAAATTTTCATGTTCGATTAATCGTTTTTTTTTTTATCGATTAATCGACTAATTTCGATTAATTATAACGCACATACAGATCCAACTACTTTTAGCTGATCTCCTTGCAGGCTGATTCCCAGTGCAGCTCCCAACCACTGGAAAAATGGATAGCAGGATACAAAAAACACACAAAGACAGCGCTCAATGGGAATAGCATTACAACTTTTATAGTCTTCTAGTAGGAAACAAAATAAATATTGCACTGGAGATAAAATCGATGTAGCTACATAAACTGTAAAAATGGTGCGAGTAATACCAAACGGTAGCAAAAGCAGTCATAAAAACATGTAGCTAAGTATGATGCTGGTATAAAAATGTGTACAACGATACCACTGCTGAATCCAGATGAGGAGGGGCTAACATCAGTCCGTCGGCATGTAGATGTCCCGTGACGGGAACTATAACAACTCCCAGTGGATGGCTGTAGAATCCCAGGTTGATAGAGAGAAGTGATAGAGGGAAGTGTAACAGCCCTTGCGTGTGGCAGACAGTAAGGTCCCGCCGGCATGCAGATATGAAGGCACAGCAAAGGAGCCCTTCAGATGGATACGGCAAGCTCCGCCGGTGTCCGTGGCGTCACCGGATCTCCGACGGAACTCCCTGAAGACCCGGAAGCCGGCGGAGAGGTGAGTACGGATCAAAAAAATTTTGATCGATCAAAATAATTTTGATTGATCAAAAGACGTAATCGATTAATCGAGGAATTAATAGTTAATTTCCACAGCCCTAGTTTATTTCAATCTTATTTTTCAATGTTGTCCTGTCTTTTTGTCCCGTATCACCATACAAGATGCCTGAGATATTACATTTGCTTCTTTCATTCCAGATTAAAATCACCTTCACAGATTTTGATGTAGACGGTGACATGAAGAGCGACTGTACTGATAGGCTTCGGATCTACGACTCTAAGTATATGTTTGCTGCATACGAGAAGGTCTTTTGTGGGCAGACATTGCCACCATCCTTTACATCCCGGGTGAACACCGTGCATATCATCTTCACCAGTGATCCCGATGTCTCTAGGAGAGGGTTTAGACTTGTATATGGACCAGGTAAGCTCAGTCACAATTCTGTCCTTATTTTATCAGCTCAAATCATCAAGTTTTATAGGTCCTAAGGGACCAGCTTTGGTAAGATGATCCCAGTTTCAATATGGTAACATTTTATTTGACCTTTACGTGGATTAGGGGATTCGAGTTAAAGTAGAACTATAGACAACCTTTTTTTTTTTTTCATTTTAGATAGAGTAAGGGAGGGTTATAACCCCTGTCAGAATTTTTTTTTCCGCTGTCTGTGTCCTATTGGGGAGATATCCCTTCACTTCCTGTCCCATAGCCAAACAGGAAGTGAGAGGAAATCCCTGATAATTAAGGGATTTCCTTGGGGAACCCCAGAACTAGTGTACTCATTGGAAGATTACCTCTATTACTTTTGTGGGGACAACCCGAAATTGGTGATTTTTCTTTTAGTTTCACTTTCAATGATAATGATAAACAGGACAAATGGAGGGTGAATCTCCTGAACTGACAGGTGTTCTAATCTGCTCTATTCAAAACTAAAAAAAAAAAATTTTGCCTTTAGTTATACTTTAGTTTAAAGGGGTTGTAAAGGTTCGTTTTTTATTTTCGAAATAGGTTCCTTTAAGCTAGTGCATTGTTGGTTCACTTACCTTTTCCTTTGATTTACCTTCTAAATGTTTTTTTTCTTTGTCTGAATTTCTCACTTCCTGTTTCTCCTCACTAAACTTCACACCATCATCTGAGTGGTTTGGAGTCACCCAGAACAGCTTACTGAGGAGGAACAGGAAGTGAGAAATTCAGACAAAGAAAACAAAGAAAACAAATATTTAGAAGGGAAATCTAAGGAAAAGGTAAATGAACCAACAATGCACTAGCTTAAAGGAACCTATTTAGAAAAAAAAACGAACCTTTACAACCCCTTTAAAGCCTCGTACACACGGCCGGTTTTCTGGTCAAGAAACGACAAGAAAACTGCCGGGAGAGCTTTCTTGCCGAGAAAACCGAACGTGTGTACGAGGCTTTCAGGTTTCTCGTCAGGAAAACTGGCCAGAATCTCGACCAGTAAAATAGAGAACCTGCTCTCTATTTTCTCGTCGGGATTCTCGTCGGCCTGTTTCCCGACGAGAAACCCGAGAGTGTGTACATTTACCTGTCACCGTGGAAACCCGTGCTTGCTCGAAATGACTTTGACGCATGCGCGGTAGCTTCCTAGGCATAGGTAGGGTGTAGCAAGATGGCAGCGACGGCATTGAATGTGACGAGCGCACACTCGTCGTAGTCAATGACGTCACCACGTTCGTGCCATTCAAAAGAACGGCGGTTCTTTTGAATCGTACGTGTGTACACTCGGCCGGGACAAGACTCTTGTTCAAGAATCTCTTTAGGAAAAACTACGTGTTTTTTCCTGACGAGATTCTCGGTCGTGTGTACGAGGCTTAAGGCTTGAAGTGTGTGTGTCAACCCAACATTTTTTTTGTTGATTGGAGGAAAATTTAAAGCTCCTCTTGGGCTTTTCGTAGCTTTCCAGGACTCATTGTTATCAAAACAGGAAAACACCTATTTCCCCTGAACTACGGACCTAAAACCAAAGACTGGTCTTAAAGCTGATCTTCACCCTCAAAGCATTCAATCCTCCTATCCACTCCTCCTCTACTTATTTTTTTTTTTAAAGAAAGTCTTTGGTCCTGCCCCCACTTGTATGTCAGTCGCTTAGGTGAATGATGAGCACTATGCATCCTTTGCCTCTTGGGTTATGCACGTCACATATCCCAGGAGGCAGAGCCTTTCATTCAGCAAAGGAGGAGCAGGAAGGCCCAGCAGCACATCATTGGGAGCCGGTGTACTGCCGAGCATTGCCCCCCAGCGGATTCTGCCCTCTCTGTACTGCGCAGGCGCGGCACTTTTTCCCAAAATAGCCGAACATGTAGAGCTGAGAGTCAGCTCTACATGGCGCCTGCGCACACCAAATTGTGCTACACTGCTGACATCCAGGCTCTTTCTTTACCATCCCCGTGGACATGGAGGATGTTAAAAAAAGAGCCAGGAGGCCGAGCGAGCGTAGCGAGCCGTCCGAGCGAAGCGAGGACGTGAGGCCGACTGGCCACTTACATCTAGGTCCACGCAGGCGCCGTGTAGAGCCCACTCTCAGCTCTACACGTTCGGCTATTTTCGGAAGCTCATTGACGTTCGTACTGCGCAAGCGCCGCGCCTGCGCAGTACAGTTGGGGGCAGAATCCGCCGGGGGGACGTTTGTCGGCAGATCACCGGCAACATCCTGATGTCACACATTGGCAAGTGGGCGGCCCAGGACCGAGGGATGGCAGAAGAGGATCTCAGCAGGACCATGCTGGATCCACTGGGTGGGTAAGTAATAGTCTAATAATGGTTTCTACCCCTATGTCTAGGCCATGCATGTAAAACTCAATTAGAAATTATACAACATTGTCTCCATGTAGGCAAGGCCCTCATTGGGTATACTGTCCCCTTTCCCATGCAGGACAAAGTGACTTCTCTTTAACCAAAGGGCATCTCTTTACCCACCTTATCAGTTGGGATTAGCTTCAGGTAGACCATGAGTTCAACTTGAACACAGCGTGACCATAGTTCTACATCTGGGCAAACAATTTGGCCAGTTTACTTGCCTTCCCAAACCTCCAGCTGGTGCAGATAGAAATCTGTCATTTATCAGTAGTAACCTACAACCTCTAAACTTCATTTCTTGCCATTTCAAATTGTAACATGGTGTCATTGACCAAATATGGTCATGACTATATTTTTTCAATGATATTACCCAGTTTCTGGCACTGTTTAAGTTCCAAAAGCACCTGGGAACTGTCATTTACGATAGGAGCAGCAGCACGGCATCATCATCATCATCATGGCACTCATGATTGACACTGGATCTACATTGCTGGACACCGTGATTGGTATTGAATTGATAGAGTGGGTCATATTTATTTATTTTGGGGGGGGAGACTTTTTATTTTTAATAAAGGACTATAGTGTGGTTTTATTTGTTTACAGTGTGGTTTACTTCAAGTACAAGGAGTACCATTTGCCCCATTCAGTCAGGAATGAGGGTCAGCTGTCTGGGGGTTCCTTATTGTAAAAGGGCTTCCAGATTCCAATAAAATGCCCCCTCCCACCCCACCCATAGTCTGTAGTGGGGCTCACTGTTATGCTCGGTGTTCGAATTTCAAGATGGGTTTGTGAATCCTCCTCCAAACTGAACCCATACCAATCACTAACACACCCCATAGGTTGCGGCTTTGTGCTATTTTGCAGCCTGTGCTAAGATTGGCTGTGTCGACCCTCTAACCAGGGAGAGTGGGGACAGCAACCCCCCCATTCATAACCTTACTTGTGCCTGTAATTGGCTGTTAGACCCGAGCAGTGTTACAAGGAGCAGGTCATATGTTCATTATACATGGAAGCTCCAGGTATTTTCCAGGCTGTGGAATAGCAGGGAGCAGTGGGGTACTGCGGGTAAGGTGAGTATATGTGGGTCAGGAAATGGACATGAATGCATGAACAAAGTGACAGCATTTCATTGCAAATTAGGCACTTTAGTGATGAACGTTATAGTTGGACTACAACCTTAAAGTGATATTAAGGTTTACTTTTTTTCTTAATAACAAACATGTTATAATTACCGGTTTGTGCAATGGTTTTGCACAGAGCAGCCCCAATCCTCCACTTCTTGGGTCCCCCATCGGTGCTCCTGGCTCCTCCTCTTCTCCCCACCACAGTAAGCCGTTTGCTATGAGGGCACTCATGCGTGCTCGCTTTCGTGCCTTGAAGAATGAGGCTCAGCCAGACCCCTGCTCCCTCCTCACCAGCCTTCTCCTGGGACCTCCATCTTTGGCACTGAGGGTAGTGAGATACTCGGAGCATCGTGCCCGCTCCCTCCTCACTGGCTGTCTCTCAGCCAATAATGAGGCAGAGACCCAGGAGAGCAGATGCTCTCGTGCACATCGCTGGATCACGATCAGGCTCAGGTAAGTCTTAGGGGGGCTGTGTGGGGAGCTGCATACTGAAGGTTTTTTACCTACATGTGTAAAAACCTTCAACCTTTGAAACCATTATAAGTAAGGAAGCGGAGCTGTCACGTACCTTACAGCGGAGCCAAGGAAGTGGGGGCGGCCTCTCGCATGATCCCGGTCCCTGCACCCCCTGGAGGTGAGGACAGGGAATGCAGGGACACGAGAAGGTGCAGGTGCCTGTTGGTTCAGATGGAGTCTCTGGGAGGCACTGGAAACCTCTTCAAGCACAGGTGCTGCAGAAACCAGACGTCAGATCCGTTCAGGGAAGATCCAATAGAATAGACAGGTGCAAGCAGAAGTCGGCAGCGGGCTGGCGGAGAGGTACCAAAGCAAGAGGCAAGGTCGTGGTCAAAGTCCAGGCCGTGATCAGTATAACAGGCAGAGGCAGGAAAGCAGGTAAGGGAGATCCGAGAAGGGTAGTCAAACAAGCCAGGTATCTTCAGGAGCAGGTCAATCCGAAAACAGGTTAAACAGGAACACAGGTACTAGCTGAAAAGGCAATCCAGCGCTGACGCTCAGGTGATTCACGTTTAAATAGGGCGCCGTGCGCCGGGATTGGCGGGGGCGCGCGCATGCCCGGTCTAAGTCCTATACGACCCATTCTAAGTGTCCGCGCATACGCATTAACGCTCACAGGCTAGGAATTCCTTGCTGACACCCGGAAGTGGGTGTTTGCAGCACTGGGTCTCTGACAGGAGCCCTTATTAACTGGAGAACAGCCAAGGCCTCATTCACTTTTTAAACCACTGAGCACCCCACTAAGGTGCAAGAGGGCCACATGTGACCCGCAAAATCAGTTTGGCATGCCTTCTCTAGACCTATAAAAGAAGGAAGAGGACCTTTGTCATGTGAAGGTAACAATAGATGCCATTCTGCTTGTCTCGCGTACTTGGGCCGAAGTGCTAAAGCTAGCATAGGGAGCAGGCAGAATTTTTTTAAATCTGCACATGTATGCTGGTGATGGCTGCATGCCACTTCCCTGGGTGGGTTTCCTTAGTGACAACAGTGGACCATGCCGTGTAATGTGTGCTAAAATGATGACCTGTAGTCTCCATCACAAGCCCTTGTGACAAGGTAACCATGCAGGAACACAATCTAAAGACTAAGTATTGTCACGCTATAACTAAAAGAGCCTAAACAAGGATCTTCATGGCAGGATCACCAGGTTTGGATGAAATCTGTAGAGTTATCATTTAAAACATTTTAAAGAATAACACAAGATTGAAATAACTGATTTTATATCTATCTAAAATATATATTTTTTTCTCTTACAGCATAATGTAGGAAAACCCCCAGGACTGATCCCCCCCCCCCCCCCCCATTTTGAAGAGAAGAGGCCGATTTACAAAAATTACATTTACAACGCAATCTTTTAGAGTACAGTGTTTTTAATGTTACTTTTTATGCAAGTGTCTTTAAAGATAAATATTGGTATGTGTGTGTGTATATATATATATATATATATATATATATATATATACACATTAGACTTGTGCACAACGGAAAAATTGGGTTAGTTTCGGTTCGTTTCTTTTCGGTCCTGTTGATTCGTAATCATTCGTAATTTTGCTAGACGGGATTTTTCATGTTCGGACTAATTCGTATTTTCGCAAGCGACATTTTTCGTTGAATTTTTCGTTGCTTTATAATTCGTACTTTCGGTAGAGTACGTTGTTTTTCGTTGATTCTGGACACAACTCCTACTTTCGTAACTTTTTTGGGTTCGTTGATTCGTAATTTTCCGTGTCTCTCTCACAACGACGCTCCCTATTATGCCTTATGTGCTTCGAATGGATTTGTACTTTTCTAAATACATTGCGGTTATTTGTAACGATTCAAAATCTCGTATTTTACTTTCGTTTTTTACATGCGGCTATAGCCTCCGCCCCTGTACACCATTTTGAGAGGGTTCAGCACGGTGAGGGAGAAGCAGAGAGCAGAGCAGAGTGTTATTGTGCTTCGAATGGATTAGAAATCTCATATTTTACTTTAGTTTTTTACATGCGGCTATAGCCTCCGCCCCTGTACACCATTTTGAGAGGGAGTTCAGCACGGTGAGGGAGAAGCAGAGAGCAGAGCAGAGTGAGTGTTATTGTGCTTCGTATGGATTTGTACATTCGTAACTTTTTTCATAACGAATTATGCCGAAGACATTCGGGCATTCGCTATTTGCGGTATAATTTATTTCGGATTCGGTTTTATTCGTAATTGCTTTGTTCGGAAATTCGAATGCTTCCGAATGTCCGAAAGTTGCTAAATTCGGACGAATTTTGATTCGTTACGAAACGAATTGCACAAGCCTAATATATATATATATATATATATATATATATATATATATATATATATATATATATATATATATTGTATGTATTATGTTATGTATGATATGAAAAACGTAAAGGAAGCTTTTTTTTATTGGGTGTTTTGTGTAATACAATTCCGAAGTTGTAATAAAGAATAAATGTTTTTATCTTAAGAGTCTGGAACTTTTGTTTTGGTACGTTTAACTCCTTCAAACCTTAAAGTGATTGTAAACCTTCAGTTTTTTTTTTTTTTAAATAACAAACATATCATACTTACCTCCACTGTGCAGTTCGTTTTGCACAGTGTGGCCCCGATCATCATCTTCTGGGGTCCCCCGGCTGGGACCATGGCTCCTCCCCGCATCGGTAAACCCCCTGGGAAAAGCGCTCTCCCGGGGGGGGGGGTTACCTTGCGGGCACGCTCTCGAGTCCAGCATTTGTGTCCACAAACACAGAATGCCGGACTCAAGCACGCCCAGGACCAGATTAAGAACATCATGGGCCTGGTGCTGAGGATTTTGGTGGGGCTTTTTGTAAAAAATAAAAATGCAAACAATTTTTTGTTATAACAAATTACATTTAATAGAGAGAGGGAGGATGAGAGAGACAGAAAGGGGATGAGAGAGGGGTGAGGGGTAAAGGAGGGGGGATGAGAGAGAGAGGATGCACATGAGCATGCGTGGGAGTGACAGCGACGCAGCCCAGCCAAGGCAGGTGAACGAAGGAACAGAACCCGGAAGGAAGACCGGTTGAAGATGGAAGCGCCCGGGACCCCGCCTGATTGATTACAGCGCAGCGCTGGAGGGCTCAGTCTGACAGGTAAGTGTACCCTAATGTGCTAATATGCTGTGCATACTTGTACATTATGGCATAACCTACCTCAGGGCCTCTAAAAAGTAGTAATGTTAGTGAAGTTTACTACCGATTTAATATCCCAGGAGCCTCTCATGGGGGCCCCTACTGACCTGGTGGCCCTTGGGCAGTGCCCAAGTGCATAGTTGTCAACATTTCAAAAATATTTTCAGGGACACTTTTTTTTACCAATGGTATATTTAGAGTAGCTGACATCCCCTATGTTCCTCTATGCATCACAGTAGTAATCACAAAATTAAATGAGTACTAATAATGGGCAGAACAAATATGAGGACTGAGAAGATTTCCTTTAGTTGAAGAGGCATAGGGGAGGAGTATGGATGATATAAAAGTGGGAAGTATGTGAAGGTGAGGGAGAGGAATGTGGAGGGTATAACAGTGGGTGCTATGTACAGGAGAGGAGTGTGGAGGGTATGGCAGTGGGCACTATGTACAGGAGAGGAGTGTGGAGGGTATGATGGGGGCAGTATGTACAGGAGAGGAGTGTGGAGGGTATGATGGGGGCAGTATGTACAGGAGAGGAGTGTGGAAGGTATTATATACAGGAGAGGAGAGGAGTGTGGAGAGAAAGACAGTTGGCAGTATGTACAGGAGAGGAGTTTATGAAAGTGGACAGTATGTACAGGAGAGGAGTGTGTAGGGTATCACAGTGAGTGGTATGTACAGGAGAGGAGTGTGGACACAGTATGATAGTGGGCAGTATGCACAGGAGAGGGGTGTGGAGAGTATGACAGCTGGCACTGTACAGTAGAGGAGTTTATGTAAGTGGGCAGTATGTACAGGAGACGAGTGTGGAGGATAAGACAGTGGGCACTATGTACAGGAGAGGAGTGTGGAGGATAAGACAGTGGGCACTATGTACAGGAGAGGAGTGTGGAGGGTATGACAGCGGGTACTATGTACAGGTGAGGAAGATGAAGGTATCTGGGAAGGAAAAATGTAAAGGTTTGTGGAAGGATGTTTAGGGACTGCGTAGTGGTTAAGCGGGCCATACATGGATTTAAATAAAGCCAATTAAGCAGAGACCAGCCATAGTTGATCTATTTATGGGCTAGCTGGTTTTACACAAGTCAACCTATTAATTGACTTGAGTACAACCAGCCTGCCAGGTTTTTCCCAAAACAATCAGTGCTGCCAGCTATAGTTAGCAACACTGATCATTGTATTGTGTGTGTGGGGAAGGCTGAACACTGGCAGAACACAATAACACTGTAGGAGTGATTCCTCCATCCACAGGTCAGCAGGTGAGAGGGTGTGTGGTGGCAGGCTGGGGAGAGAGGTCTGTCAGCAGGGGGGTGTGAGGTGGTCATGGAAGGATATCAATCAGTAGGTGGGGGGAGTAACTGGGAGTGATAACTTTTGGAGTAAGGTCTGTCATCTGCAGGTTGGGAAATGGTCACCTGTGATATAAGTTGAAGGGAGGTGGGTAACATGGGCAGTGGCTGGGGAGTGACCTGGTCGGTGGGGAGTGTGAAATGAATTTGTGGTAATGCTTACTGCCCTTTGAAAGGTGATTTGTGGTATATTGCTTTTCAACGAGTGGTATAGCAGCAGCTGACAGGCAGTCATGAGGTGCTACATTGCTGAATGGTAGTTTTACATTGTTGGACTATGCTGCTACTGCGAGCGAGTTTGGCTTGCAGTTGCAGAGTGGCCCCATTGAAATCAATAGGCGAGTTTGACAGGCGGTGCTGCCTGTCAAACTCTGCAGGCTCCAAGCTGTTTATTGAGCTCAGTGCCTCTGACAAGAAGAGAGGAGAGGCTCTGTGAGCTCATCCTCTCAGTCTGCTGAAAACACAATGTGTCAGCTTGTAATTAAACTGGCTGCTCTGTATGTAGCTTCTGACAGGCTGTGCAAGGATCCCCGTATCTCCTGAACCATAGGTCATATGAGCTCCACATTTTGACCAATGGTGGAGGGGGGCCTCCTGCTACAAACCCCCGATCGCCAAGCCACATCCCTCGAAATCGATTGTTTGTTTTTGGGGGCAAATGGACCTATCTTAAGGCAAGGGCCTGGAGCGGCAGCTCCAATAGCCCCTATGTTAATTTGGCCCTGACCCCGCCCCCTGGTGCCTGCGTCATTGGATTTGATTGACAGCAGCGGGAGCCAATGGCTGCGCTGCTATCAATCTATGCAATCAAGAGCCGAGAATCCTGGGCAGAGAGGAAGAGCGCGTCTCCGCAGAGGGAACGAATGGGCTCAGGTGAGTAAAACAGGGGGGAGGGCTGGGGGGCCGGTCAGTGTGAGAAGTTTTTTCACCTTAATGCTTAGGATGCATTAAGATGATAAAACTTGAGGGTTTACAACCCCTTTGACGCCCAGACCCAATTTTGCAACTTTGTCATGTCTTAGTAAAACTCTACATATAATTGCAACTACTTTGTGTATCCAGGTGGACTTTATCTTGTTTCCTTCATGACAAATTGTTACAATTTACCATCAAATGAAAGCCCAAATAGCTCCTGATTTTTTTATTTTATTATTAAAGAAAAACTGGCCTAAAATAGCAAAAAAAAATTTTTAAATGTAGCTGTATATTTCTTGCTACTACCATAGCCTACCACTAAAGAACAAATCAATTCTCCTGCTCCTGACGACCACAGCAATACCACATACGTGTGTGTGTTTGTTGTATGTACTCATAGGAGGCCCCAGAAACAATAGTAGGCATTTTGCTTTTTTAATCCTACCTAAAACACACAGACACTAATGCCTCGTACACACGATCGGATTTCCGATGGAATAAAATCCAATGGACTTGTTTCATCGGAAATTCCGATGGTGTGTGGGCCCCATCTGACTTTTTTCCATCGGAGTAAAAAAATAGAACATGTTTTAAATTTTTCCGATGGAAAAAAATCAGACGGGAAATTCCAATCGTCTGTGTGGAATTCCATCGGAGAAAAATCCACGCATGCTCAGAATCAAGTCGACGCATGGTCGGAAGCATTGAACTTCATTTTTCTCGGCTCGTCGTAGTGTTTTACGTCACCGCGTTTTGGACGCTCAGAATTTAGTCTGACAGTGTGTATGCAAGACTGATGGAAGTCAGCTTCATCGGAATTCTGATGGAAAATTCCATTGGATTTTATTCCATCGGAAATCCGATCGTGTGTACAAGGCATAACTGATACTAATTTAAAAAAAGGCATTTTTTTAAAATCCTACAATATACTGACTCTGACCTTTGACCCTTACATTGACCCCCAACACTAATCCTGACACTGAGCGCGATCAAGACTTTAGCTATGTTTCTTTATTTTTTTTACAGTTTTTAAAATTATTTTTTGTACACACTTTTGTCTGTTTCCATCTTTCGCCCCCCTACAGGGTGAGAAGAAACCATGCATCCTTCTCTCCATTCAGAAGACAAATGGGCGGGATGCAAAGTGAATGATTACTTTTTTTTTTTTTAATCCGTGGTGGTGCAAAAACCAAAAGCGGAAAAACCATTAAGTGAAAAAAAAACGTGCATGTGAAACACATACAAAAGTGCACTTTCAGTCATTTTTTTAAACTTTCCATCTATTAAATCTTCTGCCCTTGTTGTTTTAACTTTGAATAGTAAAACATTTTTTTTTCTGGCAGTAAAAACCTTATACCGCCCACTTCCTGTTTCTTGTCTGGTCATTTAGCCCAGGCTTATGACATCATGCACAGCTTTCTCTCTCACTCTCGTGAGAATTTGCCAGGAAGGGAGGGGGGATGAGTCATAAGGGGGCCAATGAGAGCTGGAGGTGTGTGTCTGTGCAAATCCAGGAAGTGAACAGCTAGCAGCTTCAGCTGCCCACAGTTAAAATGGATGCAGCCAGACTTAGTGGAGGGAGATTTCTGCAGTATATTTGGCAAGTACAGAATCACAGTATATATAAAATATGAGTGGTTGGAGGAAGGTTTCAGAATGGCAAAGATGTTTTTATTACAAATTATGTGAGCGGACTGCAGTTCCTCTTTAAGGGTGTGCTTTGTCTATCCCCAGAAGGGGTAGGACCTCTACCTGACCCCCCCCCCCAGGGCGCAAGGCTCCTGACAGGGACATAGGGTACTACAAGTCTGCATAGCAAGAAAGCCCGGCAGACCTTGATCTTATAGAACAGCCAAAGCCAACGATTGGATGCTAGGTCAAGGGGCTCTCCCAAAAAGACCTCCAGGATTAGGGGAGGAAGGAACCTGAGGGCCACACATCCTTCCCCTAGATGTCAGGGCAAGCCCAAGGACTCGCACCCTCCATCTTAGTGAGGAAAAAATGCACACAAAAGTGAGAGTGATAAACAGTGGAGAAAAATAAATTAAAGTGGCTGTGCACTGGCTAGGGGGGGAGGAGAAGCAATATACACTGAACTTTCCAGTGACTGGCTGTGTCAGGACCAGTCTGATCATTGGAGGAGAGCAGGCTGAGTTCCCAGCTCAGATAGAGAACTGAGCACTGTGTGCTCTCCTGCTTAGTGTGGTCAGTTTTTAAAAGGGAAAGGAACACTAGGGATGCAATACAAAGAGAACAGGTAATTTTTTATACAAGTACATGGTACAGCAGGCACATATCAGCAATATGAAATGCTGGGCTAACAAACACTTTAAGGCAGCCATTCATTTTCAATGGTCTGGCTGCACATTTTAATGCATGGAATAACAGACATGACCTTTTAAAACACGACACACGACAATGCTCTGAGGTCTCATTCATGTGTGCAACTATTATTGTCGCCCCACTGAAATGCAATCCAAGGTGGCATGTGTGACTTAATTTCTGAGTTTAACCGCTTCTGGACCGCCCCAAGTACATTTACTGCAGCAGAGCGGTCTCTCTGCGCGAAATCACGTACCTGTACTTGATTTTGCTATTTCTGGTCTGGGGAGCGCAACCTGATGTCTGCCGGGACCTGCCGGTCGTTCCAGAGTCAGACAAAACAGTGGTCTGTCTATGTAAACAAGGCAGCATGGGCGTCCGCTCCATAGGGCAAGGGGGGTCAATTGCCCCCCCCCCTGGAAGTCAGAGTGAAGACACACACTTGCCCCCTGTGTTGCAATGGCCTCCGCGGCAGCCGTGGACTTTTTTTTCTAAGTCTGCAGACTGCTGCTGGCCTGAGGGCTGGGGCTGCTCTCAGTCTTTTCCGACTATCCGTCCCTCCCTCCTCACCCCCGGCCCGAGCATCGGATTGGCTTAGCATCACCGTGACCCTGACCCGGCTGTTCCGTGATTGGCTGCTGCCTCAGCCTGCCTCTGCCTGTGTAAATGTGCCTATGCCGATCCGGCCGGCGCCGGCTCCTCCTACAGGTGCGTGACGTGCAGAGGCCGAGAAAAGAGACTGAATACGCTGCCAGTGCCTGCCCTATCGCTGAAGAACTACAGGTAACAGCAGTGCCTGTGCCACAACACCACTGTGTACATCTTTTTGTATTGCAATGTATTGCAATACATCTGTGTTGTGGGCGGCCATATTTTGATCTTGATGAAAACAACCTATACATACAGTATAGGCTGTTTTCATCAAGATCAAAATATGGCCACCCACAACACAGATGTATTGCAATACATTGCAATATAGAAAGATGTACATTCTCTAGGCCAGGGGTCTTCAAACTACGGCCCTCCAGGTGTTCAGGAACTACAATTCCCATCATGCCTAGTCATGTCTGTGAATGTCAGAGTTTTGCAATGCCTCATGGGATTTGTAGTTCTGCAACAGCTGGAGGGCCGTAGTTTGAGGATCCCTGCTCTAGGTTATGTTTACATGGCCATGGAGTGAAGCTGAATTATCCTCAAGAGTTATTTCACACTGCCAGCTGGCCCCGTTATCAGTAAAGCGCCGCTAGTTTTAGTGGCGCTTTACCATCGTTTTTAGTGGCGCTATTCGGCCGCTAGAGGGGTGAGGGGGTTTAAAAAAAAAATAGAAATTGCTAATCAGACAATGGCAGCTTGATCCTTCTATTAAGCTTTTGCATCAGGTTTCTCAAACCTTTGCATGCCTGCGCTTTATGTCATAATGACTAAGCCCCTCCCCTTCATGACATTGTCAAAAAGGGACCGAGCATGGATGACCTTAAAATTATGCCCCCCCCTGAAAAAAGTTCAGTGGACGCCCATGCAAGGCAGATCACCATTCTGTGACAGGAGATGACAGACAATACAAGCACCTTCCCCACAGTTAGAAAGCACTGCCTAGGGACACATTAAACCTTTTGATCGCCCCCTGATGTTAACCCCTTTCCTGCAAGTGTCATTAGTACAGTGACAGTGCATATTATTTATCACTGATCACTGTATTGGTGTCACTGGTCTCCAAAAAGTGTCAAAAGTGACACTTTGTGGCGGACGCATGATCGCCGCCATTACTAGTAAAAAGTAAAATTTGAATTCCATAAAAATATCCCATAGTTTGTAGACGCTATAACTTTTGCGCAAACCAATAAATATACGCTTGTTGGGATTTTTTTTTACCAAAAATATGTAGCAGAATACATATTGGCCTAAATTGAAGAAGAAATTTGATTTATAATAAAATAAAAATTATTGGATATGTTTTATAGCATAAAGTAAAAATATATATATATTTTTTTCAAAATAGTCTTTTTTTGTTTATAGCACAAAAAATAAAAGCCGCAAGGGTGATCAAATACCACCAAAAAGAAAGCTCTATGGGTGGGAAAAAAAATGACATCAATTTTATTTGGGTACAGTGTTGCACGACCGCGCAATTGTCATTTAAAGTAACGCAGTGCCGTATTGCAAAAAATGGCCTGGTCAGGAAGGGGGGTAAACCTCTAGGGGCTGAAGTGGTTGACCACTAACCTACCCGCCCAGTGTCAAATGACATTCGCAGGAGGGATCTCCCATCCTGGGCGGGCGTCATATGACGTCCTGGGCTTCCCGGCCGCCTAGGGGGCACGCGCCTCGTCACTCAGTGTCGAAGTGATCAAATACCACCAAAAGAAAGCTCTATTTGTGGGGGGAAAAATCATAAAAATGTCATTTGGGTACAGTATTGTATGACCGCGCAATTGTCATTCAAAGTGTGACAGCGCTGAAAACTAAAAATTGGCCTGGGCAGGAAGGGGGTAAAAATACCCTCTATTGAAGTGGTTAAAGTAGAAGTCCAGTCAAAAACTAAGGCAAGCTATACGCACTTCAGCATGAACCAGACTCCCACATCAACACATCATCACAACCAGTGGTTGCAAGAAACCCTCATTCTAAGCCCTATGCTAACTTCCCTGTAAAGGGAAGATGTCTATACTTACCTAATCTAAAGTGGAGTTCCACCCTAAGAAAAAAAAAAAATACACCAAAATGTTCCAAAAAAATTGAAAAACATTTTTTTTTTTACTTACCAGAAAGTGCGGTTGCTAGGGGTTTCTTCCTAATCTGCCTCTTCCTAGTCCGCGGCTGGTCTTCTTCCGCATCCTCCTCGCGTTGTCTTCTGGTGAATGGGGCGCGTTGCCTTCTGGGAACTGTGTGTATCCCAGAGAGCAGCCGCACATTCATAGAGACTCACGCATGCGCAGTAGGAAACGGGCAGTGAAGCCGCAAGGCTCCACTGCCTGTTTCCCTTAGTGAGGATGGCGGCGCCGGGACCCTCCACGATCAAGGGGTCGGCCTCGGGGGGCTGACATCGCGGGCGCCTAGGACAGGTAAGTGTCCTTATTAAAAGTCAGCAGCTACAGTGTTTGTAGCTGCTGACTTTAAAAAAATAAATAAAAAAAATCGCAGGTGGAATCCCGCTCTAAGGGCGATCCGGTCCGGTCACATGGTCTCCCTAGCAGCCAGCTTCAGGGAGGAGGAGAAATCAGCGACAACGGCTGCACAGTCTGGGTGGTGACATCAGCCATAGGCTTGCTATGGGAAATTGGTTGTTGTCCTCTGTCCTTCCTCTTCCCTGAAACCCGGATTGGGAGTCGATCACATGACCAGACCAGAGCGCCCTTAGATTAGGTAAGTATTCACAACTTTAATTTACAGGGTAGTTGCCATAGGGCTTAGAATGGGATGTGAACAGGTTTAAGTTTAGTTTGGTTCTGACCGGACTTTCAAGCGTAAGGCCTCATCATGCCCACGGACGTTTTTACAGCCGCGTTTTTGAGCGTTTTTTACAGCTTAAAAACGCCTGTCCATGTTAGTCTATAGCTTCATGCCCACCTAGGCGTTTTTGAGCTGCAAATAGCATAGGCGTTTTTAAGCTATAAAAAAAACCCAGGACCAGTGCGTTCCTCTGCGTCGGCGTTAGGCATAAAAAAATGCGAAGCGTTAAAAAACGAGCAAAAACTCGCAAAACCGCTGCGATTGCGTTTTTGAGCGCCAACGTTTTTTTTTTGTTTTTTTTCGAAAAGAAAAAGGTCAAAAAATGTATACAATAAGATGGACAGGTGTTTTTAACCACTTAACAACCACCTGCCGCCAAATAACGGCGGCAGGGTGGTTGCTTAACTCTGGGAGGACGTTATATAACGTCCTCCCAGAATCGCGCTCCCGCGCGCCCCCTGGGGCGCGCACACGGGAAACTCCGTGACCGCCGGGTACAGAGGACCCGGCGGATCACGAATCGCGGTAAATCGCCGCTGATAGCGGCCGTTTACCACGTGATCGCTCCGTCAAATGACGGAGCAATCACTTGTAAACAGACCGGCGTCATTTGATGACGCCGGTTCCTCCCTCCCCTCTCTGTACCGATCGGTACAGTGTGAGAGGGGAGGGGGAGGGAGCGGATGGCAGCAGCAGCTCTGTGGGCTGGATCTGTGACAATTGCAGTCACAGATCCAGCCATCCATCCATCCCTGCTCAGCCATCCCTGTGCTATACCCTGCCAATACTCTGCAATACACCCTGCCAATACTCTGCAAAATACCCTGGTGCAATACTCTGCAATACCCTGGTGCAATACTCTGCAATACCCTGGTGCAATACTCTGCAATACCCTGCTGCAATACTCTGCAATACCCTGGTGCAATACTCTGCAATACCCTGCTGCAATACTCTGCAATACCCTGCTGCAATACTCTGCAATACCCTGCTGAAATACTCTGCAATACCCTGCGAAATACTCTGCAATACCCTGCGAAATACTCTGCAATACCCTGCGAAATACTCTGCAATACCCTGCACAATACTCTGCAATACCCTGCACAATACTCTGCAATACCCTGCACAATACTCTGCAATACCCTGCACAATACTCTGCAATACTCTGCACAATACTCTGCAATACCCTGCACAATACTCTGCAATACCCTGCACAATACTCTGCAATACCCTGCACAATACTCTGCAATACTCTGCACAATACTCTGCAATACCCTGCACAATACTCTGCAATACCCTGCACAATACTCTGCAATACCCTCCACAATACTCTGCAATACCCTCCACAATACTCTGCAATACCCTCCACAATACCCTGTGCAATACCCTCCACAATACCCTGCCATACACCGCAATACCCTGCCATACACCGCAATACTCCGCAATGCCCTGCAATACTCCGCAATGCCCGGCAATACTCCGCAATGCCCGGCAATACTCCGCAATGCCCGGCAATACTCTGCAATAACCACTTCCCGCCCTCCGGCCGTCATATGACGTCCTTGACTTTGTGCGGGGATATCTGAATGATGCCTGCAGCTACAGGCATCATTCAGATATCGGCTTTTTCAGCCGGCGATTCCCTACACCATAAGAACAATCATAGCGGCTGTTCCGCCGCTTGATCATTCTTGCGAGAGGGGATGTCCCCCCCCCCCCCGCCGCCCTCCGGTGCTTCTACCGACTCACCGCTACGATCAAAGCCAGGATTGTTGTTTTTTTTTTTTGTATTTTTTTCAGGCTTCCCAGCCTAGAGGTGAGATGTGGGGTCTTATTGACACCCCCCCCCCCCATATCTCACTGTAAAGAGGACCTGTCATGCCATATTCCTATTACAAGGGATGTTTACGTTCCTTGTAATAGGTATAAAAGTGATCAAAAAAATGTTTAGGGCGGAAAAATATGTCAAACTAAAATAAATAAAGTAAAATGAAGAATAATTTTTTTTTTTTTTTTTAAAGCGCCCCTGTCCCCGTGAGCTCGCATACAGAAGCGAACGCATACGTAAGTCCCGCCCACATATGAAAACGGTTTTCAAACCACACATGTGAGGTATCTCTGCGAACGTTAGAGCGAGAGCAATCATTTTGGCCCTAGACCTCCTCTGTAACTCAAAACATGTAACCAGTAAAAATATTTAAAGCGTCGCCTATGGAGATTTTTTAAGTAGCGAAGTTTGGCGCCATTCCACGAGTGTGTGCAATTTTTAAGGGCGACATGTTAGGTATCTATTTACTCGGCGTAACTTCATCTTTCACATTATGCAAAAACATTGGGCTAACTTTACTGTTTTTTTTTTTTTTTAAGCACAAAACATTTTTTTTCCGTAAAAAACGCGTTAAAAAAATTGCTGCGCAAATATCGTGCGAGATAAAAAGTTGCTACAACCACCATTATATTCTCTAAGGTCTTTGCTAAAAAAACATATATAATGTTTTGGGGTTCTATGTAATTTTCTAGCAAATAAATGATGATTTTTACATGTAGGAGAGAAATGTCAGAATTGGCCTTGGTGCTCCAGAACGCCTGAAGGTGCTCCCTGCATGTTGGGCCTCTGTATGTGGCCACGCTGTGTAAAAGTCTCACACATGTGGTATCGCCATACTCGGGAGTAATAGCAGAATGTGTTTTGGGGTGTAATTTGTGGAATGCATATGCTGTGTGTGAGAAATAACCTGCTAATATGACAATTTTGTGAAAAAAAAAAAAAGAGAAAAAAAAAATCTTGATTTTGCAAAGAATTGTGGGAAAAAATGACAACTTCAAAAAACTCACAATGCCTCTTTCTGAATACCTTGGAATGTCTTCTTTCCAAAAAGGGGTCATTTGGGGGGTATTTGTACTTTTCTGGCATGTTAGGGTCTCAAGAATTGAGATAGGCCGTCAGTACTTCAGGTGTGATCAATTTTCAGATATTGGCACCATAGCTTGTGGACTCTATAACTTTCACAAAGACCAAATAATATACACCAATTTGTACTTATTTTTACCAAAGATATGTAGCAGTATAAATTTTGGCCAAAATTTATGAAGAAAAAATAGTAATTTGCAAAATTTTATAACAGAAACGAAAAAAAAATCATTTTTTTACAAAATTTTCAGTCTTTTTTCTCTTATAGCGCAAAAAATAAAAAACCCAACAGTGATTAAATACCACCAAAAGAAAGCTCTATTTGTGTGAAAAAAAGGACAAAAATTTCATATGGGTACAGTGTTGTATGACTGAGTAATTGTCATTCAAAATGTGAGAGCACCGAAAGCTGAAAATTGGTCTGGTTATTAAGGGGGTTTAAGTGCCCAGTGGTCAAGTGGTTAAGCTGTAAAAAACGCGGCTGTAAAAAACGTCCGTGGGCATGAGGCCTTATGGTCAAAGTTACTATTGTTTTGACTCACTTTGAAGTTTCTATTTTTTGTGTTTTATAGTTTTAGATATCTTGTCAGAAATGCTAATAATGAGACTTGTGTGTTCAGTCCAATGAGCCCCCCCCCCCCCAGTATTTAAAGGAATTAGACATTTTTAATGTTTTACTTTAAAGCGGAGCTGCGCTGAAAAAAATAATATTAAAAACCAGGAGCTACAGCTACAGCAGCTGCTGACTTTTAATATTAGGACACTTACCTGTCCTGGAGTCCAGCGACGTCGGCCACAGAAGACGAGCAATCACTCATCACTCTGCTGCCCCCCACCGCCATCCTCGGTAAGGGGAACCAGGAAGTGAAGCCTTGCGGCTTCACTGCCCGATTCCCTACGGCGCATGCGCGAGTCGCGCTGCTCCGTTCTGACTGGTCCCCGTGTGTTCTGGGAGCCGAGTGTCTCCCAGAACACAACGGGTATTCTGCGGGAAGTGATGTATTTCCCGCAGATTTCCCGGAGAGAGGACTCCCGGAAGTGGGTGCAAATACCTGTCTTAGACAGGTATCTGCACCCCCCTCCCCCCTGAAAGGTGTCAATTGTGACACCGGAGGGGGGGAGGGTTCCGATGAGCGGAAGTTCCACTTTAGGGTGGAGCTCCGCTTTAAGCATTTAAAGAAATCACTGCTCTGGGCCAAATTATTATTTTTTTTGCATTGGTACGGGTTCCCCAAGGCATGCAACCCCACATGCTATTATTTGACACCCCCTTGTCTATTAGTCCAGAAAATGAGCATTTTTAATTCGACAGAGTCAGCTCCCATTGATTTTAATGAGGTTGCAGTTTGGAATCCAAACTTCTTTTGAAGTTAACAAAGCCATCCTTGAAACCGAATCTGGGGCAATTTGGACAATGACTACTCATAATATAATCCCAGTCACATTAACAAAATACTACAAAGCCAGTTTATACAAGGATAAAACTATTCACAAGCTCAGAGGTCCCGATACTCTTCCTATTGATGTAAAAGATGTAATTTAATGACCATGTATTAACTCCATTACATAGGTGAATAACCTGTATAACACAGCAGTGTTCCTATTCAGATGCAGGAGGTGAGATCAGATCTACTAATCTCTTGTAAGTTTCTGTCAATTATTTCTGTCAATTCTGTAAGTTTCTGTCAATACACAATGGGGGTCATTTACTACAGCTTGAATCTGCAATCCCGCTGTAAATGATAATAGCACCCAATTAAGCTAATTAAGACTTTAACTGGGCGGACATGCAAATGGTAAGTCCTCATTGAAGGCTTGTATGCAAGTTATTTGCCATAAAAAGTGTATGGGGACCTGGGTCAAGCCTTGGGGGACAGAAAAGTTTTTAAAACAATTGTTTTTTTCAGGAGCAGTGATTTTAATGATGCTTAAAGTGAAACGATAAAAATGATAAATTCCTTTAAATATTGTGCCTGGGTGTCCCCTTAGTCTACCTGTAAAGTGGCGCATCTGTGCAAAGTGTAGAACATACCGCAGCAATAATGACATTTACAAAAGGAAAAAATGTAACTTAAACTTGCTTGCGGCTATAATGTATAATGTCCCCCCAGTCCATACCAGGCCCATTGGGTCTGATATAGATTTTAAGGGGAATCCACCCCAATTTAAAAAAAAATTGACGTAGGGTCCCCCCAAAAAATTCATACCAGACCCTTATCTGAGCATGCAGCCTGGAGGTCTGGAAAAGGGGGGGGGGCAAGTGAGCACCCCCCTCCTGAACCATACCAGGCTACATGCCCTCAACATGGGGAGGGTGCTTTGGGGTGCACCCAAAGCACCTTTTCCCCATGTTGATGGGGACAAGGGGCTCTTCCAGACAACCCTTGCCATTGGTTGTGGGGGTCTGCAGGCAGGGGGGCTTATCAGAATCTGCAAGTTCCCTTTAACAAGTGGGCCCCCCAGATTCTGCCCCCCCTACCTGAATGGGTATTGGGTGCCCCTAACCATTCACCAAAAAAAAAATTCAAAAACGAAAAACCACAAGAGACATTTTTTGACAATTCCTGCATCTGCTAGTAGATATTCCATTTTGTGCCATTGCTATTTTGTGTTTTCTGTTTTGCTTCGTCCTCTAGCTCTCTGAATAAATCAGATGACTTTGGATACATACTGCTTGATACTTTATGTTCCGATGCCTGCCCAGGGAGACTTTTCATGCAGACGTTCACACATCTAGGCCAGGTGAATATAAGTGCATGACCATATATATCTTAAAGAATGTTACTAATGTATATACTTGGGTGTATATTTTGTTCTTTATGTATATGTAAGTAATATAAAATTACTTATTCTTCTGTTTTATGCAGTGAGACCTGTTTTTTAATCCTCATATGTGTGTCCGGGAGAAGCTGACCAGCGAACCGCGTAGACGCACAGGGGCTAATGCATTTATAACGATGCAACATTAAGCACAATCTGGGTATTTCTTGGCCCTTTTTGTGGTTGATTGTATATATGTTTTTTAACTAGATTTTGTATGTCTATGTATTTTTCTTTTCCTATGTACAATAAAATATGTGTTTTTTTTTTTACTTTTAGAAAACTGTGTTGGTCCAATTTACCTTCAAAGTTCGATTTAGTGGGTTTCCCCTCTTTTTAGTTCAATGGCAATATACAGATGTGGCTCAGGAGTGACAGTAATATTTTGAACTAGGTTGAGGGGCGCTCCCAAAGAAAGACCCCCCAGGAGTAGGGGAGGAAGGACTTGAGGGCCCCACGTCCTTCCCCTAGATGTCAGGGCAAGCCAGGAAGACTCACACCGTCCATCTTAGTGAGAAAAAAGCACACACAAAAGTGAAAGAGTGACTAACAGTGGAGAAAAATAAAAATAAATAAGTGGCTAGGCCCTGAGGCCTGGTAAGCAAAAACTGCCCTGGACTTAAGCCAGAAGGCCTAGCCCTTAAAGGCGCAGTGCAGAAGAGGTTTTTAGTGACTGTGACCATGTGCCTTTTCACAAAGTGTTACTAAGAGCACCCCTAGGGTGACCACTCCCAGGGGGCACAGACACCATAGACTCTCTGCCTTCCCAGCCCATGGTCAGATAAGGTAGACCCATTCAAACCAGGAGGAACTCGGCCCATCCAGTTTTCCCTGGGGAATTACACCCATGCCCGACAGCCTGCGGGTGCCCCGGGTTCTGTTCTGGTACTAGCCTTAAGAACCCCCATCATACCAGCAGGGATATTACAGTGCTTTGCAAAAGTATTCACCCCCTTGTCTTTTTACCTATTTTGTTACATTACAGCCTTTAGTTCAATGTTTTTTTAATCTGAATTATATGTGATGGATCAGAACACAATAGTCTAAGTTGGTGAAGTAAAAATTTAAAAAATATATACATAAAACTATTTTTCATAAATAAAAAAAATTATAATTAGCATGTACGTATGTATTCACCCCCTTTGTTCTGAAGCCCATAAAAAGCTCTGGTGCAACCAATTACCTTCAGAAGTCACATAATTAGTGAAATGATGTCCACCTGTGTGCAATCTAAGTGTCACATGATCTGTCATTACATATACACACCTTTTTGAAAGGCCCCAGAGGCTGCAACACATAAGCAAGAGGCACCACTAACCAAACACTGCCATGAAGACCAAGGAACTCTCCAAACAAGTAAGGGACAATGTTGTTGAGAAGTACAAGTCAGGGTTAGGTTATAAAAAAATATCCAAATCTTTGATGATCCCTAGGAGCACCATCAAATCTATCATAACCAAATGGAAAGAAAATGGCACAACAGCAAACCTGCCAAGAGACGGCCGCTCACCAAAAACTCACGGACCGGACAAGGAGGGCATTAATCAGAGAAGCAGTACAGAGACCCAAGGTAACCCTGGAGGAGCTGCAGAGTTCCACAGCAAAGACTGGAGTATCTGTACATAGGACGACAATAAGCTGTACGCTCCGTAGAGTTGGGCTTTATGGCAGAGTGACCAGAAGAAAGCCATTACTTTCAGCAAAAACCAAAATGGCACGTTTTGAGTTTGCAAAAAAGCATGTGGGAGATTCCCAAAATTTATGGAGGAAGGTGCTCTGGTCTGATGAGACAAAAAATTTACATGTTTTGGCCATCAAAGAAAATGCTATGTCTGGCGCAAACCCAACACATCACATCACCCAAGGAACACCATCCCCACAGTGAAACATGGTGGTGGCAGCATCATGCTGTGGGGATGTTTTTCAGCAGCCAGGACTGGGAAACTGGTCAGAGTTGAGGGAAAGATTAATGGTGCTAAATACAGGGATATTCTTAAGCAAAACCTGTACCACTCTGTGTGTGATTTGAGGCTAGGATGGAGGTTCACCTTCCAGCAGGACAATGACCCAATAACACAGTGCTAAAGCAACACTTGAGTGGTTTAAGGAGAAACATGTAAATGTGTTTGAATGGCCTAGTCAAAGCCCAGACCTGAATCCAATAGAAAATCTGTGGTCAGACTTAAAGATTGCTGTTAACAAGCGCAAACCATCCAACTTGAAGGAGCTGGAGCAGTTTTGCAAGGAGGAATGGGCAAAAATCCCAGTGGTAAGATGTGGCAAGCTCATAGAGACTTATCCAAAGCGACTTGGAGCTGTGATAGCCGCAAAAGGTGGCTCTACAAAGTATTGACTTTAGGGGGATGAATAGTTATGCACATTGACTTTTTCTGTTATTATGTCCTATATGTTGTTTACTTCACAATAAAAAAAAAAACAACTTCAAAGTTGTGGTCATGTTCTGTAAATGATGCAAATCCTCAAACAATCCATGTTAATTCCAAGCTGTGAGGCAACAAAACACAAAGAATGCCAAGGGGGGGGGATGAATACTTTTGCAAGGCACTGTTTAAAGCCATTCCTACCATAAAGGCTAAAATGACGGCGTAGCACTCCTACTGGACACTGATTAAAATAGATACTTCACTTGATCTTAGCCAAAAAGCAGAGAAGTGACTACTGCCATAGCCATTTAGAGGCTATCACAGCGATCAGGTGACTGGAAACTAGGAGTACTGGGTCCCGATAATTGATACGAGACCCGGGACTCTTGGTGAGAGCCTGTTCTTTGCTCTGGGAGTGCTCTTTGGCTCCCAACACAAACAAAAGAACACAGATATGCGGTGCCCAGGTTTAAAGCCCACCTCCTGGGCGCTGCATATATGTGTTACTGTGTCATTATGAGGTTAAAGTCCCACCTTCTTGTAAAGGTTTTAGCAAAGTATGTGTAGAATTTTAGCAATGTGGTGCAGGTAGTCACTTATAGCAACCAATGTGTTTTATTAGTGTAGCGGACCCCCCAAAACTTGGGTCAGTGTGCCTAAATTTAGGGGCTAGCTTGAGCAAATGGTTAGGCTCAGGCTGTTGAAATTATTTTAATTGGCCTCTGCTCTGTTGTGATGTTGCCTGGCAGTACAGTTCCCTGTGACCTGTAGGTGGCGCTGTTGCCCAGGTCTCAGGTCGAACCACAGGTGGCATTGCAGAGCTATTGGGTGTCCTGTCTCGGCAGCCGTACAGTGGGCGTGGTCTATCCACTGTGCATGCTGGGAGAGGGTACATAAGGGGAAGACGCCATTATTCGGGGAGCAGTTCGCGCCTCCCGGCCCTCCAGGCCAGGGGTGCGTGTGTGTGTGTTCAGTCCTGGGCACCTTTAGCCCGAGGCTGCCTTGTTCCAGGTAGGCCCAGCACCTTTAGCTGAGGCCTACGCCAACAGAAGCGGAATCCCAGGGTACCCGTGGGAGGGTAACCCGCTCTGAAGGAGAGGGAAACAGTGGAGGACCTATCCAGGGGATCGGTGAAGAAAGTCACTGTCTTGGGAGAGGCCTGGTTACCTGTCAGTGGGAAGGATTCCATTATCCGCCAAAAGCCTTGTAACGTGCCCCATTGGCATCTAAGGTCTCAAGTGTTACAAGTGCTGGGAAGTTCAGGACTTAGAGGCTAATATCCTGATCGTATCCTTAGGAAAAGAACTTAAAGTGAATGTTCGTGCTCCACACCAGCTGCTAGGACCGTGAGAGGGGACTATCCGGGTGAGCAAAGCCCACTCAGGCTTGAGTGGCGACGAGGGTAATTAAGTGCCGCGTGCCTGAACCTGCCTCCCTGTTCAACTTTCTCTATCTCCAACCTTTCCTGTCAAGTTGCAAACAAGTAAAATAAACTCTTTTATTGGGTTTAATACTGTTTGGACAATGGCCTTCTTCAAAGAGAGAGAGAATAAACTTTTCCCTACACTCTAGGGATGAGAACCAATGGAAAGAGGTAACTCGCTGCAGGACCCAAAACTGTTAACACCGTTCACCCTCTACAAGATGGAGGATACTGGGCATGTGGCATGGTGTGTCCCACTCTGCAAGTGGAGGTAAGCAGGGTAAAGGATCTGTGTGCTACATTACCAAAATTCTTCTCTGTGACTTCTGTCTCTGCATTTTTCCTGTTGGCACTGCTGCCAGCTGGTGATACCACTGGCCAATTTTTACTCATATCTGTGGACTGTAGGTCTAACTTTTATAGGAAGATAGCTGCCTGCAATGTGTGTTTCCACATTTAGGAATGTTGGCCCTGCAATCAAACTGTAGTAACACTATCATCTTTTTACCCCCCAAATCTAGAGTCCCTAGAGAGAGCCACAAGGCTGAAGTCGTTTATGTTAATATTAATGGTGGAAACCCCTGCATGGAAAACGTATGCTCTGAACTTTTCTGTTTTATTAATAAAAGCTGACCACCAAACCCTTAAACAGCACTTCTGGAGTGGACTGAACTCACTGGAAAGCACTACCATTAAAGTGGTTGTTAAGCCTCTCTAACCTGTATACACCCATCAGCACTGCCTCCTATTGTAGTCTCCCCCTCTGTGTGTGCTTTATAAAAATAAATGCTGCAAATACCTAATTTCACAGCCAAGATTGCGATCACATGACCAGCCAGCTTTCTCCTTTTCTCCTCTGAGAGATGCAGTGGGCGTGGCTGAGATTTCTCTGCTGGTGTCAGTCTGGAGGGGAGGAGGAGAGAGCTGGCTGGTCATGTGATCGCAATCACGGCTCTTAAATGAGGTATTTACAGCATTTATATTTATAAATCATATACAGAGGGGGACACTGCAGGGCCGGCCCTACCATGGGACCCGATGGGACCATGGTCCCAGGCGGCACTTTAAGAGGGGCGGCAACAGGGGCGCACTGCCTGAGGACAGGGCCGGATTCCCCACAAGGCCACAGAGGCCAGGCCTCGGGGCGGCAGTGAATGCAGGGGCGGCGCCGCGGCACCCCCCCCCCCTCTTCCGCTGCAGAGGAGAGAGGAGGGGGGAGAGGTGAGATGTGTCAGGACTTTCGGTAGAAACCCCCCCCCGCTCCTCAATCCAATCCGCATGGCAGAGGAAGGGAGGGAAAGAGGTGAGATGTCTCTACACAGGCTGCTGGAACTCTGTTAACACAGGTCACGGCCGCCACTCACTTCCCGTTGTGCAGCCGTGCCTGTTGTCAGCTCCAGGGGGAGGGCTGCAGGACTGAGCTATGTCTCGTCTCACACATAGCTTAGCCTCAGAGCACACTGGCGCTGACATCCCTCTCTCTGCACAGACAGAGGAGAGATAGAGCTCTGATCCTCCTCCTTCTGAGTCTGCCCCACCCACACTCCCATGTGAGGGCACTGGGCAGGAAGTTTGAACCCAGAAAAGTGTCAGACAGCCAGCACCTCAGCCTCCATCCTGGTAAGCTCACCCTCTCTCCTGCCTCCCAGTGTATAAAAAGGGGTGCTCTGTGGACTTTGTTAAAGGGGAGGGGGGCAGGCTTTGGTGAGCAGAGACCCCCTTTACACCAGAGTCCACAGCATGCCCCCTTAAATCAAGTTTCCCAGAACACCCCTTAAATTAGGGTTCCCGTTTACATTAGAGTCCACAGAGCTCCCCCTTACAGTGTAAGTGGAAATTCTGTGCGGACTCTGATGTAAGGGGGGCCTCTGTGCGGACTCTGATGTAAGGGGGGCCTCTGTGCAGACTCTGATGTAAGGGGGGCCTCTCTGCAGACTCTAATGTAAGGGGGCCTCTGTGCGGACTCTGATGTAAGGGGGGGCTCTGTACAGACTCTGATGTAAGGGGGGCTCTGTGCAGACTCTGATGTAAGAGGGGCTCTGTGTGGACTCTGATGTAAGAGGGGGCCTCTGTGCGGACTCTGATGTAAGAGGGGGCCTCTGTGCGGACTCTGATGTAAGAGGGGGCCTCTGTGCGGACTCTGTTGTAAGGGGGGGGCTCTGTACGGACTCTGATGTAAGGGGGGTCTCTGTGCGGACTCTGATGTAAGAGGGACCTCTGTGTGGACTCTGATGTAAGGGGGACCTCTGTGCGGACTCTGATGTAAGGGGGACCTCTGTGCGGACTCTGATGTAAGGGGGACCTCTGTGCGGACTCTGATGTAAGGGGGACCTCTGTGCGGACTCTGATGTAAGGGGGACCTCTGTGCGGACTCTGATGTAAGGGGGACCTCTGTGCGGACTCTGATGTAAGGGGGGGCTCTGTACAGACTCTGATGTAAGGGGGGCTCTGTGCAGACTCTGATGTAAGAGGGGCTCTGTGTGGACTCTGATGTAAGAGGGGGCCTCTGTGCGGACTCTGATGTAAGAGGGGGCCTCTGTGCGGACTCTGTTGTAAGGGGGGGGCTCTGTACGGACTCTGATGTAAGGGGGGTCTCTGTGCGGACTCTGATGTAAGAGGGACCTCTGTGCGGACTCTGATGTAAGGGGGACCTCTGTGCGGACTCTGATGTAAGGGGGACCTCTGTGCGGACTCTGATGTAAGGGGGACCTCTGTGCGGACTCTGATGTAAGGGGGACCTCTGTGCGGACTCTGATGTAAGGGGGGGCTCTGTGCGGACTCTGATGTAAGGGGGGCTCTGTGCGGACTCTGATGTAAGGGGGGCTCTGTGCGGACTCTGATGTAAGGGGGGGCTCTGTGCGGACTCTGATGTAAGAGGGGGCTCTGTGAAGACTCTGATGTAATGTAAGGGGGGGCTCTGTGCAGACTCTGATGTAAGGGGGGCCTCTGTGCGGACTCTGATGTAAGGGGGGCTCTGATGTAATTTGGACCTTTGGCAGCAACCCAGCAACCCCCCCCCACTTCTCAATTCGAGGGGCAGAAGAGGAGGGGAGAGATGAGAGGAGAGGTCACTTGGACTTTTCCGGCCAGCACATCTCCCCCCCCCCAGTTCTCAACCCGTCAACCCGCGGCATTGGGGCGGCAAAAGGGAGGACCCGGCCTTGGGGCGGCAAAGGGAATAAATCCGGGCCTGCCTGAGGACCTGGGTTTCCCTCCATCTAGTGTGCATTGTCAATGTCATACTGTACTGCATCGCCGGCGCCGCTGTCACTGGCCGCAGTGGCAAGACGCACTTCAAGGGTCTCTCCAGCGGCCCCTGCTTCACTGCCCAAACTGGTTGCTAGCTGCGGCCCGCTTTGTGTCTAGCAACCAGTGACGTAAGGAGAGAGAGGCCCATCATTCATTGCAGAGAGTATTTCACTTCCTCCTCCTCCGCTAGCTCCACCCACCTCCTCCCTGTATGTAACAGCATGAGATCGGAGCGGCTGTGTGTGTGGAGAGAGAGCAGCTGCGGGCTCTTCTCCCCCCTCCTTCTCCTCCTCATGCTGCTGTTCCCAGGACAGCCACCGCTATGTTTCTTCCCCCTTTTCCTCCCATTGGCCAGGGAAAAAAACTAAAAGGAGAAAAGAGGATTATGGGATATGTAGTGCAAATGGCTGGCCCATTGCAATTCTAGGGGGGAAACTGCAGCCCCCAGCATGCCCATCTGAAGGGAAGGGAGAGAGAGCCAGGCTGAGTGACAGGCTGCATCTGGTGACAGGCATCAGTGACAAGTGACAGGCTGCATCTGGTGACAGGCATCGGTGACAAGTGACAGGCTGCATCTGGTGACAGGCATCGGTGACAAGTGACAGGCTGCATCTGGTGACAGGCATTGGTAACAAGTGACAGGCTGCATCTGGTGACAGGCATTGGTGACAAGTGACAGGCTGCATCTGGTGACAGGCATTGGTGACAAGTGACAGGCTGCATCTGGTGACAGGCATTGGTGACAAGTGACAGGCTGCATCTGGTGACAGGCATTGGTGACAAGTGACAGGCTGCATCTGGTGACAGGCATTGGTAACAAGTGACAGGCTGCATGTTGTGGCAGGCTATGGGTGGCAAGTGGCACAGCTGCATCTGGTGGCAGGCAACGGTGGCAAGCAATAAGCTACATCTGGTGGCAAGCAATGGTGGCAAATGACAAGCTCAGGGTTCCCACTGATTCTGCATTATGGTGAGTTAAACTATTTCATTATATATTACAATGTAGTAATAGAAATAATGTGATTTGATCATCCTGACACCATATCAATCATAATGTTAGGATGATTTAAGTGCTAACACCAGCCATTCGCCCGACAAATCACCCGCTGCCAAATTCCCTGTCAGCGAGACTACACCCCCCCCCCCCCTCATCTTTTTTTGGGAAGGAAGGGCGGTATCCCTGAATGGCAGTTTGGAAATGTGGTCAATGCAGCGCTGTTGTTGCGGCATGTTGCATCACTGAGCTGGGATCAGAGCGTAGCTGGTCGGTGGAAGTGGAGAGAAAGGGGGGAGCTTTCGTGGTGCTACACAATACTCTTTGCAGGAAGGAGCTAGGGTGACCACATTTTTAAACTACTATTCACGGACACCCCCCCTTCCCAAACATCAGCTTGTTCTGTAACGAATCACAGCACAGTGATTGGACACAAGAGGTGGGATTTATGATTTCTCCAATCACATGCAGGGGGCGGGGATTGTGCTCCTCCAGGCATTCCCGGCCAGGACAAGTACTGTCAGTGAGTAAAGAGGTGATGTGGCGGCCTTTTTTGGGGGCATCAGATTGGCCTAGGGGGGTGGCTGTGTCAGTTTCATTCCGGGACACTGTATTGTCCTGGAATGAATGTGCCCGGGACAGACCTGCAAAATGCGTGGTCACCCTAGAAGGGGCATGTCTCTTTGCTGAATATATGGGATGTCTCTTGCTGAATATATTGGGCTGTCTCTTTGCTTTATGGAAACGTCTCTTTGCTGGATGGGCATAGGATTTTTTTTGGGGGGGGCAGCATTTCATTCTTGGGCCCAGGCAGCACAATGTCTTTGGCCAGCCCTGGGACACTGCAATAGGAGTCAATGCTGATGGTGTATACAGGTTAGTGTTATGAGAGTAGCAGGAGGGGGAGGGGCACAGGAGCAGAGAGGAGAGCAGATAGCAGGCTTCTGATGACAGAGGCACATAAACTAACCATGGTGTCTGGTCTCAGCAGCCATGATGCGCCGTGGTCAGTTTACAGAGGGGTGGGGAGAAACTGGCAGGATCAGACAGTTTTTTTTAGGTGTTACGGGGGGCCAAATGACACAGGACAGGCACTGTGTCATATAACATGCTTTATAGGAGCAGGATTCTTTTTTTTTTTTTCTGGGTTAACAAACGCTTTAAGTGAAAACCCCAAGCCATTAATAGAGTATGTGTGTGGATAGAGATAGATAGATAGATAGATCGATAGAGAGATAGAGAGATAGATAGCAAAGTCCCGGGCCCCTTAGGCCTAATAGTTACCTCCAGCTCCAGAGTTAGGGAGAGCTGACATCCTTCAGTGTAGAGTGGGTTACAAGGCATGGTGGGTGTAATGCAAGATGAACAGATGGGCACCAGACACTTTTTGAATGCAAAGAAACTGTGAGAGAGAGGGTTAGGGCCAGGACACCCTTATGTAGATGCAAAGATAATAAGCAAACTCCAAGACTTCTATAGGTAGACAGCTATACATGTGAAGGCCTCCAGCCGGACAACACTTCTGTATAGGTAGAACCGCTGTCTCCTATGGCAACAATCTTGTAGCTGTTACTAAAGGTAAAGGTTTTCAACTATCTGCAACATGAACAGTTCTCTTTACCACACACTCACTCACTGTGGGTCTTCACTCACCAAGCTCCCAGTCTCTCTCACTAGACTTCAGATCCACTAGCCACTGGATCCCCTGAGCTCTTCACTGTAGCACTCAATATCTTCCTCACTGCTGGGTTCCTGGCTTGGCACTCACAGATACTCTTCAAGCTTTACCCCCGCTGACAAGTTAGGTCCCTGGCTTTGCACTCCACAAGCGTCACCTCTGCTGTCCCACTGGGTCCCTGACTTGGCACTTGCTGATGTTTTCCCACTTCTTCACTGTCCCCGGCTGGCGAGAAGTCTGCTCTGGTACTGGCCTCAGCTTACTCGTTCCTCACCCTGTGAAAGTGAGACCTGTGGAGCGAGCAAGATTCACTGCAACAAATGGAAGGAAGTCTGATCCCACCGTCAGCCATGACATTGCAGAGGTAACAACACAGCAAGCAGGTACAGTGTGTGTGCAGGATGGTTATGTGAACTTTATTAATGACGATGGGCTTGCTGAGGGTTGTAGTGCTACGGGTAGTCAGCCCAGATCCATAGACAATGTACAACCTGATTTACCTGCTGAAAACAAATCTTCAGATTTAAATGAAATTAATGAGTGTCAGGAATAACTGTCAGCTTTTGGGGGAAGAGTCTGCAGAGAGGAGCGGCATGGACAATGCAGTGACTTTGCCTTGTCCAAACACAGCGGCTGTTCCTGAGAATGGTGGAGGAGATGCTGGAAGCAGTAGTGCTGCTACTATCCCGGAGTCTGCAGTAGGCAAGACTGTGCTTGAACCCAGGAAAGAAGCTGAGCGGTCAGAGCAGGGGGAGAGGGCGAGTCTTGTCTCTGTTAATCCAAAGACTGCTATCCTGGCTGATTCAGACTCCCTGTCAGGTGGTTTGATTGTGTCCAAAGACAATACTGCAATTACTGGTGGTGTGTCTGTAGGGAAAACGTATGCTGGTGTTGCTGCAGGGTCTGGGAGGTGGAAGCAAGCATGGAAATGTTTTATCTTCCTCACTGTTTAAAAGGAGAAATGTTGTGCAGCTTCGATCAGAGGGTGGGGGTATTCCTCTGCATAGGAGGGCAGTAGGGATGGGCTATCTGTTCGAGTCGAAAATGAGTTTGACTCGAATATTGTCTGTTCGCCCGTTCAGTGAACAATTTGGGATGTTCGCGGCAAATTCGAAAAGCCGCGGAACACCCTTTAATAGTCTATGGGAGAAATTAAAAGTGCTAATTTTGAAGGTTAATATGCAAGTTATTGTCATAAAAAGTGTTTGGGGACATGTATCAATGCAAAAAAAGTTTTAAAAACGGCCGTTTTTTTGGGAGCAGTGATTTTAATAATGCTTAAAGTGAAATATTCCTTTAAATTTCGTACCTGGGGGGTGTCTATAGTATGCCTGTAAAGTAGCACATGTTTCCCGTGCTTAGAAAAGTCCCTGCACAAAATGAAATTTCTAAAGGAAAAAAGTCATTTAAAACTGATCGCGGCTATAATGAATTGTTGGGTCCCGGCAATACAGATAAAAGTCATTGTAAAAAAACAGCATGGGTTCCCCCTTAGTCCATTACCAGGCCCTTTGGGTCTGGTATGAATAATAAGGGAAAAGAAAAGAAAAGAAAAATATGAATAATAAGGGGAACCCCGAACCAAAATTAAAAAAAAATGGCGTGGGGTTCCCCTTCAGGTCTGGTATGGATTTTGAGGGGAACCCCACACCAAAATAAAAAAAAATGGTGTGGGGTTCCCCCCAAAAATCCATACCAGACCCTTATCCGAGAACGCAACCTGGCAGGCCGCAGGAAAAGAGGGGGGATGAGAAAGCGCCCCCCCTCCTGAACCGTACCAGGCCACATGCCCTCAACATGGGGAGGATGTCCCCATGTTGATGGGGACAAGGGCCTCATTCCCACAACCCTTGCCCGGTGGTTGTGGGGGTCTGCGGGCGGGGGGGGCTTATCGGAATCTGGAAGCCCCCTTTAACAAAGGGGACCCCAGATCCCGCCCCCCTATGTGAATTGGTAAGGGGTACCCCCTACCACTTCACAAAGAAAAAGTGTGAAAATTTAAAAAATTACAGGAGACGGCTTGGGACAAGTCCTTTATTAAAAATAAAAAAATAAAAAATAACAAAAAACATTCCAGCAATGTAATCCAGTCTGTCCAGCGTTGTAATCCATTCTCGATGTGCAGCAATGATCCATTCTCCAGCGATCCTCTCCAGCGAGTAACGAAGCACGATCTTACCTGCACCGGCTCTCCACTCCATCGAGAAACGATGCACGATCCTCCCTGCATCGGAGCGATTGCTGGGAAGTAGCCGATTTTGTGAATGGGATTAGCCCCATGAATGCGCCGTTGTCTACGGCGGGCATGCGGCGCCTGTCATTTTTAGTAAATATCTCCTAAACCGTTTAGGTTTAGAAGATATTTCTTGCACCTACAGGTAAGCCTTAATCTAGGCTTACCTGTAGGTGCAAGTTGAAAAAGTGGGTTTACAACCACTTTAACTAACAAGTCGCGGTCATGTAGTGCTGTACATAAATAAAATGTATGTTCTTTTTTTTACCACAAATAGAGCTTTCTTTTGGTGGTATTTGACTTTTTTCTGTTCTATAAACAAAAAATACAGACAATCCTGTGTTAAACGTGCAGTAATGCACTGAAATATACTGCAGGAAACCTGACCTGACAAAATAAACTGACACTAAGCCCAGGTTCACACTGGGGCTGCGGGAGTGAAGCCGTGCGTTTTCAGCTGAACTTGCACAATTTCACTCCCGCCTGTCAGTCCCGATTTCGGGATGTCAATGTAAATCGCGGCCCAAAATCGCAAAAAGTAGTACAGAATCTACTTTTTGAAATCGGGGGTAACGCCGCAGATGCAGCGTCGCACTGATTAGGACGGTGCCATTGCCGAATGCCGCCGATTTGACATGCGATTTGACACGTCAAAACGCATGTCAAATAGCACCAGAGTGAACCAGGGCTAAAGTAAAAATGAACGGTCACTACACTATCGGCACTATCACTAGATTCACACTAAACTGATATTCTACACTGCCAATAGAAGGACTATAGCACACTATAAGGAGTTGTAAACCTTCATGTTCTTTTACCTTAATTCATCCTATGCATTAAGGTGAAAAAACATCTTGCACTGTCCGGCCCCCCAGCCCCCCCCCCCCCCCCGTTTTACTAACCTGAGCCCTGAATTTCTGTGGGCACGATCCCGCGTCGATCTCTCCACTGCTTCTCGGCTCTTCATTGGATAGATTGATAGCAGCACAGCCATTGGCTCCCGCTGCTTTCGATGAAATCCAATGGGGCCGGGGGCGGGGCAGAGTCATACACTCGGCGGCTATGGCCGCCGAGTGTATGACACGGGAGCATGCCCGCAAGGTAACCCCCCTCAGGAGAAAGCTTCCAGGAGGAAGTTATCTATTGCGGGGAGGAGCCACGAGAGCCGCCGAGGGACCCCAGAAGATGTGGATCTGGGCCACTCTGTGCAAAACGAACTGCACAGTGGAGGTAAGTATGACATGTTTGTTATTTTTTTTTTATGTGAACCTTTAGTGTCACTTTAACCACTTCCGCCCCGGACCATTTGGCTGCCAATTGACCGGGCCACTTTTTGCGATTCGGCACTGTGTCGCTTTAACTGACAATTGCGCGGTCGTGCGACGTGGCTCCCAAACAAAATTGACGTCCTTTTTTTCCTCACAAATAGAGCTTTCTTTTGGTGGTATTTGATCACCTCTGCGTTTTTTTTTTTTTTGCGCTATAAACAAAAATTTACTGTTTGCTATAATAAATATCCCCAATTTTTTTTCAAAAAAAGCTAATTTTTTCTCAGTTTAGGCCGATACGTATTCTTCTAAATATTTTTGGTAAAAAAAATCGCAATAAGCGTTTATTGATTGGTTTGCGCAAAAGTTATAGCGTCTACAAAATAGGGGGTCGTTTTATGGCATTTTGTATTATTCATTTATTTTTTACTTGTTATGGCGGCGATCTGAGATTTTTATCGTGACTGCGACATTATGGCGGACACTTTTGACGCTATTTTAGGACCATTCACATTTATACAGCAATCAGTGCCATAAAAATGCACTGATTACTGTATAAATGTGACTGACAGGGAAGGGGTTAACCAGTAGGGGGCGAGGAAGGGGTTAAGTGTGTCCTAGGGAGTGATTCTAACTGTTAGGGGGCGTGGCTTACTGTGACATGTCACTGATCGCTGCTCCTGATTAGAGGTAGCAGACGATCAGTGTTGTGTCACTAGGCAGAACAGGGAGATGCCTTGTTTACAAAGGCATCCCCCCGTTCTGCCGTTCCGTGACCCGATCGAGGGACACCGGTGGACATCGAGTCCGCAGGTCCCATGGGCATGTTCACAGAGACCACGGCGGGCGCCCGCTAGGGGTCAGGTTCAAAGTAACGTATATATACATTGGTTTGCCTGCCCGTGCCATTCTGCCAACGTAAATGTGCGTGACGCATTCGGCAAGCGGTTAAGCCTCGTACACACGATCGGATTTTCCACAGACAAAGTGTCAGACTTTTGTCCGAAGGGATTTGGCCATGAACTTGTCTTGCATACAAATGGCAAACAACAAACACGAACGTAGTGACGTACTACGTGAAATTTCAGCTCTTGAGCGCCTCCCTTTGGGCACCTTCTGCTAATGTTGTGTTTGGTGAGCATTGATTCCGAGCATGCGTGTTTGTACTTTGGACTTTTGTCTGACGGACTTGTGTACACACGCTAGGAAAATCTTACAACAGACCATTGTCAGCAAAAAAATTATAAGCTTGCCATCCAACATTTGTCAGTGGAAAGTCTGTTTTGAAAACTGCATCAAAAACGCAGCTTTCTATTGAAATGAATGGAAAGTGCAGCAAAATCACACCACATTTTAGCATTTTTGGTGTGTTTTTTGCGCCATGTCAATTTTTTCACAGGCGCAGACAACCCAAAAAGGCACCAGAAATGCACAGCAAACGCATCTGAAACACAGCAAAAGTTTGCTACAGAGCGGTGTGAAAGGACACTGAGGCTCCATTCACACCTAGGCGATTTGAATCGCCGGCGGAACCGGTGCAATTCTGCCCAAGATTCCAAATTATGGCAAAATGTGGGAAGCGTTTGCAATGCCAATACTTCTTAATGACACCCCAATCGCGGTGCAATTTTGCCACGATAAATCGCAACGTGCGAAGCTTGCCACTCATAAAAGGAGCAGAAGCCTATTTTGGGCTACAGCATCGCGTGTTGCGATTTATCATGCAATAATCGTGGTACCGCAATTGCAGTGCTATTAAGAAGTAATGGCACCGCAAAACCGTCCCGTGTTTTGCTGCAATTTGAAAATGCGCCCAGAATCATGGCGATTTTGCCCGTGATTCAAATCGTCTATGTGTGAATGGAGCCTAAGTGCTCTGTGCCTACTGGCTCTCGAGTGCAGTGTCCTCAAGATGATACAGTTTGATGAGTTAGGCTGCCCATAGATTATGCGATTTCCTTTCCTTCCATTACCGGTGGAAGGTAAGAAAAACACTTGATTCCCCCATCAACAGAGTCAGTGTTAATAGGAAAATGCCGCCCACAGCGCTATTGTGTGTGCAGCACGAGGAGCCTTCCCATCTGGCTATAGCCACAGGCAGTAATCGCATTTTAAAAATCTTACAAGCTGCTTGTACCCAAAATGGATCGACTTGGGTATAACCATCCTGCCCATACATGGATCGAATCTTGGCCTGTCCCTGCTGAACCGACCGAGATTCTATCCATCTATGGCAAGCTTAAGGTAAATAAAAGAGGAGCAGAAGCTTTGAGGCAACTTTGGACTTTCACGGTAGAGACTCACATAAACAGTATTGTAGTGATATCATATAGTCCACAGTCGACCCAATACTTAGGTTATTATGATGATGTATATAAGTTATGTCCCCGCAGCATCACACCCAAGTTCTCCAGAGAATGCCTTTTATTGACTTCCAATACAGAACAAATTTCAATACTTGCACAGATGACAACGAACCCAACAGAGTACATATATATATATATATATATATATATATATATATATATATATATATATATATATGATTCAAAGTCCCACTTCTCCTAGATCATATTCTAGACCTGTGCTTTCCTATCCATGCAGAGTATATCCTATGCCTTTATATTCCTACAGGATATATCCTATGCCTTCATATTCCTACAGAATATCTCCTATGCCTTCATATTCCTACAGAATATCTCCTATGCCTTCATATTCCATATTCCTACAGAATATCTCCTATGCCTTCATATTCCTACAGAATATCTCCTATGCCTTCATATTCCTACAGAATATCTCCTATGCCTTCATATTCCTACAGAATATCTCCTATGCCTTCATATTCCTACAGAATATCTCCTATGCCTTCATATTCCTACAGACTATCTTCTGTGCCTTCATATTCCTACAGAATATCTCCTGTGCCTTCATATTCCTACAGAATATCTCCTATGCCTTCATATTCCATATTCCTACAGAATATCTCCTATGCCTTCATATTCCTACAGAATATCTCCTATGCCTTCATATTCCTACAGAATATCTCCTGTGCCTTCATATTCCTATAGAATATCTCCTGTGCCTTCATATTCCTACAGAATATCTTCTGTGCCTTCATATTCTTACAGAATATATCCTATGCCTTCATATTCTTACAGAATATCTCCTGTGCCTTCATATTCCTACAGAATATCTCCTGTGCCTTCATATTTCTACAGAATATCTCCTATGCCTTCATATTCCTACAGAATATCTCCTATGCCTTCATATTCCTACAGAATATCTCCTATGCCTTCATATTCCTACAGAATATCTCCTATGCCTTTATATTCCTACAGAATATCTCCTATGCCTTCATATTCCTACAGAATATCTTCTGTGCCTTCATATTCCTACAGAATATCTCCTATGCCTTCATATTCCTACAGAATATCTCCTATGCCTTCATATTCCTACAGAATATCTCCTATGCCTTTATATTCCTACAGAATATCTCCTATGCCTTCATATTCCTACAGAATATCTTCTGTGCCTTCATATTCCTACAGAATATCTCCTATGCCTTCATATTCCTACAGAATATCTCCTATGGCTTCATATTCCTACAGAATATCTTCTGTGCCTTCATATTCCTACAGAATATCTCTTGTGCCTTCATATTCCTACAGAATATCTCCTGTGCCTTCATATTCCTACAGGATATATCCTATGCCTTCATATTCCTACAGAAAATCTCCTGTGCCTTCATATTCCTACAGAATATCTCCTATGCCTTCATATTCCTACAGAATATCTCCTATGCCTTCATATTCCTACAGACTATCTTCTGTGCCTTCATATTCCTACAGAATATCTCCTGTGCCTTCATATTCCTACAGAATATCTCCTATGCCTTCATATTCCTACAGAATATCTCCTATGCCTTTATATTCCTACAGAATATCTCCTATGCCTTCATATTCCTACAGAATATCTTCTGTGCCTTCATATTCCTACAGAATATCTCCTATGCCTTCATATTCCTACAGAATATCTCCTATGGCTTCATATTCCTACAGAATATCTTCTGTGCCTTCATATTCCTACAGAATATCTCTTGTGCCTTCATATTCCTACAGAATATCTCCTGTGCCTTCATATTCCTACAGGATATATCCTATGCCTTCATATTCCTACAGAAAATCTCCTGTGCCTTCATATTCATACAGAATATCTCCTATGCCTTCATATTCCTACAGAATATCTCCTATGCCTTCATATTCCTACAGAATATCTCCTGTGCCTTCATATTCCTACAGAATATCTCCTATGCCTTCATATTCCTACAGAATATCTCCTGTGCCTTCATATTCCTACAGAATATCTCCTGTGCCTTCATATTCCTACAGAATATCTCCTGTGCCTTCATATTCCTACAGAATATCTTCTGTGCCTTCATATTCCTACAGAATATCTCCTATGCCTTCATATTCCTACAGAATATCTCCTATGCCTTCATATTCCTACAGAATATCTCCTATGCCTTCATATTCCTATAGAATATCTCCCGTGCCTTCATATTCCTATAGAATATCTCCTGTGCCTTCATATTCCTATAGAATATCTCCCGTGCCTTCATATTCCTATAGAATATCTCCTGTGCCTTCATATTCCTACAGAATATCTTCTGTGCCTTCATATTCCTACAGGATATATCCTATGCCTTCATATTCCTACAGAAAATCTCCTGTGCCTTCATATTCATACAGAATATCTCCTGTGCCTTCATATTCCTACAGAATATCTCCTATGCCTTCATATTCCTACAGAATATCTCCTATGCCTTCATATTCCTACAGAATATCTCCTGTGCCTTCATATTCCTACAGAATATCTCCTGTGCCTTCATATTCCTACAGAATATCTCCTATGCCTTCTTATTTCTACAGAATATCTCCTGTGCCTTCATATTCCTACAGAATATCTCAAGACTAGACTGACTATCAGTTTATATCAGTGGCGGCCCGTCCATAGGGGGTGCCCGGGCGCCGCTCCCCCTCCTGTAGTCAAAAAAAAAGTTTTTTTTTTTTAATGGCCCCTTTAAGAAAAAAAAATTCCAAAAAAAATGTCTTTTAGGTAAGTGCACTTGAGCGCCGGACACCAGTGCCCTATGGGAAGCGCCACGTCAATGCAATCACGAGATTGCAGACGTGGCGCTTCATTTGCGAGCTTTTAACCCGCCTTGTGGCGCAATGCAAAGCGCCGATTAGCTTCCGCCCGTAGAATCACTATGGGCGCCGGGCGGGAGCATTGTTGTTTACTTGCACAGCTGTTACTTCCGGTTTCGTGGAATAGATGAAAACCGGAAGTGACGTCACGTCGGCAGCTCCGTTCTTTGCGTGGCCCGAGCGGAGCTGCAAGCAAGCAGGTAAGAAGACTACAGGCGCGGCTTTTAACATGTTATAAAACATGTAGCTTCCCGGCACAGTGTTGTGTAAAGAGCAGGAGGTATGATTGTTAAACCTTTTTTGGTGGGGATAGCATCTGGACAATCAGAATGCACACTGCTTTGTGCAATATAAGAGAGGTGATTGCTAAAGCTATAGGTAGTACTGTATTACCAGGCGCGGCTTTTAACATGTTATATATTTTCCTGGGCCCCATCAAGTCAACAATGGAGCCCAGGAGATGACAGTACAGGAGGGACTTTTTTTCCATTTTTGGGCGCAGGCAGATAAGCATGTAGCTCTGCACAGTCCCGGCCAGCCGCCCATCACTTTCTATGCCTTCCCCTATGGCGGATTGATTCCTATGTAGATCCGGACCGCTCCTCTCCCCCATGTGCTGGTGCTGAAGCCTGAGAGACTCATGCGAGGCAGTGACTGGCAGGGAGTGGAGGTGCACAGGCAAGCAGCCCCCTGCACTCAGTGACACTGACACAGCAGCACACAGGCTACTCTGTAATTAAGGTACAGTCCCCAGACTCCCTGCTGTGTGCTTGTGATCATTATCATGATCAAAGCACAGCAGGTGCTGTATGGCTATGTCAGTGTGTCATATGGTTGTTGTTGGGGTTGCCACCTGTCCGGGATTCACCCGGACAGTACGGGTTTAGAGTGATTTTGAGTCATGTGTCTGGGTCTCCTTCCGCCTTGAACCCGGACACATGATCCAGACCTCACTGTGGCTCAGAGCTCCGTCTGTTCAGCTTGGGGCCAGGGCAGGAACATTACTAGTGTTTATCGGGCACAGGTTCTTATCCTAATACAGCAGAGTCCCGACGCCCGCTTCATAGAGTGCACTCGAACCCTGGACAACTTTACAGAGAGGAAATGACCGCTAAATAAGTCCGCTGCCAGTCCGCTCTGGCCAATGGTGCCCTGTCAGTGTTCGGGTGTCAGTGGAGAATTGGAGGACAGCGCGCTGGATCAAGGATGGGAGCTCCATGATCGGCCGATCAGCATGTATGCCGTTTATCACACAGACAGCTAACCGGGAACAGACCCTGCAAGAGTCTAGCCACAGAATCGGCTACAGCTGGTAAGAAACACACTGACCTGAGGAGGGAGGGGGGAGAGGGGGAAATTCTTAGGATTCTTTGCTATCACCTCTGTGTTGTTGTGATGATCGGGAGTCAGGGCCAGTGCCAGCAAGACACACAGTGTCCTGCATATGAACGAGAATAGTGTGTCCCCTTCACATGTCCTCCTGTAACTGTGCCTACCCCCTCCCTGTCACTCTGACTGCCCCCCTCCCTGTCACTCTGCCTACCCCCCTCCCGGTCACTCTGACTGCTCACCTCCCTGTCACTCTGTCTGCTCCCCTCCCTGTCACTCTGACTGCCCCTCCTCCCTGTCACTTTGCCTACCCCCCTCCCTGTCACTCTGACTGCTCACCTCCCTGTCACTCTGCCTACCCCCTCCCTGTCACTCTGACTGCTCACCTCCCTGTCACTCTGCCTACCCCCCTCCCTGTCACTCTGACTGCCCCCCTCCCTGTCACTCTGACTGCCCCCCTCCCTGTCACTCTGACTGCCCCCCTCCCTGTCACTCTGACTGCCCCCCTCCCTGTCACTCTGCCTACCCCCTCCCTGTCACTCTGTCTGCCCCCCTCCCTGTCACTCTGCCTACCCCCTCCCTGTCACTCTGCCTACCCCCCTCCCTGTCACTCTGCCTACCCCCCTCCCTGTCACTCTGCCTACTCCCTCCCTGTCACTCTGACTGCTCCCCTCCCTGTCACTCTGACTGCCCCTCTCCCTGTCACTCTGACTGCTCACCTCCCTGTCACTCTGACTGCTCACCTCCCTGTCACTCTGACTGCCCCCCTCCCTGTCACTCTGACTGCCCCCCTCCCTGTCACTCTGACTGCTCACCTCCCTGTCACTCTGACTGCCCCCCTCCCTGTCACTCTGCCTACCCCCTCCCTGTCACTCTGCCTACCCCCTCCCTGTCACTCTGTCTGCCCCCCTCCCTGTCACTCTGCCTACCCCCTCCCTGTCACTCTGCCTACCCCCCTCCCTGTCACTCTGCCTACTCCCTCCCTGTCACTCTGACTGCTCCCCTCCCTGTCACTCTGCCTGCCCCTCTCCCTGTCACTCTGACTGCTCACCTCCCTGTCACTCTGACTGCTCACCTCCCTGTCACTCTGACTGCCCCCCTCCCTGTCACTCTGACTGCCCCCCTCCCTGTCACTCTGACTGCTCACCTCCCTGTCACTCTGACTGCCCCTCTCCCTGTCACTCTGACTGCTCACCTCCCTGTCACTCTGACTGCCCCCCTCCCTGTCACTCTGACTGCTCACCTCCCTGTCACTCTGACTGCTCACCTCCCTGTCACTCTGACTGCCCCTCTCCCTGTCACTCTGCCTACCCCCCTCCCTGTCACTCTGACTGCTCCCCTCCCTGTCACTCTGCCTACCCCCTTCCCTGTCACTCTGCCTACCCCCTTCCCTGTCACTCTGCCTACCCCCTCCCTGTCACTCTGCCTACCCCCTCCCTGTCACTCTGCCTACCCCCCTCCCTGTCACTCTGCCTACCCCCCTCCCTGTCACTCTGCCTACCCCCTCCCTGTCACTCTGACTGCTCACCTCCCTGTCACTCTGCCTGTCCCCTCCCTGTCACTCTGCCTACCCCCTCCCTGTCACTCTGCCTACCCCCTCCCTGTCACTCTGCCTACCCCCTCCCTGTCACTCTGACTGCTCCCCTCCCTGTCACTCTGACTGCTCCCCTCCCTGTCACTCTGACTGCCCCCTCCCTGTCACTCTGACTGCTCCCCTCCCTGTCACTCTGACTGCCCCCTCCCTGTCACTCTGACTGCCCCCCTCCCTGTCAATCTGACTGCCCCTCCTCCCTGTCACTCTGCCTACCCCCTCCCTGTCACTCTGTCTGCTCCCCTCCCTGTCACTCTGACTGCCCCCCTCCCTGTCACTCTGCCTACCCCCCTCCATGTCACTCTGACTGCTCACCTCCCTGTCACTCTGCCTGCCCCCCTTCCTGTCACTCTGCCTGCCCCCCTCCCTGTCACTCTGACTGCCCCCTCCCTGTCACTCTGCCTGCCTCCCTCCCTGTCACTCTGACTGCCCCCCTCCCTGTCACTCTGCCTGCCCCCTCCCTGTCACTCTGCCTGCCCCCTCCCTGTCACTCTGACTGCCCCCCTCCCTGTCACTCTGCCTGCCCCCCTCCCTGTCACTCTGCCTGCCCCCCTCCCTGTCACTCTGCCTGCCCCCCCTCCCTGTTACTCTGACTGCCCCCCCTCCCTGTCACTCTGCCTGCCTCCCTCCCTGTCACTCTGCCTGCCCCCCTCCCTGTCACTCTGCCTGCCCCCCTCCCTGTCACTCTGCCTGCCCCCTCCCTGTCACTCTGCCTACCCCCTCCCTGTCACTCTGACTGCTCACCTCCCTATCACTCTGACTGCCCCCCTCCCTATCACTCTGACTGCCCCCTTCCCTGTCACTCTGCCTGCCCCCCTCCCTGTCACTCTGCCTGCCCCCCTCTCTGTCACTCTGCCTGCCCCCCTCCCTGTCACTCTGACTGCCCCCCTCCCTGTCACTCTGCCTACCCCCCTCCCTGTCACTCTGCCTGCCCCCCTCCCTGTCACTCTGACTGCCCCCCTCCCTGTCACTCTGCCTGCCTCCCTGTTACTCTGACTGCCCCCTCCCTGTCACTCTGCCTACCCCCTCCCTGTCACTCTGCCTACCCCCCCTCCCTGTCACTCTGCCTACCCCCCCTCCCTGTCACTCTGCCTACCCCCCCTCCCTGTCACTCTGCCTACCCCCCTCCCTGTCACTCTGCCTACCCCCCTCCCTGTCACTCTGCCTACCCCCCTCCCTGTCACTTTGCCTACCCCCCTCCCTGTCACTCTGACTGCCCCCTCCCTGTCACTCTGACTACCCCAACAGGCTGCACACACCTATGAAGTGGACATTGGGTCTCTGAACTGCTTCACAAGCATTAGACTACTGGTGCCTGAAAAACATTGAACAGTGCAGAGAAACACAGAAGGTAAGTGCTTGAGCCCAGGGGTTAAATAGTCCTGTTCCTTCCCCTGGCCCCCAGCTGAATCCACAGAATATACTGGAAGGGCTCATTTACATATGTGGTGCCCTCTGAAGAGCAATCCACATTTGTATTGCTCTTCAGAGGGTATTTGACAGGCAGGAAGGAGGTGTTATATCACCACCTGTTTAAACCCCAGAGCATCACCCCGCAATTTAATGCATTGCACATGGATGCGGGAAGCCCCCATTACCTTGGATGGGCTACATTCGGCAGGCATTATTGCTCACTGAACCCAACAGTGCAGACATGTTTCCTGCACTTTGGCTGTGGCAAGTGTACACCCCCCTCTGCTGCCTTTTCAGCTTAAGGGTAATGGGTTGGGTAGCAGGTAAAACACAGCTCAACCTCTAATTTTTACTGCCCCCAACCACACGTGTAAACTGAGTCGCAAGGCACTCTGAAAAGTGATCCATAATGGATCATGTTTTAGAGGTATTTGAGCGGTGGTGAAAAAGCGTTATGTTGCCTCCTCACCACCTGTTTTTAACCCCTAAAAACCCATACCACTGTGCTGTAGCCATGTGCATGCACACAGTTGTAGCGCAGCTCCATTCAGGTTAATAGGTTGAGTTATGCAAGCGCAGTGCCGTACACCACTAAAATGTTCGGGTTTGGCTTGAAGAAAAGGTGGCAACCCTATGTACAGCTATAACAAAGTCAGCACCCAACAACCATATGACACACTGTGACAGAGCCATATAACACCTGCTGTACTGTGATTATGATAATGGTGATGATCGCAGTGAGATGCTAGTTTATATTTGTGTGCGCGCAGGGGGGGGATAAAAACAAGCAGCTGAGCTACGTTTTTACCACCCCCAACCATTTTCCTTAAAGAACCTTTCATCCAAGCTTTCCAATTAGGGACGCCTCTCAGTTTTTCAAGCGGACCTGTTTGAAAGCTCCATGGAGGTCTGTGTGGCGGAGCCAGAGCGGGACATGGGTTAGGGAGCAGAGCGGAGCATGTTTCCTGGCAGAAAACAGCAGGCACAGCACAAGTACCCACTCATCATCAGTGCTGCAAGGACGGAATAAGAGGCTCAGGAACAGCAAGCACCACTTTGCCAGCTCATAGGCTACACCGATGGACACTGATAGACTGCATAGGTGGACACTGATGAGGTGGCACTGATAGACTGCATAGGTGGATACTGATGAGGTGGCACTGATAGACTGCACAGGTGGACACTGATAGACTGCACAGGTGGACACTGATAGACTGCACAGGTGGACACTGATAGACTGCACAGGTGGACACTGATGAGGTGACACTGAGAGACTGCACTGGTGGACACTGATGAGGTGGCACTGATGGGCACTGTTGGTTTACACTGATAGGTAGCACTGGTGGGCACTTATGAGGTGGCGATGATGGGCTGCTCTGGTGGGCACTGATAAGGCTGCACTGGTGAATACAGATTAGGTGGCACTGATAAGCAACACTGGTGGGCACTGATAGGCTGCACTGGTGAACATGATGAGGTGGCACTGATAGGCAGCACTGGTGTTTTACTGATGGGCTCCACTGGTGAGCACTGATAGGCTGCACTGGTGAGCACTCATGAGGTGGCCCTGATGAACACTGATAGGCAACACTGGTGGCACTGATCAGCTGCACTAATGAGACTGCACTGATGAGGCCATACTGATGAGGCTGCATTGGTGGGCACTGATAGGCTGCACTGAGGAGGCTGAATTAATGGGCATTGATAAGGCTGCACTGATTGGCAATAACGAGGCTGCAAATTGGTGGCATTGATGGGCACTGATAGGCCATGATTTGTGATGCTGGGGCTGTATACTCTTTCCTGTGATGCTGGAGCTATATACTCTGTGCTGTGATGCTGAGCTGTATAATCCTGACTCTATGAGTGGAAGCAAGTGGAATACAGGGGACAGAGTGGGTGGATTCTATAAGGGGTGTGGCTTATGGGTAGTGGAAGGGGCCAAACATGGAGGGGCGGGGTCTTGCGCCCCCCCCATCCTAAAACTTCACCAGCCGCCACTGGTTTATATGGCTTACCTATTGAATGACTGAGCAATTTGATTGGCTGTCTTTGATCTACACTCTGTCATTCAGGATGACAGAGAATGACCCCCAACCTAGCCGGAGACGACCACAGCCATCATTTGCATTCTTACATAATAACAGCAACATGCTTTCTTTTGACACATGCAATTAGATTACAGATACGAAAGGTTGCCTGAACAATGCTTTGATACGTAAAAATAGACTCGTCCTGGATTCTTGCATATTGACATAAACAATATTTGTAGTAAATCCTGTTTGGCCCTTTGGTCAACAAACACCCTTCAATTAAGTTAACAGGCCACCTCACCCACCTTGATTGATTAGCACATCAGAGTCATTATCTGTCAACCTTGTTTGGTCACTAACCCCTTTTGGTCAACAAAACACCCTTTGATGTGCGTAACTAGACATACATACATACAAAATACAAATACAAATACAAATACATACATACAAAAATTAAGGTCTTACAATTTTGTATGTAATAAGCAATATCAAAAATAAAATAAAAATTACTTGATTTAAAAAAAAAAAAGCGAAGGTACAGAACACACAAATTTTTATCTCTGAAGGAAAGAACTGCAAACAAATAAATTTTTGTGTAAATGTACTCCACCTTACTGTGTTGAATTGTACTCATATATATATATTTATCCACAGGGTCGCCATCAGGGGGGTACAGGTAGTAAGGGGCCCTGAGGTCCCCAGGGCCCCGGATGGCAACCCCCCTTTTTTTTATATATATATTTTTTTTTTTTACATTTTTTTTTAATTTTTTTGTAAGGGGCCCAGAGGTCCCCAGGGCCCCGGATGGCAACCCTTCATTTTTTTTTGTGTTCGTCAGCACCCAAAGCCCCCCGACCTCAACAATTCGCGGCGACAGGGTGCCCATGCCTGAAGCTGTGTAAGGGGCCCCAAAATTCCTGATGGCAGCACTGTTTATCCATTATAGAGATACCCACACATATAAACTCTGAGAGAAAAAAATATACTCCTGAAGAAGCAGTCCCACTGCGAAACATGTAGAGGCGGAACTGACAAGGGACGAATATCTGATCCCCCTATACGTTCTACGTCTGTGTTTGCAGTTCTTTCCTTCAGAGATAAAAATGTGTGTGTTCTGTACCTTCGCTTTTAAGGACTATTTTTAACTCTGTTTTGTCCTAATAAATTTATATATTTTTATACATACTGTTTATGTGAGTCTTTACCGTACCATGAAATTCCAAAGTTGCCTCAAAGCTTCTGTTTCTCTTTTCTTGAATTGATAGGACGACGGTACATTTATTTTTTCAAAACATTTTTTAGTAGCATCAATTAATTTTAAGCTTAAAGTGATATTAAAGGTTCAGTTTTTTTTATTTTTTTTAAATAACAAACATGTCATACTTACCTCCACTGTGCAGTTCGTTTTGCACAGAGTGGCCCCGATCGTCCTATTCTGGGGTCCCACGGCGGCTCTCGCGGCTCCTCCCCGCATTAGATAACCCCTCTGGGAAGCTCTCCCCCGAGGGGGTTACCTTGTGGGCGTGCTCCCGTGTCATACACTCGGCGTCCATATACGCCGAGTGTATGACTCAGCAACGCCCCTGGCCTCTGCGTCATTGGATTTGATTGACAGCAGCGGGAGCCAATGGCTGCGCTGCTATCAATATATCCAATGAAGAGCCGAGAACCTGTAGAGAGAGCGACGTGGGATCGCGCCCACGGAAATTCGGTGCTCAGGTAAGTAAAACGGGGGGGGGGGGGGGGGTGGGGGGGCCGGACACTGCAAGGTGTTTTTTCAACTTAATGCATAGGATGTATTTAGGTGAAAAAACACGTAGTTTTACAACCCCTTTGCGGTAAAGATTTTTCAGATGCTAAGTGCAGGAAGGAAGACCTTTATGAAACTATTGTAGTACATAACTGTGATGTATGACTTGCTAGTTCCAATAACCTGTGTAACGTGTATTCTTACAGCCAATACAATTGGGGGGAAAATCAGACAAGTGTATTCTTCTGAAGCTATATATTTGTTTTAGAACATTTATTCATTTCAGTTGACTTTTTTATTTGTCATACACCGTATATACTCGAGGATAAGCCGACCCGAATATAAGCTGAGACACCTAATTTTACCCCAAAAAAATGGGAAAACTTATTGACTCGAGTATAAGCCTAGGGTGAGAAATGCGCAGCTACTGTAAGTAGAAAAGAGGGGCAACAATTCCCATCTGCAGCCTCACTGTGCCCATTTGCAGCCTCACTGTGTCCATCTGCATGCCTCACTGTCCATCTGCCTGCCTCACTGTCCATCTGTATGCCTCACTGTGCCTCACTGTCCATCTGCATGCCTGACTGTCCATCTGCATGCCTCACTGTCCATCTGCATGCCTCACTGTCCATCTGCATGCCTCACTGTCCATCTGCATGCCTCACTGTCCATCTGCATGCCTCACTGTCCATCTGCATGCCTCTCTGTGCCTCACTGTCCATCTGCATGCCTCACTGTCCATCTGCATGCCTTACTGTGCCTCACTGTCCATCTGCATGCCTCACTGTCCATCTGTATGCCTCACTGTCCATCTGCATGCCTGACTGTCCATCTGCATGCCTCACTGTGCCTCACTGTCCATCTGCATGCCTCACTGTGCCTCACTGTCCATCTGCATGCCTCACTGTCCATTAGACTTGTGCACAACGGAAAAATTTGTTCCGTTTCGGTTCGTTTCTTTCCGGTCCTGTTGATTCGTAATCATTCGTAATTTTGCTAGACGGGATTTTTCGTGTTCGGACTCATTCGTATTTTTGCAAGCGACATTTTTCGTTGAATTTTTTGTTGCTTTATAATTCGTACTTTCGGTAGAGTACGTTGTTTTTCGTTGATTCTGGACACAACTCCTACTTTCGTAACTTTTTTTGGGTTCGTACTTTCGGTAGAGTGCGTTGTTTTTCGTTGATTCTGGACACAACTCCTACTTTCGTAACTTTTTTTGGGTTCGTTGATTCGTAATTTTCCGTGTCTCTCTCACAACGACGCTGCCTATTATGCCTAATGTGCTTCGAATGGATTTGTACTTTTCTAAATACATTGCGGTTATTTGTAACGATTCGAAATCTCGTATTTTACTTTCGTTTTTAACATGCGGCTATAGGCTCCGCCCCTGTACACCATTTTCAGAGGGTTCAGCACGGTGAGGGAGAAGCAGAGAGCAGAGCAGAGTGAGTGTTATTGTGCTTCGAATGGATTCGAAATCTCGTATTTTACTTTCGTTTTTTACATGCGGCTATAACCTCCGCCCCTGTACACCATTTTGAGAGGGAGTTCAGCACGGTGTGGGAGAAGCAGAGAGCAGAGCAGAGGGAGTGTTATTGTGCTTCGTATGGATTCGTACATTCGTAACTTTTTCATAACGAATTATGCCGAAGACATTCGGGCATTCGCTATTTGCGGTATAATTTATTTCGGATTCGGTCTTATTCGTAATTGCTTTGTTCGGAAATTCGAATGCTTCCGAATGTCCGAAAGTTGCTAAATTCGGACGAATTTCAATTCGTTACGAAACGAATTGCACAAGCCTACTGTCCATCTGCATGCCTCACTGTGCCTCACTGTCCATCTGCATGCCTCACGTCCATCTGCATGCCTCACTGTCCACCTGCATGTGCCAATCTCCCTACCTGATCTGTGCCTTATGTACCGGCGCTGTGTCCATCTGCAGCCTTATGATCTCCAGCGCTGTGACATACAGTCTAGTCGGCCAGCGTGTAGTGTAGCAAAGCCTGCCTCCTCCTCATCCTCATTCGTGGTGATGGAACACTGACTCAGTTCCCAGCAGTGAGTCAGTATTCAGCCTATCACGGACGAGGACAAGGAGAAGGTGGCGCATTGTTACACTGCGTTGCCGCCAACTAGACTGTATGTCACAGTGCCGGAGATCATAAAGCTGCAGATGGACACAGTGAGGCGCGGGACTCGAGTATAGGCCGAGGAGGACATTTTCAGCACAAGAAAATGTGCTAAAAAACTTGGCTTATACTCGAGTATATACGGTAATTTAATATCGATGTTGAGGGGCCTCCAAAGATCTAAATTCTGCACTGTGTGAAAGTCCTTCAGATCATGATTAAAATCAACTTATTGATTTAATATATTGATCCTCTAAAACCCAGTGTGCCATAAAACCTGTGTAACCAATCCCGTGATGAACAGTAAATACACTCCTTAATCAATCACTAAGACCAGACCAAGGTGATAATCCAAAGCATGCTCTCCCATTCCTCTGGACACAGACACACCTTTGTGACCAAGCCAAAACTAATTTATATTAGCAAGGTCAGACACGCTTGCATACCTCCCAACTGTCCCTGATTTGGAGAGACTGTCCCTGATTTGGAGCAATGTCCCTCTGTCCCTCATTCCTCCTCATTTGTCCGTCATTTTGGTCTGATCTATATAGATGTATAAAAAATGCACTTTTTATCTATCAAAAAGTGTTTTCCGGTGCTAAACCTTTCATCTGATTTCTAAATTGCTGCATTTGTAAATTCCAAAAGCCAATATAAAGGAATAGTAGTGGTAAAAAAAAACACTTGTGGGTTTAACCAATCTTGATTTTTTGTACGATTCTCCTTTAAGGGGACGTGGCAAGGGGTGTGTCCTATGCCTACATACTTTTGCTGATAGGTGTCCCTCATTCCCATCTTAAAAAGTTGGCAGATATGCGCTTGTATTTCTTTGCAGGTCAACCCAGTTAGCTAATTCTTCAATCTGGTTCCTGTGTCACCTTTCCACATAAACCGCTTAGCGACTGCCCCATGCAGATATACTGTGGCAAGGTGGCCACTCTGTGCCATATCACATACCTAGTACGTGATCTGACACTTCCGGGTCTGGAGCGCGCCGCTGGCGACCTGCTGCCGCTGTGATTGGTGACATCAGGAGCCAATCAGCGGGTCCGGCGGACCCGACGTCCACCAAGACCTGCCGATCGTTTCGGAGATCAGCAGAATGGTGTTCTGACTGTGTAAACAAGGCAGATCACCGTTCTTTGAGAAGGGAAGACAGAGGGCTTGTCTTTCTGCTAAGCAGGAACACCAATCTCTGGCTTTCCACAATAAATGCACCCCCACACAGTTAGAAAACACTCCCAGGGAACACAGTTAACCATTTGAATCAGAATATAAGAGCACTACCCAATGTTATTGCTAACACATTATCACAGTACAATAAATCAATATAAATGACAATCCATAACTAGGGATGGGCTATCTGTTCGAGTCAATCATGGGTTCGACTCGAACATTACTTGTTCGCCCGTTCACCGAACATCGAACAATTTGGGGTGTTCGCGGAAAAATCGAAAAGCCGTGGAACACCCTTTAAAAGTCTATGGGAGAAATCTAAAGTGCTAATTGTAAAGGTTAATATGCAAGTTATTGCCATAAAAAGTGTTTGGGGATCTGGGTCCTGCCCCAGGGGACATGTATCAATGCAAAAAAAGTTTTAAAAACGGCTGTTTTTTCGGGAGCAGTGATTGTAATAATGCTTAAAGTGAAACAATAAAAGTGAAATATTACTTTAAATTTCATACCTGGGGGGTGTCTATAGTATGCCTGTAAAGTAGCGCATGTTTCCCGTGCTTAGAAAAGTCCCTGGACAAAATGTAATTTCTAAAGGAAAAAAAGTCATTTAAAACTGAATGCGGCTATAATAAATTGTCGGGTCCCGGCAATACAGATAAAAGTAATTGAAAAAGAAATGGGTTCCCCCTTAGTCCATAACCCCGAACCAAAATAAAAAAAAAAACGTGGGGGTCCCCCCAAACTCAATATCAGGCCCTTCAGGTCTGGTAGGGATATTAAGGGGAACCCTGCGCCATTTTTTTTTAATGGCGTGGGGTTCCCCCCAAAAATCCATACCAGACCCTTCAGGTCTGGTATGGATTTTAAGGGGAACCCCGCACCAAAATAAAAAAAAATGGCATGGGGTTCCCCCCAAAAATCCATACCAGACCCCTTTCTGAGCACGCAACCTGGCAGGCCGCAGGAAAAGAGGGGGGACGAGAGAGCGCCCCCCCTCCTGAACCGTACCAGGCCACATGCCCTCAACATGGGGAGGATATCCCCATGTTGATGGGGACAAGGGCCTCATCCCCAAAACCCTTGCCTGGTGGTTGTGGGGGTCTGCGGGCGGGGGGCTTATCGGAATCTGGAAGCCCCCTTTAACAAAGGGGACCCCCAGATTCTGCCCCCCCATGTTAATTGGTAATGGGGTACATTGTACCCCTACCATTTCACAAAAGAAAGTGTCAAAAATTTTAAAAACCACACAGACACAGTTGGGACAAGTCCTTTAATAAAAAGAAAAAAAGAAAAAAGAAAGAAAAACATTCCAGCATTGTTATCCATTCTCGATGTCCAACGATGATCCATTCTCCAGCGATGCTCTCCAGTAGTGATGAGCCGAACACCCCCGGGTTCGGTTCGCACCAGAACCCGCGAACGGACCGAAAGTTCGAACGAACATTAGAACCCTATTAAATACAATGGATGCGAACGTTCGAATTCTAAAGTGCTAATTATAACAACTATTATGCATGTTATTGTCCTAAAAAGGGTTTGGGAACCCGGGTTCTGCACCAGGGGACATGTATCAATGCAAAAATAAGTTTTAAAAACGGTCGTTTTCCGGGAGCAGTCATTTTAATGATGCATAAAGTGAAAAAAAAAAAGTCAAATATTCCTTTAAATATCGTACCTGGGGGGTGTCTAAAGTATGCCTGTGAAGTGCCACGTGTTTCCCGTGTTTAGAACTGTCCCTGCACAAAATGACACTTCTAAAGGAAAAAAAAGCCATTTAAAACTGCTTGCGGCTTTAATGTAATGTCTGGTCCCGGTAATATGGATGAAAATCTTTAAGAAAAATGGCATAGCTACCCCATGACCCCCCCCCCTACCCCAGCCCATTACCAGCCCCTTTGGGTCTTGTATGGATATTAAGGGGAACCCCGCACATAAAATAAAAAAGGCCCTATATACTCTGAACAGCCGTATACAGGCGGTGCATACAAGACAGGGACTGTAGGTTTGTTCTTATGTAGAATCTGTTTGTAATTTTGAACAGGTACATTGTTGAAGTGTAGCTCCAGACCAAAAATCTATTTTTAAACTTTTTGGAAAACATAGGTAAGGGTTATCACCCCTGTAACATTTGTTTTGCTGTCTGTGCCCCTGTTCAGAACATTTCACCTCACTTTCCGTCCTAATGACAACTGTTTTTGAAATGTGGTGTTTTTCTTGAAACAAGGATTGCTGATAAAGCATCAGTACAGAGGAGACACCTTTCTCCCATATTTATTCTTACAGGAGAGAATTTTCCTTCCTAGTGGTAGATTTCCTCTCACTTCCTGTTGTCTTCTTGCGTTTGCAAGTAGGAGTCGTTTGTAAGTTGGATGTTTGAAAGTAGGGACCTGCCGTATATACTCTGCAGAAATAGGCCCCTTAGTTGTTGGTGTTGGCACAACACTGTAAGCACTCACAGTTACTCTTGGTTGGTGCTGGAACGCCCTGCTGTCAACTATTATATCAGGAATTTTAATTACATATAATTGTTGAACAGTGGTAGTAAAAATTGGGCCTTTGATGGTGGTGCTGGTGCCACAACACTGTAAGCCCTGACAGTTACTCTTGGTGGGTGCAGCAATGGGCCCTGCTGTGAATTATTAGATCAAGAATTGTAATTACATGCCCCTGTTGAACAGGGGCTGAAAAATTGGGCCTTAGGCACTGGTGGCACAACACTGCAACCCTTCACAGATACTGTACTTGGAGCACAGCAATGAGCCCTGTTGCAAAGTATTGCTTCAAAAATTGTAATGACACGCCCCTGTTAAACAGGGGCTGAAAAATTGGGCCTTAGGCACTGGTGGCACAACACTGCAACTCCTCACAGATACTGTACTTGGAGCACAGCAATGAGCCCTGTTGCAAAGTATTGCTTCAAAAATTGTAATTACACGCCACTGTTAAACAGGGGCTGAAAAATTGGGCGTTAGGCACTGGTGGCGGCACCCATAAACAAAAATGATCTTCCAAGCTATCATCATCAATCGTATCATTGAGGACTCAGAGGAGGAGGATAGCCTCAGCATCAGTCTTGAAGGGATGTGACATTTTAAAATCAATTAGTCTGTTATATCAGCATCAGGTGTGTGGTAGCTGGTGGTGATCCAAGACTGGTTCATCTTGATGAAAGTCAGTCGATCAACCGAGTCGGTGGACAGGCGCACCCTGTGATCCGTGACAAATCCTCCAGCAGCACTGAATGTGCGTTCCGAAAGAACGCTGGATGCAGGACAGGCCAGTAGCTCAATTGCATACTGTGCAAGCTCTGGCCAGTGATCCATCCTCAAGACCCAGTAAGCCAGAGGATTTTCGGTGGGGAAGGTGTCCAAGTCTGACCTTGCCCCTAGATATTCCTGCACCATGTTTATCAGACGCTGGCGATGGTTGCTGGAACCGATCATACTTTGGGGCTGCGGACTAAAGAATTGTCTGAACGCATCGGTCAGACGGCCACCTTCCCCACCGCTCCTTCTTTGACTGGCCGAAGCCTCAGCAACTCGTTGTCCAGGACCAGGAGTTTGCAACCTCCCAGTCTCTGGGAACGCGTTGCACAGACCTTTCTGCAAGGCCTCCCGGAGTTGTCTCATCCTCTGCTCCCTCTGCGACGGTAACATAAGGTCCGCAACCTTACCCTTGTACCGTGGATCAAGGAGAGTGGCCAGCCAGTAATGGTCCCTCTCCTTGATCCGAAGAATACGAGGATCCTTCCGCAGACTTTGCAGGATCAGGGAGGCCATGCAGCGTAGGTTTGCTGAGGCATTCGCTCCGGAGTCCTCTGGGTCACTAAGGACGACATGATCCGCAGCCACCTCCTCCCAGCCACGTACAAGTCCACTGGTTTCTTGGGACTGTAAATCATCCCTAAAAGACTGCTGCTGATGATGCTGAGTGCCAGCCTCCACCTCCATGCTGACACAATCCTCCTCCTCCTCCTCCTCCTCCTCCTCCTCCTCCTCTTCCTGTGCGATGGGTGGGACAGAAGGAACACTGTCTGGGTAAAGGGGGCCTTGAGAGGCAAGGAAGTCCTCCTCTTCCTGCCTCTGTTCTGCCTCAAGTGCCCTGTCCATTATTCCACGCAGCGTGTGCTCCAACAGGTGGACAAGAGGTACAGTGTCACTGATGCATGCACTGTCACTGCTCACCATCCTCGTGGCCTCCTCAAATGGTGCCAGGACAGTGCATGCATCCCTGATCATGCCCCACTGGCGTGGAGAAAAAAAACCAAGCTCCCCTGACCCTGTCCTGGTGCCGTAGTCGCACAGGTACTCATTGATGGCCCTCTGCTGCGTGTGCAGCCGCTGCAGCATGGCCAACGTTGAGTTCCACCTGGTGGGCATGTCACATATAAGGCGGTTCTTGGGCAGGTTCAACTCCTTTTGCAGCTCAGCCAGGCGAGCACTGGCATTATAAGATCTGCGGAAATGCACACAGACTTTCCTGGCCTGCCTCAGGACATCCTGTAAGCCCGGGTACCTGCCCAAGAACCGCTGCACCACCAGGTTAAGGACGTGAGCCACACAGGGCACATGGGTCAGTTGTCCCTGTCGGAGGGCGGAGAGGAGGTTGGTGCCATTGTCGCAAACCACCATTCCTGGCTTAAGCTGGCGTGGCGTCAACCACCTCTCGGCCTGGCCCTGCAGAGCAGACAGGACCTCTGCCCCAGTGTGGCTTCTGTCCCCCAAACACACCAGCGCAAGCACGGCATGGCATCTTTTTGCCTGCGTACTTGCGTAGCCCCGTGAACGGCTACGGAGCACCGCTGGTTCATAGGACAAACCACAGGAAGAGGCCATGGAGGAAGAAGAAGAGGAGGGGGTGGAGGAGAGAGGTGTGTCACAACCAGTAGTAGCATTTTGGAGGCGTGGCGGTGGGACAACCTCCAACACTACTGCACCTTGTCCTGAATCCTTCCCAGCTGCCAAAAGAGTGACCCAATGGGCCGTGAAAGAAAGGTAACGTCCCTGTCCATGCCTGCTGGACCATGAGTCAGCGGTAATATGCACCTTACCGCTGACCGCCCTGTCCAGCGAGGCCAAGACATTGCCTTCCACATGCCGGTAGAGAGCCGGAATAGCCTTCCGTGAGAAAAAGTGGCGTTTGGGAACCTGCCACTGAGGAACCGCACATTGCACAAACTCACGGAAGGGGGCCGAGTCTACCAACTGAAAAGGCAGCAGTTGAAGCGCTAGCAATTTAGCCAAGCTAGCATTCAACCGCTGGGCATGTGGATGGCTGGGAGTGAACTTCTTTCGACGGTCCAGCAGCTGGGGCAGGGAAATTTGCCTGCTAGAATCGGACGTCGGTGTACTGCTAGCAGAGTGGGCGCAAGTACTTGGCTGTGACACACCTAATTCTACACCTTCATTCCTCTCAGTGCATGTTTCAGAGAGGACTGAAGTTATAGTGGGGTTGGAGATCCCAGCTGATGCGGTGCAAGGAGAGGTCCGCTTTGTTCTTTGGTGTGGGTCTTTGAGGTAGGCTTGCCAACGAGCTGCATGGCAGGTCAACATATGTCTGGTCAGGCATGTGGTACCCAAGCGGCTGATGTTTTGGCCACGCGATATACGCTTGAGACATATGTTGCAAACAGCAGCTGTGCGATCTGATGCACTAGCCTCAAAAAAGGCCCACACCAAAGAACTTTTTGAATGACGGGCAGAGGCAGCGCCCTGCACAGGCGGAGCTCTGCGGTGTGATTCCGTCGGTGTACTGCCCTTACGCTGGCCACCAAAGGGCATCCTGCCTCGTTGGAGATGTGCCTCCTCCTCATCCTCCTCCTCCTCCTCTCTCCTATTAGGCACCCACGTGGAGTCATTGACCTCATCATCCCCTCCCTCCTCATCACTGGAGCCAATCTGGCAGTATGCTGCAGCTGCTGGAACATGACTGCCAGATTGGTGTCCTTCTTGAGCATCCCCTCTGTCTGCTCTCACGCTACTGCCTTCCTCTAGCTGGGTTTCATCATCAGACCCTTCGAAACGCTGGGCATCCTCCTGGAGCATGTACCCAACACTGTGCTGAAACAGTTCGGGGGACTCCTCAGGAGGAGGACATGGTGGGTCTAGGGAAGGAGTGACTGATGATTTGTCTGACATTGATACCAGGGAAGACGACGCTTTGGCAGCTGCTTTTCCAGTACCCTGAGCCTGGGTGAGAGAGGATGAGGAGGAGGAGGAGGGCTTGGTCATCCACTCTACCAAGTCTTCGGCATGATGTGGCTCAACATGTCCAGCTGCCGAAAAGAAGGACAAGCGTGTCCCATGGCCATGTGCTGATGACAATGCACCGCGTCCACGACCAGCACTGTTGCCCCCAGACACAGAGCCTGCTTGCCCTCTTTTATTGCCTCCTGACTGTCTGCCTCTCCTTGTTTGCCTTCCAGACATTCTAATAGATGGCCTGCAGGGAGATGGGAAAAAAGCAATAAGGGCTACCTTCAGGTGTCCTTCTCTGTCCCTTGAAACAAGGACTTTCACAGTGAAAGAAACTGACACTGTCCCTACCTAGAGTTTTCTGTCCCTAGAATAAATGTTTTTTTTAAGCACAATATAGCACAAGGACAATTAACTCACTGTCCTTACAGGTCCCTGGAAACAAGGACTTGCAGAGTGAAAGAAAAAAAACACTCTCCCTACCTACAGTTTTCTGTCCCTAGAAAAAATGTTTTTTTTAATCACAATATAGCACAAGGAAAATTAACTCACTGTCCTTACAGGTCCCTGGAAACAAGGACTTGCAGAGTGAAAGAAAAAAAACACTCTCCCTACCTACAGTTTTCTGTCCCTAGAAAAAATGTTTTTTTTAATCACAATATAGCACAAGGAAAATTAACTCACTGTCCTTACAGGTCCCTGGAAACAAGGACTTGCAGAGTGAAAGAAACTGACACTGTCCCTACCTAGAGTTTTCTGTCCCTAGAATAAATGTTTTTTTTAATCACAATATAGCACAAGGACAATTCACTCAATGTCTCTCCAGGTCCCTGGAAACAAGGACTTGCAGAGTGAAAGAAACTGACACTGTCCCTACCTAGAGTTTTCTGTCCCTAGAATAAATGTTTTTTTTAAGCACAATATAGCACAAGGACAATTAACTCACTGTCCTTACAGGTCCCTGGAAACAAGGACTTGCAGAGTGAAAGAAAAAAAACACTCTCCCTACCTACAGTTTTCTGTCCCTAGAAAAAATGTTTTTTTTAATCACAATATAGCACAAGGAAAATTAACTCACTGTCCTTACAGGTCCCTGGAAACAAGGACTTGCAGAGTGAAAGAAAAAAAACACTCTCCCTACCTACAGTTTTCTGTCCCTAGAAAAAATGTTTTTTTTAATCACAATATAGCACAAGGAAAATTAACTCACTGTCCTTACAGGTCCCTGGAAACAAGGACTTGCAGAGTGAAAGAAACTGACACTGTCCCTACCTAGAGTTTTCTGTCCCTAGAATAAATGTTTTTTTTAATCACAATATAGCACAAGGACAATTCACTCAATGTCTCTCCAGGTCCCTGGAAACAAGGACTTGCAGAGTGAAAGAAACTGACACTGTCCCTACCTAGAGTTTTCTGTCCCTAGAATAAATGTTTTTTTTAATCACAATATAGCACAAGGACAATTCACTCAATGTCTCTCCAGGTCCCTGGAAACAAGGACTTGCAGAGTGAAAGAAACTGACACTGTCCCTACCTAGAGTTTTCTGTCCCTAGAATAAATGTTTTTTTTAAGCACAATATAGCACAAGGACAATTAACTCACTGTCCTTACAGGTCCCTGGAAACAAGGACTTGCAGAGTGAAAGAAAAAAAACACTCTCCCTACCTACAGTTTTCTGTCCCTAGAAAAAATGTTTTTTTTAATCACAATATAGCACAAGGAAAATTAACTCACTGTCCTTACAGGTCCCTGGAAACAAGGACTTGCAGAGTGAAAGAAAAAAAACACTCTCCCTACCTACAGTTTTCTGTCCCTAGAAAAAATGTTTTTTTTAATCACAATATAGCACAAGGAAAATTAACTCACTGTCCTTACAGGTCCCTGGAAACAAGGACTTGCAGAGTGAAAGAAACTGACACTGTCCCTACCTAGAGTTTTCTGTCCCTAGAATAAATGTTTTTTTTAATCACAATATAGCACAAGGAAAATTAACTCACTGTCCTTACAGGTCCCTGGAAACAAGGACTTGCAGAGTGAAAGAAAAAAAACACTCTCCCTACCTACAGTTTTCTGTCCCTAGAAAAAATGTTTTTTTTAATCACAATATAGCACAAGGAAAATTAACTCACTGTCCTTACAGGTCCCTGGAAACAAGGACTTGCAGAGTGAAAGAAACTGACACTGTCCCTACCTAGAGTTTTCTGTCCCTAGAATAAATGTTTTTTTTAATCACAATATAGCACAAGGAAAATTAACTCACTGTCCTTACAGGTCCCTGGAAACAAGGACTTGCAGAGTGAAAGAAACTGACACTGTCCCTACCTAGAGTTTTCTGTCCCTAGAATAAATGTTTTTTTTAATCACAATATAGCACAAGGAAAATTAACTCACTGTCCTTACAGGTCCCTGGAAACAAGGACTTGCAGAGTGAAAGAAAAAAAACACTCTCCCTACCTACAGTTTTCTGTCCCTAGAAAAAATGTTTTTTTTAATCACAATATAGCACAAGGAAAATTAACTCACTGTCCTTACAGGTCCCTGGAAACAAGGACTTGCAGAGTGAAAGAAACTGACACTGTCCCTACCTAGAGTTTTCTGTCCCTAGAATAAATGTTTTTTTTAATCACAATATAGCACAAGGAAAATTAACTCACTGTCCTTACAGGTCCCTGGAAACAAGGACTTGCAGAGTGAAAGAAACTGACACTGTCCCTACCTAGAGTTTTCTGTCCCTAGAATAAATGTTTTTTTTAAGCACAATATAGCACAAGGACAATTAACTCACTGTCCTTACAGGTCCCTGGAAACAAGGACTTGCAGAGTGAAAGAAAAAAAACACTCTCCCTACCTACAGTTTTCTGTCCCTAGAAAAAATGTTTTTTTTAATCACAATATAGCACAAGGAAAATTAACTCACTGTCCTTACAGGTCCCTGGAAACAAGGACTTGCAGAGTGAAAGAAACTGACACTGTCCCTACCTAGAGTTTTCTGTCCCTAGAATAAATGTTTTTTTTAATCACAATATAGCACAAGGAAAATTAACTCACTGTCCTTACAGGTCCCTGGAAACAAGGACTTGCAGAGTGAAAGAAACTGACACTGTCCCTACCTAGAGTTTTCTGTCCCTAGAATAAATGTTTTTTTTAAGCACAATATAGCACAAGGACAATTAACTCACTGTCCTTACAGGTCCCTGGAAATAAGGCCTTGCAGAGTGAAAGAAACTGACACTGTCCCTACCTAGAGTTTTCTGTCCCTAGAATAAATGTTTTTTTTTAATCACAATATAGCACAAGGAAAATTAACTCACTGTCCTTACAGGTCCCTGGAAACAAGGACTTGCAGAGTGAAAGAAACTGACACTGTCCCTACCTAGAGTTTTCTGTCCCTAGAATAAATGTTTTTTTTAATCACAATATAGCACAAGGACAATTAACTCACTGTCCTTACAGGTCCCTGGAAACAAGGACTTGCAGAGTGAAAGAAACTGACACTGTCCCTACCTAGAGTTTTCTGTCCCTAGAATAAATGTTTTTTTTAAGCACAATATAGCACAAGGACAATTAACTCACTGTCCTTACAGGTCCCTGGAAACAAGGACTTGCAGAGTGAAAGAAACTGACACTGTCCCTACCTAGAGTTTTCTGTCCCTAGAATAAATGTTTTTTTTTAAGCACACTATAGCAGAAGCACAAAACACACTGACACTCTCCCTACCTATCCTTCTCTTTCCCTAAACTAAAGGAATCCAGGTTAAGCAAGAAAGAAATAACAGTCACTGTCCCTGCCTATGCTACTCTATCCCTGCTCCGGAACACACTACACTAGGCCGCCGTGCTGGCGGCCTTTTATAGTGTGGGGCGTGTACTAAACACCCTCAGCAATAATTGGCCACAGGCATCCTGCCTGTGGCCAATCATTGCTCTCCTCGCTGCCGGCGCTGTGATTGGCCAAGCATGCGGGGTCACAGTGCATGCTTGGCCAATCACAGCGCCTGGATGACACTGCGATGGCGTAGTGCATTGTGGGCCGTTCGCGTCACTCGAATTTGGCGCGAACGGCCCAAATCGTTCGATCTTCGTCGAACGATCGAACAGCCAATGTTCGAGTCGAACGTATGTTCGACTCGAACACGAAGCTCATCCCTACTCTCCAGCGAGGAATGAAGCACGGTCCTCCCTGCACCGGAGCCCCCCGGCTAATGACGCGCAAGCTGTTTGACAGTTCTTTTATAACCGATGGCGGGGCCACCCGAGACGTGGACGGGTGACCCCGCCGCCTCTAACGCGTCACGGGGGTTTCCTCGCTGGGGTTTTCCGTGATGCGTTAGAGGGGCGGGGTCACCCGTCACCTTTCTTTTGTGAAATGGTAGGGGTACAATGTACCCCGTTACCAATTCACATAGAGGGGGGCGGAATCTGGGGGTCCCCTTTGTTAAAGGGGGCTTCCAGATTCTGATAAGCCCCCCGCCCGCAGACCCCCACAACCACCGGGCAAGGGTTGTGGGGATGAGGCCCTTGTCAGGTTGCGTGCTCGAATAAGGGTCTGGTATGGGTTTTTGGGGGGAATCCCACGCTTTTTTTTATTTTGGTGCGGGGTTCCCCATAAAATCCATACCAGACCTGAAGGGTCTGGTATGGATTTTTGGGGGGAACCCCACACCATTTTTTTTTAAAAATGGCACAGGGTTCCCCTTAATATTATACCAGACCTGAAGGGCCTGATATGGAATTTGGGGGGGGCCCCTACGCTTTTTTTTTTTACATTTTGGTTCGGTTTTTCAATTACTTTTATCTGTATTGCCGGGACCCGACAATTCATTATAGCCACGATCAGTTTTAAATTACTTTTTTTCCTTTAGAAATGACATTTTGTGCAGGGACTTTTCTAAGCACTGGAAACATGCGCTACTTTACAGGCATACTATAGACACCCCCCCCCCCAGGTACGAAATTTAAAGGAATATTTCACTTTTATTGTTTCACTTTAAGCATTATTAAAATCACTGTTCCCAAAAAAACTGAAGTTTTAAAAACTTTTTTTTGCATTGATACACGTCCCCTGGGGCAGGACCCGGGTCCCCAAACACTTTTTATGACAATAACTTGCATATTAGCCTTTAAAATTAACACTTTAGATATTTCATGTTCCTGTCCTATAGACTTTATTGGTGTTTGCGTGTTCGAACAAATTGTTTGCCTGTTCGCATGTTCTGCTGCAAACTGAACCGGGGGGGGGGGGGGGTGTTCGGCTCATACCAATCCATAACTAATAAAAGTTCAGAAATCCTTAAGTCCATGAATTTCATATCATAATATTCCAGTGCAGCTTCAAATGTGCAGTATAAAGTGTCAAGTGCTGAAAACCGCAATCTGTGCGGTTGGTGCTCCCCTCTATGTGCCCTCACTCACCAGATAACCAGGACTCCCATGACGGAAGTCACAAGCGCTTGTTGTTTTTTTTTTCCTGTTTCTCCTCTTTGTTTAACTCTATTTGGGGGTTTATATCCCTATAATGACTTAAATGTGGTTGTTTGTTTGTATTTAATGTTTAATCACAAAAAATATATATATATTTGATTTAAAAAAAAATAAAAGATGGTTGGGCTCTGTAGTTCTACAGGCAGTGTCTCAGCCTACAGCATTGGTGATTCTCAATGTACCGTCATGCGATGTAAACAAATGGCAGAGAAAGCAACATAGCGTAATTCCGTTTATTGGTCACATAGAACAAACAATATCCACTCACATGTAAAAACGATGTAACAAATATTAAAAACCCGGAACAGGAAGTAATCGTCGACTTGCGTCTCACTGACCGGAAATTTCCTCACCACCAATAGTCACTAACGTGTTTCGTCCCTCCCTGTCCTCCCATCTTTACAAGCGTTTATGACTTCTGTCATGGGAGTCCTGGTTATCTGGTGAGTGAGGGCACATAGAGGGGAGCACGGATCGCACAGATTGTGTTTTTTTTTAGCACTTGACACTCTATACTGCACAATTGAAAATTTTAAGCTGCACTGGAAGATTATGATATGAAATTCATGAAGTATTTAAGGATTTATGAACTTTGTATGGACTTTTATTGGTTATGGATTGTCATTTATATTGATTTATGGCAATGTGATAATGAAGAGCAGCAACCTATTTATTAATTTGTTCACAATTTATAATTCTATTATCCATTAGCGCAGGACTATATATTGGTGTAACAATTACATCTATATACCTATCAACCTACAGTTAACCCTTTGATCGTCCCTGATGTTAACCCCTTCCCTGCCAGTGTCTTTTGTACAGTGACAGTGCTTTTTTTTTTTTACCACTGATCACTGTATTGGCGTCACAGGTCTCCAAAAAGTGTCACTTAGGGCCTGGTTCACACCTATGCATTTTTTAGTGCATTCTCAGTTTTGCAGAAACACACTACAGTCCATTTAACATGGTTTCCTATGGATGTAGTTCACATCTATGCATTTTATGGAAAGGGCCAGGGATTTGTTTCTGGTTTTTGGTTCCATAGACTTCTGTGGATCAAAAATGAGTATTGAAAAACGCAAAATGCACCTGCAATATGCAAACTGCAACCTGCCTAGGTGTGAATGAGGCCTTCGTGTCAGATTTGTCCGCCGCAATGTCGCAGTCCCGCATTACTAGTAAAACCTTTTTTTTTAAATTACAATAAGCGTATATTGATTGGTTCACCCAAAAGTTATAGTGTCTACAAACTATGGGATAGATTTATGGAATTTTTACCAAAAATATGAAGAAATTCGATTTTTTTTACATGTTTTTTTTTATTGGATAGGTTTTATAGCAGAACGTAAAAAATATTGTTGTGTTTTTTTTTTTTTCAAAATTGTAAGTCTTTTTGTTTACAGTGCAAAAGAAAAAAAAATGCAAAGGTGATCAAATACCACCAAAAGAAAGCTCTATTTGTGGGGGGGGGGGGAGGACATCAATTTTATTTGGGTGCAGCGTCGCGCGACCGCGCAATTGTCAGTTAAAGTAACGCAATGCCATATCGCAAAAAATTGCCTGGTCATGAAGGGGTGCAAATCTTCCGTAGCTGAAGTGGTTAACCGTGCTCACTGGGCAATCGATCAGCACCATCACCTCTATTCAGATAGTAATGGTGGCTTTTAAGAAGAAATTTCCAGTTGTGATCAATTATACAAGCCTGTCCCACCTAGCTATTAGGATTTAGTTTAGGGAAAAAGGGTGTGTGTGTGTCCAGAGGAGTGGGGGACGCTTCAGGCTATCACCTTGCACTGGTCATAGTGATTAAACAAGGAGTGTATTCACTGCACACCATGGGAATTGTTATACATGGAGAAGAGAATTTCATGGTTTTGTCACACTGAGTTTTAAAGGATCAATATATTTGAATATGAAGGATGTGAACAATGAATGGCTTTTAATCTCAATTTGAAGAACTTTCACAATTTTTTTGACATTATATCACTGTATTAACCACCTGACCTCCGGAAGATTTACCCCCCTTCATGACCAGGCCTTTTTTGCGATACGGCGTTGCATTATTTTAACTGACATTTGCGTGGTCATGCAATGCTGTACATAAATTAAATGCATGTCCTTTTTTTCCCCCACAAATAGAGCTTTCTTTTGGTGGTATTTGATCACCTCTGTGTTTTGTTTTGTTTTTGCGCTATAAACAAAAACAGACCGACAAGTTTGAAAAAAATATATATATTTTTTACTTTCTAATATAAAACATCCAATTTAAAAAAAAAAATTAAAAATCAAATTTTCTCATAAATTTTGGCCAACATGTATTCTGTTACATATTTTTGGTAAAAAAAATATCCCAAAGCATCTACAAACTATAGAATATATATATACTGGAATTTTTATTTATTTATTACTAGTAATGGTGGCAATCAGCGACTTATAGCGGGACTGCGATATTGCCGCAGACTCTCAGACACTTAAGCCTCATACACGCAATCGGATTTTCGCCGGACAAAGCGTAGAACTTTTGTCCGAAGGGCATTGGCCAGGAACTTGTATTGCATACAAACGGCAAAGAATTTTCAGCCAACAAACACGAAACGACGTGGTTTTTCAGCTCTTTAGCGCCACCCTTTGGGCAACTTCTGCTAATGTGGTGTTATGGTGAGCATTGCTTCTGAGCATGCGTGTTTGTACTTTGGAGTCCGATGGACTTGTGTACACATGATCGGAAAATCCAACAACACACAATTGTTGGTGGACAATTTTAAAGCATGCCATCCCACATTTGTTGGCGGAAAATCCAACAACAATTGTCCGATGGAGCGTACAAACGGTGGGATTTTTCAACAACAGCCTGTCATCACACAATTCCCGTCGGATAATCCGATCGTGTGTACGAGGCTTTATAGCAGCACTGTGCTTCATTTGTTTCAGATATTTTCCAGGTGGTGCTGGCTGCTTCACTTTTTGGAGATCCTCTGAGCATGAAAAAAATCTCTTTTTTCTTTTACTAAATTTGTTGAAGACATGAATTATAGACACTTTAGGGTTGATTTACTAAAGGCAAATTGACTATGCACCTTGCAAAGTGCAGTTGCTCCAGAGCTTAGTATCATGCAAACAAAAATGCTGTTTTTTTTTTTCTTCCTTGAGTGTGATTGGGTATTCTTTGCAAAGTGAAGAGCTTTACCTCGTTTACTAAGATTGGAGCAATTGTACTTGCAAAGCGCACAGTCTACTTGTGTTTAGTAAATCAACCCCTTTGTCGGCAACATCAAAACTTCAGATGAAGTGAACTGTGTTTCACGAAACGCGTTGAGATTATTATGGTTCTTCACCTTCCTTATTAACGGAATGAACATATGTATCGTATATTATCCATTGACATAATATTACTTATCTATCAAGTTGTAATCAGTCACATAGATTTTTCCTTTTCTGGTGCAGTTTTTTTGGTTTTAACCATTTATCTTGTGACGTGTAATAAAGTATGGACTTTGAAGATCTTTTTTTTATACCTCGGTGTGTTGTGACCTCCTTAAAAATCCCTGGGGCAACTCTTTGTGCAATTTTTTCAAGTATCATTTGGGATGGAGGCAGAGGAGTAGCTTGAAGTTTATGGTCCCCGATGCAAAAGTTGTCCTGGGGCCCCTCACTACCAACTGCCCCTTCCACTGCGCAGCAAGATACTCCCCATTATGCGCCAAGATACTCCAAGTGACTTAAGAGTTATTTCAGAGATTTGTGTACATATTGAGAGGGTAATTCTAAATATTTTGTAGAAACCATCCTAGTAATAACATGACCTTGCCCCCTTCCCCCCATCCTATTAATCACATGACATTGCCCCCTTCCCCATCCTAGTATTGACATGACCTCACCCCCCATCCTAGTAATGACATGACCTCGTCCCCCATCCTAGTAATGGCATGACCTTGTCCCTTCCTCCCCCTCTATCCTATTAATGACATGACCTCACCTCCCTCCCCATCCTAGTAATGGCATGACCTTGTCCCTTCCCCCCCCCCCCATCCTATTAATGACATGACCTCACCTCCCTCCCCATCCTAGTAATGGCATGACCTTGTCCCTTCCCCCCCTATCCTATTAATGACATGACCTCACCTCCCTCCCCATCCTAGTAATGGCATGACCTTGTCCCTCCCCCCCCCTATCCTATTAATGACATGACCTCACCTCCCTCCCCATCCTAGTAATGGCATGACCTTGTCCCTTCCCCCCCTATCCTATTAATGACATGACCTCACCTCCCTCCCCATCCTAGTAATGGCATGACATTGTCCCCTTCCCCCCCCCCTATCCTATTAACGATATGACCTCACCTCCCTCCCCATCCTAGTAATGGCATGACCTTGTCCCTTACTCCCCCTCTATCCTATTAATGACATGACCTCACCTCCCTCCCCATCCTAGTAATGGCATGACCTTGTCCCTCTTCCCCCCCTCTATCCTATTAATGACATGATATGACCTCACCTCCCTCCCCATCCTAGTAATGACATGGCCTTGTCCCCCCCCCACCATCCTAGCAATGACATGACCCCAGCCAATGAGAGCAGAGGAAGAGTGTGGACTGGGGAGAAGGAAAACAACTGGAAGTTGATTACTGGATTATAGAACTTGGCTTGGGCCCTGGGGGACACAAGGCGGATCGGAGCTGGACTCCAGCTCTGGGATTTTGTGGAGGAAATCAAATGTAATATGACAGCAGTGAGCAGAGCTGTGGGCCCCCTGGAGCTAGGGGTGGGGTCACAATTGCGACCCCTGCAACCCCTGATGCTACGCCCATGGATGGAGGCTTTGCAACCCATGTGGTAGCTGCCATTGTCTGGCACATCCTACAGAGATAACTGATCATTGAGATGCCCGGCGTTCTGCAGTATGTTCATCTGATCCCCCCCAAAAAAATAAATACATTCTTTTACTTTTACCTGGTGATCCTTCCAGTACCACACATCTTGTTCTAGTGTGACAACACTCATCAACTTATCATCTATGGAGAGGCAGCGTTGTCAGTAAAGCCTGCTCACTCCTGTTTTGGACTGCAGGCTGATGTAGTAACACCTGCATCCATAAATTAAACCTAATGCCGCGTACACATGGCCGTTTTTAATGTCATTGAAAAAAAAACGTCGTTTTTCTCGACGTGATTCTTCTCAAGCCTGCCTTGCCTACACACTATCGTGAAAAAAAAATGCTCGAGCAAAGCGCGGTGACGTACAACACGTACGACGGCATTATAAAGGGGAAGTTCCATCGGATGGCGCCACCCTTTGGGGTGCTTTTGCTGATCTTGTGTTAGTAAAGTTTTGGTGAGAGACGATTCGCGCTTTTCTGTCTCGTGTTTTTAAGTCCGTTAAAGCGTGACGAATGTGCCATCTCCATTACGAACGCTAGTTTTACCAGAATGAGCGCTCCCGTCTCATTACTTGCTTCTGAGCATGCGCATTTTTTTCCCGTCATTAAAGCGTACACACAGCGAGAAAAATGACGACGTGAAAAACGGCAAGAAAAAATGCTCTGGAGCCCACACACGATCGTTTTCGTCATGAAAAACGGTCATGTGTACGTGGCATAAGCTGTCCCCAAGTTATCCTTTCCATCAGTTGCACATAGGATGTTGGAGCATGAAGAGAAGGTCACCAAGAGAAGAATACTTTCCACCACATTTGGGTTTTATGGAGTATCATTTATGGTTGCATTGCCCCATGCAAGAATTTTTGCTTAAGATGAGGACTAGATCTACATAGAACCCCTTTTTCTGTGTACAGTATACAATGTTAGTGCTAAAGCACCCCTCGCTTTAGTGCTGTTTAAGCAGCGCTTTTCGGCCGCTAGCGGGGTGCTTTTAACCCCCGATCACAGCCGAAGAACGGGTAAAAGCGTCCACGTTTCGGCACTTCCCGAAATGCTTTTCAGGCACTTTGGAAGCGCTGCCCATTTATTTCAATGGGCAGGGTGTTTTGGGAGCGGTGTATACATCGCTTCTAAACCACCCCAAAGATGCTGCTTGCAAGACTTTTTCTAACGTCCCGCAAGCGCACCGCCCCAGTGTAAAAAGACACACTGAAATGAATAGGAGGCCATTTTCAGGCGCTATTTAGAGGCGATTTCTAGCGCTAAAATGCCTGAAAACTGCCTCAGTGTGAAAGGGGGTCTTAGTGGGGTGTTGCAACATCAGCTGTAAAGAATTAGGTCAACATAGTCCCAGAAAACCCATGCTAGTGTCCCAGATGCACTTTCAATTCCTTCGTGGCTACTTTCTACTTCAGTAGTGCCTTTCACCCCTCATGGCTTATAGTCTCAAGGCACACACGATTGGATATTCCGACAACAATTGTCTGATGGACGTGTTTTGTCGGATAATCCGACCGTCTGTGTGCTCCATTGGACAATTGTTGTCGGATCGGATATTCCGACAACAAATGTTGGCTGTGCATGCTCTCAAAATGTCCAACAACAAATGTGTTCCCTCGGATTATCCGATCGTGTGTACACAAGTCCGTCGGACTAAAATCCAAAGTACAAACACGCATGCTCCGAACCAATGCTAAACATCAGACAATAGCAGAAGTTGCCCAAAGGGTGGCGGTAAAGAGCTGAAAAAAACACGTAATTTGGTGTATGTTGGCTGAAAATGTTCTGTATGCAGAACAAGTTCACGGACAACACCCTTCGGTCAAAAATCCACGGATTTGTCCAATGGAAGTCCGATCGTGTGTATCAGGCTTCAGAATGGTCGAATGCCAAACAGCCTTTTGTTTTTTGTTTTTCAATTTATTTTTTATTGATCTTTTGCTTAAATACAAAAAATATACATTAAAACAAGATTCTATCTCATTATGTATCTATTCCTATTAGGGCTGTTACTGATTAAAATTTTCGTGTTCGATTTTTTTTTTAATCGATTAATCGACTAATTTCGATTAATTATAACGCACATACAGATCCAACTACTTTTAGCTGATCTCCTTGCAGGCCGATTCCCAGTGCAGCTCCCAACCACTGGAAAAATGGATAGCAGGATACAAAAAACACACAAAGGCAGCGCACGATGGGAATAGCATTAAAACTTTTATAGTCTCCAAGTAGGTAACAAAATAAATACTGCACTGGAGATAAAATCGATGTAGCTACATAAACTGTAAAAATGGTGCGAGTAATACCAAACGGTAGCAAAAGCAGTCATAAAAACATGTAGCCAAGTATGATACTGGTATAAAAATGTGTACAACGATCCCACTGCTGAATCCAGATGAGGAGGGGCTAACATCAGTCCGTCGGCATGTAGATGTCCCGTGAAGGGAACTATCACAACTCCCAGTGGATGGCTGTAGAATCCCAGGTTGATAGAGGGAAGTGATAGAGGGAAGTGTAACAGCCCTTGCGTGTGGCAGATAGTAAGGTCCCGCCGGCATGCAGATATGAAGGCACAGCAAAGGAGCCCTTCAGATGGACACGGCAAGCCCAAAGAATTTTGATCGATCAAAACAATTAATCGACTAATCGAGGATTTAATAGTTAATTTCCACAGCCCTAATTCCTATTCAATATACCGAATCTTGTTCAATATCCATAAATCGCATTACTTTTTAAAACAAGATTTCCTACGACATATACCTACATTTACTTACTATCTTCCATTATCTTTCATCCTCACATCCATTAAAAAAAAACATAACCCTTCTGTTTTCTCCTTTTCCATATAATAATTTTATATTCCCCCTTCATAATTCTTTCTTTATTATTTATATATATATATTCTTTTATTCAATTTTTAGAGCCGAAATTCATTAAATTTTTGCCATATTTCTGGCATTAAACTATTTATGTATTCTTTTTCTCTTATCTGTCTTTCCATATATTGTATTTCATTCATTTCACATATCCATTCTGCTATATTTAGACTTTTATTTTCTTTACAATTACGAACTATTATTGTTCTAGTTGCTGATGTCATATGATGAATAATATCCTTCTTAATGCTCGTTATTGATTCTGGCATCAGAGACAGTTCTATGAGGTGAGGTGTCTATATTTGGATTCCTCTCTATTCCCGATATTTTTTTGATATATCTCATAAACAGTTTTCCAGAGTTTTCTCACCATATGACATTCAAACCAGATGTGTTCCATAGTACCCTAAAGCCTCGTACACACGGTCGGACTTCCATCGGACTTTTCCATGGATTTTTGTCCGAACGGAGTTGGCCGGGCACACCCATAGCATACACACCACAGGACTTTTCTGCAAACTTTCCCAAATTTTTTTGCAACATCACGTGGTTTTTCTTCTCTTTTCTGCTCTTTACCGCCACCCTTTGGTCAACTTCTGCTATTGTTGGTTGACTTTAACATTAGTTGTTTTGTCCATCGGACAAAAGTCTGATGGTTTCCTGTACACACGGTCGGACTTTGCTCCATCTGACTTTTGTTGGGCAAAAGTTTGTCCGTTTGCAGACCCAACTTTTGTCCGATGAAATCCAAAACCAAACGAAAAAAAAGTTTGTCCGATGGAGCGTACACACGGTCGGATTGTTGGTCCAACTTGCTTAAAACTAAGTTTGTTGGGCAAAAGTCTGACCGTGTGTACGGGGCTTTAACAGTCTTTTGTAAGCTGCAGCACCAGAACAGAGCGAAGGTAGGAGAAATGGGCAACGGTAAAGGTGGGAAGCAATGCACAAATGGTGTTGTGGATATTTGAGAATTCAGTACCTCCCTCGCATAGTGTAACACATTTCTAATGATAGGGCTCGTCAATGTATAATGAAGGGTGAGGCCAGCAGGATTGTCTAGTGGTATATATATAGGAGGACATCAGAGGCTAGAGATAAGGTACTATACCAGAAGTCTTTCTGAAGAAGTCTCTACAAAGCAGCATAGAGAAAATGAGGACCTTACTACTTCTTGCTGCTATGTGCAGCGTGTGCTTGGCTTTACCTGTTAAGGTGAGTATAAAACTCATTCATATCTAATATCTGCAATGAAGATGTTTTTTTGTATGTATAGTAGCAATAATGCCTAATCTGCAAATCTCCAGGGATAACCAATTCCTAAAGCCTGGTGCTGAATTATAACAAAGTGTCTTTTATCTATGAAGAGTGGGGGAACTAGTCTGAAATTTACATACCTGGTACAGAAGTCTCTGTGATCTTGCTTAAAACTGCCAGAGGTGGTGCAATGAGTCAAACATATCTACTATCAAAGTAGTTATTTTACATGCCGTATATACTCGAGTATAAGCCGCGTTTTTCAGCACTTATTTTTGTGCTGAAAATGCCCCCCTCGGCTTATACTCGAGTCACCTTTTTGTGCCTGATCTCCCGGACTTTGGGGACTTGCTACCGGCCGTCCGTAAGTCCCCCGGACCCCAAGCTTGGCACACATGTAGCCCCACTCTTCTTCTACAAGTGTGCAAAGTTTGTTGTCCGGCAGACCTACGGCTGGGGAGCACCGATTTTTTTTCAAAGCCGGGCACCCCTTCCATAGACTCCCATGTTAAACAGTAATTTCTATGGTGAATTTGCGGACCCGGTACCGGCCGGTCGTAGGTCCCCTGGACACAAAACTTGGCACACATGTAGCCGCATTTCTCCTTTACAATTGTGCAAAGTTTGTTGTCTAGGAACCCTACGACCGGGGAGAACCGATTTTTCAAATCTGGATACTCCTTCCATAGATTCCCATGTTAAACGTCAGTCTAGTCATGGGCGCAGTGAGGCATGGGCACAGTGAGGCAAAGTGAGGCACAGTGAGGCATGCAGATGGACACCCTAGGCTTATACTCGAGTCAATACGTTTTCCCAGTTTTTTGTGGTAAAATTAGGTGCCTCGGCTTATATTCGAGTCGGCTTATACTCGAGTATATACGGTAACTAGCTTATAACTTCTATTGTCCAATAAATTAATTCCAGTGATCTAATCGAATTATTTAATTATCTAATTGATAAAAAATTCATAACTTATTTATAATTTCTAATCAATATCAATATCATTTCTGTCCAATAAAATGAGTTCCAGTTTTCTAATGTAATTATCCAATTAATAAAAGACAAAACTAGCTTATAATTTTCATTAAAGGAGAGTTGTGGATTTAAAAATAAAATAAAAAATGTATATTCATCTCCTTGTTGCAGCATTGGACGGATGCTGCAGCTGTCCCCCGCCGGCTCTAAGCCCAAGAGATCACATGACCACTGATTGCTCAGTCTTCTCAAACTCACCGCTCTCTGCTCTGCCCCTCCAGTGCTCACTGGAGCGCCAGGCAGAAGAGGGGGCAGAAGCAGCTAGCTCAGGCTCCCAGCAGCACACTGAGAGACTGTGTCAGCTGGCAATAAGGCATCTGGGTGTATCCCAAAATTATTGTCAGGGTCCTTCCAGAGCCTGGTGAGGCTCTATGACATCATCGGGGGAGATGTGGATGTTACAGTATGGGGGAGATGTGAATATTACAGTATGGGGGGGGGGGAGATGTGGACATTACAGTGTGGGGCAGATGTGGACATTACAGTATGTGGGGAAGATGTGGCCATTACAGTATGGGGGGCAGATGTGGCCATTACAGTATGGGGGGCAGATGTGGCCATTACAGTATGGGGGGAGATGTGGACATTACAGCATGGGGGGAGATGTGGACATTACAGTATGGGGGGAGATGTGGACATTACAGTATGGGGGGAGATGTGGACATTACAGCATGGGGGGAGATGTGGACATTACAGTATGGGGGGAGATGTGGACATTACAGTATGGGGGGAGATGTGGACATTACAGTATGGGGGGCAGATGTGGACATTACAGTATGGGGGGAGATGTGGACATTACAGTATGGGGGGAGATGTGGACATTACAGTATGTGGGGCAGATGTGGCCATTACAGTATGTGGGGCAGATGTGGACATTACAGTATGGGGGGCAGATGTGGACATTACAGTATGGGGGGCAGATCGTGGACATTACAGTATGGGGGGGAGATGTGGACATTACAGTATGGGGGAGATGTGGACATTACAGTATGTGGGGCAGATGTGGACTTTACAGTATGGGGGAGATGTGGACATTACGGGGAGATGTGGACATTACGGTATGTGGGGCAGATGTGGATATTACGGTATGGGGGGAGATGTGGACATTACGGGGAGATGTGGATATTACGGTATGGGGGGAGATGTGGATATTACGGTATGGGGGGAGATGTGGATATTACGATATGGGGGCAGATGTGGATATTACGGTATGGGGGGAGATGTGGAAAATTGTAAAAACTGTATGTGCGTTATAATTAATCGAAATTAGTCGATTAATCGATTTAAAAAAAAAAATATTAATCGAACACGAAAATTTTAATCAGTAACAGCCCTAATTTAAATGTTATGGTCCTTTTTTTATATCATTCATTTGTATGATCACTTAGTAAAAAAATTTCATCAGTCATGACTGTTAATAATTTTATAACCATATATATAGCGCTGCACCTTATTTATAAATGGTGTAACGATGCAGCCGTCACAATGTTTCATTTTCCAGTTCTTGCAAAAAATTGCCCAATTGTATGTTTTGGTCAAAAGATGAAGGTTCCCATAGGATGCCACAACTCTTGACAAGTTCATGAATACTGGTGAAAGACTCGGCTAAACGACTCTACTAAATTCCACTGAATTCAGACCAGCATTTTGTTTTTTAATATCAGTTTCAAAAGTCTTGTCTGTTGTTTTTTAGGCTTTAGCTACTAGTCGGGACTAATTAAATTACTTATTTTTCTATCCTACGTGAATAATCCCCACCCATCAGAATTTAAAGGACCTAAACTTTGATATTTCATGCTAGGCAGGTACAAAGCACCATAATGGATGAAATGTCTTCTTCATTGTGCCAATATGAACAGCAAACATGATTATTATTCAAGTCATATTGAAACATTTATGAAAATTTGAAAATAGAAATTTAGTGGAAGGTTTTGCCAAAAGCAGCCAATCGGCTCCTATGATTCTGTAATTTTTACCCAGACAACTTGATACATAAGGTGTTGCTTATTGTCCACCTAACATCCACCATTGTTAATGGAATTGTATGTCTATTTTGTCAGAAATTACAAAAAAAGAAGAAGTTGGAGATAACGGAGAAACTAGGTAAGATCTATGAGACTGGTTAAAGTTCTGTACAAACATGAGCTGGTGGTCAGACTTGATTGGCAATTGGTTTGTTCAGTTATGAAATTATGCAATTAAAAAACTGTATACAGACCAGAATATGTACCGTATATAGCCTAGGGTGACCAGACATCCCCGGTTTCAGGGGACAGTCCCCGGATTGAGGACACTGTCCCCGGACCAAGTCTGTCCCCAGTTTTGTCCCCGGATTGGATTTGAACAGGGGCCATGGGGCAATTTCACAGACAGTCAGTGCATGGGGGGTGTATTTTTCCATTTTCTGTGCCCCTTTCTGATGATCATGTGCTGGTCGGAGCGGAGGGAATATTTCTTCAGTTTCGGGTGCCCATTCAGCTCCGCTCGCATGTTCTTCTGCCTTGGCTCAAGTCCCAGCCAGCCGCCTGCTCATCTCCTTGCCTTCCCTGGCAGAGTGATCTTCCTCCGCTCCCCACCCAGTAGTAGCCGGGGCCCAGAGAGTAAGACTTGACAGGCTGTGAGGCGGGCGGCGGCGATGGGCAGAGAGTCGCTGATTGTCGCCATTACTAGTAAAAAATATGTCCCCGGATTTCATTTTAAAAATCTGGTCACCTTAATATAGCCTGATGGTATGATTCCTAGATTTTATCAATCTTTGGATTATTCTAGGTGAACTGCAGGTTTAAAAAATCAAAAGCTGGCCACAGACTTGACAAGACTTTTGGCTAAACCAGATCTGGTGACAATATAGCTGAAACACATCAGCAAAATCTTTTGGCTGACTCGTCTTAAAAAGCTGGTCACCATTTTCAAAAATGGGGACAAGCTGTAGAGAAGGCTAAGAGGGTACTTTCCACAGAACTCTTACACATTTTAATCTTTAACCACTTGTATACCAGCAACATATATAAACAGTGGCTGTAAGCACAGGCCACGAGCCAAATGTCAGATTTCTGTTGAAAGTGATTTGGATGACTGTAAAGCCCCCATGGTACTGATCTGCCACCCAAATACTTCTACCATGTGTTCCAGGCTCTGCTACCCCCCCCCCCTGTCAGTTTGGAATGAGCATGGTAGGTATCAACAGGTGGAGCAGAGGGCAATTACCCCCCCCCCCAGTGAATGAACTGAAGTGACTAGTATTTAACAGTGATGGGCTCAAGTGTTTGGACACAAGTGTGGGACCTACCTGAGCTATCCAACCGTGAAGCTGTCAAAGCCAACAGCCAGACATAGGCACATACACAAGGTGGTGTCCGTTCTGACAGATTATTGGCAGGATATCTCAAGTGGTTTTGTATTTGTGTCCAAACATGCCTGAGCTCATCCCTAATATGTAATTACTTTTGGGTTCACAGTTGTTATTCCTTGGATACTGGGGCCAGGAAAACAAATGATTTAAAGAGATTGTATGGGTTCGCTTAAATTTTTTTTTTTAAATAACAAACATGTCATACTTACCTCCACTGAGCATTTCGTTTTGCACAGAGTGGCCCCGATCCTCCTCTTCTGGGGTCCCTCGGCGGCTGTCTCGGCTCCTCCCCCAAGAGCTAACCCCCCCTCTAGGAAGCGCTCTCCCAAGGGGGTTAGCTTGCGGGCGCACTCCCGTGTGATACAGTCGGCGGCCATAGCCACCGATTGTATCACTCGGCCCTGCCCCAGGCACGCCGCGTCATTGATTTGATTGACAGCAGCGGGAGCCAAGGGCTGCCAATGGCTGCGCTGCTATCAATTATCCAATGAAGAGCCAACTAGAGCTCAGCGAAAGCAACGCGGGATCACGCACAAGAAGATTTGGGTCTCAGGTAAGTAAAACGGGGGCTCAGGGGGAGGCGGTAACTGCAAGGTGTTTTTTCACCTTAATGCATTGGATGCATTAAGGTGAAAAAACACGAAGCTTTACAACCCTTTTAAGCACAATCTATGCTTGACCAGCTTCAGTGGGGCCCAAAGATGACATTGTGGGTCTAATAGACCCCTAACATAAACCTGTCATTTCTACTATGGGGGCTATTAACACTCAATGTACAAGTATATTGCCTTTTACCTAGGTTAAGGTGACCAGATTTTTAAAATGAAATCCGGGGACATATTTATTTTTTTACTAGTAATGGCGGCAATCAGCGACTCTCTGCCCATCGCCACCCACCTCACAGTCTGTCAAGTATCACTCTCCATGCCCCGGCTACTACTGGGTGGGGAGCGGAGGAAGATCACTCTGCCAGGGAAGGCAAGGAGATAAGCAGGCAGGCGACTGGCCGGGACTTGAGCCAAGGCAGAAGAACATGCAAGCGAAGCTAAAGGGGCACCCGAAACTGAAGAAATATTCCCTCGGCTCCGACCAGCACATGATCATCAGAAAGGGGCACAGATAATGGAAAAAAATACACCCCCCTAAGCTAGTAGGCGCGGCGGAGCGGGGTGTGTAATAAAGATTTTTTTTTTTTTAATTCTGCACTGACTGTCTTTGAAATTGCCCCAGCCCCTGTTCAAATCCAATCCGGGGACAAAACCGGGGACAGACTTGGTCCAGGGACAGTGTCCTCAATCCGGGGACTGTCCCCTGAAACCGGGGATGTCTGGTCACCCTAACCTAGGTACAAAAACAGTGATTGATTATTGCCAGAGTGAACAATAATTACAGAGCTATCATTCATGGTTTACTCTAAGCTGAACCTGTAAAGGCTTTTAATGCATCACCTAACAACAGTTTTGAGTACCGAAGTTTGTTGGCGTGCATGGGTGCAATCAAGGCTTGACATACTGGATATCTATCTATCTAACCTTATCTTTTATTTTACCAAGCAATTGGGTGATTGTACACTAAAATTAGTTTGCTTCTGTTTTTTTTTTTTTTTTTTTAAATATGGCTTTGATAACAATGTGGGCCAATATCATGTGACCTACACAAGGGTCTCTGTTTTCAGCAAATGTTTGAGGGGGTTTAACTAATCTTCAGGCCTAAAATGTGCATTTTACCATGTGAACAAAAAGAAATGGCCTTGGTAGACAGGTAGTTAAATGCATTAACTAGGAAGTATTAAAAACATTCACTTTTTCATGTGTTTTTATAGGTAAGCTTGTAAGGAAAGATCCACTGGACACGTTATAGAACTTTGTCCATTTGTAACTTTGTCCATTTGTGCCTGGCCTGCCTCCCTTCTCTATTTACCTAAATATGAACTCTTATGCCACGTACACACGATCGTGATTGACGGCGGTGAAAACACCGCCGTGAATCACGACAGGAAAAACGAGGGAACGGCTTGTTCCCCCACACACGGCCTTTTTTCCGTCATTTTTTCTCTTGGCGAGAAAAACGACCGTGTGTAGGAAAAAAATGACAGGAATCACGACGAGAAAAATTAGAGCATGTTCTAATTTTTCTCGTCGTGATTAATGCTGTTTTTCCCGTCGGAAAAAACGGCAAAAAGCCCACAGACGATCGTTTTTCTCGTCCAAAGGAAAAAATGTAATTTTTCCCGACGGGAAAAATGATCGTGTGTACGCGGCATTATCGTGATTCCTGTCATTTTTTTCCGCGACAGTTTTCCCATAGGGAAACACTGCCGCGGAGCCCACACACAGTCGTTTTTCTCGCCAAGAGAAAAAATGATGGGAAAACCGTCCGTGTGTGGGGGAACAAGCCGTTCCCCTCGTTTTTCCTGTCGTGATTCACGGCGGTGTTTTCACCGCCGTGAATCACGATCGTGTGTACGCGGCATTATGCCCTGTACACACGATCGGATTTTCCGATGGGATAAAATCCGATGGAATTTTCCATCGGATTTCCGTTCAAGCTGTCTTGCATACACACTGTCAGTCCAAATTCCGACCGTCCAAAACGCGGTGACGTACAACACTACGACGAGCCGAGAAAAAGGAAGTTCAATGCTTCTTTCGACTTGATTCTGAGCATGCGTGGGTTTTTTCTCCATCGGAGTTCCACACAGACGATAGGAATCTCCTATCATTTTTTTTTCCAACTGAAAAAAATAAAACATGTTCTATTTCTAAACACCGATGTAAAAAAATCCGATGGGGCCCACACACGATCGGAATTTCCGTCTGACTTTTTTCATCAGAAATTCCGATCATGTGGGCATAAGGCTGGGTTCACACATGTCTGGCTGCGGTTTGCAGTCCGGAGCACGGTGCGGTTTTGTTCACCCATTCAGGTGTGATTCAGGTGCAAATTTTTACTTGAATTTGCACCTCAACCAGACCCAAAATCACACAGGACCCTTTTCAAAAATGGACCGTGGCCGCCCCATACATGTGTAAACTGGCTCCATTTAAAAGCCGGTCCGGTTCACATGTTATGTGAATCGGATGTGGTTAAAAACTCATTAAATTTGCATAAATGTGAACTGAGCCTTATGCGGCGTACACACGATCGTTTTTCATGCCATTTTTTAAACCGACGTTTTTCTTGTCGTTTTTTTTTCATGTTTCCTCTCAAGCCTGTCTTGCGTACACACGATCATTAAAAAAACGCCTGAGCAAAGTGCAGTGACGTACAACACGTACGACGGCACTATAAAGGGGAAGTTCCATTCGAATGGCGCCACCCTTCATGTTAGTAAACTTTGTTGAGCGGCGATTTGCGCTTTTCAGCCTCCTGCTTTTCAGTCCGTTACAGCGTGACGAATGTGCTATCTCCATTACAAATGCTAGTTTTACCAGAACGTTCGCTCCCGTCTCATACTTGATTCTGAGCATGCGCGTTTTTTTTCACCTCGTCAAAGCCTACACACCATCGTTTTTCACGTCGTTAAAAAAAACGACATGAAAAACGACGTGAAAAAATAGAGCATGTTCGAAATTTTTAATGCCCGTTTTTCACGCCGTTAAAAATGCTCTGGAGCCTACACACGATCGGTTTTAATGCCCATTTTTAAAAATGGCATTTTTAATGGCATGAAAAACGATCGTGTGTATGGTGGGGCATTAGAGGATCCAAGCATACTCCTTTAGTATGATAACCTGTCAATAAACAAGCCTCTGTGAATCAATGGACAACCTTGCATTACATGGCTGATCAGCTTTTATATAGCTAGCTAGACAAATGACGCAAAGCTCCGACTTTAGGATGTGAACAAGGGCAACCCTTAGGCCAAAGTATGTTGGCAAACGACACCTCTGCCATGCCTCTAGTTACACGAACAAGAAAAAATGTATTTGTGAAAATGAGACTCCCCCAAGTACTTTTATTTTCCTATATTGAGTTTTCACAAAATAAATGCAATTGTTCAGAGGGTAGGGGGAGTACAGTGATACCCTTCTTACAGTATTTTTCTATTTAGTCCACTTTAGTTACTACTTATCTATCTCTGCAGGACTATTAGCTTGATCCCAACAAAAGCCAGGCCTGTAATATACTCAGTGCCAGGACAAGGTCATCAAGTGCCCAGGGCAAAGATGCCAAACTGCGCCCCCCTTTCCTTTAGGGTTAGGGTCTGGGTGCCCCCCCCATCCCTGCAATAAACCATTGCGCCAGGGGCAGCCGCCCCTCCTGCCCACCCCTTGTCCCGGCCCTGAATATACTGCAGATATATACTGTATAATAGTAACATTATAACCCATGTAAGCTCTACACTGTATTTCTCCTCTTTACATGTGCCACAACAGACGATAGAACTGTGACTGATCTGATTTATGAAGCCAATAATAAAGGTAAGGTTTTGAGCTAGAATGAATTCCAGTCCTATATAACAAAGTATATGTTAATCTTAAAGTGTCACTAAACCCTCATCATACAAAACTATGAATAAATGGTGTATTAGTTCATACTCAGTCACTATGAGATTTGTTTTCTGTATTCTGCAAAAAATCTGGTTGACCCTGCTGCTCTCTATCTCCACCTTCTGTCCATTTGCCCAATTCAGCTAGGGATTCTGAAGAGTAGTGTTGGCAGCTCTGCACATGCTCAGTTTTCAGTGAGTTTCAAAGATAAGTATATCCTTTTTATCACATCTGAGCAGCCCATGTGACTATAGAGTGGGTGTATACAGTGGAAAATGACAGCCCACTCCCTCCCTCCTCCTCCATAACTAAACACAATGGGGTGGGATAGTACATGTAGATTAATGGAGGCTTTATCTCCCTCTTATTTGAAGACACAGGCTGTGACTAGCAGAAATCTGCCCACATTATGTTATTTGCAAAAAATATGTTGATTTGATTTCAAATATTTATTTGAATGACAATTTAAAATAGTTTATTGATAGTATTTATTTTTACTAGGGCTGTTACTGATTAAAAATTTTGTGTTCGATTAATCAATTTTTTTTTTTAATCGATTAATCGACTAATTTCGATTAATTATAACACACATAAAGTTTTCGGATCACCACCATATATAGTCCCCACTGTAATATCCACAATCATTCCCCACTGTAATATGGTCCACATCTCCCCCACTGCATAGGAAGATTAGTGCTTGCTTACCAGAGAAGTCGGCCGAACACGAGCAGTTGAGGCCGGGTCAGTGGCGTCACTAGGGTTGGTATCACCTGGTGCGGAAAAACATGGTGTCACCCCACCCCTCCCCCCCATCGTCTAAAGAGTGCCCCTCACCCCCATATACCCCCTCCTAGCACAATTCCTCTTTCTTCTTCCCTCATCCCCCCTCTCAGCACAAATCCCCCCCCCCAATATTCCCCCTCTTAACAAAAATCCTCACCCCCATATGCCCCCTTCCAGTACAAATACCCCCTCTCAGCACGTTACTTCCCCTCCATTTCCTCCTACCAGCACAAGTCATCACCCTCATATACCCCCTTACAGCACAAATCCCCCTTCTCAGCAGAAAATGCCCCCCATATCCCTCCTTCTTATACAAATTATTTTACCCCCCAAATCCCGTTTCTCAGCACAAATCATCCCCCCATCTCCCCCCTGCCTGCACAGACCCCCCCCCCCTCTCAGCACAAATCCTCCCCCCATCTCCCTGCACAGATCCCCCCTCAGCACAAATCATCCACCCATCTCCCCCCTGCCTGCACAGACCCCCCCTCTCAGCACAAATCCTCCCCCCATCTCCCTGCACAGATCCCCCCTCAGCACAAATCATCCCCCCACCCCCCTCCCTGCACAGACCCCCCCTCTCAGCACAAATCATCCCCCCCATCTCCCCCCTCCCTGCACAGACCCTCCCCCTCAGCACAAACAATACCCCCCCATCTCCACCCTCCCTGCACAGACCCTCCCTCTCAGCACAAATCATCCCCCCCATCTCCCCCCTCCCTGCACAGACCCTCCCTCTCAGCACAAATCATCTCCCCCCTCCCTGCACAGACCCTCCCTCTCAGCACAAATCATCTCCCCCTCCCTGCACAGACCCTCCCTCTCAGCACAAATCATCCCCCCCATCTCCCCCCTCCCTGCACAGACCCTCCCTCTCAGCACAAATCATCCCCCCCATCTCCCCCTCCCTGCACAGACCCTCCCTCTCAGCACAAATCATCCCCCCATCTCCCCCCTCCCTGCACAGACCCTCCCCCTCAGCACAAATCATCCCCCCAATCTCCCCCCTCTCTGCACAGACCCTCCCTCTCAGCACAAATCATCCCCCCATCTCCCCCCTCCCTGCACAGACCCTCCCTCTCAGCACAAATCATCCCCCCCATCTCCCCCCTCCCTGCACACACCCTCCCTCTCAGCACAAATCATCCCCTCCATCTCCCCCCTGCCTGCACAGACCCCCCCTCTCAGCACAAATCATCCCCCCATCTCCCCCCTCCCTGCACAGACCCTCCCCCTCAGCACAAATCATCCCCCCATCTCCCCCATTTCAGTATTAAACCCCTCTTCTTGCCCAAATTCTCTTATTCCCCCAACCAAGCCACCCTCAGTACAAATCCTCTTATTTAATCCCTCCCTGACAATTTCCCCCTACAAGCACAACCCCCAGCCCAATACAAAGGCACTCATGCAACTAAAAACAGTTTGCTGGCACTCCCCTCCAGATTTTCCCATAAAAAACAAACAAACAAAAAATCTTAATCCCTCTCAGCATAAATCCTTCCTCTTATTGCACAAATCCTCAGATCCCTGCCCCCAGCCCAGACTTACCGGTTATCAGTTACTGGGTCCTCAGTGATCAGTCAGTCAGAAGACACGCCAAAGCAGAGGAGGAACCTGGGAAGGAGATCTCCCGGCGCTCTGACACTGCTAACATGCAGCCGGCTGGGACAGATAGGAGCTGCTAAAGTGTCAGTGCGCCGCTCTAGGCTCACATAGGCCACCGCCGAGTGGACCAAGATGGCCACTGCTCCGGGAGCTAGGCTGAAGCCGCGGCCTTTCCTATGGCCGAGGCCGCAGCGAAGCTCCGCGGATCACGTGGTGTGAAAAAAAATTTGATCGATCAAAAAAATTAACGATTAATCGAGGAATTAATCGTTAATTTCCGCAGCCCTAATTTTTACACTGTATTCCAAAGGCTGTTTTTTTAACATGTGAGAAGCAGTAGAGGACTAGAAGCTCCTCCTGCTTATATTTCCCTGCAGACAGGCTGGGAAAGAGCTGGGTCATGTGACAGTTGTATACCACTTAGGAAAAAGGTATCTTTTTTTATTCAAAATAATTACAGTGCCATCATCTATATACAGAAATAGAAAGGACAGTGTATTTTAAACAGTGTGTGTTTAGTTTCAATTTAAAAAGGAATTCCACTATCTTAAAAAAATAAAAAAATATATAGCATCTAAAATTGCCATACAAGCCCTTTTGGAATTTAAGGTTAATTACCTTTTGGTTCAATCTGAAGCTCCTGTTCTGCAATCTTCTAAAACTGTAAAAAATGCCATATATGCATAGGTGTGCGCAGCCTATTGCATTAGGGTGTGCACCCCATAGCTCAAACACACATTACCGATAACTCACAATGTTCATTCAGAAAGGGAGGGGGCCGGTGAATTACATATTTACCGGCCCCTTCCCCCACTCATCCTAAAACATCTCCACAGTAACAGCTGGCAGGAAAGGAGAGGAGGGAAGCCGGGAGCACTGTGGGAGGAAAGGGGGGCAATAGGGGGAATCTGTGCTGCACAGGGTGATTAGGGTGTGCCTGGGCACACCTGGCACACCCTGTGCGCACACCTATGCATATATGTCATGGCCATATCTGCAGAACACCGCCAGAAATTAGGTTTCTTGCTTCTGTGATTGGCTGACCAATTTTAACAGATGTCTACATTAAGATACAAGTAACTTTAAAATATAACTAAAGGTAAAACCTTTTTTTAGTTTTGGATAGAATAAAGAGTGATTAGAACCCTTGTCAGGTTCGTATTGCTGTCTGTCTCCCTCTTTATTTGTCCTGTTTACCTTTATCACTGAAAGTGAAAGGAAAGGACTAGAGCGAAAATCTTCCAATGTGGACCCTAGTTCTGATGACTCTAGGGAGGAGTATGGAGGCTACCAATGGCAACCCGTATGTTTTTTTTTTTTTTGTTTAGTGTTTTTTTTTTTACTTTCTAACCCTAAAAAATACCCTTTAGTGTACATGTATGTATGAATGTGATAACTGGATTTTTTGGGGACAGCATTTTGGATCAGAAGACACAATCCCGCTTCATTTAACAAACGCTGTATGTTTATTCTTTTAGGACCAATAGTCTTTGGCGAATATATCGTTGGGGATTTGGACATCGCTTACAGCAATAAAAGGTTTGGTAATGAATGCCCCAAGGACATCTGCCTGTGGGAAAAATCCTCCGATGGAAAGGTTTATATTCCATACGTTATATCCAGCGGCTATAGTAAGTACTTTTGTCTATCCATGTTAAAGTGGAATTTTGTCAAAAGACCTTCATTGGTAATAATTTGGCAATGTTGCTTGTCTTACTGATTGAGAACCTAATTTTTAATGACCGATCCACTTTTTAAAAGTATTGCATAATGCATATGTAGCGGTCTTCCCCCACCTTCTCCCCTCTCTTTATGGCTGGTTTTACTCGTCTAGGGGTATCTGGGAGAAGGGGAAAAGATGCACACCACCAGCTCGGCTCTCTGATGTAGTATGCAGAGATATGAGCTAAACCGTTTACCTTCTGCGTTTTAGGCCGGAGCCTCAGCCTCTCCTGTGGAGGATGATTGTCACTGTCACAGACAGGGACACTTAGCTTCCAGTAACACGAGTTCCACACCAATAAAAGTCCAACGCTGTTTTATTTGCTTTGATCAATGGGTAGGCTGGTTGAACTTTAAAAGAACAGACTGGGTGTAGGAAAGAGTAGGTCCAGGCACAACACAATAAATAAAGTCTATCCTGTTCCGTTTAGTGCAAACAGGCTTGGCGCACAGTCGCTGCCACCGACCGTGAGTTTGGTCCCTGCCACTGACCTGGGTGAACATTGAGGCCCCTGCCGCAGGCCTTGGATGAGGCCTGCCACTGACCTGATGAAGATGGGTCTCTGCCACAGACCATGAGAACATGAAATACCTCCTTTAGAACAAACGACCCCTCTCAGAGGAAGACATCCATCTGGACGGTCACCAGAGGCCTCCACCGTCACCAGCCAATGCTGCGCTGGATCTTCGGGGAGGTCACCTCTCCGGTCCCTTACACCCTGGATACAGGCACCCAATACGGGGGGCACCTTAGGAATGCTTCGCCCTTGCGGGACCCAGTCGAAGGTACTGGGCCCCAGGCCTCCTTGTAAAGTACCTCACCCCAGGCTGAAGGTGCCTGGGATGGAACTCGACTCAACGCACCCAGGCCAAGGGTGCCTGGGCACAGACGAACAGCAGCAGCCCCCAGGCTGAAGGTGCCTGGGGAATGGACCTCGTGCGCAAGATGTCCGCCCCCTTTATATCCCCTCCCAGCAGGCTCAGCGGGTTCCCCGCCCCGCCGTACCACTGCCGCGAGAGGACACAAAGGGCACGGCTCTAGAATGGCAGTTCAACCCCGGTCCCAGGTGACAGCGCCACCTAGGGACCGCAGGGAACATGACACCATTCATACCTCCCACACTCCAAAGTGTCCATAAATTCCAAAAAATCTATGTATCTGGGCCATCTATAGCCCAGATACTCCCTCTAAATTTGACACCCGCTACACATAAAATGTCTATTGCAGTCTTACAGAGAATAATACAACTCTATCAAATTGGTGGCTAATAATGTCAACATGTATTAAAAGAATGTTGTCATAAGTGGTACAGCAGTAACTACCAATTGAAAGTTATTTGAAGTAGAACTATAACTTCCCATTAAAAAAGGTGCTACAGCATTCATTTGTAAGCACAATTGCACTTAGCTTTTCCTTAACTGTGAGCTGCAGCGTCTGGGAGGGGGTGCACATGAGACACGAGTGAGCTAGAATAGCTGAGGTAGATGGTGATGTAGATTGGAAGAAATAAGAAAAACCTTCCTTTAAATTACAACAAGTAAAACAAAGTGTGTCATCACATACAATATAAACCTAAGAAAACAAGCACTTTATTCCTACTTATAGGACAGTGGGCCAAGATATGCAAATCTTAACTTTTAGGCTCCATTGTTAGCTCTACGTGGAGAACCCATTGACATATACTACAAAACAGATACACCTTATATATACAAAGTCGGTCACTTTCCCTTGCATACAATGGTTTCTTATTCTGCGTGGGAGTACGTTTTTTTGTGCTAGATATGGAACACATGAAGCAATGGAAGCGGAAAAGGGGAAGCTCAGAATGATTGTTTTATACACTGTACTCTGTTTATCATTGTGGTAGCAACTGGGAGTTCCATTTCTGGGCTCTGTAATGGGAACATCAGACATTCATTTCTGGGCTCTGTAATGGGAACATCAGACATTTATTTCTGGGCTCTGTAATGGGAACATCAGACATTAATTTCTGGTCTCTGTAATGGAGATCTTGCAATCAATGCAGCCCTTCTTTTACATGACCCTTTAAATACCCCACTCACAGGATCAGCTTTGACCAACACTCAGCATAGGTTTGTGTTTGGTGGGGTAGCCTCCCAATGTGTGCACACATTGAGGTTGATGGTTAACATGTTTGCAAACTGTCTCATGGAGTGTGTAGACATACCAACGTGTCTGTTAAAGCTGATCCAGTTAGTGGGATATCTGAAGGGTCACTTTAAAAGGGCAGATTTATGGCACAGCGATGTACTGTTGCTAGATCTCAAATCTGATATTTAACCAGCTTGGCAGACCAGTCCAAAGTGAACCCAAAATTCCTTCCTTTACAATACTGCAAAGTGAAAAATACATAAAGCCTCTACATTAGGCTTCTAACGGAACAATATAATATTTCTGTTAGCCTACCCAGAGTAGGGAATAGATAACCACACTTGGTCTGGCCCTGGTACGTGGAACCCTTGGTCCCAACCCCGGAGGACGCGACAGCCCGGGAGACAGCCGGTTCAAGGGTGCCCCGGAAGGGAAGAGGGGAGTTGGGTAGGATGCCCCATCGGGCAGGGTCCAAGAGCTCTCTCACTCCACAGTGAGCACCCATAGGGGTGGAGTGACTATCTCGGGACCCGAGCACGGAGACAGACTAGCCGAGACTACTTCATTGAGACCATTATCCATAGTAAAACACTCGGGTAGCACATCAATTTAGGCAGTAGACATGAGGGCCTAAAACTCTTCATCTATCTCCGGTCGATTAAATTAGATACACCTAGAAGAGCCAACTTTACTCTCCACAATAAGTACCTGCTAAGAGTTGTCCAAGTTCAGGGACCATCATGCTTAGCGACATAGTGTTTTTTTTTTTTTCTCAGTTATCATCTTGGTTTAAGTCCCTCCTCGCCTTACTGTAATTGATAAGTTACACAATGGTCCGATTTTTCATAGGAATTATTGAGTTATATTCGGAGATGTGTGTATATATATATATATATATATATATATATATATATATACATATACATGCCTTCATAATTGAATCTTCCTGTTTGTGATTTCTTCTTTTCAAGTTTATTACTCTTGCCTGGCTATGTTGGCCTGCAAGGGGACACTTTATATGGATTGTTATTGTCATGTTTTACAACAAAACTTCAATAAAAATATTGAACAAGAAAAATACATAAAGCTATCACTTCCATTTAAATAAATGTACACTGATAAAAGAATAAAGTCTTTAGTTATATATTCATCTCTATCTTCTACAGGTGACTTTCAGTCACAAATAATACAGTCTGCAATGAAGGAGATTGAAAGCCTCACATGTATCCGTTATATCAAGCAGACAACAGAGGTCGATTACCTTAGCTATCAGCCTCAGGATGGGTATGTAATGAATAACATGTGTCCAAATATGCCCATGCAGGGCAAAGCAACAGGTTAATAGCAGTTCTTAGCGTTAGATGAACATATGTTTGATGAGATTCCCTGCTGTTCGATTCATCCCCTGGGAGTGAGGTCAGTGGTGTATCCTCAATGTGTGTGGTGCACAGAGGCCTCAAGGGAAGTGAGGCCCACTGTGCCCCCACACATTGCACAACAAGTGTAGGGAAAACAGTTAAGGTCCGCCTTTTGAGCTGTAACTGTGTTGAGATCTGTTACTTACTACTAACCTCTGTACTCTGTCACTATTGACCCCTGAACTCTGTAGTAAGTGACTCACAAGACAGTAGTAAGTGATGTAGAGTTCAGGGGTCATTAGTAAGTGGTACAAAGTTCAGGAGTAAGTGAAGCAGCATTCAGGGGGCAGGAGTAAGAGATGCAGAGTTATGGAGTCAGTAGTAAGTGACAAAGTTCGGAGGTCAGTACTAAGTACCGCTGACCTCTGAACATGTGCCCCAATGTTTAATGTTGGCCACTGGCCCATCCAATGTACAGATACTGTGCTTTAAATTCCCTGTTCAGCACTGCCTCATTCAATGCCATGTAAGTCAATTCAGACTCTATTTAATCACACCTCTTTAAGCAACTCCCAATATTTAGTGCATAATGAAGTCTCCCACTTTTTACACTAGTTTCCAGGCAAGGGGGCAGAATTTAAAATCTTGCACACAGGCCCACTGCTTTAAAAAAATTAGCCCTTCAGTGGGGGTCTAATATTTATTCATTATGTTGAGATTGTATTCCAGCTCACTGCCATCCTCTAGGTTTCAGACTACAGCTGCAGTATTTTTTCAGATGCTGGTCTGTAGTGGGACGAATGGGAGGTGAACAGACTGTCTCTTTGGATAAACCAGGCTGTATGGGGAAGGGAATCGCCATCCACGAATCCTTACATGCCCTAGGTCTCCACCATGAACATGTGAGGAACGACAGAGACGGCTATGTGAATGTCCTGTGGAATAACATCCAAGACGGTATGTAAATGAGAACAATTGGCTAAACCTACAGCTAAAGTTGGGACTTTGAATGAGGCCATGTCTAATATATACCTCCCTCCCTAAATATGTTGAAAAAGGAAACTAAATTTTGGGACTTTTTGATGAAGCACACTGCTAACTAATGAACCAACTATGGTAAACATTATTTATTGATTGCAAACAAGGCATGACATACACATAATAAACAAGGATATAATATGATAATCATAGGTCACATAAAGTAAAGTCTAGACAATGCAAGATAGTACCTAATTGTCTCAACGTATCATACATGGTAATGTATGGTAATAATAATAGGTCTCACTAAATAAAATCGATAGACGATACATGGTTATAACATGTTGGCTCCAAGATAACATACATAGTAATAGGCCTTGGGCATGAAAGCCGAATTTGCAACGGTAGCATATAAACAGAGTAACAATGATAGTTGGTCCATAAAAAGTATTGTATAACAGATATTAAAATATGTACTGTGACATGTAGCGCACACCCTCTCCCCACTCCCCTCTATTAAAGTTTTCCAACTCGCACTGTCTCTGGTCTAGGGGTATGATAGGGGAGGGAGAGGGGTGAGCTACGCCAGGCTTCCACCACAGTTGTGTATGTGGTCTCAGCAATGTCTCTTGTTGTTACCTTCGGGTCTGTGCTGTGCATCGGATCCTCCCTCCAAGAGTCTCCTTTAACCTGGTCCGCCAGAAACTGAGCCACACACCGTCAAAGTCCAACACTCCTTTATTTAAAACATAACATGGACTCCCTTGGCTTCAGAACAGAAAAGGAGGTGTGTGTACGAATAGGCCCAGACACAAGTTCTATCATCCACTCTCCTCCCTGAGAGTGATCTATGGTCTCCGCACGAGGGAAATTCTCCTTCCGGACGGTCTCCGACAAGAGGCTCACCCGTCACCGGCAGTCTGCTGCACCGGGTCTTCAGATGAGGAGCTCTTCCCGGTCCATTACGCCCACCTCGGATTCAGGCATCCATCCCCGGAGTGCCTTAGGATCCTTCCCTCGCGGAACTCAGTGTTGGGCACTGAGCTCCGGACCTCCATCCAAGTACCTCACCCCAGGACTAAAGGTGCCTGAGGTGGAACACGATCCCCGGTGGTCCTCTAGGCCTAGGCCGCCTGGAGGACGAACGCGAACCCCCGTCCGCAAGCTGAAGGTGCCTGGGATGAAGACCCCGTGACCAAGACGGCCGGCCCCTTTATACCCTCTCCCAGCAAGCATGGCGGGTTCCCCGCCCCACCATACCGCCGCCGAGAGAGGCCAAAAAGGAGACCCAGCACACAGCGATATCCGTCCGTCAGCCCATGGCGACAGCGCCACCCAGTGGGCCGCTAGAACACACCACCGGTGTCACCGAAAGATTCAAAATTTACCACGGGAAAGTAAGTACCCGCTACAGACATATCATAAAATGAATGTAAATTAAGCCATCTTGCGGGATTTTCAGCTGAATCCCTGAAGCCATTGGATCAGTATGTCCCAAATCACAGATTGCCTTTATTAAGATCCACTGTTGGAATCTCTACATGCAACCAATGAACACGTTAATTAACATTCTAGAACTAATTTGTGTCACATTACAAAATTTAGAACATCACACTCTGAAGATGTTGTATCTGTGCCTGCCTTATACATTAGATATCCTGCTTCATTTTAATGCTGGCCACATATCTGATGGTCTAGGCACTTGGTCACATTTCTGCTGAAGGTTAGGATCAGTTCTGATTGGCTTATTCTCACCTTCAGGAGAGATCAGGTGATCTTAGTTTCTTTAATATTCTCATTCTCACTGGAATGCCAGAACCAAAACACCACAACTGAAATGTTCATCGGGACTGAGGATGTCCTTGGGTGGTAAGTAGAGTCCAGGCATCTGTGTGGAAGTGCTTAAACCGCACAGTGAAATTGATGTAGGTTTGGAGAGTGTGGATCAGACTAAAAAAAGTGTCATCTGAAGAGGGACAGTGCTAAAACTAAAAACTGGCTCGATAAAAAAAAAAAAGAGAGATATAATAACTACTCATATTGTGTTTTTGTTACTGGTGTGAACATCTGTTTTGGCTTTCATTTTAGGCTTTGCGTATTCTTTTAATAAGACTGAGAGCTTCAACGTGGATCTCACCAAATACGACTATGGCTCCATCATGCATTATTCCAAGTGAGTCTAGTTTGCTGTAGGGTTTATTTATCTTTCAGAGAGCAGCTTAATGAGGCACAGAAGTGTTTATTTCTTTTCTTTTTTACACCAATTTTCTTTTATTACATTTTTACTGCTATCTGTGACCCTGCTGTAGGGTGACCACGTGTCCCGGATTGCCCGGGACAGTCCCGCATTTTGCAGGTCTGTCCCGGGCACCTTCATTCCAGGACAATACAGTGTCCCGGAATGAAACTGACACAGCCACCACCCTAGCCAAACGAATGCCCCCAAAAAAAGGCTGCCACATCACCGCTTTACTCACTGACAGTACTTGTCCTGGCCGGGAATGCCTGGAGAAGCACAGTCCCCGCCCCGTGCTTGTGATTGGAGAAATCATAAATCCCGCCTCTTGTGTCCAAACACTGTGCTGTGATTCGTTACAGCACAAGCTGATTTTTGGGAAGGGCGGGTGTCCCTGAATGGAAGTTTGGAATTGTGGTCACCCTACCCTGCTGGGAGAATTTCACTCCTCTTTTTATGACAGTAGGGCAAAAACTGAAGAGAGCGGTTGCTAAAGGGATAGTATTAACCTGACAGCGAGTCTAACCCCTGAAAATTTTACTAATATTGTGTTGATGAGGTTTGTGTTCCCACAGGGAAGATTTTTCATTACATCCTATCCAATACCTAACAATAAGTTCAATGGGGATGCAAGTAACACACAAAAACCCACAACTCTATTTTTTTCCCATAGTCTGTTTATGTTTAGCACATTTGGAAACTTATGTCTAGTACACATGTCGGGAGACATTGACCGGTTCAATAAAAACCATCCGACATTCGGCCCGTGTGTATGTCAACCAGTCTGACAGAAGCCGGCCGTTTGGCTGGCTTCTGTTGGACAAGCATGCTGGATAACCAGCAGCCAACCGGCTCCCAATCAGCGCTGTCAGGCAATGACTGAGAGCGCAGACCAGAGTGTTCTGACAGGGGGGCCGCCCCCCTGTCAGAACACAACAGCTCAGTGGGAAAGATCGCTGTACTAACATTAGACTATTAGTAAAGCGGCTCTGACTGGAGCGTTCAGGTTTTTTTTTTACTCAACACGCTAAGTGTGTATCAGACTTTAGAGTCTCATCTGGAATAGAAAGCAGATCACTCTCTCCATCATACTAAGCCAGTGTTTCTCAACTCCAGTGCTCAAGGCGCCCCAATAGGTGATGTTTTCAAGATTTCCATTAGATGAAATGGCTGCGGTTATTACTAAGGCAGTAAAACTGATCAAATCACCTGTGCAAAATAATGGAGAGCCTGAAAACCTGTGGGGCACCTTGAGGACTGGAGTTGAGAAACACTGTACTAAGCAGTACTAATGCATACAATGGCCTACCCATTCCTAAAATGTATCTTACAGGTCTTTCTGTTTGCACTGAGGGTCTATCAGCAGCAAGCTGTATGTAATGATTGCAGCATATGCCCATAGTGTAAACGGTTTTGGCATACTGCATTAAACTAAAGTTTAATAGCCGTGACCATACTGTCCTACAGTAAAATATGGGGCCAACAGTGCTGAAGGAAGGTATGATCTGGTCCTGGTGTGAGGAGGTGGAGAAAAAATGGTCCTGTGTCAGTGGGAAGAAAACTTGCTATGGTGTCAGTCCAAGGCATTAGTAGGATTAAGAAAAGGACTGAATCTAGAAGGCTGGGGTGGGGGGGGGGGTTCTGTGGTATATATTGAACAAAAGGGCCCTGGGTGGATGGACTGTTTGGGGCTTAACGAGGGAGAGTGGATTTCTAAGTTTATACCTCCTGAACTTGTCTCGCTGTACTCACAGTTCAGACCTCTATCATCGTGAGCCCACCAAAAAATTAAGATGGCTGCTTTTTCTGTCTCGGGCCATGTGATGTCACATGAAAAGGTGAGACAGGAAGAGAGGTAGTCTGCCATCATACCCCAGTGTTATCTGTATTAAGGAGGTCTGTTCTCAGTGGGCACCCCCTCTCACCGTTCTCTTCCACCCCAAGTAGTCTTCCAATGGACGGAGGTGAGAACAGAATCCTAACTCCAGCAGTTATCCATTCCCTGATCTGCCTTGCAGGAATGACACTACGGTCACTCAGTAAACAACTGGAGAACTGAGCCCGGCCCCCAGAGAGCTTAAAGCCTTGGTGAAAACACAGAATCTCTGTGTGAAAACCAGAGAGTTACTAGGTATGTTCATAAAATGGCAACAATATTGTTTTTCCACAGACACATTCAAGATAACTTTAGCTTCCAATGTTCTTTATGTGACAAGACAATTCAACATAAAGTTTAAAATCCAAGTCAATGACTGTTGGCTGATGGATTTTATATGCTTTTAAACTTTGCTGAATCATTCCAATTAAAAAAAAATTGGAAGTGGAGTGACGACCTGAATGTCTCTCTGTAGAAAAAACATTCACAATATTTACTTGGTGATCAAGCAGTTTTGGGACTATGAATTACTTCATAATACCTGCAGCTAGAGAGGTAAGTAAGGGCTTGTTTTAAGGCATTTTTACTGTTTAGGATTGTTACTATTGTGTAAAATAAATAGTTGAATGTCTACAGCCAGACATTTTAAACTTGTCAGTCATTTTCGGTTTCCTCCTTACAGGTATAGCTTCAGCAAAAATGGCATGCCTACACTAGAAAGCATTCCCGACAGCGGTGTCAGTTTTGGACAGAGGTTTGGCATGAGTAGTTTGGACTTCGCAAAAATTAATTCTCTGTACTGCTGTAAGTTTTTGTGAAATCGTATACTAGAAAGATGCTTTTTTTTTTTTACAAACAGTTCAGATCAAGGTGGAATGTTTAGTACCCTTAGTGACCAATCGCAAACCCACCTTGCACTAGCCTGATTCTGATTAGCTTCTATGGGGCACTGTACTTTTCCCTTAGCATTTTGCTCCTGGCAATGTTTGTCACCTGGCAGTCCAGGAAGATACAAACCTGTTAAATGGATACGGTACTTGTTTAGTTAGCCCATGGGCGCTCAACTCGTGGCCCTATAGCTGTTGTAAAATTACAAGTCCCATCATGCCTCTGCCTTTGGGAGTCATGCTTGTACCTGTCAGCCTTGCAATGACTCATGGGACTTGCAGTTCTGTAATAGTTGGAGGGCCACAGGTTGAGCACCCATGACCTATATTTTTTCCCCATTTCCAAGGGGACTATTTGACAGTTGCACTACTGATAGCTGGTAGCATATGCTTGTATATTGTAATATGCATACTGGCAAAGCCCCAGGTTCATAATTATCTGTAAAGCTGAACTCCAGGCAGGTATAAATTAATGCATCCCGTGTTTATATATAATCAAATACAAGCAGTACCTAAATCAGGCTTGGCATGTGCCCCTTCTAGGCCCTGTACAGGAGATCTCAGAGAGGCAGACAATCAGTTGTGCTGCAGTGCTAGGAGTATTTTGAAGGAAGCAGAGCAGAGTAATCAAGATGACCGTATCTGTCTACTACTTGACCTTTCACTGTCCTATCAGTGTTGGTAAGATCTGTAAAAAGAGAACTGCAACAGAGAAAGATGGGGTCTCCCCCACCCTAGCCAGGACTACAGGACTGTGCCATGTGGCAGTGTTGTGTAAATCTCAGAAATTGATGAACAGAAATACATTTGCATTGCATTTCACCTATTTAGTGCTTTGCCATGAGTTCAGCTTCAATTAGTTATCTTTGAATTGTTTCTGAAATGTGTATTCTGATTTTTCCTAACAGCAGATTCTAATGACACAACTCCAACTACGGTCTTATCCAATGGTAAGGAAGTATAAGGCTTGGTAATGTTTCCTACGTCAAGTCACCAATCTCTACAAAATCTGATATCTCAGCTTTTGATGGGCTGCCCTTAAGTGCGTGTATATATATATACAAAACTTTTTTTTTTTTGGCTGAGTAGGGAAGGGTTCATTTTTTTTTCTGCCCATGTACAGTACATGCTACTCTGTACTCAAATTTTTTTGATTTGCCACCATTTTTTGTTTTTGTGATAGTGGTCAGTAGGACAAACAGAGGGTTGGACCTTATCAGCGGGGGGACACAACTGGCAATAAGCTGTCAACATTCCTTACTCTATCCAAAACGAAAAACAAAAATGCTTTACATACACTTTAAAGAGTAATTAAATAAAAATTTAATTTGTTCTTGGGTTAAGATACTTAGATACTTTTATGGCTATATCCAGCTTCCCGTTCAACTGACTTGTGTTATGATCAGAGTGATTATGTGTTTGGTATTTCTAAGATAATTTCTGCATTCCCCCAATACTCCTTTCCTCCAGTGTTCGGAGTCCAAACCTGTGGCAAGATTTGTCAGAGCTTTTACAGTGAAACTCTTTCCCCTCCTCACATGTGACAGTGTTTGAGCCTTATTGGCCATTCAGGCCTGCGTACTGCTTCTTTGGAGAAGGTCACACGCTCCCCCCTACCCAGAAGGAATGGGCAAAGTGACAGATTCTTTTTACCCTGATCTGAAACTTTAAGTACTGCAAGCAAATCACATAAGTGAGTCAGGTATACAAAGATGGAGAAAAATTCAAAATGGTATTCCGTTTACAGTGAGTAAAAAAGAAAAACTTCCGCGCCAACAATATAATTGGTAGTGTATTAGGTGAAAATTAAATAGTGAGCTGCTCCCCTCAAAAGATGAAGTGGATATCTTCTATCTAAATATTTATGAGTGAGGTAGGGGGCGCTAGTGCTTAATATATTATCAATTGGTGGCAGAAACAATTTCAATATATAAACAATAGTGATAAAAAATCAATAGTGACAATGAAAAATAATTGAAAGTCTCTGAAAGTACTGTAAGATGGTTGTACTCAGATCCCTGTACATTCCAACTTCCCAGATTCCAAAGTAAAAAAAGTCCCAAGTAGATTGGATAAAACACAAAAAATATCTCAATCCAGTGCAGAAAAATCACCAAAATCAAAGTCTTGCTGTGACAGGTAAATTCTTCAAAGGAGTGCAATCTGAATCCTTCACCACAAAGAACAATCAAACTGGTGACACCCAAAGTGCACAGGTAAAGTGATGAATTTACCAGAATGTGTGGACTTCATTCATTAAAAAGAAAGTCACACTCGCTTACGCAGGATAGTGCTTGCACACATATGATAGACTGGATGGAGTGTAAAACCTCTCTCCTCCGATATCAAGGATAGGACATGGAACATAAACAAAGAACTTCCATAGTGTAACCCGTTTATTAAAAAAGCTGTTTAAAAACAAATTCAGCCAAATGGCTTCTTACATTATAGAGTGCCCATCTCGGCACTGGGGCTGCAAGCTCGTATGGGAAACCCAGGCTGACCACCTCCGTGGCGGCGTGCATTCCGGCGGCTGTTAGCTCGGATCCAGAGGTCCAGATGGGGCGTGGATACAGATATCACGTGACCAGGCATTCCGTTTACAGTATTTAGTGACCCTGTAAGCACAGGATCTCATAAAAAAGAACAAAGACAAAACATTACATAAGGAATAAAAAACCTTGCCTTCATGGTGGCCTGTTTGGTAAAACTCCATCCAGTCTCCGCCATGTGCAATGGTTCCACCTGTTGGCTTGCACATCTGTAGTGATGTACAAGCCAATGGGAAAAATGACAGCGTTTGGTGGAGGAGCAAGCAATGCACATACCAGAAAGTATGAAATACTTGAAGCTCCTGGTGAGCACCAAAAGACAGCATTACAACCAAACAGGCAATTTTAGAACATCTTTTATTACAGGTATGAAATTCTTTACAAGCTATTCCGTGCTGAAAAGGTTTCTTTTAAAACAGCACACCCAGAGCTAGAACAGTGGTAATGTTATCAGATGTTTTTGGCTAAGGGTGGCCACGCAGCACAATATATGGAAGTAAGGCAGGCCAGAGATTATGTGATTTTTTTCCCTACAACCACGGGTTGCAGGAAACAAAATCACACAGATTCTCCCATCAACACAGTCAGTCGGTGCTGATGGGGGAATCCCTCACACGTGGAGCTATTTTGTTCTCCCGGTGGTTGGGGGGGGGGGGTGGAGAACTGTCCTATCCAGATGAATGCAGTGAATTTTGCTAGCGGCTATAGCCACTGGTTGTACCCAAGTTGATCAATGGACTGACTCGGGTACAATCAGCCTGGCCATACATGGTTCAAAACGTGGCCAGTCCCTGCTGAAATAGCCAAGATTCAAACCAATTTTTTATAAAAGCATGTGATGTAGCTCTACCAAGTCTGTAAATCTATGCAGTTGAATATAGAGTCAAATACATAGTATTGCTGTGTTATACTGAGATGTCTTCTCTTCCAGCTTGTGAGGGCATGCTGAAATTGACGGCTTCACAGGGAGTTATCACTTCCCCCAACTTCCCAAACAACTACACCAATAATTCCGTATGTTACTGGAACATCACCACCACCAACTTTCGGGTAAGAATGTGCAATATATCCAAACTTCATGTATGATGGATAAATACCCAAATCTTACATCTAAGTTTCCGTATGCAAAATCATGCCAAAGCAGAATCTCAATATTTTGCTTAATGGGCAAAATATGTACTTCAAATTTTTTTTTTTTTTTATGTGCTTTTGTCCCATCTCATTATACAAGACACCTGACATATCAAATTTGCTTCTTCTTATTCCAGTTAAAGATCACCTTCACAGATTTTGATGTAGACGGTGACATGAACCTAGGCTGTGCTGATAGGCTTCAGATCTATAAAGGAAAGTATGCATTTGCCGCATACCAGAATCTCTTTTGTGGGCAGACACTGCCACCTTCCATTACTCTCCAGGGGAATGCCATGCAGATCATCTTCTACAGCAATTCCGCTGTCTCTAGGAAAGGGTTTAGACTTGTATATGGACCAGGTAAGTTCAGTCACATATCTGTCCTTTCTCAATCATTGCTTAAAATTGCAGTTTTATAGTTCTGATGGTCCAGATTTGGCATCATTACCCCCAGCTTCAATACGGTCATTTTTAGGTGGTGTTTACATAGATCAACTCAACTTTTTTTGTTGATTGGAGGAAGAATTCAAACTCCTGTCAGGCTTTCATTGCTGTTGTGGAATCAATATCGTATCTTGCTGGCAGTGTTTTTTTCAGACCAACTATTGCTCCTGAGTCCTGAATTTAAAGCCTCAGCCAAAATACTGGTCTTAAAGTGTAAGTTCACTGAAAAACAGAAGTTCCGCTCTTTCTTCCCGCCCTCCTCCTCCTCCTCTTCTTTTGGAGCATTGTTTTTTTATTTTGGGTGGGGAACCAGGTACCTGCTTCCCACTTCCACTGGGATCACCTAGGTGATTATATCGGAAGTTCCCCCCCTCCCTGCCCACAACTTTCTGGGACATGTGACTTGTCCCAGAAATCTGCAGGATCATTCACACAGTGCATCTTGCACATGCGCAGTGGGGAGGTGGCTGTGAAGCCATAAGGCCCCCAAAAATTGCCCAATTGTAGCTTCTAATCCTTCATCTAGGTCATGCGTATAAAACTCAAATAGAACTGGGACAAATTATGTGAAATATATCTTCAAAGATCCACATTATGTCCATTTAGGGTCATGCCTACATGTAGACTCTTTCACCTTGCCCATGCAGGACAAGGTGACAGGGTCTCTGGAAAGGACATCCCTTGACTCACCTTATCACTAGGGATCATGAGTTCAACCTTAACCCAACCTGTTCACAGTTCTGAAAAAAGGCAAACTATTTCGCCGGTTCACCTTTCCACCCAAAATCTGTCATTTTGTGGTGGTGTCCTACAATGCTGCTCATTAGCTTGCTTTTCAGTTGTGACATGGTGTCATTGACCAAATAAGTCATGACTATATTTGGTCGAAGACATCAACCAGGTTCCTGGTACTACTTAAATTCGAACATTTAAGATACATGTAGCAGTGGGGCACCATCATTATGATGGCAGGTCATCATGGCACTCATTACTGGTGCTGTATCTACATTAATGGACATTTTGATTGGTGTTGGATTTTCATTCAGGGGCATATATTTTTTTATTTTTTTTTGGAAGGGGGAAGATTTTTTTTAAATAAAGGACTTTTTATATTGCTACGGTGTGATTTACCTTTCATATAAGGGGTACTATATAACCCATACTCATTCACATAGGGGTGAGAATCAGATATCTGGGGCTCACTTATTGTTAAAAGTCTTCCAGATTCCTATAAGTGAATCCCCCCATACACACACACACACACAGTTAATGTTGCCTTTTCTAGTGGCATTGAAAGAACCTTCTACATGCTTAATATCTTTTTTTCATTGGTACATGTCCCCATGGCAATGCCCAGTTACATATGCCCTTTTTTTGAAATAGGCCTTGAAAGGGCCATGAATTACAAAATTCAGCTTCCAAACACTGCAGTGGGGTTCATCGCTATGGTCAGTGTTTAAACTTTAGCTCCTAATGAAAACTGAACCCTGAACCCAGGCCAATTCATTAACATGCCCTGTACTTTGCAGCTTTGTGCTACTTTGCAGTCGGTGTTAACATTGGCTTTGCTGCAACTTGGGAAAGTGGTGAAAAAATACCTCTCCACCCTTCCTGTAGTCAGTGATGGCTGGTGCTCAAAATTTTTGGGGGGGCGCAAACAAACTGAAAAAAAAAATCAATTGCCGCCACTGTGCCCATTAAACGCAGCCACTGTGCCCAAACGCCACCAGTTTGCCCCCTCAAAAACAGCCAGTTTGTTTCCATATACAGCCAGTTTGTCCCCATATACAGCCAGTGTGTCCTCATATACAGCCAGTGTGCCCCCATATATATATAACCAGTGTGCCCACATATATACAGCCAGTGTGCCCCCATATACAGCCAGTGTGCCCCCATATACAGCCAGTGTGCCCCCATATACAGCCAGTGTGCCCCCATATACAGCCAGTGTGTCCCCATATACAACCAGTGTGCCCCCATATACAGCCAGTGTGTCCCCCATATACAGCCAGTGTGTCCCCCATATACAGCCAGTGCCGGCCACTGCTCTAATTCATATGGCCGGCGCTCACCAGGAGGCCGGCCATATGAATAGTGGGCAGCGCGGCAGCGGCGACAATACACAGATTCATGCAATGCATGAATCTGTGTATTGTCATTCAGTGGCGGTGCAAGGGCGAGAGGGGGCGGTGCTCCGGCGCCCTCTATGGACGCACCGCCACTGCCTGTAGTCATGACTGTGCTCTTGCCAATGATTGTTATACCCAAGCAGTGTAACAGGGGAGCAGGTCACATGGTATTCCATGGAAGTGCCAGCTATTTTACAGGCTGTGGAAGAGCAAGGAGCAGTGAGGGACTGCAGGGAAGGTGAGTATATGTGGGTCAGGGAATGGGAATGGATGCATGGGCAAATTGGCAACATTAAATTGCAAAGAGTATAGCACTCTGTTAATGAATGTTATATTATGTTAAAGCCAAAATCTTGTGATTGGACTTCACTGGTACAGATGGGACACACAATTTAGTGAATAAAAATGTATAAAAAGTTTATCATCATTAAAATCACATATTTAAAAGAAAAACTTCAAATTCTGGGCCCCACATATGGTGAAGGATCAACAAAGCACTACAACTACTCATTTGTTTTTTAAACCCCAAAAAGATTAACCAAGAGATAGGAGGTCGACGAATTTTGCTTTCATTGCTTTCTCAGGACCCAGTGCTCTTAAATGTAGGGGTAAGTAGTTTAAATATTGCCTTCAGAATAGAGAGAATGCCAGAGGACCAGAGGTATGTGGTGACAGATCCCGGGGGGTGCAAATAGAAACAGTTCAATCAATCCAAGGCCGGAGTAATTTAGTGTCTTCCAATAGAATTGCAACCTCCACTATCTTGGCCCAATGGAAAGGTTGGTGGACCAATTATAAGGGGTTCCTCAGCTAAAATCGATCCCCTTCAGAAAAAAGGTGCACTATTAATCAGATAGCCTCTAGCTCTGAAAATCCAGCTGTCCCAAGGCCCTCCAAACACAAGGGAGGTTATTTACGAAAGGCAATCCACTTTGCATTACAAGTGCAAACTACAAGTGCAAATGGCACTTGAAATTGCACTGAAAGTGCACTTGGAAGTGCAGTCGCTGTAAATCTGAGGGGTAGATCTGAAATGAGGAGAAGCTCTGCTGATTTTATCATCCAATCATGTCCAAGTTAAAATGTTTTTTTTTATTTTACTTGCATGTCCCCCTCGGATCTACAGCGACTGCACTTCCAAGTGCACTTTCAGTGTAATTTCAAGTACACTTTGCACTTGTAGTTTGCACTTGTAGTACAAAGTGGATTTGCCTTTAGTAAATAATCCCCAATGTCAGCAAACTTCTTGGGAACATAAGATCACGTTCTTCAATCCATCTATAGGCACAAATGGTTAAATAACAGAGCTGGTTTCACCCCTTACAGGGCCCCTCCTGGATGCCAAGTGTTAGGTCTCCACCACTGGCTGATGACCTCTGATCTCTTGGTTAATCTACTTGGGGTTTAAACAACAAATAAGTAGTATGTATGTGCAGTGTTGGTCCTTCACTATATGTGCCCAGAATTTAAAGTTTTTCTTTTAAAATATGTGTTTTTAATCATAATAAACTTTGTATACACTTTTTATTCACTTTTTATTCACTGGAGAATACATGCATGTGGTACAGTCTTAGCACCCGGATTTTTTAGGCCTCATGTACACTGGACTTTATAAAAACACCAGCAGTGTTTGCTGTAGATGCAGTATGAGTTTTGCAGCATTTTTATAGTAGCGTTTTTTTTGCGTTTGCATTTTTTTTTTTAAGCAGAACTATAATCCCACAAAATCTTATGGCTCAAAAACGCTCATAAATGACAAAAAGCTACTTTTTTAAATGTTTTTTTCAGAGTTAGAGCGTTTTTACAGATGAAAAACTCCTCTTCAAACCCATTAGTTCTGGGGGGGGGGGGGTTCAGCCAGAAAACACCCCAGACAAAAACTCTGATAACAGCCTGTGTGTGCATGGACACATAGGATAACATGCTGGGGAGTTTACTGGCTGCTGAAAAAAAATGCCTGAGGACAAAAACAGCAGCTGTAAAAATTTCCAGTGTGCGTTAATCATAGTATGTTATATTTGTAATAGGTTAGCCAAGAGTCAAGCCAGTGCTTGCTCATAAAACATTTACTAAGTATTGGGCTGCAACTATACGTAAGGAGGTGGTACCTTTGTCATGTGAAGGTAACAGTAGGTGCCATTCTGTTTGGCTCATGTACTCCTGCTGCTGAACAAAACTGCAGAAACTAGCTTAGATAGCAGGCAGAACAGGATTAAATCTGCACAGATTTAATGTAGTGGTAAACTAGAACACCGAATGGCGGTTAAATTCCTCTAAACGCAAACGCGGCAAAACGGTAGTTTTAAACGTCAGTTACTAGCTGTCAAGTTAAATCGTTCATATCTATATATATATATATAATTAGAAAGGCCTTACACACGTAAATACGGAGGATTTCGGTATTTAGATACCGCACAAAGGAGGCCCCTTGCTTTGAGCAGGAGAACCCCCCCCCCCCCCCCCTTAATTTTTAGCATTTTTCACATGCCCACTTTTTCTCCCGTTTTTACGATGAACACATGGATATATATATATATATATATATATATATATATATATATATATATACCGTATATACTCGAGTATAAGCCGAGTTTTTCAGCACATTTTTTTGTGCTGAAAATGCCCCACCCCAACTCACCTTTTTGCGCCTGATATCCCAGATTTTGGGGACCTGGTACCGGCTGGCCGTAGGTCCCCTGGTCCCCAGACTTGGCACACATGTAGCCCCACTCTTCCTCTACAAGTGTGCAAAGTTTGTTGTCCAGGGGACCTACGGCCGGGGAGTACCGATTTTTCAAAGCTGGGCACCCCTTCTATAGACTCCCATGTTAAACGTCAGTCTAGTCATGGGCACAGTGAGGCATGAACACAGTGAGGCATGGGCACAGTGAGGCATGGGCACAGTGAGGCATGGGCACAGTGAGGCATGGACACAGTGAGGCATGGACACAGTGAGGCATGGGCACAGTGAGGCATGCACATGGACACAGTGAGGCATGGACACAGTGAGGCATGGACACAGTGAGGCATGAACATGGACACAGTGAGGCATGGACACAGTGAGGCATGAACATGGACACAGTGAGGCATGGACACAGTGAGGCATGGGCACAGTGAGGCATGGACACAGTGAGGCGTGGACACAGTGAGGCATGAACATGGACACAGTGAGGCATGCACATGGACACAGTGAGGCAAAGTGAGGCACAGTGAGGCGTGCAGACGGACACCCTAGGCTTATACTCGAGTCAATACGTTTTCCCAGTTTTTTGTGGTAAAATTAGGTGCCTCGGCTTATATTCGGGTCGGCTTATATCGAGTATATACGGTACATGTAAAAAATATTACACACATAAAAACACTGTAGATCACGTATCAGATACACGAAAGCATGTAAAAGATAGGAAGGGAATGTAGGCCCTCTGCTTGGAACGGAGGACCCTTCCCGTATGCCCCCCAACTTTCTTCTTTTTTTTTTTTCTTCCTTTTTTTGCCTCCCATTCTCTGGACCTCGCCGGCTGTGAATTCCCCCCCCCCCCCCCCGTCTGTTTGTTCTTATCTTGTTTTATTTACTTTTATCTTTTTTTTTTTTTTTAGGATATGGCGTGGCTGGTTTTATAAATTGTATGGAATGAGTCGAGATACAATGTATAGGAGTATGAATGGAAGTATATGTATAATGGTTTATTTATTGTTTTGTTTTGTTTTTTTGTATAGAATGTTTTGTTGTTTGCAAATGGAAAAAGTTTATAAAACTGAATTATAGAAAAAAAAAGTTAAATTGTTCAGGAGAGGTTGTAAAAACGTCCCGTGTACATGAAGCCTAAAGCCTCGTACAGACGATCGGATTTTCCGACGGGAATTGTGTGATGACAGGCTGTTAGCGGAAAATCCGCGACCATTTGTATGCTCCATCGGACAATTGTTGTCGGATTTTCCGCGGACAAATGTGGGATAGCAGGCTTTAACATTTAAAATTTTCAGCGAACGAGGGTCTGTTGTCGGATTTTCCGTACATGTGTACACAAGTCCACCCGACAAAAGTCCAAAGTACAAACACGCATGCTCGGAAGCAATGCTCACCAAACTTAACATTAGTAGAAGGTGCCCAAAGGGTGGCGCTAAAGAGCTGAAAAACGATGTTGTTTCGTGTTTGTTGGCCGACAATTGTGTGCCGTTTGTATGCAAGACAAGTTCATGGCCCCCCGCCCTTCGGACAAAAGTCCTACGCTTTGTCCGCTGAAAATCCAATCGTGTGTACGAGGTTTAAGTGTCTAAACAAGGACCTTCATGGAAGGATCACCAGCTGTAGGATTTAAATGAAGGGTCCATGCACACTGACTTAAAAATTTCTGCTTCCACAGGAGTTTTATGTTTTTTGCCTATAGAAGCAGCTCAGTGTTATCCTATGTGTCCATACACATTAGGACGATTAGAGGCATTTTTTGGGCTCAGTGTATTGAGGCAGAAAAAATTAAAAAACTTCTGGTTTGCGTTTCTCATTGGAGCTTTCTGGCAGAAAAAAAACTCGAAACACTTCGAAACTCGCCTAAACATGTGTACAAAATATAAGCCAAGAAAACGGGTGTTTTTTTAAAGTGGTTGTATACCCTGTTTTTTAACTTTTACCTACAGGTAAGGCTATAATAAGGCTTACCTGTAGGTAAAAAGAATATCTCCTAAGCCTCTACGGTTTAGGAGATAGTCCCCCCGCAATGAGCCGCTGACTGCAGCGGCGCATGCGCGGCGGGGATTCTCGGCTAAAGTCCGGCAGCCGCCGGACCTTGCCGACGCGCGGGAGTGACGACATCGCCGCTCCAGCCACTCACAGCGCTGGAGCGGCGATACCCGGAAGACACGCCGAGGCAAGATGACATCTCCCTCGGCGTGGACCAGGTAAGTTCCCGACACCTCGTTCTAAGGTAAGTATTTCATAATGAGCTAGTATGCGGTGCATACTAGCTCATTATGCCTTTTGCCTTTCAGGTATGAAAAAAAAAAAGTAGGAGCGGGTATACAACCGCTTTAAGCCCAGTGTGCAAGGAGCCTAAAGATCGATACAAGATTGAAGTAACTCATTTTATATCTACCTGAAACAAATTCTTTCTCTTGCAGCATAATGTCTGAAAACCCGACTTCTTAAAACTCTATGGACTGATTTTCTCTTATACTCTGAAGACAGGAGGTGGATGACAAAGAATGGCATGATTAACAATATTTTACAGTATGAAGTTTTTAATGTTAGTTTTTATACAACTGTATATTGGTACATACAATATATATATATATATATATGACCAAATTGATTCCCTAATCGGCAGGTCCCAATTTTATTAGTAACTGCCCTCAAAGAACTTACAATCTAAGGTCCCTATGACACCGGCATACACATACTAGGGGCAATTTAGACAGGATCAAACTAACCTACCAGCATGTGAGAGGAAACCCACGCATGCACAGGAAGAACATGTAAACTTCATGCAGATAGTTTTCTGATGGGGATTTAAATTGGAGACTGTAGTACTTCAGAGCGGGAGGTCTTATGCCGCGTACACACGGCCGTTTTTAATGTCATTGGAAAAAAACGACGTTTTCTCAACGTGATTCTTCTCAAGCCTGCCTTGCCTACACACTATCGTGAAGCTTTTGCTGATCCTCGTGTTAGTAAAGTTTGGTGAGAGACGATTCGCGCTTTTCAGCCTCGTGCTCTTCAGTCCGTTACAGCGTGACGAATGTGCTATCTCCATTACGAACGCTAGTTTTACCAGAACGAGCGCTCCCGTCTCATCACTTGCTTCTGATCATGCTCGTTTTTTTCAAGTCGTTAAAGCCTACACACGGCCGTTTTTCACGACGAGAAAAACGACGACGTGAAAAACAACGTGAAAAAATACAGCACGTTCAAAATTTTTAATGGCCATTTTTCACGTCGCGAAAAATGTTCTGGAGCCCACACACGATCGTTTTTAATGACCAATTTAAAAAATAGAATTTTTCTCGTCATGAAAAACGGTCGTGTGTACGCGGCATTACAGCTGGATATTCAGAGCTAGAGGCAATATTATTAATAGTGCACTTTTTTTCTGAAGGAGATCGATCTTAGCTGAGGAACCCCTTATAATTGGTCCACCAACCTTTCCATTGGGCTAAGATAGTGGAGGTTGACATGAAAAACGGTCGTGTGTACGCGGCATAAGGACTTGGCAATACCAATAATGCAGTAATTATTAAATGTCCAGTGTGCGTTAATCCTAGTATGTTATATTTACAATAGTTTAGCCAAGAGTCAAACCAGTGTTTGCTCCTAAAACATTTCCTTAAGGCCGGTTTCACACTGGGGCGGTGGCGGTATAGCGCCGCTATTTTTAACGGCGCTATACCGTCGCGATTGCAGAGGTATTCGGCCGCTAGCGGTGCGGTTTTAACCCCTGCTAGCGGCCGAAAAAGGGTTAATACCACCCGCAAACCGCGGCTACAACCGCGGTTTGCGGGCGGTATTACCGCGGTATCCCATTCATTTTAATGGGAATGAGCGGTAAACACACCGCTCCTCTCACCGCTCCAAAGATGCAGCTAGCAGGACTTTTTTTTAAGTCCTGTTAGCGCACCGCTCCAGTGTGAAAGCCCTCGGGGCTTTCACATTGGAGAGAAAGTAGCCGCTGTTTAGGCTCGGTTTGCAGGCGCTATTTTTAGCAAAATAGAGCCTGCAAACCGCCCCAGTGTGAAAGGGGCCTAAGCAGGCCATACACAGTCGAATTTCGAACAAAATTTATTTTCAAAATCAGAAAGTTTTTTATTTTTTGTGATCCGATGATGCCACCATTGATTTTCGAAATTCGGCCGGGAATATTCTTTTCTGTCCGGGAATATTTATTTCTCTCCGGGAATATTCTTTTCTCTCCGGGAATATTCATTTCTCTTCGGAAATATTCTTTTCTCTCCGGGAATATTCATTTCTCTTCGGGAATATTCTTTTCTCTGGGAATTTTCTTTTCTTGCACATGCGCATTTTTTTTTTCTATTACATTTCTCGCACGATTCTCCCATCATTGATTAGAAAATCGTTTGTTTTTCCCAAAAATTTCCAACATGTCCGATTCCTCAAATTTGATCGCCGCACGAAAATCCGCTGTTGCTGCAGCCCACTAACGGTGCGAAATTTGTTCGAAAATTCTTTGATACGATTTTCGAAAGAAAATTCTTTCGAAATTCAAACCGTGTATGGCCGGCTTAAGTATTGTGCTGCACCTCACCAAAATACTTCTTTTCATCAATAGCTCTCCTAAATATGTTCTGGATGATTCCCGACTGTTATGATTATTGTGCTGTATTTGTTGCATGGCTACAACTATGTACATGTTCTTCTGTGTATCTGTGGAAAAATTAAACATATTGAAAAAAAAATATTCCTGTTTTCTTCTTTCATTCTTTGTTGCATATCAGTTCTGCTGATCTCCCGCAGCCTCGCAGCAGCCATTACCCATTTACATGCACTTTCTTCTCATGGGGGATTTGATAATAGTGACAACACTGGACCATGTCTGCGTACTGTGTTTTGAAATGCTCAGTGGTGTATTTTGGTTTTGTGCTGCCCTAGGCATTGGGCACTCCCCCCCCCCCCATCTAAATTTGTCCCACCCCAGCCACGGTATCAAAGCAAGGTCCATAAAGACATGGATGAGGGAGTTTGGAGTGGAGGAACTTGACTGGCCTGCAGGGAGTCCTGACCTCAACCCCATAGAACACCATTGGGATGAACTGGAGCGGAGACTGTGAGCCAGACCTTCTCATCCACATCAGTGCTTGATCTCACAAATGTGCCTCTGGAAGAACGGTCAAACATTCCCATAGACACACTCCTAAATCTTGTGGGCAGCCTTCCCAGAAGAGTTGAAGCTGTTATAGCTACAAAGGGTGGGCCAACTCAATATTGAACCCTACAGACCAAGACTGGGATGCCATTAAAGTTCATGTGTGTGTGTAAGGGCAGGCGTCCCAATACTTTTGGTAATATAGTATATATATTCAACATCAGAATGTATGATTTAAAGTAGGGAGGGGTTTAACGGGAAGAACTTTAGGTTTGTTAAGACCGCTGTATTGTCTATTATGAAATTTATTGCCAAGAAGGTTGGGGAATTAAAGGGGTTGTAAAGGTTAGTTTTTTATTTTCTAAATAGGTTCCTTTAAGCTAAAAACATTGTTGGTTAACTTACCTTTTCCTTCAATTTCCCTTCTAAATGTTTTTTTTCTTTGTTTTCTTTGTCTGAATTTCTCACTTCCTGTTCCTCTTCAGTAAGCTGTTCAGTAAGCTGTTCTGGCTGACTAAACACCGCCCAGATGATGGTGTGAAGTTAAATGAGGAGAAACAGGAAGTGAGAAATTCAGACAAAGAAGAAAAACATTTAGAAAGGAAATGGAAGGAAAAAGTAAGTGAACCAACAATGCACTAGCTTAAAGGAACCTATTTAGAAAATAAAAAACGAACCTTTACAACCCCTTTAAGAAATATGCTTTCATCAGGGCTACCGTTCAAAAAGAAAAGTTCTACAATAGATACCAACAGTTTGGTAACACTTATGCCGCATGCCGCGTACACACGGCCATTTTTAATGTCATTTAAAAAAAACTATGTTTTTCTCGACATGATTCTTCTCAAGCCTGCCTTGCCTACACACTATCATGAAAAAAAATGCTAGAGCAAAGCGCGGTGACGTACAACACGTACGATGGCACTATAAAGGGGAAGTTCCATTCGGATGGCGCCACTCTTTGGGCTGCTTTTGCTGATCTTGTGTTAGTAAAGTTTGGTGAGAGACGATCAGTCCGTTACAGCGTGACGAATGTGCTATCTCCATTATGAACGCTAGTTTTACCAGAACGAGCGCTCCCGTCTCATCACTTGTTTCTGAGCATGCGCATTTTTTTCACATCGTTAAAGCGTACACACGACCGTTTTTCATGACGAGAAAAACGACGACGTGAAAAACGACGAGAAAAAATAGCGCATGTTCGAAATTTTTAATGGCCATTTTTCACGTCGCGAAAAATGCTCTGGAGCCCGCACACGATCGTTTTTAATGATCAATTTAAAAAATGGCATTTTTCTCGCCATGAAAAACGGTTGTGTGTACGCGGCATAAGGTTTCATTGCACCACTGTGGTAACTCAAACATTAAAGAATTGTCAACTAAACATTACATAGATTCCAGAAAATGTGTGAAATGATGGGAATTATATGTTATGTCATAATGGGAAAGCAGAATTTGGGTAGTTTTTGTTGTTTTTTTAGGTGCAATCGGCTTGAAACAGCTACTGAGGGTTACAGAAGACAGGATGACCCATCATTAGGGATGAATCTACCCAGGCTCAGTTTGAGAAAAATCCTGCTTAAAGTTCAACTAAGCAGTGAACCTCACTGAAGTCTATGGGAAGTCTATGGGAGACAATTCTTTTTAATACTGGTAATTTTTAGGCCTGTTAGGCAAACTACTGTAAAAAAAAGGAATGGGAAGCTGGCCACTGCCATGGGGCACATGTACCAAAAACAGAATACCAAACAGCAGGGAGAGGGTCTTTAATGCAGCTTGGAGGGAAAATTTGAAAACACAAAAATCCTTACAATAGCATGTTTGGAGGGAGCCTGTAGAGCTGCACAGCCTGTTATAGAACAAAACAATCTTCACAGTTTCAGCAACATGGTATAGTAGTAGTGCATATCTGGCCTTGGAATAGATTTTTTTTTTTCTTTTGTGGTGTTTTAATATATTTTTATTGAAAAAAAAAGACATTTTACAAAGAAAGAAAAAAGAAAACATTACTTATTAGCTGTGACCTGTGAACTCAGTGGCCACCCGTAATATATATTACAGCATACCCTCCTGTCCTTCAACATCTAGGTGGCTAGGGGTTGTGCAAATGTATTGCTACAGAACATTTTGCTGCCAATGCCAACTTTCATATGATTGAAAGTAGGGATTAGGGATGATTGGCCAAGCATGCACTATGACCCGCATGCTTTGGCCAATCACAGCGCCGTCAGCAAAGAGAGCCACAATTGGCCAAAGGCAGGGTGCCTTTGGCCAATTATGGCTCAGGGGTCTAGGTAAATGCCCCACACTATATAAGGCCGCTTGCATGTCGACCTTCTGTAGTGTGTTCCTGGTGGAGAGAGAGAGAGTGTAATTTCATTTACTTTGAGCAGGCAGGCAATTCAGTTAGCTGCAGTGTATTTAGTATATATACTGTATACAGTACATCCTGGCTTTATATATGTAGCACACGGATCTTTTTCCCCCTCTTACCTTCTCAAGCAGGGGGATAAGACATACCATGCCACATGCCCGTGTCCTCTAGATTATAAAGGTCAGGCGGTGTTACATACTTGGGTCCTGCAGTTAGTAATTCCCTTCTTCTGGTTCTCCCCTCTATGGCTATAGAGGCGAGTCTTTATCTTTCCCAAATGAGGTCAATGTCCACACAATATATCAACTCCAACGTGAGTTTATTTTATCTTGCTTCCAGGAACCAGAGAGTTGAAGTGAGAAAAATAAGTTAGCAGATAGAAGTGGATTCAGGCACACTCTTGGCTTAGTCGCCACTCAATCCCGAGTGGGTACAGCTCACCCGGATAGTCTCTCAATAGAACTAGCAGCCGGCGTGATACTGGAACAATGGCTCAGTCCCCTCCAAGGACCAAGTCAAGAAGATCCCTCCTGAACTTTAAACACTCCGCAGAGGCAGTCTGCGAAGCGAGGAATCCTTCCCTCCAACAGGTCACCAGGCCTTTCCCGAGTCAGCAATACTCTATTACTCGCCCTCTTGTTATGGGATCGATCCTCCCCTGGTTTCCTCTGTGTCAGAGCGGTTACCCTCACGCGGGTTCCCTGGGACTCCTCTTCGGCTGTAGACCCAGTCAAAGGTACTGGGCCTACCTGGAACTCTGCAGTCTCAGGCTGAAGGTGCCTGAGACTCCTCGATCAAGATGGGGCGCACCCCCCTCTGAGGGGTAGCTTCCTCCGGGCAGTGGGCCCCGGAATTGTCTCTCCGGGCATGGGCCCCAGGAATTGTCTCTCCGGGCATGGGCCCCGGGAATTGGCTCCCCGTGTAATGGCGCCTGCCCCTTATATATCCTCTCCCGGCTTGCACAGCAGACCAGAACCGCCCAACAAAGGCAGCCGAGAAAGGACATCCAATACCTCACACTTGAAGCCATTTATAGAGGGCATGAAGCAGGGTAGCAGCAAAGCATGCAGAGCAAGTCCAGAATAACAAGCAGCTGGGTGATGCAAGTTCACAGAGCTATGGCAGCTAAACACGTAACACCAGCATAATACATTTGCATATGGACCAGCGGTCCACTCACCAAGCCTGGATATGTAAAGGATCGTCCTGAATTCCAAAGTTCCTCCTCTCCTGTTGGTAGGGAGCCAATCACAGCAGGCCGCTGTATGTTCAAAGTGGCTGGATATACCGGCAAGGTACAGTAGCCCCCATTCTGGGGACGAAGTCTCCTGCTATCTGTTGGCTCGGAGGAGCATGGATGTCCTTAGCAAACTTCCTGGCTGGTGGTAATCCGGGATAGTAACTTGCATCGAGTGGCTGCCTTCTCCCGCTAGTTGCACAGCTCAAACGAGCGTATCAGAGGCAGGCTATCATCCCTTGATAAAAACCAGTGCTATTGGTTGAAACATGTCGGGTCTAATATCATCGCCGTGATGCCAACATCGTCACTGGTAGACTACGTCACACGGACGCATGCGCTTTGCGCTCAGATGGGCTCTGTATGATTAAAACACCTCTGAAGCCTGCCTCTGATACGCTCGTTTAAGCTGTGCAACTAGCGGGAGAAGGCAGCCACTCGAGAGGAGGAACTTTGGAATTCAGGACGATCCTTTCCATACCCAGGCTTGGTGAGCAGACCGCTGGTACATATGCAAATGTATTATGCTGGTGTTACATGTTTAGCTGTCATAGCTCTGTGAACTTGTTGCATAACCCAGCTGCTTGCTATTCTGGACTTGCTCTGCATGCTTTGCTGCTACCCTGCTTCCTGCCCTCTATAACTCGCTTCAAGTGTGACTGACCTACCTCATTGACTGCTTTGCATCAACAGCCTTTCACTACAGGATTCATTCTGTCCAACTGTGCTGTTTTAATAGTGTTTGATGTCATCTAACTATATGAGCCCTTGCGCACAGCCATCTTCATAACTACTCTACTTTATTCCCCATAGGGGAATAGTCCCCAGTCCACCTGGCTGATCCATCAGTTTGCAGTGTAATCAACTGGATTCATTAATGGTCAGTCTGCTAGAGTATTGCATGCATGCAGTTACATTTTTAATATAGACAACGTTGTCTTATTAATTTTAATCATATTGGGTGTTGGTGATGGGTTTTGAGTGCCTGTTATATATGTAATTGCAACATATTTTTTCTACCAATAAATCTAAATTTTTTCATGCAGCGTGGTCCACCTGTGGCTTCTTTATCCGGGGGGGGGGGGGGTTTCTTTTTCTCCCCGGTGGATTTGTCTTTGGATGACAAAGCCGTCCTCATCCTCCTCATCCTCTGTCACCCAGGCTCAGAGTACTTTGGCTGCCAATGCAGCTGCCAAAGCTGCCTATTCGATCAGCTCAATGTCATCAGTTACTCAGTTACCCCCGAACTGTTCGACCACAGTGTTGGGTACATGCTGCAGGAGGATGCACAGCATTTTGAAGGCTTCGATGATGGTATTCAGCTTGAGGAAGGCAGTAACGTGAGCCCAGAGAGAGGGGGTGCCCAAGAAGGACATCAAACTGGCAGTCATGTTCCCCCAGCTGCAGCATACTGCCAGGTTTGCTCCAGTGACGAGGATGGAGGGGATGATGAGGTCACTGACTCTGCATGGGTGCCTGATAGGAGAGAGGAGGAGGAGGAGGAGGCACATTTCCAACGAGGCAGGATGCCCTCCAGGGGCCAGCTTAAGGGCAGCCAACCAACTGCATCACACCGCAGAGCTCTACATGTGCAGGGCGCTGCTGACTCCGCGCATTTTTCCAAAAGTTCTTTGGTGTGGGCTTTTTTGAGACGTGTGCAGCAGATCGCACCGTTGCTGTTTGCAACATATGTCTGAAGTGTATCAAGCGTGGCCAAAACAGCAGCCGCTTGGGCACCACATGCTTGACCAGACATATTTCGAGCTCCCATGCAGTCCGTTGGCAACAATACTTAAAAGACCCACACTAGAGAACAAGGTGGACCTCTCCTTGCTCCTCATCAGCTGGGATCTCCAACCCCACTATACCTTCAGTCCTTTCAGAAACCTGCACTGAGAGGAATGAAGCTGTAGAATTAGGTGTGCCAAGTACTTGCGGGCAATCTGCTATCGCTACACCAACGTCCGATTGTAGCAGGCAAATTTCCCTACCCCAGTTGCTAAACCGGCGAAAGAAATTCAGTCCCAGCCATCCACATGCCCAGCGGCTGAATGCTAGCTTGGCTAAATTGCTAGCACTCCAACTGCTGCCTTTTCAGCTGGTAGACTCTGCCCCTTTCGTGAATTTGTGGAATGTGCGGTACCTCAGTGGCAGGTTCCCAAACTCCACTTTTTTCACGGAAGGCGATTCCGGCTCTACCGGCATGTGGAAGGCAATGTCTTGGCCTCGTTGGACAGGGCGGTCAGCGGTAAGGTGCATATTACCGATGACTCATGGTCCAGCAGGCATGGACAGGCACGTTACCTTCCTTTCACGGCGCACTGGGTAACTCTGCTGGCAGCTGGAAAGGATGCAGGACAGGGTGCAGTATTGTGGGATCTTGTTCCGCCACCACGCCTCCAAAATGCTGGTAGTGGTGATTCTGCCACACCTCTCTCCTCCACCCCCTCCTCTTCTTCTTCCTCTATGGCCTTTTCCTGTGCAGATTTGTCCTCTGAACCAGCGGTGCTCCGTAGGGGCTACGCAAGCACTCAGGCAAAAAGATGCCATGCGGTGCTTGAGTTAGTCTGTTTAGGGGACAGGAGCCACACTGGGTCAGAGATTCTGTCAGCTCAGCAGGGGCAGGCTCAGGAGGTTGACGCCACGCCAGCTTCAGCCAGGAATGATGGTTTGCGACAATGGCACCAACCTCCTCCTCTCCGCCCTCCGACAGGGACACTTGACCCATGTGCCCTGTTTGGCTCACGTCCTTAATTTGTTGGTGCAGCGGTTCTTATGCAGGTACCCGGGCTTACAGGACAGGAAAGTCTGTGGCCATTTCCACCATTCATATAATGCCAGTGTTTGGCTGGCTGACCTCCAAAAGGAATGCAACCTTCCCAAGAACCGCCTCATCTGTGACATGCCCACCAGGTGGAACTCAACGTTGGCAATGCTGCAGCGGCTGCACACGCAGCAGAGGGCCATCAATGAGTACTTGTGCGAGTATGGCACCAAGACAGGGTCAGGGGAGCTTGGCTTTTTTTCGCCACGCCAGTGGCTCATGATCAAGGATGCATGCACTGTCCTGTCACCATTTGAGGAGGCCACAAGGATGGTGAGCAGTGACAGTGCATGCATCAGTGATACTGTCCCTCTTGTCTACCTGTTGGAGCACACGCTGCGTGGAATAATGGACAGGGCACTTGAGGCAGAACAGAGGGAGGAAGAGGAGGACTTCCTTACCTCTCAAGGCCCCTTTATCCAGACAGTATTCCTGGGGGCCCGCCGATCTCACAGGAAGAGGAGAAGGAGGATGAGGGTTGTGTCAGCATGGAGGTGGAGCCTAGCACTCAGCATCAGCAGCAGTCTTCAAGGCATCGTTTTCAGTCCCCAGAAACCCATGGACTTGTACGTGGCTGGGAGAAGGTGGCTGCGGATCATGTCGTCCTTAGTGACCCAGAGGACTCCGGACCGAATGCCTCAGCAAACCTACGCTGCATGGCCTCCCTGATCCTGCAAAGCCTGCGAAAGGACCCTAGGATTCGTAGTATCAAGGAGAGGGATCAGTACTGGCTGGAAACCCTTCTTGATCCATGTTACAAGGGTAAGGTTACGGAACTTATCCAGAGGGAGCAGAGGATGAAACGTCTTCGGGGGGCCTTGCAGAAAGGTCTGTGGAACGCATTTCCAGAGCCTGGGAGGTTACAATTTCCTGGTCCTGGACAACATGTTGCTGAGGCTTTGGTCAGTCACAGAAGGAGCGGTGGAGAAGGTGGCCGTCTGACCGATGCATTCAGACAATTGGTCAAACAGGTCTGATCGGTTCCAGCAACCATCGCCAGCGTCTGATTTACATGGGGCAGGAATACCTAGGGGCAAGATCAGACTTGGAGACCTTTCCAACCGAAAATCCACTGGGTTACTGGGTCTTGAGGATGAATCACTGGCCAGAGCTTGCACAGTATGCAATTGAGCTACTGGCCTGTGATGCATCCAGCGTTCTTTCGGAACGCACATTCAGTGCTGCTGGAGGCTTTGTAACCTATCACAGAGTGCGCCTGTCCACAGACTCGGTTGATCGGCTCACCTTTATAAAAATGAATCGGTCTTGGATCACCAGCTACCAAGCACCTGATGCTGATGTAACCGATCAATATTTTTATGAATGAGATCCCTTGAAGACTGCCTATGCTGATGCTGAGTGACTATCCTATTCCTCCTCAATATTCATGTTAATAGCTTCTAAGAACATTTTTGGTTCTGGGCACCACCACCAGTGGCTAAGGCCCAATTTGTCTGCCCTTGTTTAACAGGGGCCTGTAATTACAATTTTTGCTGTAATATTTTGCAGCAGGGCTCGTTCCTGCGCTCAACTATAGTATCTGTGAGGGGTTGCAGTGTTGTGGCACCAGTGCCTAAAGCCCAATTTTTCTACCCCTGTTTAACAGGAGTGTGTAATTACAATTTTTGCTGTAATATTTTGCAGCAGGGCTCGTTTCTGCGCTCAACTAGAGTATCTGTGAGGGGTTGCAGTGTTGTGGCACCAGCACCAGTGCCTAAGGCCCAATTTTTCTGCCCCTGTTTAACAGGGGTGTGTAATTACAATTTTTGCTGTAATATTTCGCAGCAGGGCCCGTTCCTGTGCTAAACAAGAGTATCTGTGAGGCTTTACAGTGTTGTACCACCACCACCACCACCGCCTAAGGCCCAATTTTTCTGCCCCTGTTTAACAGGGGCGTGTAATTACAATTTTTGCTGTAATATTTCGCAGCAGGGCCCGTTCATGCACTCAACTAGAGTTTCTGTGAGAGGGTTGCCGTGTTGTGGCACCAGCACCAGTGCCTAAGGCCCAATTTTTCTGCCCCTGTTTAACAGGGGCGTGTAATTACATTTTTTTCTGTAATATTTCGCAGCAGGGCCCGTTCATGCACTCAACTAGAGTATCCGTGAGAGGGTTGCAGTATTGTGCCACCAGTGTCTAAGGCCCAATTTTTCTGCCCCTATTTAACAGGGGCATGTAATTACAATTTTTTCTGTAATATTTTGCAGCGGGGCCCATTCCTGTGTTCAACAAGAGTATCTGTGAGGCTTTACAGTGTTGTACCACCACCACCACCACCGCCTAAGGCCCAATCTGTCTGCCCCTGTTTAACAGGGGCGTGTAATTACAATTTTTGCTGTAATATTTTGCAGCAGGGCTTGTTCCTGCACTCAACTAGAGTATCTGTGAGGGGTTGCAGTGTTGTGGCACCAGCACCAGTGTCTAAAGCCCAATTTTTCTGCCACTGTTTAACAGGGGCGTGTAATTACAATTTTTGCTGTAATATTTTGCAGCAGGGCTCGTTCCTGCGCTCAACTAGAGTATCTGTGAGGGGTTGCAGTGTTGTGGCACCAGCACCAGTGCCTAAGGCCCAATTTTTCTGCCCCTGTTTAACAGGGGTGTGTAATTAAAATTTTTGCTGTAATATTTCGCAGCAGGGCCCGCTCCTGCGCTCAACAAGAGTATCTGTGAGGCTTTACAGTGTTGTACCACCACCACCACCGCCGCCTAAGGCCCAATTTTTCTGCCCCTGTTTAACAGGGGCGTGTAATTAAAATTTTTGCTGTAATATTTCGCAGCAGGGCCCGTTCAACCACAGAACTAGAGTTTCTGTGAGAGGGTTGCCGTGTTGTTGCACCAGCACCAGTGCCTAAGGCCCAATTTTTCTGCCCCTGTTTAACAGGGGCGTGTAAATACAATTTTTGCTGTAATATTTTGCAGCAGGGCTCGTTCCTGCGCTCAACTAGAGTATCTGTTAGGGGTTGCAGTGTTGTGGCACCAGCACCAGTGCCTAAAGCCCAATTTTTCTGCCCCTGTTTAACAGGGGCGTGTAATTACAATTTTTGCTGTAATATTTTGCAGCAGGGCTCGTTCCTGCGCTCAACTAGAGTATCTGTGAGGGGTTGCAGTGTTGTGGCACCAGCACCAGTGCCTAAGGCCCAATTTTTCTGCCCCTGTTTAACAGGGGCTTGTAATTACAATTTTTGCCGTAATATTTCGCAGCAGGGCCCGTTCATGCGCTCAACTAGAGTATCTGTGAGAGGGTTGCAGTGTTGTGGCACCAGCACCAGTGCCTAAGGCCCAATTTTTCTACCCCTGTTTAACAGGGGCATGTAATACATTTTTTTGCTGTAATATTTCGCAGCAGGGCCCGTTTCTGCGCTCAACAAGAGTATCTGTGAGGCTTTACAGTGTTGTACCACCTCCACCACCGCCGCCTAAGGCCCAATTTTAACAGGGGCGCGTAATTAAATTTTTTGATCTAATATTGCACAGCAGGGCTCTTTCCTGCGCTCAACTAGAGTATCTGTGAGGGGTTGCAGTGTTGTGGCACCACCACCACTGCCTGATGCCTTGCACACACAACCGTTTTTCCCGGCAGGGAAAAAAACAATGTTTTTTCCGATGGGATTCCTCTCAAGCCTGCCTTGCATACACACCTTCATGGCCAATACCCGCCGTCCAAAGGGCAGTAACGTCCAAAACGTACGACGGAACTATAAAGGGGAAGTTCCATTCAAACGGCGCCACCCATTGGGCTGCTTTTGCTGATCTCGTGTTATCGCGTGTTAGTAAAAGTTTGGTGAGAGACGATTCGCACTTTTCAGTCTTCGTGCTTTCCAGATCGTTTTCTGCAGTTCAGTTTGTGCTTGTGGGTTCGTATCAGTCTTTCAGTGCGTGTAGTGAGTTTGTATCTGTTTTTTCAGTGCGTTCTTGTCCGCTCGTTTCTGATTTTCAGGTCGTTCTTCATAGGCCTTGCTGTTCTTCAGTGCGTTCTGTTAGTTCATTCTGACCAGTCGACCGTTTTCTAGCCATGTTGTGGGTACGTACTCATCGTAGAGTTTGTGCTGCGTGTGAGCTTGGTTTGGGGGTTTATGCTTTAACCCAAGCTCAGTCCATGAACAGGGTGGTGAGGAGTTCATGGACGAAGAATTGGTTGCTCCAGTGGGACCAATTCTGTCACATGCCTCTGCTGCGGGAGATCCAGGAGAATAACCCTGATGACTTCAGGAATTTTCTCCGGATGACGGACCCCATTTTTAACCGTCTTCTGGCTTTGTTGTCACCCTATATCACGAGGCAGGACACTGTCTTGCGGGAAGCCATCCCTGCCGAGCAGAGGCTAATCGCCACGTTGAGATACCTGGCGACTGGGAGAAGTCTGCAGGACCTCAAGTTCTCGACAGGCATCTCCCCCAGGCTCTGGGGATCATTATACCAGAGACCTGTTCTGCCATCATCCAAGTCCTGCATGAGGACTATATTAAGGTAAGTTTTCTCCTTTAACATCACAATCTATGCCAGAGCCTTTATTTTTAAGGTCCCCAAACTCATCTAGAACCCCCTCAATTTTTTTCAATGGCCCATCAGAGGGGGTGAGGAATCTGTTAAGTGGACCTATTTTTGTCTTTAAGCACTTAAGGACCGGACCAATACGGACCATAATGACCAGAGGTGTTTTCACAATTTGGCACTGCGTCGCTTTAACTGACAATTGCCCGGTCGTGCGATGTGGCTCCCAAACAAAATTGACGTCCTTTTTTTCTCACAAATAGAGCTTTCTTTTGGTGGTATTTGATCACCTCTGCGGTTTTTATTTTTTGCGCTATAAACAAAAATAGAGCGACAATTTTGAAAAAAAATGCAATATTTTTTACATTTTGCTATAATAAATATCCCCAAAAAATATATAAAAAAACATTATTTTTTTCCTCAGTTTAGGCTGATACGTATTCTTCTACACATTTTTGGTAAAAAAAATTGCAATCGGCGTTTATTGATTGGTTTGCGCAAAAGTTATAGCGTTTACAAAATAGGGGGTAGTTTTATGGCATTTTTATTCATTATTATTTTTTTACTAGTAATGGCGGCGATCAGCATTTTTTTTTGTGACTGCGACATTATGGCAGACACATCGGACACTTTTGACACATTTTTGGGACCATTGTAATTTTCACAGCGATCAGTGCAATAAAAATGCACTGTTTACTGTGAAAATGACACTGGCAGTGAATGGGTTAACCACTAGGGGCGCTGGAGGGGTTAAGTGTGCCTAGGGGAGTGATTACTACTGTGTGGGGGCGTGGCTACGAGTGACACGTCACCGATCTCCACTCTGATTACACAGAGCGGAGATCGCTGACAGTGTCATCTCTCCGCTCCATGCCTCCGTGCCTCCGTGAGACGATCGCGGGGATCCCCGCGGCGATCGAGTCCGCAGGACCCGCGACCCGACGTCAGCAGTTAAAGGGCCACGTACAGGTAGGTGATTGTGCCTCCAGGTGCCCTTCTGCTGATGTATATATACAGTGGCTGGTCCTTAAGTGGTTAAATACTCCTTAAAATAAATGTTATACTACCGGGAAAAATGGTCGTGTGTGCGAGTGCTTACTACACAGACACGCTCCACTGACAAACTACAATATACTGCAGTAAAACTGCACCTACGCACTGAAATATACAGTGTTAAACGTGCACTAACGCACTGAAATAAACTGCGTTAAACGTGCAGTAACACACTGAAATATACAGCGTTAAACGTGCACTAACGCACTGAACTATACTGCATTAAACATGCAGTAATGCACTGAAATATACAACATTAAATGTGCAGTAATGCACTTCAATATACAGCGTTAAACGTGCAGTAATGCACTAAAATATACAGTGGTAAATGTGCAGTAACTCACTGAAATATACAGCATTTAAATATGCAGAAATGCCCTGAAATATACATTGTTAAACGTGCAGTAACGCACTGAAATATACATTGTTAAACGTGTAGTGACACACTAAAATATAGAGTGGTAAATGTGCAGTAACTAACTAAAATATACTGCGTTAAATGTGCAGTAATGCATTGAAATATACAGCGTTAAACGTGCAGTAATGCACTAAAATATACAGTGGTAAATGTGCAGTAACTAACTGAAATATACAGCGTTAAATGTGCAGTAACATTGAAATATATTGCATTAGACGTGCAGTAAAGCACTGATATATACAGTGTTAAACGTGCAGTAACGCACAGAAATATACTTTGTTAAACGTGCACTAACTCACTAAACTATACTGCGTTAAACATGCAGTAACGCACTGAATTATACTTCGTTAAACGTGCACTAATGCACTGATCTATACTGCATTAAACGTGCAGTACCGCACTGAAATATACAGCATTAAACGTGCAGTAAAGCACTAAAATATACTTTGTTAAACATGCACTAACGCACTGAACTATATACTCCATTAGACGTGCAGTAACGCACTGAAATATACAGCGTTGAACATGCAGTAATGCACTGAAGTATACAGCATTAAACGTGCACTAACGCACTGAAATATACTGCGTTAAACGTGCAGTAACGCACTGAAATACACAGCGTTAAACTGCAGTAACACATTGAAATATACTTAGTTAAACGTGCACTAACGCATTCAACTATACTCCATTAAGCCCTGTACACACGATCGGTTTTACCGATGAAAACAGTCCAATGGACTTTTTTCATCGGACAAACCGATCGTGTATGGGCCCCATCGGTCTTTTTTCCGTCGGTGATTAAAAATAGAACATGTTTTAAACATATATACAGCGTTAAAGGTGCAGTAACGCACTGAAATATACTTTGTTAAATGTGCACTAGTGCACTGAACTATACTGCGTTAAACGTGCAGTAATGCACTGAAATATACAGCGTTAAACATGCAGTAACGCACTAAAACATACTTTATTAAACATGCACTAATGTACTGATCTATACTGCGTTAAATGTGCAGTAACGCACTGAAATATATAGCATTAAATGTGCAGTAACGCACTTAAATATACTTCATTAAACGTGCACTAACGAATTGAAATATCCTGCGTTAAACGTGCTGTAATGCACTGAAATTTACTACGTTAAACGTGCTGTAATGCACTAAAATATACTGCGTTAGACTGCAGTAGCGCACTGAAATATACAGCATTAAATGTGCAGTAACGCACTGAAACAAACAGCATTGAAATATACTTTGTTAAACGTGCACTAACACACTGAACTATACTGCGTTAAACGTGCGTAACCAGTGACGTCACTAGGGTTGGTGTCACCTGGTGCAGTAAAACATGGTGTCACCCCCCCCCCCCCCAAAAAAAAAGTGCTCAAAAGATGCAGCATGTGGGACTTTTTGGTGAGCTTTCAGAAAATGCAGAAAAAAAACTGCAAACCTAATAGGAATCTATAGGACTGCAGCTATAACTGTGTGTAAAATGTAGGAAGACCCCCTTTACATTACACAGCCCGCGTACCTCTTGACCCCTTTACATTACACAGCTCTGCACCTCTGGGCCCCTCTACATTACGCAGCCCCCCTACCTATGGACCCCTTTACGTTACACAGCCCCCTCACCTCTAGACCTCTTTACATTACACAGCTCCCGCACTTCTTGACCCCTTTATATTACACAGCTCCGCACCTCTGGACCCCTTTAAATTACACTTCCCTCGTACCTCGGGACCTCTCTACATTACACAGCGCCCAAAACTCTAGACTCCTTTACATTACTGTTACAAACCGTCTGGGACAGCCTGACGAGTAGAGGGAGACCTCTTGTACAGCCCCGGCTCAAGGACCACTGGAGTTGCAACAGTGGGCGCGAGAGCACGGTGAGGTAAGAGCGCCTACGAAGTCCTCCGTTGGTAGCGGTAGTGGCAGCTGATGAGTAGTATGACCAGACTGGATTGCTGGGTTTGGCAACAGGAAATCAGGCAGACAGGCAGGAGTAATCAGGGTCAAGGCAAAGGTCAGGACTGGAGGCAGCAGCGTGGTCAGAAAGCCGAATCAAATACTGGATCAGATACAGGCACAGAATTAGAACACAGGGTAAAGCTGCAAATCAGACAGCAGTGCAGCTGCTGTCTTTACATAGGCCATTTGGCGTCAGCACTAGTGGCTATTGTGTGCGCGTATTTTCACGCATGCGCATATGCATTCACCTGTTAAGCCCTGTACACACGATCGGTTTTACCGATGAAAACAGTCCGATGGACTTTTTTCATCTGACTAACCGATCGTGTATGGGCCCCATCGGTGATTAAAAGTAGAACATGTTTTAAATTGATCCGATGGAAAAAAAAACGATAGCAAATTCCTGACGCCCCCCCCCCCCCCCCACTGTGTGGTACCCAGGGCGGAACGCCCCCCATGTTGGTACGCCACTGGTGTCAATAAAGAATAAATTTACGTTTTCCATTAATCACTTTGCATATGGCTGTTGTAATTAAACAGCAGTGACCATGGGCGTGGCCAGGCAGCGGATGTAGCCAGACGTGTTTGCAGGGAGCTATGCCGAGAATCCGTTGGATAGCTGTGGATCCTGTGGATAGCTTAATATTGCTCTAAAGTTGCCTAAGTGATTGTCGGAAGGACATCGGGGCATTACCGTACCTTTACCTGCCTGTTTCACCCGCAATGACGGCAGCTAGAAGGCAGAATGGGACCCGGTCGGCGGACCTCGTGGTGCAACATGGCGCCCAGGATACTCGCTCTGCTAAAGACAGACACAGAGAGGGAGCGGAGAAATTGTTCTTCACGCCGGTATCATCAGAGCCCGCGGCCTCCTCCACACCTAATGATTCTCCCGGGGGTGGATCGGAGGCGGATGATACAGTCCCGCTGGAAGATTCGGCTGGCGCGACCTTCACATGGGACACAGTGAGTATTCCCGGGGGGGCCTCTGCTAGGCCGCAAGGCCCCGTTAGCCCCTGTGATAGTGAGCCTACCCTGCGGGACATGTTCGCGGTGGTGACATCCTGTAACTTATCCATAGCAGCGCTCACTACTGAGATCAAGGGAGTTAAGGCTGAAATCACATTCCTGCGCCAAGATAATCAAAAACTCAGGGAGAGGACCTCAGCGGTGGAAGGCAGAGTGAGCTACATAGAGGACGACCTGGCACCCATGCAGAGAGACCTCACTTACAATAGCCATCTTCTCTCTCAGCACTCTTCCCGTTTGGAAGATTTAGAGAACAGGATGAGGAGGAACAACGTGAGAGCAATCGGTCTGCCAGAAAGAATCAAGGGTAAAAACCCTGTGGAGTTCATAGAGACATGGCTGGTCAAAGCCTTCGGTAAAGAAACCATCTCCCCCATGTTCTCTGTGGAGCGAGCGCATAGAGTCCCTGCTAGGGCTCCCGCGCCTGGAGCTCCTCCTTGGCCATTCCTGTTTAAACTTCTTAACTTTAAAGACAGAGATGCAATTTTGCGTCAAGCCCGATTAAATCCTGCTGTCCTGAAATTAGATAATGCCAAGGTCTCCCTATTCCCAGATTTTCCTGCGGAGTTGCAGAAGCATCAGGCCAAGTTCATGGATGTCAAACGCAGGCTTAGAGACCTTGACCTGAAATATGCCATGCTGTACCCTGCTCGCCTGCACTTGGAAGTATTGGGTCAAGTGCATTTCTTTGATTCACCATCAGCAGCTGCACAATGGCTGGACAGGGAGGAACAGGCGATCCGTGAATCGCGCAATAGGCGCCCTGCCCCGCCGTGAGAATGGCGGCACCAATGCTTCGGGTTTCCAGTTCAGATCCACTTTTCTACTGCAAGGTGGAGTATACTGTTGTTACACGGTTCTCTTTTTACCAACGCGGCTATTTTGTTCCAGCTGTTGAGAAGTACTTAAGACACTGTGGTGCACTTCCTCTGTTGCCCCCCAGGATGGCCTGGTTCCGGCCACTGGTTGACTCTTTCCGTGATTGTTTGGCCCTGTTGGCCAGTCTACGTGAATCAAGTTATAGTCTCACTTCCACCATGCCTTTTTTGCTGCTTTTTTTTTCTCTCCTTTTTTTTTTCTTCTCACCCCCCCCCTTTTTTTTATGTCAATGTTTATGCCCACCTCCCTGTTTGACTGCGTCATAAGGGTTGCAGCTTTTGATATCCATGTGCCCCCTCTTTCCTCATACACTGTGCTCTGGACTGTATTCCCCTGGGTATATTGCCATTTCTTTCTGGGCTCCTATTTGTACGCACTTGTGATACTCCTATCTGTTTACATTTTTGCATTTTATAGATGGCTAAGTTAACTAGGTTTATGTCCTGGAATGTTCGGGGGTTTAAATAATCCGACTAAGCGCCTGGCCGTGCTCTGCACGATCAGGCGAGTAGACGCGGAAGTGATATGTCTGCAGGAGACTCATCTCCCCCCGACTCCTGTACCGCAATTTGCACCAAGGCAGTTTTGCCATCAATACCATGCCACAGGCTCGGTGTACTCGAGGGGGGTGAGTGTCTTGATTAGACGGGGTACACAATTTTCTTTCATTGAGGTTAAAACTTATCCCGAAGGTCGATTTGTGTTTCTGCTGTGCTCCCTCTATGAGACGAAATGTATATTGGCTGGGCTATATATCCCTCCTCCATACTCTGCGGTCTTACTTAAGATTTTAGCAGGCTTTATGTCCCGTTTCCCTGGCATACCTGTGTTGGTCCTGGGAGATTTCAATAATTATTTAGACTATGGGAAAGACAAACTTAGGTCCCTTATTTTGGGACCTTCTCTACCGGGCCCTGAGGTTACTCCCTTCGCTCGGCTCCTCACGGAAATGGGCCTCACGGATGTTTGGAGAATGCATAACCCTGAAGCCAGGGTTTATTCCTGCCAATCAGCCTCAGTAGGAGGCCTATCCAGGATTGATATGGGTTTGGGTACGGATTTGCTGTTACCACTGGTTGCCTCCTCGCAATATCATCCCAGACAGACCTCGGACCACTCACCATTCTCAGTGGATCTCAGGCTGGGAGCCATCAGGGGGAGGAACTTGTGGAAACTCAATCCGTTTTGGCTCTCTCTGATACCGGACCCTGATCCAATCTCAGAACTTCTACAGGACTTTTTTAGACAGAATCTGGGCTCCGCGGATATTGGTACGGTATGGGACACGGCCAAAGCCTATCTAAGGGGGCAATTTATTAGAATTGTTTCCCAGATTAAGTCCAAGACTAAGGAGTGGGAGGCGCTTGTACTTGCAGATGCGCAGCGCTCTGAGGCTGCATATGTTGCTGGCCCTAACGATAACACTAAAAGAATCTGGCTGGCCTCCCAGTCTGTACTTGGACAGGTGTCCCTGCAGCTGGCGGAGAACAAACGCTTTTTTCTGCAGCAGACGCACTTTGAGGAGGGGGAGAATACAGGACAAATGTTGGCGATGTTTGCCAAGTCGCAGCAAGCCTCTTCTCATATAGTCGCTGTTAAGGACGCGCAGGGGACTCCTTGCTATTCCTCTCGGTCCATACTAGATAGTTTCTCCCGGTTTTTTCAGGAGGTTTACTCCTCAAAAGTGCATCCCACCCAGGAGGAACTCTCCTCCTTCTTGGATAGGTTCCCCATCCCAGCCTTCTCATCGGCTGATGTTGCCCTACTCAATGCCCCATTAACGGAGGATGAACTCCTGGTGGCCCTGGCGTCTGCCCAAATGGACGGGCTCAGGGGGCGGATGGCTTACCGGCTGAGGTGTTTAAAAGACATTCTGAACAACTTCTGCCGATACTTTTAAAAGTTTACAATGAAGCTTTTGAAAAAGGTACACTCCCCCCTTCCATGAATGAAGCTCTTGTGGTAGTATTGCTGAAACCTGGCAAGGACGCTATGTCCCCAGACTCCTATAGACCTATTTCCCTGCTCACGTATGATATTAAGTTGCTAGCTAGAGTTTTGGCCACCAGGTTGTCCAAGTGTATCCACCATGTGATACATAGGGATCAATCTGGATTCATTCCATCGAGATCCACCTCCCAAAACCTACGTAGACTCTTCCTCAACATACAAATACCAGTGGATAACCCCGGTAATAGGGCCATCTTCTCTTTGGATGCTGCTAAAGCGTTCGACAGTGTCGAATGGCCCTATTTATGGGAGATATTGTCCAGATTTGGGGTGGGTAACACATTTCTTCGATGGGTTCAATTACTTTATAGTGCCCCGTCAGCTAGAATGAGAATTAATGGGGATATATCTGACTCATTTAGACTCTTTCGGGGCACGAGGCAGGGGTGCCCACTTTCAACCCTGCTGTTTGCTCTTGCTTTGGAGCCTCTGGCCATACATATAAGAGCTTCTCCGGACATTACAGGATTTTGTAGAGGTTCTAGTCAGGAAGTGGTATCTTTGTATGCAGATGACACATTGATCTATCTGGGCGACACTGGCCGCTCTTTAGAGAATGTGATGCGTTTGATCGCGAACTGCGGAGAGCTGTCAGGGTTTAGTATTAATTGGAACAAGTCGGTGCTCATGCCTTTGGACCCCTTGACTCGTCCCGTCCCGGATTATGCTAGGGATATTTTACTAGTGAAGGAATTTCGTTATCTGGGTATACAGGTGACCTCTGACCTAACTCAATACCTGTCGCTGAATCTGGCGCCTTTGCTTCGTAAACTCCGGGCTAAATGCACGGCGTGGACGAAGTTGCCACTTTCGGTCATGGGGAGGGCTAATTTGGTAAAAATGATCCTGGCCCCACAACTTCTATACATCTTTCACAACGCTCCCATTTGGATTCCGCATAGATAGTTTAACCAGATTGATTCTCAATTTACGGAACTAATTTGGGGGAACAGGACAGCCCGCATTAGTCTCTCCTCTTTACAGTTGGCCAAGGATCAGGGTGGGATGGCAGTTCCTCATGCTCAATATTATTATGTGGCTTCCCAATTGCAAAATCTGGGTAATTGGGGAGGGGAGGATGCGGATGACTCCATACGCTCATTGCTGATCCCTCGTGGATCGGCACTATCCGCACTGTCCCACCTAGAAGCGGGATTTACTAATTTCACTGGTTCACTCCCCACGATTCATCTACTCAACGCCCTCTGGAAGTATAGCAGGTCTCTCCTGAGGATCAGAAAACAAAAAGAAAAGAAAAGAAAAGAAAAGAAAAGAAAGGAAAAGAAAAAGAAAAGAAAAAGAAAAGAAAAAAAAAGATCCTCTCCTGAGGATCAAAGGGGTGTGTTCGTTCACCCCCATATGGAGAAATAAATACTTTCCTGAACTTTTCAAACTTTTCAAACTTAAAGATTTTCGCTCTTGGGAACTTGCTGGCATACATTTTATTGCTCAATTGTTTCGAGGGTCGATCCTTAAATCATTTTCTGACCTGGCGGAGGAATTTGCCCTCCACAGATCACAATTTTTCAGGTATCTGCAATTACGGCATGCAATCCAGGCTGAATCTCAGATTTCTGAGTTCAGGCTGCTGACGCATCCCTTGATGAACGTAGTGTTTCTGGCTGAAGATAAGAAGGGCATCCCCTTCTGGGGTGTATGCTAGGCTACTGGATGCTTCTCATGATGCTTCCAAACTTCCCTGCAGAAGGGTTTGGGAAAAGGATTTGGGACCTATAGATGGGGAGACTTGGGAATTGTGTCTTACCTTTGCTCCTCTGGTGTCGGTTTCGGCGTCCCGTAGATTGTCCCATCTGTATTTGCTTCATAGAGTGTACAGGACCCCGTCTGTATAAATGGGGTTGTCGAGATATGCCACTTTGCCCTAAGTGCTGTATACATGATGGAGACTTGCTTCACATGATGTGGAAATGTCCGAAACTCTTTCGGTACTGGGCTTGTATACTTTCCTCGATCTCTCGGGTATACCAAATACCGATACCACAGGAACCCGTTGTGTGCCTGCTTGGTGCACTGGAGATACCCTCGCTCTCGCCCCATGGACATACAGCAATACTTTGTCTCCTATATATAGCCCGGAAGGCAATTGCGAGGCTTTGGATATCTCTGAGAGTTCCAACGGGAGGGCAGTGGGTAAAAATGGTAAATGACCAGTTGAAACTTACCTATCAGCATAGGAACGCTCTGAAAAAATTCTACTCCATGTGGCAACCTTGGCTTGATGCCCCCGGGCTAGGACCTCCTCAACTAATCAAGGATAGGTTATTGCAGATATAGGTACATGACTTAGGATGGTACATTCTATGTACCAGATCATTATGGAAAAAAGAGACAGGGTCTGGCAGTATGCACGGGAAGGAGATGAGGTTTCGAGGGGGGAGGGAGTGGGAATATGTGGAATACATAGATGAGATTTATTATTTCAATTTTGTACTGGTGGTGGTGGGTCCTGGAGAGGTGTGAATGAGGCATGGTGGCTGATATATCCCCGAAGTGAGAGCTAGAAGGGGAAGTTTGTCCAATCTCAACGGTTAGGAGATTGGTTTCTGTTATTTTCTGTTTTGTTGATTTTTCTTTCTTCCGATGTTTGTATGGTATATCAGTAACTACTTTACAGACGACTGTTTGCATATTGAAACTAGCCTGTAGTCTCGGCTAAATACATTTCTATTTTTTATAGAGTACGCAGTAAAAGTATAAAGCCCTGTACACACGATCGGATAACCTATGGATTTTCGTCCGATGGATTTGTCCATCGGAAATCCGATGAAACTGTTTTTCATCAGTCTTGGCCACACACCATCAGTCAAAAAACCGACCGTTCCAAACGCAGTGACGTAAAACACTCCAATGAGCCGAGAAAAATTAAGTTTAATGCTTCTGAGCATGCGTCGACTTGATTCTGAGCATGCGTGGGTTTTTGATCCGATGGACTTGCCCATAGACGATCGGAAATTCCCATCGGTTTTTTATCCATCGGAAAATTTTAAAACAAGTTCTATTTTTTCCATCCGATGGAAAAAAGACCGATGGGTACCATACACGATCGGTTGGTCTGATGAAAACCATCCATCGGACGTTTTTCATCAGTTAAACCGATCGTGTGTACGGGGCTAAAGTAGATATGTTGAGATGGATAATATGTGCCTGTTGGTGGTTGTATTTACTGTGTATGAGACGTGCCTGCTTGATATCTGTATTTTGAGATTGATTCTGATTTTCATCTAATATGTACATGTCTGTTATATTGTCTTCTCAATAAAACTTTTTACTGATTTAAAAAAAAAAAACAGCAGTGACCTTACTAAGTACCCATACATCCTTCCTACGCATGCACACAAAGATACTGTTCCACTGCTCTGTGGAGAGGATGCCTACATACGTTTGCTAGTAGGTGTCCCTCATTCCCATCTCAAAATGTTGGGAGGTGTGTACAGGCAGTCCCTGGGTTATGAATAAGATTGAGTCTGTAGGTTTGTTCTTAACCACTTGCGGATTTGCAAGTTATTGGCCATAAAAAGGGTATGGGGCCCTGGTACTGCCCTGGGTGGACATGTATCAATGCAAAAATGTATACCAGGCCCTTCGGGTGTGGTTTGAATTCCAAGGGAGACCACATTCCAAAATTTAAAAAAAGAATCAGTTTGGGCCTCCCCCCCCCCCCAAATTCCATACCAGACTCTTATCCGAGCATGTAGCTCGGCAGGTCAGGAAAGGGGAGGGGGCCCACCTGAACCATACCAGGCCATATGACCTAAACATGGGGGGTGCTTTGGGCCGGGGGGCTCTACCCCCCCACCCAAAAGCACCTTGTCTCCATGTTGATGGGGACAAGGGCCTCTTTCCAACAACCCTGGGCTGTAGTTGTGGGGGTCTGAGGGCAGGGGGCTTATCAGAATATGGAAGCTCCCTGTAACTAGGCGGCCACCAGATCCCAGCTCCCTCCCTATATGAATGAGTATGGGGTGATTGAGGCTGATCCTGCTAAACCTGCATTTTTGGGGACACTATACTAATGGGGACACTAGTATAGTTCTGTTTGTGATCAAGATTCTGATCCGTACAGACACTATACTAGCAATGGTGGTGATCAGCAACTTATAGTGTGACTGATAGTGTGCCGGCCAATCTAGTGCTAACTGACCTTGGCTGGGATGGACACTAACAGAATCTAATGCTATCGGATGTTACTTAGAGTGAAACCAATACCAATACTGTACTAATGACACTTGCTGGGTTAAATATGGTTAAATATGCCTAACAAGTGTGTGCAAGTGTAAATGTTCTGCTTTACTCACAGTCTTGCTTTCTTTTCTTTCTGAATCAAAAAGTATTCAGGAAGAGAAAAACTGTCAAAATCCCTTGTCTATTTTTACAACCAAGGCACAAGACCGTGCTGTGATTGGCTACAGATGATCAGCAGGTTCATGGCCAAAATAATTGGCCGTAACCTACTGACAAACTTGTGCTGTAGCCAATGACAGAAGAAGACCAGTGATGTACATGTAGATGACCTTGCCTATACCTGCCACCCACTGGCAGTATATATACTGTGAGCGGTCGGCAAGTGGTAAAAGAGCCAGCAACCCCCAATTATAGAGTGAGGACAGGGGGTTATCAATGCTAGTGACCACAAATGATTCTGTGATTGGTTTGGGGCTTTAAAATGCCATTGGTCATCAATGCTGTGGGATTGGTACAGGGGGGATTTAAAATTTTAACCACCATTGATGAGGGTAGGAGTTATAAAAAGCCACTGACCACCAATGCTAAGGGATTTTTTTGGGGGGAAGCTTAAAGGGTAAGTTCACCTTTATAGAAAAATCTGTAAGGTGAACTTACACAGGACCCCTTCCACACCCCCCAAGTCCAGCTGACCTGGAGCACGGCGATCACCCGCTAGGAGACATCAGGTCACCACCCCACCGGTCCAGGGCTTAGAAATCCCCTGCAGCTTAATCGTCACATGGGCGACGCCAACCAATCAGAACCCGCATAGCCCATCCTGTCACCGCAGGCGAAGAGGAGGGAAAGCCGTGGGAAAATCAAATCCCTGGACCGGTAGAGCGGCAAAACGATCTGTCAGTGCGGGGGATCGCCGGACTCCAGGTTAGTGGGACTGGGTGCAATAGGAAGGGGGTCCAGTGTAAGTTCGCCCTACCGATTTTCTGTTAAGGTGAATTTTCACTCTAAGTACCACAGAATTCCCTTATTTAAGGGATTTTGTTTTTTGGGGGGGGGGGGGGGGTTCAAAGTGCTTTGGTATTAGCCATGCCAAAAATTCTATTTCAGTGCAATGCAATTTCCTCCTCCAGGCAACTTTCTAATAGTGGAAGACTTGTAATTGGCAATTGGAAACTTTTAAAGGCTAAAACATCTAAATTTATTTTTAACTACCTTAATACCAGCAATTTTTTAACACTATTTTTTTTACAAAAAAATAGTGGTAAAAAAAATGGATCACCTTGGGTTGTCCACTTTCCAAGTGTGGGCCTTTACGCCAAGCAGCAGCAGATATATGCGGCCCTGTGTAAACCACTTACCGTGCTGAGAGCGAGCTCCCAGCGTGGTAGCCAGCAGTTACCAAAGAGCCCCCAATGCATAATGGCGATTGCGAGAATTCCGTTCATGTTGCTGCTGTGACAGCCAATCCCAGCGGTCACATGACCCGAATGCCCGCCTCTGCCTCCTGGCTTTTAACAGGCCGGGAGGTGGTTGGTGGGAAGGGGTTAAGAGCAATCTCCTCTCTCTGGCATTAAGTTGCATAAAGAACGCAATGATCTAGCACACATTTGCTTAGTCACAGCTAGAACTCTGCAATCAGTCATCATGAGTGTCACTAATTGGGGATCTCTATCTCTGACCAGGGGGAATGTTGGACCTCTGCAGAGATCACTGCTTCACACAGAGAGCAAAGATCCTGATGTGGCTGTTCCTATGTTAAAAAAAGCTCCAGCTTATCACATTTCTCATTATCTTTTTAAAAAATGTATATGTTTTGTAGTTATTTTCTTCTTTATTATTGTCAGGATTTAAAAAGTATATATATATTTGACAGCAGGCAGGTAAAATCGCCTGGTTGCATCCAGGATGGCAAATGTGTGTCCCAGGTTCAGGCTCTATGCTGATTTGTACCACTAGCAGGAAGTGCTGAGAGTCCAGCAGGGTTAGAGGTAATGAGCCCAGCTGAATTAAGTTGGCTCATTAAGGCCTCTACAAAAACTCTCAGCACGCAAAGGGAGTTGCTCCATCCTGGAACCAGTTTTGTGCCTGTTTAGACTGGGGAGTGTCATACCTGTCTGTGCGGTGAGACAACGCCTGCGTGGCAAGCCTCTGTAACAGGGAGATAGGTGCTGAGACAGCCCAAGGCTGCACCTAGCTGCACCTAGCTGATAGCCAGGGAAACCTGTGTGTAGTAGGCGGCCAAGTTGGCAAGGATTTATTTTCATATTTCTTTTTGTTTTGCTGTTTTTGCGGTTTTATTGTAAATAAACCGCACCTTCGTTTTTTAACCTTCACTGTTTGCTGTGCCTAATTTTTGTGTAGTGGACCCATTTAGGGGGTCACACACACCCGCTGCTGAGCTAACCCCCTCACAATATATTTATTTCGTTTTAGTCAGTTATATTTCAAAAAGGAAATTTTCATTGTATAAAATCTTCTATCCAGCCAGCAGGTGGAGATCTAGTTGTCTTTTTATTTTTTGGTTTACAAACTATTTTTATTGGGTACAAAAAGGTGGTACAAAAAGAGTCGACATATGGCAGGATAATTACAATACTAACAAATTGCATATAAGGAAAATCAAAAAATATTATGCATTAAGGTAGATATACTTTGTTATAGTCTGTGAACAATATTAGTACAGCCTTTTAGCTTGTTGAACATTAAAACAACATATAATCAATGTCTGTCTTCTATGACTAGTAAATATCAATCCGGATTAAAAAAGAGTTTGGAATATTTAAACCAAGTAGTTGTCTTTTTAGGTCATCAAAGTGTTACTAAACCCACGACAGTAAAATCTGTCTGTATATTTCATAAAGCATGCTTGTTATACTCACTGTGGAACCTTTAAGGGGTTAATCCTCTGCATTGTGTAAAAAGGCTATTTGATCCTGTCTTCTCTGATCCTCCCCTTTTTCCACAGTCCCAAAACTATCTTCTGACAGTACAGAGCATTGGGGGCAAGCTGCACATGCTCAGTTTGGTGTGTATTGCTAGAGAGGTTTTTTTTGTCTTGGGAGAGTGCATGTGATCAGCACTAGTGATGAGCCGAACACCCCCGGGTTCGGTTCGCACCAGAACCCGCGAACGGACCGAAAGTTTGTACGAACATTAGAACCCTATTAAATACAATGGATGCGAACGTTCGAATTCTAAAGTGCTAATTATAACGACTATTATGCATGTTATTGTCCTAAAAAGGGTTTGGGAACCCGGGTTCTGCACTAGGGGACATGTATCAATGCAAAAAGAAGTTTTAAAAACGGTCGTTTTTCGGGAGCAGTCATTTTAATGATGCATAAAGTGAAAAAAAAAAAGTCAAATATTCCTTTAAGTATCGTACCTGGGGGGTGTCTAAAGTATGCCTGTGAAGTGCCACGTGTTTCCCGTGTTTAGAACTGTCCCTGCACAAAATGACACTTCTAAAGGAAAAAAAAAGCCATTTAAAACTGCTTGCGGCTTTAATGTAATGTCTGGTCCCGGTAATATGGATGAAAATCTTTAAGAAAAATGGCATAGCTACCCCATGACCCCCCCCCCTACCCCAGCCCATTACCAGCCCCTTTGGGTCTTGTATGGATATTAAGGGGAACCCCGCACATAAAATAAAAAAGGCCCTATATACTCTGAACTAGGGATGGGCCCGGTGCTCGATTCGAACCCATGTTCGAATCGAGCATCGGGCGTTCGCTCGCTCGTCGAGCCCAGAACTATTTGGGCCGTTCGCATCACATTCGTGTGATGCGAGCGGCCCCGCAATGCATTGCGGCCGGCGCGGCCGGCGCAGTGCATTGCTGGCTGATGATTGGCCAAGCATGCACTGTGACCCCGCATGCTTGGCCAATCACAGCGCCCGAAACTCGGAGAGCAATAATTGGCTACAGGCAGGACGCCTGTAGCCAATTACAGCTCAGGGGCTTTAGTACACGCCCCACCATTTAAAAGGCCGCCACGCCATCGGCCCCGGTCACATGAGTTCCGGCTTTAGGAGAGATTAGTCTGCTGATTCTGTCTTTGCTTGATACTGAAAGATTTGCTCTTCTTTGCTAAACCATTGGCTATTTCTTTGCTAAACCATTGCTACCTAAGTCATTGATCGTTCATTGCTGCTGATTGCACAGTTAGTGTGTTATTAGCTGCTGCTGGAGATTAGTCTGGTGCGTGCTTACTGTTAGTACAGTATTGCAGTAGTACCAACCGCAGTGCTGTTAGCACAGCATTGCACCCCAACAGCACCCATAGGACTTCTAGTGTGTTAGTGGCAGCAAACAGAGCTCCTATATTTTCTTCTCAGCAGCACCCATAGGACTTCTAGTGTGTTAGTGGCATCACACAGAGCTCCTATATTTTCTTCTCAGCAGCACCCATAGGACTTCTAGTGTGTTAGTGGCAGCAAACAGAGCTCCTATATTTTCTTCTCAGCAGCACCCATAGGACTTCTAGTGTGTTAGTGGCAGCAAACAGAGCTCCTATATTTTCTTCTCAGCAGCACCCATAGGACTTCTAGTGTGTTAGTGGCAGCAAACAGAGCTCCTATATTTTCTTCTCAGCAGCACCCATAGGACTTCTAGTGTGTTAGTGGCATCAAACAGAGCTCCTATATTTTCTTCTCAGCAGCACCCATAGGACTTCTAGTGTGTTAGTGGCAGCAAACAGAGCTCCTATATTTTCTTCTCAGCAGCACCCATAGGACTTCTAGTGTGTTAGTGGCATCACACAGAGCTCCTATATTTTCTTCTCAGCAGCACCCATAGGACTTCTAGTGTGTTAGTGGCAGCAAACAGAGCTCCTATATTTTCTTCTCAGCAGCACCCATAGGACTTCTAGTGTGTTAGTGGCAGCAAACAGAGCTCCTATATTTTCTTCTCAGCAGCACCCATAGGACTTCTAGTGTGTTAGTGGCATCACACAGAGCTCCTATATTTTCTTCTCAGCAGCACCCATAGGACTTCTAGTGTGTTAGTGGCATCACACAGAGTTCCTATATTTTCTTCTCAGCAGCACCCATAGGACTTCTAGTGTGTTAGTGGCATCACACAGAGCTCCTATATTTTCTTCTCAGCAGCACCCATAGGACTTCTAGTGTGTTAGTGGCAGCAAACAGAGCTCCTATATTTTCTTCTCAGCAGCACCCATAGGACTTCTAGTGTGTTAGTGGCAGCAAACAGAGCTCCTATATTTTCTTCTCAGCAGCACCCATAGGACTTCTAATGTGTTAGTGGCATCACACAGAGCTCCTATATTTTCTTCTCAGCAGCACCCATAGGACTTCTAGTGTGTTAGTGGCATCACACAGAGCTCCTATATTTTCTTCTCAGCAGCACCCATAGGACTTCTAGTGTGTTAGTGGCAGCAAACAGAGCTCCTATATTTTCTTCTCAGCAGCACCCATAGGACTTCTAGTGTGTTAGTGGCATCACACAGAGCTCCTATATTTTCTTCTCAGCAGCACCCATAGGACTTCTAGTGTGTTAGTGGCAGCAAACAGAGCTCCTATATTTTCTTCTCAGCAGCACCCATAGGACTTCTAGTGTGTTAGTGGCAGCAAACAGAGCTCCTATATTTTCTTCTCAGCAGCACCCATAGGACTTCTAGTGTGTTTGTGGCATCACACAGAGCTCCTATATTTTCTTCTCAGCAGCACCCATAGGACTTCTAGTGTGTTAGTGGCAGCAAACAGAGCTCCTATATTTTCTTCTCAGCAGCACCCATAGGACTTCTAGTGTGTTAGTGGCAGCAAACAGAGCTCCTATATTTTCTTCTCAGCAGCACCCATAGGACTTCTAGTGTGTTAGTGGCATCACACAGAGCTCCTATATTTTCTTCTCAGCAGCACCCATAGGACTTCTAGTGTGTTAGTGGCAGCAAACAGAGCTCCTATATTTTCTTCTCAGCAGCACCCATAGGACTTCTAGTGTGTTAGTGGCAGCAAACAGAGCTCCTATATTTTCTTCTCAGCAGCACCCATAGGACTTCTAGTGTGTTAGTGGCAGCAAACAGAGCTCCTATATTTTCTTCTCAGCAGCACCCATAGGACTTATAGTGTGGTAGTGGCATCACACAGAGCTCCTATATTTTCTTCTCAGCAGCACCCATAGGACTTCTAGTGTGTTAGTGGCAGCAAACAGAGCTCCTATATTTTCTTCTCAGCAGCACCCATAGGACTTCTAGTGTGTTAGTGGCATCACACAGAGCTCCTATATTTTCTTCTCAGCAGCACCCATAGGACTTCTAGTGTGTTAGTGGCAGCAAACAGAGCTCCTATATTTTCTTCTCAGCAGCACCCATAGGACTTCTAGTGTGTTAGTGGCAGCAAACAGAGCTCCTATATTTTCTTCCCAGCAGCACCCATAGGACTTCTAGTGTGTTAGTGGCATCACACAGAGCTCCTATATTTTCTTCTCAGCAGCACCCATAGGACTTCTAGTGTGTTAGTGGCAGCAAACAGAGCTCCTATATTTTCTTCTCAGCAGCACCCATAGGACTTCTAGTGTGTTAGTGGCAGCAAACAGAGCTCCTATATTTTCTTCTCAGCAGCACCCATAGGACTTCTAGTGTGTTAGTGGCATCACACAGAGCTCCTATATTTTCTTCTCAGCAGCACCCATAGGACTTCTAGTGTGTTAGTGGCAGCAAACAGAGCTCCTATATTTTCTTCTCAGCAGCACCCATAGGACTTCTAGTGTGTTAGTGGCAGCAAACAGAGCTCCTATATTTTCTTCTCAGCAGCACCCATAGGACTTCTAGTGTGTTAGTGGCAGCAAACAGAGCTCCTATATTTTCTTCTCAGCAGCACCCATAGGACTTCTAGTGTGTTAGTGGCATCACACAGAGCTCCTATATTTTCTTCTCAGCAGCACCCATAGGACTTCTAGTGTGTTAGTGGCAGCAAACAGAGCTCCTATATTTTCTTCTCAGCAGCACCCATAGGACTTCTAGTGTGTTAGTGGCAGCAAACAGAGCTCCTATATTTTCTTCTCAGCAGCACCCATAGGACTTCTAGTGTGTTAGTGGCAGCAAACAGAGCTCCTATATTTTCTTCTCAGCAGCACCCATAGGACTTCTAGTGTGTTAGTGGCATCACACAGAGCTCCTATATTTTCTTCTCAGCAGCACCCATAGGACTTCTAGTGTGTTAGTGGCAGCAAACAGAGCTCCTATATTTTCTTCTCAGCAGCACCCATAGGACTTCTAGTGTGTTAGTGGCATCACACAGAGCTCCTATATTTTCTTCTCAGCAGCACCCATAGGACTTCTAGTGTGTTAGTGGCATCACACAGAGCTCCTATATTTTCTTCTCAGCAGCACCCATAGGACTTCTAGTGTGTTAGTGGCAGCAAACAGAGCTCCTATATTTTCTTCTCAGCAGCACCCATAGGACTTCTAGTGTGTTAGTGGCAGCAAACAGAGCTCCTATATTTTCTTCTCAGCAGCACCCATAGGACTTCTAGTGTGTTAGTGGCAGCAAACAGAGCTCCTATATTTTCTTCTCAGCAGCACCCATAGGACTTCTAGTGTGTTAGTGGCAGCAAACAGAGCTCCTATATTTTCTTCTCAGCAGCACCCATAGGACTTCTAGTGTGTTAGTGGCAGCAAACAGAGCTCCTATATTTTCTTCTCAGCAGCACCCATAGGACTTCTAATGTGTTAGTGGCATCACACAGAGTTCCTATATTTTCATCTCAGCAGCACCCATAGGACTTCTAGTGTGTTAGTGGCATCACACAGAGCTCCTATATTTTCATCTCAGCAGCACCCATAGGACTTCTAGTGTGTTAGTGGCATCACACAGAGCTCCTATATTTTCTTCTCAGCAGCACCCATAGGACTTCTAGTGTGTTAGTGGCAGCAAACAGAGCTCCTATATTTTCTTCTCAGCAGCACCCATAGGACTTCTAGTGTGTTAGTGGCAGCAAACAGAGCTCCTATATTTTCTTGTCAGCAGCACACATAGTACCTATAGTGTGTTAGTGTCAGCACCCATAGGACCTACAGTGTGTTGTGAGCACACATAGGAGTTCTATTTTTTATACTATATACACTACCGACTACAATGGCTGGAAGACCGCCAAGGAGAGGCAGAGCGTGCCGAGGCAAGAACACAGGGCAGGCAGGCTCTGTTTCTAGAGACAACAGTGCTGGCCGTGGACGTGGTCGTGCATCGTCATCAGCACGTGGCCATGGGACACGCTTGTCTTTGTTTTCGGCAGCTGGACATGTGGAGCCGCATCATGCCGAAGGCTTGGTAGAATGGATGACCAAGCCCTCCTCATCCTCCTCATCCTCTCTCACCCAGGCTCAGGGTACTGGCAGAGCAGCTGCCAACGCGTACTCAATGGCATCATCAGCCACCCCTTCCCTAGACCCACCATGTCCTCCTGAGGAGTCCCCCGAACTGTTTGAGCACAGTGTTGGGTACATGCTCCAGGAGGATGCCCAACGATTCGAAGGCTCGGATGATGATACCCAGCTTGAGGAAGTCAGTAGTGTGCGCGCAGAGAGAGGGGATGCTGAAGGACAGCAATCTGGCAGTAGTGTTCCACCAGCTGCAGCTTACTGCCAGGTTTGCTCTAGTGGTGAAGAGGGAGGGGATGATGAGGTCACTGACTCCACGTGGGTGCCTGAAGGGAGAGAGGAGGAGGAGGAGGAGGATGCAGCGTCACATGTCCAACGAGGCAGGATGCCCCCTGGAGGCCAGCTAGAGGCCAGCACAGCAACTGTACCACACCGCAGAGCTCCGCCTGTGCAGGGCGCTGCCTCTGCACGTTATCACAAAAGTTCTTTGGTGTGGGCCTTTTTTGAGACGAGTGCATCAAATCGCACCACTGCTATTTGCAATATTTGTCTCAAGCGTATCTCGCGTGGCCAAAACATCAGCCGCTTGGGCACCACAAGCATGAGCAGACATATGTCGACCTGCCATGCAGCTCGTTGGCAAGCACACATAAAAGACCCACACCAAAGAACAAAGCGGACCTCTCCTTGCTCCTCATCAGCTGGGATCTCCATCCCCACTATATCTTCAGTCCTCTCTGAAAGCTGCTCTGAGAGGACTGAAGGTGTAGAATTAGGTGTGTCACAACCAAGTACTTGCAGTACACCGACGTCCGATTGTAGCAGGCAAATTTCCCTGCCCCAGCTGCTGGACCGTCAAAAGAAGTATACTCCCAGCCATCCACATGCCCAGCGGTTGAATGCTAGCTTGGCTAAATTGCTAGCACTTCAACTGCTGCCTTTTCAGTTGATAGACTCGGCCCCCTTCCGTGAGTTTGTTCAATGTGCGGTTCCTCAGTGGCAGGTTCCCAAACGCCACTTTTTCTCACGGAAGGCGATTCCGTCTCTCTACTGGCATGTGGAAGGCAATGTCCATGCCTCGCTGGACAGGGCGGTCAGCGGTAAGGTGCATATTACCGCTGACTCATGGTCCAGCAGGCATGGACAGGGATGTTATCTTTCTTTCACGGCCCATTGGGTCACTCTATTGGTAGCTGGGAGGGATGCAGGACAAGGTGCAGTAGTGTTGGAGGTTGTTCCGCCACCACGCCTCCAAAATGCTACTACTGGTTGTGACACACCTCTCTCCTCCACCCCCTCCTCTTCTTCTTCCTCCATGTCCTCTTCGAGTGCTCTGTCCTCGGAACCAGCGGTGCTCCGTAGGCGTACAAGGGGCTACGCGAGTACGCAGGCAAAAAGATGCCATGCCGTGCTTGCGCTGGTGTGTTTGGGGGACAGGAGCCACACTGGGCCAGAGGTTCTGGCAGCTCTGCAGGGGCAGGCCGAGAGGTGGTTGACGCCACGCCAGCTTAAGCCAGGAATGGTCGTTTCTGATAATGGCACCAACCTCCTCTCCGCCCTGCGACAGGGGCAGCTCACCCATGTGCCCTGTATGGCTCACGTCCTCAACCTGGTGGTGCAGCGGTTCTTGGGCAGGTTCCCAGGCTTACAGGATGTCCTGAGGCAGGCCAGGAAAGTCTGTGTGCATTTCCGCCGATCTTATAATGCCAGTGCTCGGCTGACTGAGCTGCAAAAGGAGCTGAACCTGCCCAAGAACCGCCTAATATGTGACATGCCCACCAGGTGGAACTCAACGTTGGCCATGCTGCAGCGACTGCACACGCAGCAGAGGGCCATCAATGAGTACCTTTGCGACTACGGCACCAGGACAGGGTCAGGGGAGCTTGGCTTTTTTTCCCCACGCCAGTGGAGCATGATCAGGGATGCATGCACTGTCCTCTCACCATTTGAGGAGGCCACGAGGATGGTGAGCAGTGACAGTGCATGCATCAGTGACACTGTACCTCTTGTCCACCTGTTGGAGCATACGCTGCGTGGGATAATGGACAGGGCACTTGAGGCAGAACAGAGGCAGGAAGAGGAGGACTTCCTTGTCTCTCAAGGCCCCCTTTATCCAGACAATGTTCCTTCTGTCCCACCCATCACACAGGAAGAGGAGGAGGAGGAGGATTGTGTGAGCATGGAGGTGGAGCCTGGCACTCAGCATCAGCAGCAGCAGTCTTTTAGGGATGATGTACAGTCCCAACAAACCAGTGGACTTGTATGTGGCTGGGAGGAGGTGGCTGGCGATCATGTCATCCTCAGTGACCCAGAAGACTCCGGACCGAATGCCTCAGCTAACCTACGCTGCATGGCCTCCCTGATCCTGCAAAGCCTGCGGAAGGATCCTCGTGTTCTTCGGATCAAGGAGAGTGACCATTACTGGCTGGCCACTCTCCTTGATCCACGGTACAAGGGTAAGGTTGCGGACCTTATCTTGCCGTCGCAGAGGGAGCAGAGGATGAGACATCTCAGGGAGGCCTTGCAGAAAGGTCTGTGCAACGCGTTCCCAGAAACTGGGAGGTTACAAACTCCTGGTCCTGGACGACGAGTTGCTGAGGCTTCGGTCAGTAGCAGAAGGAGCGGTGGGGAAGGTGGACGTCTGACCGATGCGTTCAGACAATTTTTTAGTCCGCAGCCCCAAGGTATGATCGGTTCCAGCAACCATCGCCAGCGTCTGATATACATGGTGCAGGAATACCTAGGGGCAAGGTCAGACTTGGACACCTTTCCCACCGAAAATCCTCTGGCTTACTGGGTCCTGAGGATGGATCACTGGCCAGAGCTTGCACAGTATGCAATTGAGCTACTGGCCTGTCCTGCATCCAGCGTTCTTTCCGAACGCACATTCAGTGCTGCTGGAGGATTTGTCACCGATCATAGGGTGCGCCTGTCCACCGACTCGGTTGATCGACTGACCTTCATAAAAATGAATCAGTCTTGGATCACCACCAGCTACCAGACACCTGAAGCGGATATAACGGAATAATTTATAATGTCACATCCCTTCAAGACTGCCTATGCTGATGCTGAGTGACTGTCCTGTTATGTTCACTGACTATCCTCTTCCTCCTCCTCAATGATCCATGCCACCACACCAGTGCCTAAGGCACAATTTTTCAGCCCCTGTATAACAGGGGCGTGTAATTACAATTTTTTAAAAAGATGCTTCGCAACAGGTGTGACTGCTGTGCTCAGAGTACAGTATCTGTGAGGGGTTGCAGTGTTGTGGCACCAGCACCAGTGCCTAAGGCACAATTTTTCAGCCCCTGTTGGGGCGTGTAATTACAATTTTTAGGCAATGCTTTGCAACAGGTCTCATTGCTGTGCTCAGAGTACAGTATCTGTGAGGGGTTGCAGTGTTGTGGCACCAGCACCAGTGCCTAAGGCACAATTTTTCAGCCCCTGTATAACAGGGGCGTGTAATTACAATTTTTTAAAAAGATGCTTCGCAACAGGTGTGACTGCTGTGCTCAGAGTACAGTATCTGTGAGGGGTTGCAGTGTTGTGGCACCAGCACCAGTGCCTAAGGCACAATTTTTCAGCCCCTGTTGGGGCGTGTAATTACAATTTTTAGGCAATGCTTTGCAACAGGTCTCATTGCTGTGCTCAGAGTACAGTATCTGTGAGGGGTTGCAGTGTTGTGGCACCAGCACCAGTGCCTAAGGCACAATTTTTCAGCCCCTGTATAACAGGGGCGTGTAATTACAATTTTTTAAAAAGATGCTTCGCAACAGGTGTGACTGCTGTGCTCCAAGTACAGTATCTGTGAGGGGTTGCAGTGTTGTGGCACCAGCACCAATGCCTAAGGCACAATTTTTCAGCCCCTGTTTAACAGGGGCGTGTAATTACAAATCTTGATCTAATAGTTCACAGCAGGGCCCATTCCTGCGCCCACCAAGAGTAACTATGAGGGCCTACAGTCTTGTGGCAACACCGTCCACCACCACCACCACCACCAAAGGCCCAATTTTTCTGCCCTGTTCAACAGGTGCATGCAATTACAAATCTTGATCTAATAACTCACAGCAGGGCCCATTCCTGCACCCACCAAGAGTAACTGTGAGGGCTTACAGTCTTGTGGCAACACCGTCCACCACCACCACCACCACCACCAAAGGCCCAATTTTTCTGCCCGGTTCAACAGGTGCATGCAAGTACAAATCTTGATCTATTAACTCACAGCAGGGCCCATTCCTGTGCCCACCAGTCTTGTGGCTACACCAACATCTAATAGGGCAAATTTCTGCAGAGTATATACGGCAGGCCCCTACTTTCAAACATCCAACTTACAAACGACTCCTACTTGCAAACGGCAAGAGAAAACAGGAAGTGAGAGGAAATCTACCCCTAGGAAGGAAAATTCTATCCTGTTAGATTTAATTTGGGAAAAAGGTATCTCCTCTCTACTGATGCTTTATCACCAATCCTTGTTTCAATTAAAACCCCACTTTTCCAAAAACATTTGTCATTGGGACGGAAAGTGAGGTGACATGTTCTGAACAGATGTGCAAAGACAGCAAATGTTACAGGGGTGATAACCCCTCCCTATGTTCTCCAAAAAGCTTAAAAATTGATTTTTTTGGGATGTAGCTACACTTCATAATGTACCTGTTCAGATTCTACTTAAGAACAAACCTACAGTCCATGTCTTGTTTGCACCACCTATATACTGCTGTTCAGAGTATATAGGGTTGTAGGTATAGGGTTTTATTTTGGGTGCGGGGTCCCCCTTAGTATCCATACAAGACCCAAAGGGGCTGGGGTGGGGGGGGGGGTGATGGGGTAGCCATGCCATTTTTCTCAAGGATTTTCAGCCATATGGCGGCCAGGACAAGACATGACATTAAAGCCGCAAGTGGTTTTAAATGGCTTCTTTTTTTCCTTTACAAATGTCATTTTGTGCAAGGACAGTTCTAAACACGGGAAACACATGCCACTTCACAGGCATACTTTAGACACCCCCCAGGTACCGTATTTAAAGGAAAATTTCACTTTTTTTTTTTTCACTTTATGCATCATTAAAATGACTGCTCCCGAAAAAACTTTAGTTTTTAAAATTTCTTTTTGCATTGATATATGTCCCCTGGGGCAGGACCCGGGTCCCCAAACCTGTTTTATAACATTAACATGCATATTGGCCGTTGTAATTAGCAATTTTGATTTCGAACGTTCGCGTCCATTATAACGAATAGGGTTCGAAAATTCGCGCGAACTTTCGGTCCGTTCGAAGGTTCTGGTGCGAACCGAACCCGGGGGTGTTCGGCTCATCCCTACTCTGAACAGCCGTATACAGGCGGTGCATACAAGACAGGGACTGTAGGTTTGTTCTTATGTAGAATCTGTTTGTAATTTTGAACAGGTACATTGTTTAAGTGTAGCTCCAGCCCAAAAATCTATTTTTAAACTTTTTGGAAAACATAGGTAAGGGTTATCACCCCTGTAACATTTGTTTTGCTGTCTGTGCCCCTGTTCAGAACATTTCACCTCACTTTCCGTCCCAATGACAACTGTTTTTGAAATGTGGTGTTTTTCTTGAAACAAGGATTGCTGATAAAGCATCAGTACAGAGGAGACACCTTTCTCCCATATTAATTCTTACAGGAGAGAATTTTCCTTCCAAGGGGTAGATTTCCTCTCACTTCCTGTTGTCTTCTTGCGTTTGCAAGTAGGAGTCGTTTGTAAGTTGGATGTTTGAAAGTAGGGACCTGCCGTATATACTCTGCAGAAATAGGCCCCTTAGTTGTTGGTGTTGGCACAACACTGTAAGCACTCACAGTTACTCTTGGTTGGTGCTGGAACGCCCTGCTGTCAACTATTATATCAGGAATTTTAATTACATATAATTGTTGAACAGTGGTAGTAAAAATTGGGCCTTTGATGGTGGTGCTGGTGCCACAACATTGTAAGCCCTGACAGTTACTCTTGGTGGGTGCAGCAATGGGCCCTGCTGTGAATTATTAGATCAAGAATTGTAATTGCATGCCCCTGTTGAACAGGGGCTGAAAAATTGGGCCTTTCGTGGTGGTGGTGGTGGTGTTGCCACAACACTGTAAGCCCTCAGAGTTACTCTTGGTGGGTGCAGGAATGGGCCCTGCTGTGAATTATTAGATCAAGAATTGTAATTACATGCCCCTTTTGAACAGGGGCTGAAAAATTGGGCCTTTCGTGGTGGTGGTGGTGGTGGCGTTGCCACAACACTGTAAGCCCTCAGAGTTACTCTTGGTGGGTGCAGCAATGGGCCCTGCTGTGAATTATTAGATCAAGAATTGTAATTACATGCCCCTGTTGAACAGGGGCTGAAAAATTGGGCCTTAGGCACTGGAGGCACAACACTACAACCCCTCACAGATACTGTACTTGGAGCACAGCAATGAGCCCTGTTGCAAAGTATTGCTTCAAAAATTGTAATGACACGCCCCTGTTAAACAGGGGCTGAAAAATTGGGCCTTAGGCACTGGTGGCACAACACTCCAACCCCTCACAGATACTGTACTTGGAGCACAGCAATGAGCCCTATGGCAAATTATTGCTAAAAAAATTGTAATTACACGCCCCTGTAAAACAGGGGCTGAAAAATTGGGCCTTAGCCACTGGTGGCGGCACCCATAAACAAAAATGATCTTCCAAGCTATCATCATCAATCGTATCATTGAGGACTCGGAGGAGGAGGATAGCCAGTCAACATAACAGCACAGGCACTCAGCATCAGCATCAGTCTTGAAGGGATGTGACATGTTAAAATCAATTAGTCTGTTATATCAGCATCAGGTGTGTGGTAGCTGGTGGTGATCCAAGACTGGTTCATCTTGATGAAAGTCAGTCGATCAACCGAGTCGGTGGACAGGCGCACCCTGTGATCCGTGACAAATCCTCCAGCAGCACTGAATGTGCGTTCCGAAAGAACGCTGGATGCAGGACAGGCCAGTAGCTCAATTGCATACTGTGCAAGCTCTGGCCAGTGATCCATCCTCAAGACCCAGTAAGCCAGAGGATTTTCGGTGGGGAAGGTGTCCAAGTCTGACCTTGCCCCTAGATATTCCTGCACCATGTTTATCAGACGCTGGCGATGGTTGCTGGAACCGATCATACTTTGGGGCTGCGGACTAAAGAATTGTCTGAACGCATCGGTCAGACGGCCACCTTCCCCACCGCTCCTTCTTTGACTGGCCGAAGCCTCAGCAACTCGTTGTCCAGGACCAGGAGTTTGTCTCATCCTCAGTCTCTGGGAACGCGTTGCACAGACCTTTCTGCAAGGCCTCCCGGAGTTGTCTCATCCTCTGCTCCCTCTGCGACGGTAACATAAGGTCCGCAACCTTACCCTTGTACCGTGGATCAAGGAGAGTGGCCAGCCAGTAATGGTCCCTCTCCTTGATCCGAAGAATACGAGGATCCTTCCGCAGACTTTGCAGGATCAGGGAGGCCATGCAGCGTAGGTTTGCTGAGGCATTCGGTCCGGAGTCCTCTGGGTCACCAAGGACGACATGATCCGCAGCCACCTCCTCCCAGCCACGTACAAGTCCACTGGTTTCTTGGGACTGTAAATCATCCCTAAAAGACTGCTGCTGATGATGCTGAGTGCCAGCCTCCACCTCCATGCTGACACAATCCTCCTCCTCCTCCTCCTCCTCCTCCTCTTCCTGTGCGATGGGTGGGACAGAAGGAACACTGTCTGGGTAAAGGGGGCCTTGAGAGGCAAGGAAGTCCTCCTCTTCCTGCCTCTGTTCTGCCTCAAGTGCCCTGTCCATTATTCCACGCAGCGTGTGCTCCAACAGGTGGACAAGAGGTACAGTGTCACTGATGCATGCACTGTCACTGCTCACCATCCTCGTGGCCTCCTCAAATGGTGCCAGGACAGTGCATGCATCCCTGATCATGCCCCACTGGCGTGGAGAAAAAAAACCAAGCTCCCCTGACCCTGTCCTGGTGCCGTAGTCGCACAGGTACTCATTGACGGCCCTCTGCTGCAGGTGCAGCCGCTGCAGCATGGCCAACGTTGAGTTCCACCTGGTGGGCATGTCACATATAAGGCGGTTCTTGGGCAGGTTCAACTCCTTTTGCAGCTCAGCCAGGCGAGCACTGGCATTATAAGATCTGCGGAAATGCACACAGACTTTCCTGGCCTGCCTCAGGACATCCTGTAAGCCCGGGTACCTGCCCAAGAACCGCTGCACCACCAGGTTAAGGACGTGAGCCACACAGGGCACATGGGTCAGTTGTCCCTGTCGGAGGGCGGAGAGGAGGTTGGTGCCATTGTCGCAAACCACCATTCCTGGCTTAAGCTGGCGTGGCGTCAACCACCTCTCGGCCTGGCCCTGCAGAGCAGACAGGACCTCTGCCCCAGTGTGGCTTCTGTCCCCCAAACACACCAGCGCAAGCACGGCATGGCATCTTTTTGCCTGCGTACTTGCGTAGCCCCTTGAACGGCTACGGAGCACCGCTGGTTCAGAGGACAAACCACAGGAAGAGGCCATGGAGGAAGAAGAAGAGGAGGGGGTGGAGGAGAGAGGTGTGTCACAACCAGTAGTAGCATTTTGGAGGTGTGGCGGTGGAACAACCTCCAACACTACTGCACCTTGTCCTGCATCCTTCCCAGCTGCCAAAAGAGTGACCCAATGGGCCGTGAAAGAAAGGTAACGTCCCTGTCCATGCCTGCTGGACCATGAGTCAGCGGTAATATGCACCTTACCGCTGACCGCCCTGTCCAGCGAGGCCAAGACATTGCCTTCCACATGCCGGTAGAGAGCCGGAATAGCCTTCCGTGAGAAAAAGTGGCGTTTGGGAACCTGCCACTGAGGAACCGCACATTGCACAAACTCACGGAAGGGGGCCGAGTCTACCAACTGAAAAGGCAGCAGTTGAAGCGCTAGCAATTTAGCCAAGCTAGCATTCAACCGCTGGGCATGTGGATGGCTGGGAGTGAACTTCTTTCGACGGTCCAGCAGCTGGGGCAGGGAAATTTGCCTGCTAGAATCGGACGTCGGTGTACTGCTAGCAGAGTGGCCGCAACTACTTGGCTGTGACACACCTAATTCTACACCTTCATTCCTCTCAGTGCATGTTTCAGAGAGGACTGAAGTTATAGTGGGGTTGGAGATCCCAGCTGATGCGGTGCAAGGAGAGGTCCGCTTTGTTCTTTGGTGTGGGTCTTTGAGGTAGGCTTGCCAACGAGCTGCATGGCAGGTCAACATATGTCTGGTCAGGCATGTGGTACCCAAGCGGCTGATGTTTTGGCCACGCGATATACGCTTGAGACATATGTTGCAAACAGCAGCTGTGCGATCTGATGCACTAGCCTCAAAAAAGGCCCACACCAAAGAACTTTTTGAATGACGGGCAGAGGCAGCGCCCTGCACAGGCGGAGCTCTGCGGTGTGATTCCGTCGGTGTACTGCCCTTACGCTGGCCACCAAAGGGCATCCTGCCTCGTTGGAGATGTGCCTCCTCCTCATCCTCCTCCTCCTCCTCTCTCCTATTAGGCACCCACGTGGAGTCAGTGACCTCATCATCCCCTCCCTCCTCATCACTGGAGCCAATCTGGCAGTATGCTGCAGCTGCTGGAACATGACTGCCAGATTGGTGTCCTTCTTGAGCATCCCCTCTGTCTGCTCTCACGCTACTGCCTTCCTGTAGCTGGGTTTCATCATCAGACCCTTCGAAACGCTGGGCATCCTCCTGGAGCATGTACCCAACACTGTGCTCAAACAGTTCGGGGGACTCCTCAGGAGGAGGACATGGTGGGTCTAGGGAAGGAGTGACTGATGATGAGTCTGACATTGATACCAGGGAAGAGGACGCTTTGGCAGCTGCTTTGCCAGTACCCTGAGCCTGGGTGAGAGAGGATGAGGAGGAGGAGGAGGGCTTGGTCATCCACTCTACCAAGTCTTCGGCATGATGTGGCTCAACATGTCCAGCTGCCGAAAAGAAGGACAAGCGTGTCCCATGGCCATGTGCTGATGACGATGCACCGCGTCCATGACCAGCACTGTTGCCCCCAGACACAGAGCCTGCTTGCCCTCTTTTATTGCCTCCTGACTGTCTGCCTCTCCTTGTTTGCCTTCCAGACATTCTAATAGATGGCCTGCAGGGAGATGGGAAAAAAGCAATAAGGGCTACCTTCAGGTGTCCTTCTCTGTCCCTTTACTTAAGGATTTCTAAATATGGTTGAGGATGATTGCTTTCGCACAGAATAGCACAACGACAATTTCCCTGACTGTCCAAAAAACAAGGATTTCAAAGATGGTTGATGAGGAATGCTTTAGCACACTATAGCACAAGGAGAATTTCCCTCACTGTCCTTCCCTGTCCCTAGAAACAAGGATTATCACAGTGAAAGAAACTGACACTCTTCCTACCTATAGTTTTCTGTCCCTAGAAAAAATGTTTTTTTAAAGACGGTTGATGATCAATGCTTTAGCACACTATAGCACAAGGAGAATTTCCCTCACTGTCCTTCCCTGTCCCTACAAACAAGGATTATCACAGTGAAAGAAACTGACACTCTTCCTACCTATAGTTTTCTGTCCCTAGAAAAAATGTTTTTTTAAAGACGGTTGATGATCAATGCTTTAGCACACTATAGCACAAGGAGAATTTCCCTCACTGTCCTTCCCTGTCCCTAGAAACAAGGATTATCACAGTGAAAGAAACTGACACTCTTCTTACCTATAGTTTTCTGTCCCTAGAAAAAATGTTTTTATAAAGACGGTTGATGATCAATGCTTTAGCACACTATAGCACAAGGAGAATTTCCCTCACTGTCCTTCCCTGTCCCTAGAAACAAGGATTATCACAGTGAAAGAAACTGACACTCTTCCTACCTATAGTTTTCTGTCCCTAGAAAAAATGTTTTTTTAAAGATGGTTGATGATCAATGCTTTAGCACACTATAGCACAAGGAGAATTTCCCTCACTGTCCTTCCCTGTCCCTAGAAACAAGGATTATCACAGTGAAAGAAACTAACACTCTTCCTACCTATAGTTTTCTGTCCCTAGAAAAAATGTTTTTTTAAAGACGGTTGATGATCAATGCTTTAGCACACTATAGCACAAGGAGAATTTCCCTCACTGTCCTTCCCTGTCCCTAGAAACAAGGATTATCACAGTGAAAGAAACTGACACTCTTCCTACCTATAGTTTTCTGTCCCTAGAAAAAATGTTTTTTTAAAGACGGTTGATGATCAATGCTTTAGCACACTATAGCACAAGGAGAATTTCCCTCACTGTCCTTCCCTGTCCCTACAAACAAGGATTATCACAGTGAAAGAAACTGACACTCTTCCTACCTATAGTTTTCTGTCCCTAGAAAAACTGTTTTTTTAAAGATGGTTGATGATCAATGCTTTAGCACACTATAGCACAAGGAGAATTTCCCTCACTGTCCTTCCCTGTCCCTAGAAACAAGGATTATCACAGTGAAAGAAACTGACACTCTTCCTACCTATAGTTTTCTGTCCCTAGAAAAAATGTTTTTTTAAAGATGGTTGATGATCAATGCTTTAGCACACTATAGCACAAGGAGAATTTCCCTCACTGTCCTTCCCTGTCCCTAGAAACAAGGATTTGCACAGTAAAACACACTGACACTCTCCCTACCTATAGTTTTCTGTCCCTAGAAAAAATGATTTTTTAAAGACGGTTGATGATCAATGCTTTAGCACACTATAGCACAAGGAGAATTTCCCTCACTGTCCTTCCCTGTCCCTAGAAACAAGGATTATCACAGTGAAAGAAACTGACACTCTTCCTACCTATAGTTTTCTGTCCCTAGAAAAAATGTTTTTTTAAAGACGGTTGATGATCAATGCTTTAGCACACTATAGCACAAGGAGAATTTCCCTCACTGTCCTTCCCTGTCCCTAGAAACAAGGATTATCACAGTGAAAGAAACTGACACTCTTCCTACCTATAGTTTTCTGTCCCTAGAAAAAATGTTTTTTTAAAGACGGTTGATGATCAATGCTTTAGCACACTATAGCACAAGGAGAATTTCCCTCACTGTCCTTCCCTGTCCCTACAAACAAGGATTATCACAGTGAAAGAAACTGACACTCTTCCTACCTATAGTTTTCTGTCCCTAGAAAAAATGTTTTTTTAAAGACGGTTGATGATCAATGCTTTAGCACACTAAAGCACAAGGAGAATTTCCCTCACTGTCCTTCCCTGTCCCTAGAAACAAGGATTATCACAGTGAAAGAAACTGACACTCTTCCTACCTATAGTTTTCTGTCCCTAGAAAAAATGTTTTTTTAAAGATGGTTGATGATCAATGCTGTAGCACACTATAGCACAAGGAGAATTTCCCTCACTGTCCTTCCCTGTCCCTAGAAACAAGGATTATCACAGTGAAAAAAACTAACACTCTTCCTACCTATAGTTTTCTGTCCCTAGAAAAAATGTTTTTTTAAAGACGGTTGATGATCAATGCTTTAGCACACTATAGCACAAGGAGAATTTCCCTCACTGTCCTTCCCTGTCCCTAGAAACAAGGATTATCACAGTGAAAGAAACTGACACTCTTCCTACCTATAGTTTTCTGTCCCTAGAAAAAATGTTTTTTTTAAAGACGGTTGATGATCAATGCTTTAGCACACTATAGCACAAGGAGAATTTCCCTCACTGTCCTTCCCTGTCCCTAGAAACAAGGATTATCACAGTGAAAGAAACTGACACTCTTCCTACCTATAGTTTTCTGTCCCTAGAAAAAATGTTTTTTTAAAGATGGTTGATGATCAATGCTTTAGCACACTATAGCACAAGGAGAATTTCCCTCACTGTCCTTCCCTGTCCCTAGAAACAAGGATTATCACAGTGAAAGAAACTGACACTCTTCCTACCTATAGTTTTCTGTCCCTAGAAAAAATGTTTTTTTAAAGATGGTTGATGATCAATGCTTTAGCACACTATAGCACAAGGAGAATTTCCCTCACTGTCCTTCCCTGTCCCTAGAAACAAGGATTTGCACAGTAAAACACACTGACACTCTCCCTACCTATAGTTTTCTGTCCCTAGAAAAAATGATTTTTTAAAGACGGTTGATGATCAATGCTTTAGCACACTATAGCACAAAGAGAATTTCCCTCACTGTCCTTCCCTGTCCCTAGAAACAAGGATTATCACAGTGAAAGAAACTGACACTCTTCCTACCTATAGTTTTCTGTCCCTAGAAAAAATGTTTTTTTAAAGATGGTTGATGATCAATGCTTTAGCACACTATAGCACAAGGAGAATTTCCCTCACTGTCCTTCCCTGTCCCTAGAAACAAGGATTATCACAGTGAAAGAAACTAACACTCTTCCTACCTATAGTTTTCTGTCCCTAGAAAAAATGTTTTTTTAAAGACGGTTGATGATCAATGCTTTAGCACACTATAGCACAAGGAGAATTTCCCTCACTGTCCTTCCCTGTCCGTAGAAACAAGGATTATCACAGTGAAAGAAACTGACACTCTTCCTACCTATAGTTTTCTGTCCCTAGAAAAAATGTTTTTTTAAAGACGGTTGATGATCAATGCTTTAGCACACTATAGCACAAGGAGAATTTCCCTCACTGTCCTTCCCTGTCCCTAGAAACAAGGATTAGCACAGTAAAACACACTGACACTCTCCCTACCTATAGTTTTCTGTCCCTAGAAAAAATGTTTTTTTAAAGATGGTTGATGATCAATGCTTTAGCACACTATAGCACAAGGAGAATTTCCCTCACTGTCCTTCCCTGTCCCTAGAAACAAGGATTATCACAGTAAAACACACTGACACTCTCCCTACCTATAGTTTTCTGTCCCTAGAAAAAATGATTTTTTAAAGATGGTTGATGATCAATGCTTTAGCACACTATAGCACAAGGAGAATTTCCCTCACTGTCCTTCCCTGTCCCTAGAAACAAGGATTCGCACAGTAAAACACACTGACACTCTCCCTACCTATCCTTCTCTTTCCCTAAACTAAAGGAATCCAGGTTAAGCAAGAAAAAAAAATGTCACTGTCCCTGCCTATGCTTCTCTTTCCCTGCTCCGGAACACACTACACTAGGCCGCCGTGCTGGCGGCCTTTTATAGTGTGGGGCGTGTACTAAACACCCTCAGCAATAATTGGCCACAGGCATCATTGCTCTCCTCGCTGCCGGTGCTGTGATTGGCCAAGCATGCGGGGTCACAGTGCATGCTTGGCCAATCACAGCGCCTGGATGACACTGCGATGGCGTAGTGCATTGTGGGCCGTTCGCGTCACTCGAATTAGGCGCGAACGGCCCAAATCGTTCGATCTTCGTCGAACGATCGAACAGCCGATGTTCGAGTCGAACGTATGTTCGACTCGAACACCGAGCTCATCCCTAATCAGCACTGTCCAGACAGAGGGTCGGGGGTCCTGCAGCCTCATTGAACAATCAGGGGAGAATGAAAACTCCTCTTACAAGCTTTAACCAGGCACTGATAGAAATCACAAGACTGCTCTAACTGCTGATGAGAAAAGGTATTTAGCAGTTTTTATGTACTAAAACTATTTCCATGTTTTGTGTACTGTGGGAGGGAGACCCAATATAGTGAATGCAGGGTCCTGGGTTTAGTAACACTTTAACATTACGAATATTTTTCAAATTAGAAACGTTTTCCCATTTCCAAAGGGAATAAAATAGAATATAACAGAACATAAAAATATAATAGAGTAAAACAGAACAAAATAGAATACAAAATAAAAAGAACAGAATAGACTACAACATAATAGAAACAAATAGAATAACACAAACAAGAATATAATCATCTTCTGAAATTCAAATTTCAAATAAAATAAATTTGAATAGAATAGACTATACTAGAATAGAATTAAAAAAAATAGAATAGAAAGAATATAACCGTTTCCCAAAATTCAATTAGAATAGAAAAGAATAGATTAGAAAAGGAAGATGGTTATATTCATTCTATTGTTTTTTTTCTATACTATTAAAATTTGAATTGATTCTATTTGAATTTTGGAAAATGGCTACATTATTTCTATTCTATACTATTGCTTTTTTAATTGTATTCTATTAGAATTTCAGAAGATGGTTACAATCTTTCTATTTAATTTTATTCTATTCTTTTCTATTCATTTTTTTTCTATTCTATTTTATTCTCTTTGGAAATTGGAAGACTATTTGAATTTGAAAACTATTCAAATCAATCGGAATTCAAATTCGAAACGATTTGAATATGAATAAACAAAACAAATTTTGAAAACAGATTAAACAAATTGAACTAAACAAATTTTATGTAAATAACGAATCAAAACAAATTATTTTTTCTCTGCACATGTCTAATAATAATTAATTTTTTTCCGATATTTTTTTCTTTTTTAATACTATATTTTTAAGGCTTCAGAGTTATCGTGCCCTTCACCAATCTCATCAGGGCACTCTTGACTTCTTTATTACGTATGGTGTAAATCAGAGGGTTTACCATGGGTGTTACTGCTGTGTATAGCACAGTGCAGATTTTCTCCATGAGCTCTGAGTACCGAGATTGTGGAATCAGTACCACGGATGCTCCGCTTGCATAGTAGAGGAGGATTACGATGAGGTGGGATGAGCAGGTGGAGAATAGTTTTCTCTTTCCATCTCTTGAATTCATATTTAAGATGATGGCAATTATTTTTACATAAGACATTACACTGCACAAAAGTGGAACAAAGCCAACCAAGAACAGCTCCAGGTAAAGCAACATGAAGAACATTTCAGTTCCTGTACATGAAATCTTGATCAGAGCTTTCACATCACAGAAAAGTTGATGAATTACTTTTGAATGGCAAAACGACATAGTTGACGCTGCCTTTGTTATCAATAAAGAATTTATACAAGCGGAGATCCAGGTGCCTGCAATGAGCATCAAACTATTTTTTCTTCCTAAAATTTGGTGATAGTGTAAAGGCTTACAGATAGCAACATATCGGTCATATACCATAATGAATAAAAGAACATCTTCACTGGTGCTAAATAAAAAGTAAAAGCAAAACTGAGTAAAGCATTGAGTAAATGATATTGTATTATTGTTAGTAAGTAACATGTGAAGAAGTTTGGGGACAGTGACTGTTGTTAAACAAATATCTACAATGGATAAATTACAGAGAAACAGATACATGGGGCTGTGTAAATGGTCATCAATATATATCACTGTGATGATAATTACATTTATTAACAGGCATGTAAAATATATTGTGAGAAAAATACCAAAAATGTATAGTTTATCCTCTGTTTTAAAGAAAAATGGCACAATCTGAAACACTTTAGATGCTGTATAGTTCTCCATCCAAACTGCTCTTCTTTTGTAAGAAAAAGTAAAATATGATTATGATCACAAATGCCACAATTTATTTGGTAGAGGACTGAAGGTTCAGATGATTCCGTGTTCTCTTATCATGCTGTGGCACATTTTAATTATACATGCATATAAAATGATTACGACAAAGTTTATAATTTTTGCTATTTTAAATAAATGCCTCCCTGGTAACAAAGAGTTGAAGAATTATTATGACATGATCTAAAAACCCTTTAAATACTGTACAATTCTTCATCAAATCCGGTCTTCTTGTTTAAGAAGCAATGAAAAATGATCAATGCTGACCCCCTTTTTTTATTTTTTTTTATTTATTTTTTTTGGAAAACACTGCAGATTCAGATGAATAAATATTCAGTTTTCATGCTGACATGTTGTGGAACATTTTATTTATATGCACAATATAAAAATTGTTGTAAAGTTATTATTATATCAAGTATCAGATTATGGGTTTTTCCTAATTTTCTTATATTAAAATTGTTGCTATACTAAATAATAGTATTATGAAAGCCATAGTAAATTTATACATGTAAATGGTGAAGATAAAAAAAAAAAAAAAAACTGCCGGGTCCCGTTAAAAATATAATAGAACAAAACTTTAAGTTTAAGTGGACGAGGAAAGCTTTAAATTACTTAGGCACACAGATACCCTCAAATTTGGAGAAAACGTTCGAATTAAATTTTGAACCATTAGTTAGAACTGTAAGAACGTTACTGGAAAATTGGAGTAAAGGTATGCACTCATGGTTCGGGAGATGTAATATTCTTAAAATGAGCGTAATGCCAAAATTTATTTTCCTGTTCCTAGCATTACCGATAAGAATTCCTAAGTCCTTCTTTAACCAAGTCCAAACTTTGTTTATGAAATTTATTTGGAATAGTAAAAAGCCAAGATTAGCCAGAAAACTTTTAACTTTACCAAAAAGAGTAGGATGTATATCTGCACTGGACATATATAAATATTACCAAGCAGTGCATCTGGGGAGGCTAGTAGACTGGAGCAGACATAGAGATTATAAATTATGGATAAATATGGAACAGCAAATAAGTTCAATCCCATTAAATAGGGCAATATGGTGCTATAGAGCCCTGTCCCCCTTGGTAAAATCACATCCCACGATAGGAACGACGCTATGGGTAGGAGATAAAATATGTCAGAAATCTAAATTTACAGATAAAAAAATCACCACTATATCCAATAATAGGAAACCCAGATTTTTTACCTGGGATAGAGTCAGTAAAATTTAAGAAATTGAGGGAAAAAGGAATTTTGCAAGTGTCGGACTTCATGGGAGAAAGGGGATGGGTAACAATGGATAAGCTAACAAAAAAAGGAGGTAAATATGAAATTCCGATTTGGCAAGCTCGGCAGATTAGACACTATCTAGAAAAACTGGGACCAGCGGAAACATATAGACGAACACGGACAAGTTTTGAGGATTACTGTGAGGGAGGGGAACCACTTCCACATGTCATATCGAAAATTTATGCATTGTTGATTTCACCCCTAGATGACTTTAAAATGGAATGTCTGGGTAAATGGGAGAGAGATATAGGTCACACCTTCTCTCCAACACAATGTCAGAAAATAATAGAGTTGGCTACAAAATCATCGAGGTGTATTAAAATACAAGAATCAAATTATAAAATTTTAACACGCTGGTATTATACACCGGTAGCCTTAAATAAATTCTTTCCAGAATTTTCTGACAGGTGCTGGAGAGGATGCAAGGAAAGAGGGACAATGATACACATATTCTGGTCTTGCCCAGTAATCAGACAATTCTGGGAAACAGTACATAGAATCACACAGAAATTTACTGAATATTTAATCCCAAAGGAGCCAGATGTCTTCTTGTTGCATAGTGTACAAATCCCATCTAAAAGATATATCAATTCAATTCTGTGCCACCTAATAAACGCAGCAAAAAGTTGTATCGCAACAAATTGGAAGGATATAATAGCTCCGACGGTGTCGGAGTGGCTTAAGAAAGTTAGGAGGATAGGAATAATGGAGAAACTGTTACCTATAACATTAGATAGAAGGGAACAAGTTAAAGAAATCTGGATTCCATGGGAGACATATATGCAATCAGAAGAGGGTAAGAGGTTATTAGGAGAGTAGGGGGAGGGGGGAGAGAGAGAAAATACCTTAATGTGTGTCTTTTTTTTTTTTTTTTCTCCCTCCTGGGAGGGGAGGAATATGGGGATTGAATGGAATGGGAAATGGGTATAGAGATATTGGGAGGAGTTTGGGGATAAGGAGAAGTCAACAGGGGAAGATGAAAATATGTAGATAAGAGATGAAGGAATTTAAATAAACAGAAATTAGAGAGTATGAAGAAAGAAAGATGGTTTGTATGAAGTTTAAATATAAACAATTAATTAATATATTATTAATATACTATGAAGATGGCATAGATTTAATTTCTGAAAGATGAGATGTATAGAAATAGGCTATGATTTGAATATTATTATTTTTTTGGGAATAACCTATTGTTTAAGAAACCTTGTTGATAAAAATAAATAAATAAAGAATAAAAAAAATAAAAAAATTTTTTTTATGAAAGAATGGATTAGAGTATTTAGGCCATATCTGCAAAGAGTACAAAATGGATTTGACCAATAATTGCTGTAAGTTGCAAATATACATATATATACTGTATATATTGTGTCCCAAAAAATGTATACACAATTTAAATGATTATAAAGCTAAATTTGTTTACCATACAATGCACTTTCAAATTTTAAAATAAAATACATAAATGTACTTTTTATACTTATCGTCTGTTGTCAAACTAATGACCATTCTGGTCCAGGTATTGTTGATAACATGAAGCGTAGAATCACAAAAATTGAGAATAATTTTGTTTGCCATTTGGGCGCATTCTCTTTCAATGGCTACTCTTAATTCATCAACGGTTGCTGGTTTTGTAACATAAACTTTATCTTTTAGACATCCCTATGAAAAAAAAAGTCCAGTGGCATGAGGTCTGATGAACCCGGAAGGTTTTCTACTGAACCTCTTTGGCCAATCCATCTGTTTGACAGATTCTCATCAAGATAGACCCTTACATCACGATGGTAGTGTGGGGGTGCCCCATCTTGTTGGAAATAAAAGTCAACATTTCCAAAATCTTCTTGAATACATGGCATGACAGATTCCAGCAGTAAGGTCAAGTAACAGGCACCAGTTACGTTACCATAAAAACAAGAACGGTCCAATTATTCCATACGCTGACAAGTCGCACCACACCATCACTCCTGATAAATTAACATGATGTTCCTCCATAATGTGCAGATTCTGAGGTGCCCAGTCAGTGCATTTGTCGCAAGTTGATTAAACCAGGTGCTAAGTATAAAAAAGAAAATTAATGTATTTTATTTTAAAATTCATAAGTGAACTGTTTGGTAATAAATACTGACTTTATGATCACTCAAATTGTGTATACATTTTTGGGACACCTTGTATATATAAATAAAAAATTTCTTGAATACACTAAATATAGTTTGCAGTATAGTTATATATTATTTTGTTAAAGTGAGCCTGGGCCCAGATCATGTACAATCACTTTGAGGCTGGGTTCACACTTGTGCGTTGCGTTTTTGAGCTCCGGTTTCTTTGCCAAGTTCTCAATCAGTTGTTCAGTGGTTCCTTTGCGTTTTAGCTGTGGATTTGCTGACCTGGGAGAGGAGAGAGAAGTGTACAGTGGCTGACCGCGATCTTGCCGCTGTTATCATGAGGGAGAACTCCATGCCAAATTTTAAATAAAAAAACGGCATGGGTTCCCCTCCAGGAGCATACCAGGCTCTTAGGTCTGGTATGGATTTTAAGGGTAACCCCCTACACCGAAAAAACGGCGTGGGGGTCCCCCCAAAATCCATACCAGACCCACGCCCCATGCCTATATAAATCATTGCGCACCGTGCAACCGGCATTAAAGCGGCAGAGAGCGTCGTGTCAACATCTCGAGAAGAGAAGAGGGAAGAAGGCGACGAAGAAGACCGGGCCGCCGCTAGCAAAGGAGCTGGAAGAAGATAGCGGAGGCGCCCGGCAGAAGGAAGAAGGAAGAAGACTCCTGAGAGCGGGAGAAGAACCACAGAGCGCGGAGACGACACCGGAGAGCAGAAGAAGAGACCCCCGAAGTCGGTAGAAGACCCCCGGAGCTGCCTAATAAATTACTTTAAAAACCTGTGTAGTGTGTTTTTTTATTGATCTTTTTCCTCCACCAGGTGAATGGGTAGGGGTACGATGTATCCCATACTGATTCACATAGGGTGGGGGGACCGGGATCTGGGGGCCCCCTCTTATTAAAGGGGGCTCCCGGATTCCGATAACCCCTCCGCCCGCAGACCCAGAAACCAACGGCCAGGGTTGTCGGGTAGAGGCCCTTGTCCTCATCAACATGGGGGCAGGGTGCTTTGGGATGGTACGCTTCAGGAGGGGGCGCTCGCTCGTCCCCACCCCCTTTCCTGACCGGCCGGGCTGCGTGCTCGGATAAGGGTCTGGTATGGATTTTGGGGGCCCCTATTCCATTTTTTTCGGCGTAGGGGGTTCCCCTTAAAATCCATACCAGACCTAAGGGCCTGATATGCTCCTGGAGGGGAACCCATGCCGGTTTTTTATAAAAAATTTGCCGTGGAGTTCCCCCTCATGATTCATACGTACTGTGTTCAGAATGCAACACATCTGCAAATCAGATGCGTTCACATAGAACATAATGGGCAGACAATTCGCACCGCAATGCCTAGAAAACGCACAAATTTTTTAGGCAATGCGCAGTGCGAATGCATCGCACATATGTGAACCAGCTTCATTGAAATCAATGTATTTTAAAATGTTATGCGAATTGGATGCGGTGTAAGCCGCAACCAATTCGCATAGGTGTTAACGGGGCCTGAAGCAAAGCACTAGGATAAAAATAACAATCCTCCCCATACCCCCTATCTCTGATTGCTGGGTGAAAGATAAATCCCTGATTTCACTTATATTAAGCCACAGTCACATGATCAAAGATTTCTTGTTAAAGTGATTGTAAAGTCTCGTTTTTTTTTTTTATATGAAAATAACAAACATACTTACCTGCTCTGTTGCAGTGGTTTTGCACACAGCAGCCCCGATCCTCCTTTTCTTGGATCCCTCTTCGGCTCTCCTGGTCCCTCCCTCCTGTCAAAGGCCCCCACAGCAAGTAATTTGCTATGGGGCACCCGTGCTGAGTCACAGCTCCCTGTATCCATTCAAACACTGAGCTGTGACCCATCCCCACCCCCTCTTTCTTCGGATTGGCTAAATGACTTTGGTTGACAGCTGAGGGAGCCAATGACGCCGCTCCTGTGTTTCAGCCAATCAGGAGGGAGAGTCTCGGATGACTGAGACACTCAGTGACATCGCTGGACAGAGATGGGGCTCAGGTAAGTATTAGGGGGGCTGCTGCACACACAAGGTTTTTTATCTTAAAGCATAGAATGCATTAAGATAACAAACCTTCTGACTTTACAACCACTTTAAGAGTATGCAAGTAGTGTAATGTCCATAGTCTGAGCACATGTGTACTTCAGCTATAGAATTATAATGCCATTCAATGGCTCATTAAACTGTACTATCAATATTTTTTCAAAAAGGCCTTTTGAAGCTTTTGCTAACAAACATTTTATTTTTCTCTTAAGCCAGCCAAGCATGGATCGAAATTAATCCGGTTCAGCATTGACAAGCCAAATTTTGATCCATGTATGGGCAGGGGGATTGTACAGAAGTTGATCTACCGACTTCTGTAGAACAACCCAGTCTGATTTTCCCACTCAATCAGTGCCTCCGGCTATAGCCAGCTGTGCTAATCAGTGTATTCTGATGATAGGGAAGTCTCTCCATTTTCAGAATACAATAACTCAGTGGAAAGGATCAGGGGCATACCTAGAGCATTTGGCACCCGAGGCGGCTCTCATATCTGGCACCCCCCCCCCCCACTAACACCCCACTGTGCCCCCTGCATACCTCTGCATCCTTCAATATCTCTTTGTCACTACTTTGTACCCCCTCTCCACAACTGGACCCCTTTACATTACACAGCCCTCTCCCGCAGCTCTGGACCCCTTTACATTACATAGCACCCTGAACCTCTGGACTCCTTTACATTACACAGCACCCTGCATCTCTGGACCCCTTTACATTACACAACCCCCTGCACCTCTGGACCCCTTTACATTACACAACCCTCTTCACCTCTGGACCCCTTTACATTACACAACCCCCTGCACCTCTGTACCCCTTTACATTACACAACCCTCTTCACCTCTGGACCGCTTTACATTACACAACCCCCTGCACCTCTGGACCCCTTTACATTACACAACCCTCTTCACCTCTGGACCCCTTTACATTACACAACCCCCTGCACCTCTGTACCCCTTTACATTACACAGCACCCTGCACCTCTGGACCCCTTTACATTAAACAGCCCCCTGTACCTCTGGACTCCTTTACATTACACAGCACCCTGAACCTCTGGACTCCTTTACATTACACAGCACCCTGCATCTCTGGACCCCTTTACATTACACAACCCCCTGCACCTCTGGACCCCTTTACATTACACAACCCTCTTCACCTCTGGACCCCTTTACATTACACAACCCCCTGCACCTCTGTACCCCTTTACATTACACAGCACCCTGCACCTCTGGACCCCTTTACATTAAACAGCCCCCTGTACCTCTGGACTCCTTTACATTACACAGCACCCTGTACCTCTGGACTCCTTTACATTACACAGCACCCTGTACCTCTGGACTCCTTTACATTACACAGCCCCCTGCACCTCTGGACCCCTTTACATTACAGAGCACCCTGCACCTCTGGACCCTTTACATTACACAGCCCCCTGCACCTCTGGATCCCTTTACATTACACAGCCCCCCACCTTGCAGCTCTGGACCCCTGCACATTACACAGCCCCCCACAGCTCTGGACCCCCTGCACATTACCCCCCTACAGCTCTGGACCCCCTGCACATTACCCCCTACAGGTCTGGACCCCCTGCACATTACCCCCCCCTACAGCTCTGGACCCCCTGCACATTACCCCTCACACATTACCCCCCTACAGATCTGGACCCCCTGCACATTACCCCACCTACAGCTCTGGACCCCTTGCACATTACCCCCTACAGCTTTGGACCCCCTGCACATTACCCCCCCTACAGCTCTGGACCCCCTGCACATTACCCCCTACAGCTCTGGGTCCCCTGCACATTACCCTCCTACAGCTCTGGACCCCCTGCACATTACGCCTCTACAGCTCTGGACCCCCTGCACTTTTCCCCCCCCCCTCAGCTCTGGACCCCCTGCACATTACCCTCTACAGCTCTGGACCCCTGAACATTATCCCTCCCTACAGCTCTGGACCCCCTGCACATTACCCCCCACAGCTCTGGACCCCTTACACAATACCCCCCCACACAGCTCTGGACCCCGTGCACAATACCCCCCACACACACACAGCTCTGGACCCCGTGCACAATACCCCCCCCCACACACACACACACACACAGCTCTGGACCCCCTGCACATTACCCACCCCCCTACAGCTCTGGACCCCCTGCACATTACCCCCCTACAGCTCTGGACCCCCTGCACATTACCCCCCTACAGCTCTGGACCCCCTGCACATTACCTCACTACAGCTCTGGACCCCCTGCACATTACCCCCTACAGCTCTGGACCCCCTGCACATTACCCCCTACAGCTCTGGACCCCCTGCACATTACCCCCTACAGCTCTGGACCCCCTGCACATTACCCCCTACAGCTCGGGACCCCCTGCATATTACCCCCCTACAGCTCTGGACCCCCTGCAGATTACCCCCCTACAGCTCTGGACCCCCTGCACATTACCCCCCCTCAGCTCTGGACCCCCTGCACATTACCCCCCTACAGCTCTGGACCCCCTGCACATTACCTCACTACAGCTCTGGACCCCCTGCACATTACCCCCTACAGCTCTGGACCCCCTGCACATTACCCCCTACAGCTCTGGACCCCCTGCACATTACCCCCTACAGCTCTGGACCCCCTGCACATTACCCCCTACAGCTCGGGACCCCCTGCATATTACCCCCCTACAGCTCTGGACCCCCTGCAGATTACCCCCCTACAGCTCTGGACCCCCTGCACATTACCCCCCTCAGCTCTGGACCCCCTGCACATTACCCCCTTACAGCTCTGGACCTCTGAACATTACCCCCCCTACAGCTCTGGACCCCCTGCACATTACCCCCACACAGCTCTGGACCCCTTACACAATACCCCCCACACAGCTCTGGACCCCCTGCACATTACTCCCTACAGCTCTGGACCCTTTACACAATACCTCCCCCAGCTCTGGACACCCTGCACATTACCCCCCCCCCCCCCAGCTCTGGACCCCCCGCATGTTGCATAGCTCTGTATTCCTTGCTACCTTGCACTTTCCTATTCACAAGATAATGATTGGTTGCTAGGACCACCTAGCAACCAATCACCTGCTACTCATCCAGCATTTCCTGTCCTCTATTCAACGCTGCCTCACCGTCTCTCACTCTCCCTCCCCTGCTGCACAAGAGAGCGAGAGACAGTATTTTTTTTTCTCCTGCTCGCGGTGGCCGGTCCTGCGTGTCTCCTGGGTAGCGGTACAGTCCGCACCCGACTCGGGTACCCCCACGCCCTGTCACAGCTGGGCTCTCCCTGCACTGTCAGGGTTTTACGTAGCCGCTGCGCTACCATGCCACGCTGTCACTTATTCATACAGGGGACTTGGAGGACAGGGATGCCGCCCGACACCCCCCCCCTCCAGTGTGTGACACCCGGGGCGGAACGCCCCCGCCCCCTAGTTAGTACGCCACTGGAAAGGATTCTCCCATCCACATTGAGTGTGTGAATGGGAGAATCGGGTCAGTTTTTTACGTTCCACTGGCTAGTTGAACAAAAAAAAAACAGACTCATCTGTGGGATGCCTTACACATACTTGGATTTTCAAAGTATATTCACTTTGCAAGGCAAACATACATTTGCATTTGAACAATAACTTTTGTTTTTACCCCTTTAGTAATCAACCCCAATGATTTGTCAATTCACGTGATTGGCAGTTGTCTTTATTGTGTTGCTGTAACTGAAACATGGCTTAGCAAACATGAAGAGGATTTTTTATTCATGATTTACAGTGCCTTTAAAAAGTATTCATACCCCTTGAAATTTTCCACATTTTGTCATGTTACAACCAACAACGTAAATGTATTTTATTGGGATTTTATGTGATAGACCAACACAAAGTGGCACAAAATTGTGAAGTGGAAGGAAAATGATAAATGGTTTTTATTTTTTTTTACAAAAAAATGTGAAAAGTATGGTGTACATTTGTATTCAGCCCCCTTTACTCTAAAACCCCTAACTAAAATCCAATCAGAAGTCACCTAATTAGTAAATAGAGTCCACCTGTGTGTAATTTAATCTCAGTACAAGTACAGCTGTTCTGTGAAGCCCTCAGAGGTTTGTTAGAGAACCTTAGTGAACAAACAGCATCATGAAGGCCAAGGAACACACCAGACAGGTCAGGCATAAAGTTATGGAGAAGTTAACATCTCACGGAGCTCTGTTCAATAAATCATCTGAAAATGGAGAGTATGGCATAACTGCAAACCTACCAAGACATGGCCGTCCACCTAAACTGACAGGCCGGGCAAGGAGAGCATTAATCAGAGAAGCAGCCAAGGGGCCCATGGTAACTCTGGAGGAGCTGCAGAGATCCACAGCTCAGGTGGGAGAATCTGTCCACAGGACAACTAATAGTCGTGCTCTCCACAAATCTGCCCTTTATGGAAAAGTGGCAAGAAGAAAGCCATTGTTGAAAGAAAGCCATAAGAAGTCCTGTTTACAGTTTGGGAGAAGCCATGTGGGGGACACAGCAAACATGAGGAAGAAGGTGCTCTGGTTAGATAAGACCAAAATTTAACTTTTTGGCCTAAAAGGAAAACACTATGTGTGTCGGAAAACTAACACTGCACATCACCCTGAACACACCATCCCCACCGTGAAACATGGTGGTGGCAGCACCATGTTGTGGGGATGCTTTTCTTTCGCAGGGACAGGGGAGCTGGTCAGAGTTGATGGGAAGATGGATGGAGCCAAATACAGGGCAATCCTAGAAGAAAACCTGTTAGAGTCTGCAAAAGACTTGAGACTGGGATGGAGGTTCACCTTCCAGCAGGACAACGACCCTAAACATACAGCCAGAGCTACAATGGAATGGTTTAGATCAAAGCATATTCATGTGTTAGAATGGCCCAATCACAGTCCAGACCTAAATCCCATTGAGAATCTGTGACAAGACTTGAAAATTGTTGTTCACAGACGCTCTCCATCCATACTGACAGAGCTTGAGCTATTTTGCAAAGAAGAATTGGCAAAAATGTCCCTCTCTAGATGTACAAAGCTGATAGAGACATCCCCAAAAAGACTTGCAGCTGTAATTGCAGTGAAAGGCGGTTCTACAAAGTATTGACTCCGGGGGGCGCCATACAAATGTACCGCACACTTTTCACATATTTATTTGTAAAAAATGTTGAAAAACATTTATCATTTTCCTTCCACTTCACAATTATGTGACACTTTGGGGTTTATTTACTAAAACTAGAAAGAGTGCAATACCTGGTGCAGCTGTCCATGGTAGCCAATCAGCTGCTAACTTCAGCTTGTTCATTTAAGCTTTGACAAAAAAACTGGAAGCTGATTGGTTTCTATGCAGAGCTGCACCTGATTTTGCACTCTCCAGTTTTAGTAAATTAACCCCTTTGTGTTGGTCTTTTACACAAAATACCAATAAAATACATTTACGTTTTGGTTGTAACATGATAAAATGTGGAAAATGTCAAGGGGTATGAATACTTTTTCAAGGTACTCTATATTTATCCTATTATTTAGCTTTGACTTGCACTTTAAGGTTCATTTTATAATGGGGGTAGAGGCTGTTCACTTTACAATGTGTATGTTTTCTTGTCTTCTTAATTAATGAGGTGAGTGCGGTGGCGATGTGTTCAGTTTGAATATCCAACCATATGCAAGAGAAATTAAAAAATACAAAACAAGACTTTGTTGGCACGGGATCACAGGAACTGAACACAATTTCATGCCATTGACTGAACTAAGTCCACATTCATCTTACAATGTAAACAAGCGCTAATCCTTTAGCAGATTAACCTGTTTGTGTTGAGGGTCAGAAGCCACTTAAAGACTGACAGTAGCTCCTCTCTCACCAGCCAATCGGCACATTCTACACACTCCGATGTAAGATAGCATGTGAGGTCCAACTTCAGATGAACTCTAACCCCTGACACTTTCCTAAATCCATCGCCACATCTTTCCTAACATACACTATATTACCAAAAGTATTGGGGCGCCCCTGCCTTTACACACACATGAACTTTACTAGCGTCCCAGTCTTAGTCCGTAGGGTTCAGTATTGAGTTGGCCCACCCTGTGCATTTATAACAGCTTCAACTCTTCTGGGAAGGCTGCCCACAAGGTTTAGGAGTGTGTCTAAAGCCACATACACACGATCGGACTTCAAACAAACTTTTCCGTGGATTTTTGTCCGAAGGGAGTTGGCCGTGAATGCCCATAGCATACACACGCTCTGACTTTTTCAGCCAACAAACATGAACGTAGTGACGTAATTGACGTACTACGTGTTTTTTCTGCTCTTTACCGCCACCCTTTGGTCAACTTCTGCTATTGTTGGTTGATTTTAACATTGGTTCTGAGCATGCGTATTTGTACTTCGGACTAAAGTCCGATGGATTTCTCTACACATGGCAGGACTTTGCACCGTAGGACTTTTGTTGAAGAAAAGTTTGTCCGTTTGCAGAGCGAACTTTTGTCCGATGAAAACCGAAAAAGTTTGTCCGATGGAGCGTACACACGGTCGGATTTTTTTGAAAACTTGCTCATTTTGAAGTTTGTTGTCAAAAAGTCAGATCGTGTGTACGGGGCTTAAGGGAATGTTTGACCATTCTTCGAGAAGAGCATTTTTGAGGTCAGACACTGATGTTGGATAAAAAGGCCTGGATTGCAGTCTCCATTCTAATTCATTCCAAAGGTGTTCTATCGGGCTGAGGTTAGGCCAGTCAAGTTCCTCCACCCCAAACCGGCTCATCCACACTGTATTGCCAAAAGTATTGGGCCAACCCTCCAAATCATATGATGGAGGGGGGATTATGGTGTGGGGTTGTTTTTCAGGAGTTGGGCCCTTAGTTCCAGTGAAGGGAACTCTTAAGGCAGTGTTTCTCAACTCCAGTCCTCAAGGCGCCCCAACAGGTCATGTTTTCAGGATTTCCATACGATTAAGCAGCTGTTGTAACTACTAAGGCAGTGAAACTGATCAAATCACCTGTGCAAAATCACGGAAAGCCTGAAAACATGACCTGTTGGGGCGCCTTGAGGACTGGAGTTGAGAAACACTGTCTTAAGGCATCAGCATAATAAGACAGTTTGGACAATTTCATGCTCCCAACTTTGTGGGATCAGTTTGGAGATGGCCCCTTTCTGTTCCAATATGACTGCGCACCAGTGCACAAAGCAAGGTCCATAAAGACATGGATGAGCGAGTTTGGAGTGGAGGAACTTGACTGGCCTGCACAGAGTCCTGACCTTAGCCCGATAGAACACCTTTGGGATGAATTAAAGCGGAGACTGTGAACCAGGCCTTCTCGTCCACATCAGTGCCTGATCTCACAAATGCGCTTCTGGAAGAATGGTCAAACATTCCCATAGACACACTCCTAAACTTTGTGGACAGCCTTCTTACATATAGCTAGTCATGACTGTCTAATTTAAAGGTTTGTAGCAGAACAAGGTTGGCTTTGTTACTAAATGTTAATGTCTAATCTATGCCCTACTTACACTGTCCACTGCTTTACTGACACCATCCTCTGCACTACGGACACTGTCCACTGCTCTAATGATGCCAACCTCTGCCCTACTGATACCATCCTCTGCCCTACTGACACCACCCCCTGCCCTACTGACACCGTCCATTACCCTACTGACACCATCCACTGCTCCACTGACACCATCCACTGCCCTACTGACACCGTCCATTACCCTACTGACACCATCCACTGCTCCACTGACACCATCCACTGCTCTACTGACACTGTCCGCTGCCCTACTGATACCTACCACTGCCCTACTGACACCACCCCCTGCCCTACTGACACTGTTCCCTACTCTACTGACACAGTCAGTTAATACATTTTAAAATGTTTGTTTACATTTATTTTCACGAGTGTGTGTGTGTATATATATATATATATATATATATATATGTAAAGTAGTGAGTGAACAGCTTGTATAACAGTGTAAATTTGCTGTCCCCTAATAACTCAACACACAGCTATTAATGTCTAAACCGCTGGCAACAAAAGTGAGTACACCCCAAGTAAAAATATCCAAATTGGGCCCAGTTAGCCATTTTCCCACCCCAGAGTCATGTGACTCGTTAGTGTTACAAGGTCTCAGGTGTGAATGGGGAGCAGGTGTATTAAATTTGGTGTTATCGCTCTCACTCTCTTATACTGGTCACTGGAAATTCAACATGGCACCTCATGGCAAAGAACTCTCTGTGGATCTGAAAAAAAAGAATTGTTGCTCTACATAAAGATGGCCTAGGCCAGTGATGGTGAACCTTGGCACCCCAGATGTTTTGGAACTACATTTCCCATGATGCTTATGCACGCTGCAGTGTACTTGAGCATCATGGGAAATGTAGTTCCAAAACACCTGGGGTGCCAAGGTTCGCCATCACTGGCCTAGGCTATAAGAAGATTGACAAGACCCTGAAACTGAGCTGCAGCACAGTGGCCAAGACCATACAGCGGTTAAACAGGACAGGTTCCACTCAGAACAGGCCTCGCCATGGTTGACCAAAGAAGTTGAGTGCACGTGCTCAGCGTCATATCCAGAGGTTGTCTTTGGGAAATAGACGTATGAGTGCTGCCAGCATTGCTGCAGAGGTTGAAGGGGTGGGGGGTCAGCCTGTCAGTGCTCAGACCATACGCTGCACACTGCATAAAACTGGTCTGCATGGCTGTCGTCCCAGAAGGAAGCCTCTTCTAAACATGATGCACAAGAAAGCCTGCAAACAGTTTGCTGAAGACAAGCAGGCTAAGGACATGGATAACTGGAACAATGTCCTGTGGTCTGATGAGACCAAGATACATTTATTTGGTTCAGATGGTGTCATGCGTGTGTGGGCCGCAGGTCAGTGTTCCAACATGATAACGACCCCAACACACGCCTCCAAGAGGACCACTGCCTTGCTAAAGAAGCTGTGGGTAAAGGTGATGGACTCGCCAAGCATGTCTCCAGACCGAAACCCTATTGAGCATCTGTGGGGCATCCTCAAACGGAAGGTGGAGGAGCACATGGGTTTGACCTTTGGGGTGCACACACCTATGACTGATACTATTTAATAACTTTAACTGGATGTGACACCATCTGGACTGTTGGTTATTTTCAGAGCTTCCTTATTAAGTCATTATCATTGTCATTAAGTTGTTACCATTATCTGAGAATACTTTCTATTTTAGAATAAGGTAGGTGAACGTATGTATGTGCATCCTGGACACATTCTGGATTACACAGACTATCCTCTGTTTATAGATTCCCCCGGCTGTGTAATTGCTGTTATTTATTTCATTCATCCTGTGCAGAATTAATTCTCTAATACTGTAATGTGTTTGTGTTGTGTAAAGTCTTTTGTGGTTGCTGTGTTCTGGTGTAGGGAATAGACATGTGCAATTCGTTTCGTTCCAAATTTTTTTTTTTTAACGAATTTCGACAAATTAGTTGATTTGGAAATATCCGAATTAACGAAAACTCGTTTAACTAATTTTAACAAATATTCGTAAATTCGAATTATCGGAAATTCGTACATTCGGAAATTCGTACATTCGGAAATTCGTACATTCGCACATTCGTAAATGCTTAAATTCGTACAATCGTAAATTTGTAAATTCGGAAATCTGAAATAATAATTAACTAATAATAACTTAACTATTACTATTAAATTATAGGTATTGGATTTTCCTTTCAAATTTGGCTGTTAGTGAACTTAACGAATACAAATTTATCCGAAGTTACGAATTGTTTTCCGAAATAATGAATGCTGTATCTAAACGAATGGAACGTAATGAATTAATAATAATAATAAATAACAGTAATATCAATAAAAACTTTTTATTATTATTATTTATTATTAATTTGTTCCGTTCCATTTGTTTAGATGTGGTATTTGTTATTTCAGGTTATGCGTAACGTCGGATAAATTTGTATCCTTTACGTTCGCTAACAGCCAAATTTGAAAGGAAATTACAATACCTATAATTTAACAGTTATTTTTTCAGATTTTCAAATTTTCGGGTTTTCGGATTTTCGAACTTCGAATTTCCAAATTTCTGAATTTCCAAATGTAAGAATGTACGAATGTACGAATTTACAAATTTACGAATGTACGAATTTACGAATGTACGAATTGCGATCATAACGAATGACCCAAAAAACGAAAAAGAAAAAAAAACCGAATGAAACGAAAATTAAAACTAACAAATTTATTGGCAGTGCACATGTCTAGTAGGGAGCACATATACCTACTTTAATCCAAAATTGTATTTTCAGCCAATTGTCTTCACCTAAAAAAAAAAAAAAAAAAGAAGTTATGAAAATAACCATTTAACGTATAATACAAAGTGCCATTAAGCTGGCTGGTGAACAAAAATTTTTAAAATGTGACAGGTCCTCTTTCAGGGATTGTTCACACATCTACCACCATTAGTGTACTGCAATAGTATAATAATTTAGGTGTGTATATGTATATCCATGCTCTCCCAAAGACTGACCACATCATAAATGCACCCAAAGAATGAACCAAACTTTAGCATATTTGGCTTTGAAGACAAATCAATTCTGGAATCAACCGTCCAGAATGATCAGATCAGGAAGGAAGCAGCCATGGTCTTGCCAGGATAGGATGTCGTTATAATTTTTATCCATTATTTAGCATAACAAAGACACTTACATCAGGTAGGTACGTGATACACTGAAAGACATCTTATGTGTTAGAATTATTGGAATATTTATAATGTGTCGGTGCTGCTTATGATATTAGCACACTAAAAAAAATCCACCTAAGGGACAGATTTACAGTCAATGCCACACAACGAATTCATTGTTCCCTGTGGGGCTGATTACAACATTAAATTTTTGCAATACCAAATTATCTTTATATTTTTAACTTATTTGTTTTCTCCATCTCTGAGTGCCACCATAAGATCCTGATTAAACAGGAATCAGAAAGTTTTAGGCCATGTCCCCCTTTAACATTTACTGACAATCATAGGTGTGCACCCCAAATCTCAGACACACATGAACGCCACCTACTGTCACAGGAAGGGGGCTCTGGTGGTGGGAGACAGTTGATTGGGAGCATATTATGGTACACCCTAAATATGGGGGTAACGTGTTCCTGAAGTTGAACCTAGACTTTAATATAATGGGGGCATTTACATTGGCCACTGGCACCCCCTACCACCCACCTGGTGCCGCTTCTGGATAATGCTAACACACATGGGGTGGTTAGGGTGTGCCCAGGCACACCCAGCAGACCCTGTGTGCACGCCTATGCTGACAATAAGAATACAGAGCCTATTAAAGTATTCACCCCTTTGCAAGTTTTCACATTATATTGTCTTAAAACATCGATGTACAATGGGTTTATTTTTGTTTTTGACACAGACCATCTGAAATATACTCTTTCATACCAAAGTTTACACAGATTTCTGCAAAATGTTTTAAATAAATTATGATGAAAATGTAATTAATTGCATAAGTATAAACCCAGAGGTGTAACTAGAACCTTCAGGGCCCAGTGCAAGAAACCATGAAGGGCCCCCCTGACCCCCAGCTGGGGCCCTTCCCTCTGGGTCCGAGGCCCTTTACTCGTGTCGCAGGGCCCTTTATTGCGGTTCCATAGCGGGACCCTTTCACATGTTCTGTAGTGGGCCCCCTTCCTGCTGTCTTGGGGACACCCCATGGTGGGGGAACGCCAGGGCCCAGTCGCAAGGGCGACCTTTCTTACCCTGGCAGTTCTGCCACTAGTGCCAGTAGTTTTTTTTTTGTTATTTTATCTAGGGGCAGCAGGACCTAGGTCAGTCATAGTAGGTAGTCGGGTGTAATTAATACTTTGTTGACCTTCATCAGCTCTTTATCCCCTCCCCCTCTTCTGGAACTTGTACTTCGGCCTTCTCTGGATCCCCTTCCCCCATGACAGGTCCTCTGCCCCCTCCCACTGACTGGTGTATTGCTCAGGAACAGGAAGGCAGGGCCAGCTCAGTGATGGGGGTGCGATTACCAATGTCTAATCCCTTCTCCAATGACAGGTCCTCTTTACCCATCCCACTGGCCAGTGAAAGGTTCAGGAAGAGGAGGGCGGATCAGGCTCAGTGACAGGGGGCGTGGTTACCAGTCTCTAATCCCCTCCCCATGACAGGTCCTCTTTACCCCTCTTACTGATTGGTAAAAGGCTCAGGGACAGGAGCTGTGGGAGTGAAGCCGTGCGAGTTCAACTGAACTGACACGATTTCACTCCCGCCTGTCAGTCCCAATTTTGGCCGCTATTACAGAGACATCTGTGCAATGTAAATCGCGGGTCGAAATCGCAAAATGTAGTACAGAAACTACTTTTTTAAATCGGTGCAGCGCCGCAGATGCGGCGTCGTACCGATTAAGACGGTGTCAATTGCCGGAAAATGCCGTCGATTAGACATGCGATTTGACATGTAAATTCGCATGTCAAAACGCAGCAGTGTGAACCAGGGCTCAGACACAGTCCATAGTGAATTTCAAGCAATCACTTCCTCAAAGAACAAAATGTGTTATTAGTGGCCATTTTCTCAAACATATACAGGTAGTCTCCGGGTTATGAATAAGATAAGGTTTGTTCTTAACCACTTGCGGACCGCCCACCATACATGTACAGCGACCGGGGGGGGGGGCGCTCTGTGCCAGATCATGTATCTAGTATGTGATCTGACATTTCCGGGTCTATGGCACGTGCGCCCCCCCGCGCTACCTGCTTCCACTGTGATCACACACAGCGAGTGCCCAGTGGCGGGTACCGTGGACTCGATGTCTGCTGGCACCCACCGATTAGACAGTACACAGGCAGAATGGGCGTCTGCCTATGTAAACAAGGCAGATTGCCATTCTGTCAAAAGGTAAGGCATTAATCCTGTGTTTCTGCTAAGCAGGAACATGGATCTTTACCTTCACCTAGTCAAAGCACCTCCCTCACTGTGAGTAAGCAGAACCTAGGCACACATTTAACCCGTTGATCGCCCCTGATGTTAACCCCTTCCCAGCCATTGTCATTAGTACAGTGACAGTGCATATTTTTTTAGCACTGATCACTGTATTCGTCCCCAAAAAGTATCAAAAGTGTTGGTTAGTGTCAGAATCGTCCGCCGTATTATCGCAGTCCCGCTGTAAGTCGCTGATCGCCGCCATTACTAGTAAAAAAACATAAATTAAAAATAAATAAATAAAAATGTCCCATAGTTTGTAGACGCTATAGCTTTTGAGTAAACCAAACAGTATACACTTATTGGGACCAGAAATATGTAGTATTGGCCTAAATTGATGAATTTGATTTTTTTACATTTTTTTATTGGATGTGTTTTATAGCAGAAAGTAATACATTTTGGTTTGTTTTTTTCAAAATCGTCTGCCTTTTTTTGTTTGTAGCGCAAAAAATAAAAACCGCAAAGGTGATCAAATACCACCAAAATAAAGCTCTAATTGAGGGGAAAAAGAACAAAAATTTATTTGGGTACAGCGTCGCACGACCGCACAATTGTCAGTTAAAGTAACGCAATGCCATATCACAAAGAATGGCCTGGTCATGAAGGGGGGTAAATCTTCCGGAAGTCAATTAGTTAAGTTGAATTTGTATGTAAGTTGGAACAAATGCATTTTTCAAGTATAACTCCAGCCACAAAAATGACAGGAGTGAATTTCCCTTCCGAGGGGTAGATTCCCTCTCGCTTCCTGTTGTCTCTGGAGTCTGGACAGAAAGTGAGATCAAATTCTTCTAATAGGGATACAGACAGCAGTAAAAAAAAACTCACAGTGGCTCTAACCCCACACCATACAGTACTAGCCAAAAATAAAAAATAAATAAATGCAACTTGGACACATGTATGTCTTAACATATTATTTGTTTTTACCTGTCCTTGTAGATACAGATGCAAGCAAATGCTTACAAATTTTGAGTATTGTACTGATAGTGCTGAACTGCAAAAACCAGTCCCAGTACTGGATAAATTGTGGATGATTGAATGGGATCTCCGCATAGGCAGCTGATATGAGCTGTGCTAGAACACAGGTGGATTTGCTGTACAGGAACACAGTCCTGCTATCAGGGCCGCTGTTGTACCGGGCCCGGCCAGCAGGGGGGCCCCGGGCAAGCTGAACAGTTAAGTACGGTAATTAATGTTAACCACTTAAGCCCCGGACCATTTGGTAGCTAGAGGACCAGAGGTGAATTCAGAATTTTGCACTGCGCTGCTTTAACTGTAAATTGTGCGGACATGCAATGTTGTACCCAAACGAAATTTGCGTCCTTTTCTTCCCACAAATAGAGCTTTCTTTTAATGGTATTTGATTGCCTCTGCGATTTTTATTTTTTGCGATATAAACGGAAAAAGACCGAAAATTTTGAAAAAAAATGATATTTTCTACTTTTTGTTATAAGAAAAATCGAATAAACTCAATTGTAGTCATACATTCAGGCCAAAATGTATTCAGCCACATGTCTTTAGTAAAAAAAATGTCAATAAGCGTATATTTATTGGTTTGCGCAAAAGTTATAGCGTCTACAAACTAGGGTACATTTTCTGGAATTTACACAGCTTTTAATTTATGACTGCTTATCTCATTTCTTGAGGTGCTAAAATGGCAGGGCAGTACAAACCCCCCCCCAAATGACCCCATTTTGGAAAGTAGACACCCCAAGGAAATTGCTGAGAGGCATGTTGAGCCCATTGAATATTTTTTTTTTTTCCCAAGTGATTGAATAATGACAACAAAAAAAAATTACAAAAAGTTGTCACTAAATGATATATTGCTCACATATGCCATGGTTATATGTGGAATTGCACCCCAAAATACATTCTGCTGCTTCTCCTGAGTACGGGGATACCACATGTGTGGGACTTTTTAGGAGCCTAGCCACGTACGGGACCCCGGAAACCAAGCACCGCCTTCAGGATTTCTAAGGGCGCAAATTTTTGATTTCACTCCTCACTACCTATCACAGTTTTGAAGGCCATAAAATGCCAAGATGGCACAAAACCCCCCCAAATGACCCCATTTTGGAAAGTAGACACCCCAAGCTATTTGCTGAGAGGCATGTTGAGCCCATTGAATATTTTTTTTTTTTTTGTCCCAAATGATTGAATAATGACAAAAAGAAAAAAAAAAGAAAAAATGTACAAAAAGTTGTCACTAAATGATATATTGCTCACACATGCCATGGTTATATGTGGAATTGCACCCCAAAATACATTCTGCTGCTTCTCCTGAGTACGGGGATACCACATGTGTGGGACTTTTTGGGAGCCTAGCCGGGTACGGGGCCCCAAAAACCAAGCACCGCCTTCAGGCTTTCTAAGGGCGTAAATTTTTGATTTCACTCCTCACTACCTATCACAGTTTCGAAGGCTATAAAATGCCAAAATAGCACAAAATCCCCCCAAATGACCCCATTTTGGAAAGTAGACACCCCAAGCTATTTACTGAGAGGCATGTTCAGTCCATGGAATATTTTATATTTTGCCACAAGTTGCGGGAATATGACAAACTTTGTTTTTTTTGCACAAAGTTGTCACTAAATGATATATTGCTCACACATGCCATGGGCATATGTGAAATTAGACCCCAAAATACATTCTGCTGCTTCTCCTGAGTACGGGGATACCACATGTGTGGGACTTTTTGGGAGCCTAGCCACGTACGGGACCCCAAAAACCAAGCACAGCCTTCAAGGTTTCTAAGGGCATAAATTTTTGATTTCACTCCTCACTACCTATCACAGTTTTGAAGGCCATAAAATGCCAAGATAGCACAAAACCCCCCAAAATGACCCCATTTTGGAAAGTAGACACCCCAAAGAAATTGCTGAGAGGCATGTTGAGCCCATTGAATATTTTTTTTTTTTGTCCCAAGTGATTGAATAATGACAAAAAGAAAAAAAAATGTACAAAAAGTTGTCACTAAATGATATATTGCTCAAACATGCCATGGTTATATGCGGAATTGCACCCCAAAATACATTTGGTTGCTTCTCCTGAGTACGGGGATACCACATGTGTGGGACTTTTTGACAGCCTAGCCGCGTACGGGCCCCCGAAAACCAAGCACCGCCTTCAGGATTTCTAAGGGCACAAATTTTTGATTTCACTCCTCACTACCTATCACAGTTTTGAAGGCCATAAAATGCCAAAATAGCACAAAACCCCCACAAATGACCCCATTTTGGAAAGTAGACACCCCAAGCTATTTGCCGAGAGGCATGGTGAGTATTTTACAGCTCTCATTTGTTTTTGAAAATGAAGAAAGACATTTTTTTTTTTTTCTTTTTTCAATTTTTAAAACTTTGTGACAAAAAGCGAGATCTGCAAAATACTCAACATACCTCTCAGCAAATAGCTTGGGGTGTCTACTTTCCAAAATGGGGTCATTTGGGGGGGTTTTGTGCCATCTGGGCATTCCATGGCCTCCGAAACTGTGATAGGCAGTGAGGAGTGAAATCAAAAATTTACACCCATAGAAATCCTGAAGGCGGTGCTTGGTTTTCGGGGTCCTGTACGCGGCTAGGCTCCCAAAATGTCTCACACATGTGGTATCCCCGTACTCAGGAGAAGCAACAGAATGTATTTTGGGGTGCAATTCCACATATAACCATGGCATGTTTGAGCAATATATAATTTAGTGACAACTTTTTGTAATTTTTTTTTTTTCTTTTTGTCATTATTCAATCACTTGGGACAAAAAAAAAAATATTCAATGGGCTCAACATGCCTCTCAGCAAATAGCTTGAGGTGTCTACTTTCCAAAATGGGGTCATTTGGGGGGGTTTTGAACTGTCCTGGCATTTTATGCACAACATTAGGAAGCTTATGTCACACATCATCCACTCTTCTAACCACTTGAAGACAAAGCCCTTTCTGACACTTTTTGTTTACATGAAAAAAAATTTTTTTTTGCAAGAAAATTATGTTGAACCCCCAAACATTATATATATTTTTAAAGCAAAGGCCCTACAGATTAAAATAGTGGGTGTTGCATTTTTTTTTCCACACAGTATTTGCGCAGCGATTTTTCAAACTCATTTTTGGGGGGAAAAACACACTTTTTTTATTTTTAATGCACTAAAAAACACTATATTGCCCAAATGTTTGATGAAATAAAAAAGATGATCTTAGGCCGAGTACATGGATACCAAACACGACATGCTTTAAAATTGCGCACAAACGCGCAGCGGCGAGAAACTACATTCATTTTTAAAAGCATTTAAAAGCCTTTACAGGTTACCACGTTAGATTTACAGAGGAGGTCTACTGCTAAAATTACTGCCCTCGATCTGACCTTCGCGGTGATACCTCACATGCATGATGCAATTGCTATTTACATACGCCGCTAGACCGACGCTTGCGTTCGCCTTTGACCAAGAGCAGGGGGGGACAGCTGTGCTTTTTTTTTTTTTTTTTTTTTTTTTATTATTTATTTTGCTTTTTTATTTTATTTTTAAATTGTTCCTTCCATATTATTTTTTTTTTATCATTTTTATTGTTATCTCAGGGAATGTAAATATCCCCTATGATAGCAATAAGTAGTGACAGGTACTCTTTTTTTTGAAAAAAAATGGGGGGTTAGACCCTAGATCTTTCCTCTGCCCTCAAAGCATCTGACCACACCAAGATCGGTGTGATAAAATGCTTTCCCAATTTCCCAATGGCGCTGTTTATATCCGGGGGGGGCATTCCCTCCCACTGCTTGTAAAAGCAGTCCAGAGGCTAATTAGCCACTAGGATTGCTTTTACATGAAAGCCGGCCGCTGGCTGAAAAGAATGATACCCGCAGGCATCAATCTGGTATAACCATTCAAAGTCCAGCAACATACCAGTACGTTGCTGGTCCTTGTTGGACATGTATTGTAATCTTTTTTTTCATGCAGCCTGTTGGCTGAACGAAAAGAAGAGATTGATCGGTGGGTATGCCCACCATTAGAATACCTCCCTTCATCCACCCACTTCTAATGATGGGCATATATGCCGAAGCATGGGGGCATCCTCCCGCAAAAAAGTTATGCCGCGTACACACGGTCGGACTTTTCCACGGGCAAGCCTTCGTCGGAATTTCGACCGTATGTACGCGGCATAAAAGGTTATGCCGCGTACACACGGTCAAACTTTTCCACGGGCAAGCCTCCGTCGGAATTTCGACCGTATATACGCGGCATTAGGAGCAAAATCGCTCCTCCGCCCCTGCTGCCCCCATGCTTCGGCATATTTGCTCTTTTTTTAACTGTGGTGGTGAAATCACCTCCTACAGCGTTGGAGTCACGGCTTTATGTATCGTGGGAGCAAACGCTGTTGCTGTCAAGATAAATAAATCCGCGATGCAACTGAATGGTGTACCTGCTAAGCAAATGATGGTTAACATTAAAACAAAGTAACATTACAGTACAACAGTAAGACCTTACCATACCATACCTGCAAAGCAAATACCAAAACAAAACCTAGTAAAAAATAAAACATTTTTTTAACGCAACCTGTGCCTAAAATATATATATATGCCAAAGCATGGGGGCATCCTCCCGCAAAAAAGTTATGCCGCGTACACACGGTCGGACTTTTCCACGGGCAAGCCTTTGTGGAAATTTCGACCGTATGTACGCGGCATAAAAGGTTATGCCGCGTACACACAGTCGGACTTTTCCACGGGCAAGCCTCCGTCGGAATTTCGACCGTATATACGCGGCATTAGGAGCAAAATCGCTCCTCCGCCCCTGCTGCCCCCATGCTTCGGCATATATGCTCTTTTTTTAAACTGTGGTGGTGAAATCACCTCCTACAGCGTTGGAGTCACGGCTTTATGTATCGTGGGAGCAAACGCTGTTGCTGTCAAGATAAATAGATCCGCGCTGCAACTGAATGGCGTACCTGAAAACAAAAAATTACATACCTGAAAAGCAAGCATGATAAAACATTGCAGAATAGAATACAGTAAAAAAGAGCAGAACAATAGAGAGAAAATAGAGAGAGAGAGAGAACAATAAAACAACAACTATTTTTGGATTTTTTATTTTATATTTTTTTTGTGTTTTGTTTTTTACGTTTTTTTTTTTCTTTTTTACACTTTTTTTTGTAACTTTAACAACTGTAATGGTTCGGGTCTCTCAAAATGTAATGGCATCTTGGGAGACCCTGTGTAAGTGTGTCCTAGTCTGTGAAATGCTGTACCCTACGCTAAAACTTCACTTTTGAGTGGTAGCGATCAAAACATTCACCAAGGCAAAGACCAGGTTTGTCAGGACAGAGTGGACAAAAAACACGGGTGTCATGCCTAAATCCGCGCTTGCTACAGACACGACATCTTTTTTGGGGGGTTCGTTGGGTAGGGGTACTCGGGAGGGCATACGGATAATGCCTCTCATGCAGCCGGCTTACTGCATTTGGTAGGGGATGGTGAGGTGCAGAACCGCCTGGATACAGGAGTTCTGTGACTATCTCATTCTGGAATTTTAGAAGAGATAACGTCCCGCCTGAAGCTCTGTATAGCACATGAGCATTCAGCAAAGCCAATTGGAATAATGATAGAGACACTTTTTTGTACCAGCGTCTCGCCTTACGGTCAATTAGATACGGCGCCATCAACTGGTCGTTGAGGTCCACCCCTCCCATATTTTTGTTATATTCGTGGACACAGAGGGGTTTCTCCACAACACCAGTCGCCGTACGAATTTGGACTGTCGTGTCTGCATGAAGGGAGGTAAGAAGGAAAACATTCTTATTGTCCCTCCACTTCATAGCGAGCAAGTTATTACACTTCACGCAGGCTCTCTCCCCCAGCCTAAGATGGGCATCTACAAGCCGCTGGGGAAAGCCCCGGCGATTAGGTCGCACGGTGCCACATGCTCCAATCTGATGATCAAACAAGTGACTAAACAGTGGCACACTCGTGTAATAATTGTCCACATACAAGTGGTACCCCTTTCCGAATAAGGGTGACACCAAGTTCCACACTATCTTGCCAGCGCTCCCTATGTAATCCGGGCAGTTGACCGGCTCAACCTGACTATCTTTTCCCTCATAAACCATAAAGCTCCATACATAGCCTGTTGCCCTGTCACAGCACTTATAGAGCTTGACCCCGTATCTGGCACGCTTGCTGGGAAGGTACTGCTTGAAAGCCAAGCGGCCAGAAAATTTAATCAGGGACTCATCAACGCAGACAGCTTGATCGGGAATAAACAAGGCTGCAAAACGTTCGTTGAAGTGGTTTATGAGGGGCCGAATTTTATAGAGCCGGTCGTACTCAGGGTCCCCGCGTGGACGACAAAGTTCATTGTCGTTGAAGTGCATGAACCGCAAAATCTGCTCGTATCGTGTCCTGGGCATGGAGGCAGAGAACACGGGCATGTGGTCAATTGGGTGCGTGGACCAATAAGCATGCAATGACGGGAATTTATGTGTGCCCATGTTGAGGGAAAGGCCCAGAAAGGTCTTAAATTCGGAAACCGTAATTGGTTTCCAATCTTTGGCAATTTTAGGCAACTGGGGGTTAGCGGCGATGAATTGACCAGCATATAAATTAAACTGGTCCACAATAGATCTATAGAGATCTTCCGTGAAAAACAGCGAATAATAATCGATTGGCATAAAATCAGCTGTTTCCACCTGAATACCGGGTTGGGCAGTGAATGGGGGAAGTACGGGTTCTGCAGAAGTGGTGGGGACCCAATCAGGATAGGCGAATTCTGCAGGAAGGGCACTATGGGCACGACGGGCCTGCCTTTGTCTTCTTGGTGGCAGCGGGACACTACTTGTGCTTGCCACCTCGCCAGCTTGAACTGCACTTATGGGACTCGCCACGTCACCACGTGATACTGCAGTGCTGGATGTACGCCCAGGCTGTACTAGGCCGCTGGTGCTTGCCAATTCACCAGAAGGAATAGCGGCGCTTGTACTACTCTGCTCCATGATACGAGAGCCCTGCGGTTCTTGCTCCTCAACAACCTCAGAAGATCGGGATCGGGTACACCTGACCTTAGCAGGGACCTCAACTTCGTCGTCAGAGCTATCTGACGTGGGGCCGCTGACATCACTGTCTTCTACGGGAAGATATTCTGAGCCTGAATCTGACAGATACGTGACCTCCTCTTCACTATCTGTCATGCTCAGAATCTCGTAGGCCTCTTTACTAGTGTACCTTCGTCTTGCCATTTTGGGCTCTAAATTTAGGGGTACACTAGTAAGATTCACAGGAAAAAAAGCACCTGACTGTCACCAAATGTATCAAACGCTACCAAAAAAACTGTTAGCGATCGCAGGGATCAGGACTGTCTCTGCGAACGCTGCAGTTATGTGTGTTGTGTTTGGTAAGTGACAGTGATCGATCGATACTGCACTTGGGTGGGCTGGGCTGGGCTGGGCTGGGCGGAGGGGCTAAACGCAGGTACTAGCAGGTATCTGGGCTGATCCCGCTAACACTGTGTTTTTGGGAACCCTAAACCGCTGGGGACGCTAGTATAGATCTGATCAGATACTATACCACTAAGGGAGGTGTATGCTTTGCGCGTGGGTGTTAGCGTTACTGGCACTAACCTAAAGCTGCCTGGGGCGACGCAGACCCTCTCTGGCGCTAAAACCTAATTGATATCACCCGCCGGGCGATCAGGGGGTTAAACCTTTATTGGGTTATATACGGCGGGTGCCCTGATGCTATAAAAAGCAAACTAACCAACCAGTGTCACCCGTAACCTTTATATGGTGATCACTGGTGAAAGGGTTAACTAGGGGCAATCAGGGGGTTAAAACCTTTATTAGGTTAAATATGGGGGTACCCGACGCTATATAAAAACCTGACGGGTTACCTAAATAACGAAATAACTCACTGGGTAGCCAGTGTCACCAGTGACGCTTATACGGTGATCACTGGTGAAAGGGTTAACTCTAGGGGCAATCAGGGGGTTAAAATAATATATGGGGGTACCTGACGCTAATAAAAACCTGCGGCAAACCTAAAAATAATTAACTGGCTATCTAGGACACCAGCGACAAGAAAAAAGCGATCGGAAAAACGATCGCTTAGTGACGCTGGCGTTAGGGGGTGAAAGGGTTACCTGGGGGCGATCAAGGGGTTAAACCTTTATTAGGGGGGGTTAGGGGGCTACCCTGGACCTAAAGGGGCCTAAACCTAACTGCCCTGCAACTTTTTACAGTTACAAATGACACTGATTGCAGTGATCAGTAAAAAAAATGATCACTGCAAACGGTGCACTGTGACTGGGGGTACTGGGGGTGATCTGGGGGGTGATCTGGGGGTGACTGGGGGGTGATTTGTGTGCCTACGTGTACTGGTGTCAGTGGGCTGTTGGTGCACTTACTGTGAGATGTCTTCACTCCTCGCGCCGGATCGAAAAGACCGACACGAGGAGAGATGACATCACTTCCTCCTGTCTGTGTTTACATTACAGGCAGGGGAAGCTCTCTCATTCGCCGGGAGCGATCAAGAGGGGGTGGCCGGAATCGAACGGCCGTCCCCTCATGCCGGATCGCTCCTGAACACTTAACCACCGCTCACTGTACAGAAGGGGGGTCCGATCGGACCCCCCAACTATACAAAGGCGATCACGTACATATACGTGATTCTGCCTGTCGGTGCCATTCTGCTGACGTATAATTACAGTGGGCGGTCGTTAAGTGGTTAAAAAAAAAAAAAAATTCTCCAGCCATGACCGATCGTTTGCCCCCCCACCGGAAACAGTGACAGCCCCGCAGCACCAATCCTCCTCTCCCTCACTGTCGGCTTCCACATCTTTTACCGATAAGGGAAGGGGGCGCTACTCCCTGCACATACTTCTCGCCTCCACTGTGGATCCTCCACACCCTCCCCCTTGTGCAGAGCCCTGGATTGTCTGTCCCAGTGCAATGAGTGAAGGGAAAGAAGTTTCAGCAGCATGGAGAACACAGGAAGTAGAAGCAGAAGTGACAGCCTACCTGACGGGCCCCCTTCAGCTCCACCCCTGGTCCCGCCCCTAGTCCATCCTTCAGCCCCACCAGCCGCCCCTCCCAAGACCCTGCCTTGAAACAAAGTCAATATGGCCAATGCCATATTGTGCTGCAGACAGTTCCACCCATGCCACCAATGGCATAATGCTTCTGCAGTCAGCACATGCGTTATGGCATTAGCGTCATGGGTGGCACTGTCTGCAGCACATTACAGCATGGGTGGCACTGTCTCTGCAGGCAGCACATGCATTATGGGCCATAATGCATGTGCTACCTGCAGAGAATGCCGCCAATGCCATATTGTGCTGCAGACAGTGCCACCCATGCCACCAATGCCGTAATGTGCTGCAGACAGTGCCACCCATGATGCTAATGCCCTAACGCATGTGCTGCCTGCAGAGACAGTGCCACCAATGCTGCCAGAGGCATTATGCCATGGGTGGCACTGTCTGCAGCACAATATGGCATTGGCGGCATGGGTGGCACTGTCAGCAGATAGCACATGTGTTATGGCATTAGCGTCATGGGTGGCACTGTCTGCAGCACATTACGGCATTGGCGGCATCGGTGGCACTGTCTGCAGCACAATATGGCATTGGCGGCATGGGTGGCACTGTCTGCAGGTAGCACATGCGTTATGGCCCATAATGCATGTGCTGCCAGCAGAGACAGTGCCACCCATGCCGTAATGTGCTGCAGACAGTGCCACCCATGACGCTAATGCCATAATGCATGTGCTACCTGCAGAGGCATTATGCCATTGGTGGTATGGGTGGCACTGTCTGCAGCAAAATATGGCATTGGCCATATTGACTTTGTTTCAAGGCAGGGTCTGGGGAGGGACCAGGGGTGGGACTGAATGAGGGACCAGGGGCGGGATCAGGGGTGGAGCTGAAGGGGGCCCTGTCAGGTAGGCTGTATGGGGCCCCATGATTTCTATCAGAGGCCCTACATGCTATCATAGAAGTTACAGGTAAAAGTACAGGGCATACTCCCAATAGTAGTGGGCACAGAGTACAGTACAGCACTGTAATAGCCTCAGACAGTGCTCTCAATGCACAAGTTCCGTAGCCGGGATTGTTATAATAAATCTCACCAGTTCCACAAGTTTCGGGCACTTCTGGCCATGCAGTGATTTGGGATTCCACTACTCAGCAAGATGGCCACCCAACAGTTTCCAGGACCAGTGTGGAGCACAAGTGCATACCTCCCAACTTTTTTGAGATGGGAATGAAGGACATCTATTAGCAAAAGTATTTAGGCATAGGACACACCCCTACCACCTCCCCTTAAATTTATACAAAATAAATGATTACTTAAACCCAGAAGTGCTTTTTTTAACCACTACTATTCCTTAATATTGGCTTTTTAAATTTACAAATGCAGCAATTTTTTAAAATTGGATGAAAGTTTTTTTTCAAAAATGTTGGTCTTTTTTAGTTTGTTTAGCAAATAATAAAAACCGCAGAGGTGATCAAATACCACCCAAAGAAATCTCTATTTGTGGGAAGAAAATGATAAAAATTTAGTTTGGGTGCAGTGTTGGATGAACGCGCAATTGTCATTCAAAGTGCGACAGCACTGAAAGCTGAAAATTGTCCTGAGCAGGAAGGGGCGTAAGTGCCTGGTATTGGAGTGGTTAAAGTGAAACAATAAAAATGAAAAATTCCTTTAAATTTTGTGCATGGGGGGTCCCCTTAGTCTGCCTTTAAAGTGGCGCATCTGTACTGTGTATAGACCTGCTGTAGAAAAACGTTAAATTGACTCGTGGTTGCAAGCCATTGCCAGCAATACATAGAAAATAAAAAAAACTGGTGTGCCCCCCCCCCCCCCAATGCATACCAGGCCCTTTGGGTCTGGTAGGGATTTTAAGGGGAACCCCACTCCAAAATGTAAAAAAATAAAAACAGTCCACCCCAAGATCCATACCAGACCCTTATCCGAGCATGCAGCTCAGCAGGTCAGGAAAGGGGGTAACAAGCCCTGTGTAAACCACTTACTGTGCTAAGAGACCGCTCCCAGCACGGTAGCCAACAGTTACCAAAAAGCCCTTGTTCTGTTCATGTGACTGCTGTGACAGCCAATCGCATCGGTCATATGACCCAAATGCCCACCTCCGCCTCCCGGCTTTTAGAACCTTTAAAAGGCCGGGAGGTGTTCGGTGGGAAGGGGTTAAGAACAATCTCCTGTCTCTGGCATTAAGCTGCATAAAGAACGTTCTGTTCTAGCACACCTTTGCTTAGTCACAGCTAGAACTCTGCAATCAGTAGAGTCATCATGAGTGTTGTTAATTGTGGATCTCTACCTCTGACCAGGGGAAATATTGGACCTCTGCAGAGATCACTGCTTCACACAAAGAGCAAAGGTCCTGATGTGGCTGTTCCTATGTTAAAAAAAAGCTCCAGCTTATCACATTTCCTATTATCTTTTAGGAAAATGGATATGTTTTATACTTCTTTATTATTGTCAGGATTTAAAAACTGTGTACATATATATATATATATATATATATATATATATATTAGGGGTGTGGAATTTAATCGCTGCATCGGTGCATCGCTATTCGGGCGTCCCCGATGCGGCACCGATGCAGGGAAACCTATTAACCACTTAAGCCCCGGACCATTTCGGGCCATTAGGACCAGGCCTGTTTTTGGGATTCGGCACTGCGCTGCTTTAACTGTAAATTGTGCGGACATGCAATGTTGTACCCAAATGAAATTTGCGTCCTTTTCTTCCCACAAATAGAGCTTTCTTTTAATGGTATTTGATTGCCTCTGCGATTTTTATTTTTTGCGATATAAACAGAAAAAGACCGAAAATTTTGAAAAAAAAAGATATTTTCTACTTTTTGTTATAAGAAAAATCGAATAAACTCAATTTTAGTCATACATTTAGGCCAAAATGTATTTTTAGCCACATGTCTTTAGTAAAAAAAATGTCAATAAGCGTATATTTATTGGTTTGCGCAAAAGTTATAGCGTTTACAAACTAGGGTACATTTTCTGAAATTTACACAGCTTTAAATTTATGACTGCCTATCTCATTTCTTGAGGTGCTAAAATGGCAGGGCAGTACAAAACCCCCCCAAATGACCCCATTTTGGAAAGTAGACACCCCAAGGAAATTGCTGAGAGGCATGTTGAGCCCATTGAATATTTATTTTTTTTGTCCCAAGTGATTGAATAATGACAAAAAAAAAAAAAAATTACAAAAAGTTGTCACTAAATGATATATTGCTCACACATGCCATGGTTATATGTGGAATTGCACCCCAAAATACATTCTGCTGCTTCTCCTGAGTACGGGGATACCACATGTGTGGGACTTTTTAGGAGCCTAGCCACGTACGGGACCCCGGAAACCAAGCACCGCCTTCAGGATTTCTAAGGGAGCAAATTTTTGATTTCACTCCTCACTACCTATCACAGTTTCGAAGGCCATAAAATGCCAAAATAGCACAAAACCCCCCCAAATGACCCCATTTTGGAAAGTAGACACCCCAAGCTATTTACTGAGAGGCATGTTCAGTCCATGGAATATTTTATATTTTGCCACAAGTTGCGGGAATATGACAAACTTTTTTTTTTTTGCACAAAGTTGTCACTAAATGATATATTGCTCACACATGCCATGGGCATATGTGAAATTACACCCCAAAATACATTCTGCTGCTTCTCCTGAGTACGGGGATACCACATGTGTGGGACTTTTTGGGAGCCTAGCCGCGTACGGGACCCCAAAAACCAAGCACCGCCTTCAAGGTTTCAAAGGGCATAAATGTTTGATTTCACTCCTCACTACCTATCACAGTTTTGAAGGCCATAAAATGCCAAGATGGCACAAAACCCCCCCAAATGACCCCATTTTGGAAAGTAGACACCCCAAGCTATTTGCTGAGAGGCATGTTGACCCCATTGAATATTTTTTTTTTTGTCCCAAATGATTGAATAATGACAAAAAGAAAAAAAAATGTACAAAAAGTTGTCACTAAATGATATATTGCTCACACATGCCATGGTTATATGTGGAATTGCACCCCAAAATACATTCTGCTGCTTTTCCTGAGTACGGGGATACCACATGTGTGGGACTTTTTGGGAGCCTAGCCGCGTACAGGGCCCCAAAAATCAAGCACCGCCTTCAGGATTTCTAAGGGCGTAAATTTTTGATTTCACTCCTCACTACCTATCACAGTTTCGAAGGCCATAAAATGCCAAAATAGCACAAAACCCCCCCAAATTACCCCATTTTGGAAAGTAGACACCCCAAGCTATTTGCTGAGAGGCATGTTGAGTCCATGGAATATTTTATATTTTGCCACAGGTTGCGGGAATATGACAAACTTTTTTTTTTTGCACAAAGTTGTCACTAAATGATATATTGCTCACACATGCCATGGGCATATGTGAAATTACACCCCAAAATACATTCTGCTGCTTCTCCTGAGTACGGGGATACCACATGTGTGGGACTTTTTGGGAGCCTAGCCGCGTACGGGACCCCAAAAACCAAGCACCGCCTTCAAGGTTTCTAAGGGCATAAATTTTTGATTTCGCTCCTCACTACCTATCACAGTTTTGAAGGCCATAAAATGCCAAGATGGCACAAAACCCCCCCAAATGACCCCATTTTGGAAAGTATACACCCCAAGCTATTTGCTGAGAGGCATGTTGAGCCCATTGAATATTTTTTTTTTTGTCCCAAATGATTGAATAATGACAAAAAGAAAAAAAAATGTACAAAAAGTTGTCACTAAATGATATATTGCTCACACATGCCATGGTTATATGTGAAATTACACCCCAAAATACATTCTGCTGCTTCTCCTGAGTACGGGGATACCACATGTGTGGGACTTTTTGGGAGCCTAGCCGCGTACGGGACCCCAAAAACCAAGCACCGCCTTCAAGGTTTCTAAGGGCATAAATTTTTGATTTCACTCCTCACTACCTATCACAGTTTTGAAGGCCATAAAATGTCAAAATAGCCCAAAACCCCCACAAATGACCCCATTTTGGAAAGTAGACACCCCAAGCTATTTGCTGAGAGGCATGTTGAGTCCATGGAATATTTTATATTTTGCCACAGGTTGCGGGAATATGACAAACTTTTTTTTTTTTGCACAAAGTTGTCACTAAATGATATATTGCTCACACATGCCATGGGCATATGTGAAATTACACCCCAAAATACATTCTGCTGCTTCTCCTGAGTACGGGGATACCACATGTGTGGGACTTCTTGGGAGCCTAGCCGCGTACGGGACCCCAAAAACCAAGCACCGCCTTCAAGGTTTCTAAGGGCATACATTTTTGATTTCGCTCCTCACTACCTATCACAGTTTTGAAGGCCATAAAATGCCAAGATGGCACAAAACCCCCCCAAATGACCCCATTTTGGAAAGTATACACCCCAAGCTATTTGCTGAGAGGCATGTTGAGCCCATTGAATATTTTTTTTTTGTCCCAAATGATTGAATAATGACAAAAAGAAAAAAAAAATGTACAAAAAGTTGTCACTAAATGATATATTGCTCACACATGCCATGGTTATATGTGAAATTACACCCCAAAATACATTCTGCTGCTTCTCCTGAGTACGGGGATACCACATGTGTGGGACTTTTTGGGAGCCTAGCCGCGTACGGGACCCCAAAAACCAAGCACCGCCTTCAAGGTTTCTAAGGGCATAAATTTTTGATTTCACTCCTCACTACCTATCACAGTTTTGAAGGCCATAAAATGTCAAAATAGCCCAAAACCCCCACAAATGACCCCATTTTGGAAAGTAGACACCCCAAGCTATTTGCTGAGAGGCATGGTGAGTATTTTACAGCTCTCATTTGTTTTTGAAAATTAAGAAAGACATTTTTTTTTCTTTTTTTTTTTTCTTTTTTTACATTTTCAAAACTTTGTGACAAAAAGCGAGATCTGCAAAATACTCAACATACCTCTCAGCAAATAGCTTGGGGTGTCTACTTTCCAAAATGGGGTCATTTGGGGGGTTTTGTGCCATCTGGGCATTCCATGGCCTCCGAAACTGTGATAGGCAGTGAGGAGTGAAATCAAAAATTTACACCCATAGAAATCCTGAAGGCGGTGCTTGGTTTTTGGGGTCCCGTACGTGGCTAGGCTCCCAAAAAGTCCCACACATGTGGTATCCCCGTACTCAGGAGAAGCAACAGAATGTATTTTGGGGTGTAATTCCACATATGCCCATGGCATGTTTGAGCAATATATAATTTAGTGACAACTTTTTGTACATTTTTTTTTTTTTTTGGTCATTATTCAATCACTTGGGACAAAAAAAAAAATATTCAATGGGCTCAACAGGCCTCTCAGCAAATAGCTTGAGGTGTCTACTTTACAAAATGGGGTCATTTGGGGGGGTTTTGAACTGTCCTGGCATTTTATGCACAACATTAGGAAGCTTATGTCACACATCATCCACTCTTTTAACCACTTGAAGACAAAGCCCTTTCTGACACTTTTTGTTTACATGAAAAAAAATTTTTTTTTGCAAGAAAATTATGTTGAACCCCCAAACATTATATATTTTTTTAAAGCAAAGGCCCTACAGATTAAAATAGTGGGTGTTGCATTTTTTTTTTCCACACAGTATTTGCGCAGCGATTTTTCAAACTCATTTTTTGGGGGAAAAACACACTTTTTTTATTTTTAATGCACTAAAAAACACTATATTGCCCAAATGTTTGATGAAATAAAAAAGATGATCATAGGCCGAGTACATGGATACCAAACACGACATGCTTTAAAATTGCGCACAAACGCGCAGCGGCGACAAACTACATTCATTTTTAAAAGCATTTAAAAGCCTTTACAGGTTACCACGTTAGATTTACAGAGGAGGTCTACTGCTAAAATGACTGCCCTCGATCTGACCTTCGCGGTGATACCTCACATGCATGATGCAATTGCTGTTTACATATGACGCTAGACCGACGCTTGCGTTCGCCTTTGCGCAAGAGCAGGGGGGGACAGCGGTGCTTTTTTTTTTTTTTTTTTTTTTATTATTTATTTGGCTTTTTTATTTTATTTTTAAACTGTGCCTTCCATATTTTATTTTTTTACCATTTTTATCGTTATCTCAGGGAATGTAAATATCCCCTATGATAGCAATAAGTAGTGACAGGTACTCTTTTTTTGAAAAAAATTGGGGGGTTAGACCCTAGATCTTTCCTCTGCCCTCAAAGCATCTGACCACACCAAGATCGGTGTGATAAAATGCTTTCCCAATTTCCCAATGGCGCTTTTTATATCCGGGGGGGGGGACATTCCCTCCCACTGCTTGTAAAAGCAGTCTAGAGGCTAATTATCTGCTAGAATTGCTTTTACATGAAAGCCGGCCGCAGGCTGAAAAGAATGATACCAAGATGATACCTAAACCCGCAGGCATCATTCTGGTATAAACATTCAAAGTCCAGCAACATACCAGTACGTTGCTGGTCCTTGTTGGACATGTATTGTAATCTTTTTTTTCATACAGCCTATTGGCTGAACGAAAAAAAGAGATTGATTGGTGGGTATGCCCACCATTAGAATACCTCCCTTCATCCACCCACTTCTAATGATGGGCATATATGCCGAAGCATGGGGGCATCCTCCCGCAAAAAAGTTATGCCGCGTACACACGGTCGGAATTTTCCACGGGCAGGCCTCCGTCGGAATTTCGACCATATGTACGCGGCATTAGGAGCAAAATCGCTCCTCCGCCCCTGCTGCCCCCATGCTTCGGCATATATGCTCTTTTTTTTAACTGTGGTGGTGAAATCACCTCCTACAGCACTGGAGTCACGGCTTTATGTATCGTGGGAGCAAACACTGTTGCTGTCAAGATAAATAATTCCGCGCTGCAGTTGAATGGCGCACCTGAAAACAAAAAATTACATACCTGAAAAGCAAGCATGATAAAACATTGCAGAATAGAATACAGTAAAAAAGAGCAGAACAGTAGAGAGAAAATAGAGAGAGAGAGAACAATAAAACGACAACTATTTTTGTTTTTTTTATTTTATATTTTTTTTGTGTTTTGTTTTTTACGTTTTTTTTTTCTTTTTTACACTTTTTTTTGTAACTTTACAACTGTAATGGTTCGGGTCTCTCAAAATGTAATGGCATCTTGGGAGACCCTGTGTAAGTGTGTCCTTGTCTGTGAAATGCTGTACCCTACGCTAAAACTTCACTTTTGAGTGGTAGCGTTCAAAACATTCACCTTGGCAAAGACCAGGCTTGTCAGGACAGAGTGGACAAAAACTACGGGTGTCACGCCTAAATCCGCGCTTGCTACAGACACGACATCTTTTTTGGGGGTGGCTTTGGGTAGGGGTACTCGGGAGGACATATGAATAATGCCTCTCATGCAGCCGGCTTACTGCATTTGGTAGGGGATGGTGAGGTGCAGAACCGCCTGGATACAGGAGTTCTGTGACTATCTCATTCTGGAATTTTAGAAGAGATAACGTCCCGCCTGAAGCTCTGTATAGCACATGAGCGTTCAGCAAAGCCAATTGGAATAATGATAGAGACACTTTTTTGTACCAGCGTCTCGCCTTACGGTCAATTAGATACGGCGCCATCAACTGGTCGTTGAGGTCCACCCCTCCCATATTTTTGTTATATTCGTGGACACAGAGGGGTTTCTCCACAACACCAGTCGCCGTACGAATTTGGACTGTCGTGTCTGCATGAAGGGAGGTAAGAAGGAAAACATTCTTATTGTCCCTCCACTTCATAGCGAGCAAGTTATTACACTTCAAGCAGGCTCTCTCCCCCAGCCTAAGACGGGCATCTACAAGCCGCTGGGGAAAGCCCCGGCGATTAGGTCGCACGGTGCCACATGCTCCAATCTGATGATCAAACAAGTGACTAAACAGTGGCACGTTCGTGTAATAATTGTCCACATACAAGTGGTACCCCTTTCCGAATAAGGGTGACACCAAGTTCCACACTATCTTGCCAGCGCTCCCTATGTAATCCGGGCAGTTGACCGACTCAATCTGACTATCTTTTCCCTCATAAACCGTAAAGTTCACTACATAGCCTGTTGCCCTGTCACAGAACTTGTAGAGCTTGACCCCGTATCTGGCACGCTTGCTGGGAAGGTACTGCTTGAAAGACAAGCGGCCAGAAAATTTAATCAGGGACTCATCAACGCAGACAACTTGATCGGGAGTAAACAAGGCTGCAAAACGTTCGTTGAAGTGGTTTATGAGGGGCCGAATTTTATAGAGCCGGTCGTATTCAGGGTCCCCACGTGGACGACAAAGTTCATTGTCGTTGAAGTGCATGAACCGCAAAATCTGCTCGTATCGTGCCCTGGACATGGAGGCAGAGAACACGGGCATGTGGTCAATTGGGTGCGTGGACCAATAAGCACGCAATGACGGAAATTTATGTGTGCCCATGTTGAGGGAAAGGCCCAGAAAGGTCTTAAATTCGGAAACCGTAATTGGTTTCCAATTTCTGGCAATTTTAGGCAACTGGGGGTTAGCGGCGATAAATTGACCAGCATATAAATTACTCTGGTCCACAATAGATCTATAGAGATCTTCCGTGAAAAACAGCGAATAAAAATCAATTGGAATAAAATCAGCTGTTTCCACCTGAATACCGGGTTGGGCAGTGAATGGGGGAAGTACGGGTTCTGCAGAAGTGGTGGGGGCCCAATCAGGATAGGCGAATTCTGCAGGAAGGGCAGTATGGGCACGACGGGCCTGCCTTTGTCTTCTTGGTGGCAGCGGGACACTACTTGTGCTTGCCACCTCGCCAGCTTGAACTGCACTTATGGGACTCGCCACGTCACCAAGTGTTACTGCAGTGCTGGATGTACGTCCAGGCTGTACTAGGCCGCTGGTGCTTGCCAGTTCACCAGAAGGAATAGCGGTGCTAGTACTACTCTGCTCCATGATACGAGAGACCTGCGGTTCTTGCTCCTCAACAACCTCAGAAGATCGGGATCGGGTACACCTGACCTTAGCAGGGACCTCAACTTTGTCGTCAGAGCTATCTGACGTGGGGCCGCTGACGTCACTGTCTTCTACGGGAAGATATTCTGAGCCTGAATCTGACAGATACGTGACCTCCTCTTCACTATCTGTCATGCTCAGAATCTCGTAGGCCTTTTTACTAGTGTACCTTCGTCTTGCCATTTTGGGCTCTAAATTTAGGGGTACACTAGTAAGATTCACAGGAAAAAAAGCACCTGACTGTCGTCAGCAAATATATCAAACGCTACATAAAAACTGTTAGCGATCGCAGGGATCAGGCCTGTCTCTGCGAACGCTGCAGTTATGTGTGTTGTGTTTGGTAAGTGACAGTGATCGATCGATACTGCACTTGGGTGGGCTGGGCTGGGCTGGGCGGAGGGGCTAAACGCAGGCGCTAGCAGGTATCTGGGCTGATCCCGATAACACTGCGTTTTTGGGAACCCTAAACCGCTGGGGATGCTAGTATAGATCTGATCAGATACTATACCACTAAGGGGGGTGTATGCTTTGCGCGTGGGTGTTAGCGTTACTGGCACTAACCTAACACTGCCTGGGGCGACGCAGACCCTCTCTGGCGCTAAAACCTAATTGATCTCACCCGCCGGGCGATCAGGGGGGTTAAACCTTTATTGGGTTATATACGGCGGGTGCCCTGATGCTATAAAAAGCAAACTAATCAACCAGCGTCACCCGTAACCTTTATATGGTGATCACTGGTGAAAGGGTTAACTAGGGGCAATCAGGGGGTTAAAACCTTTATTAGGTTAAATATGGGGGTACCCGACGCTATATAAAAACCTGACGGGTAACCTAAATAACTTACTGGCTAACCAGTGACACCAGTGACGCTTATACGGCGATCACTGGTGAAAGGGTTAACTCTAGGGGCAATCAGGGGGTTAAAATAATATATGGGGGTACCTGACACTAATAAAAACCTGCGGCGAACCTAAAAAAAAATAACTGCCTATCTAAAACACCAGCGACACGAATACAGCGATCGGAAAAACAATCGCTTAGTGACGCTGAAGTTAGGGGGTGAAAGGGTTACCTGGGGGGTGATCAAGGGGTTAAACCTTTATTAGGGGGGGTTAGGCGGCTACCCTGGACCTAAAGGGGCCTAATCCTAACTGCCCTGCAACTTTTTACAATCACAGATGACACTAAATGCAGTGATCAGTAAAATAAATGATCACTGCAATCAGTGACACTGTGATTGGGGGCTTTGGGGTGACCTGGGGGGTGATCTGGGGGTGACTGGGGGGTGATTTGTGTGCCTATGTGTACCTACGTGTCAGTGGACTGTTGGAGCACTAACCTCTGTCTTCTCTCCTCGGCGCCGGGAACGAAAAGACCGCGGCGAGGGAGATGACATCACTTCCTCCAGCCTCTGTTTACATCACATGGCGGAGGAAGCATTTTCATTGGCCGGGAGCGATCGCGAGGGGGGGGCGGAATCGAGCGGCCGCCCCCTCATACCTGATCGCTCCCGAACACTTAACGGCCGCTCACTGCAGTGAAGGGGGGTCCGGATGACGGGGGGTCCGGATGATGGGGGACCCCCCAACTGCACAAAGGCGATCACGTAGATCTACGTGATTCTGCCTGTCGGTGCCATTCTGCCGACGTAAATCGGCGGTGGGCGGTCGTTAAGTGGTTAATCGATTACCGGCGATGTCTAGCCCCGCCCCCTCCTCCCGAGAGAGCTGTTGCCTTTTTTTATTTATTTCCTATGACGCGCTCATGTGACTGCCCGGCCCGCCTCTCTGCTTTCACGTCTCACGTCTCTCCTGGCGTCAGAGACGTGAAAGCAGAGAGGAGAGAGGGCAGTCACATGAGCGCAGCATGTACACAGCACTGTTCCACCGCCGGATTCTGTTCCCTCTGTCTCTCGGCTATCGGAACGAAGCCCCCCCCCCCCAGCCCTGTACATTGCCGCTCCCTCCTACTCACGAATGCAAATTCTTCTAATACCGCCCCGCCTCTCCAGCGCCGCTCACGCCTACTGTTTTTTCACGAATGCTAATGAGCAGAGGGCTGGAGAGGCGGGGCGGTATTAGGAGCATTTGCATTCATGAGGAACAGTAGGAGGGAGCGGCAATGTACAGGGCTGAGGGTGCGGAGTTCCGATAGTAGCTGAGAGACAGGGGGGAACAGAATCCGGCGGGGGGGACTATTCTCGGTACAACAGGTATTCTTTTTTTATACTTACCTACTGATCTCCTGTAGCATGTCCGCAGTCTGACCATCTCCTGTAGCATGTCCGCAGTCTGACCATCTCCTGTAGCATGTCCGCAGTCTGACCATCTCATGTAGCATGTCCGCAGTCTGACCATCTCATGTAGCATGTCCGCAGTCTGACCATCTCATGTAGCATGTCCGCAGTCTGACCATCTCATGTAGCATGTCCGCAGTCTGACCATTTCATGGAGCATGTCCGCAGTCACTGACCATCTCCTGTAGCATGTCCGCAGTCACTGACCATCTCCTGTAGCATGTCCGCAGTCACTGACCATCTCATGTAGCATGTCCGCAGTCACTGACCATCTCCTGTAGCATGTCCGCAGTCTCTGACCATCTCATGTAGCATGTCCGCAGCCACTGACCATCTCCTGTAGCATGTCCGCAGTCTGACCATCTCCTGTAGCATGTCCGCAGTCGCTGATCATCTGTAGCATCTCCTGTACTATGTACAAGTTGTTGTCTGCTTTTTTTAGACTTTTCTACATGCAGGGAGTGTTGTCTTTTTTTTAAAAGAACAGATATAATTAAAAAAATGGAGTTCTCCTGACTGCTTAAATTTTTTTGGTGAAAACCATGCGCAGTTGCGCTGTAATCGTGATGCATCGTAATGCATCACGGAATCGAATCGAATCGTTGACCTGATAATCGTAATCGAATCGAATCGTGAGGCCAGTGAAGATGCGCACCTCTAATATATATATATATATATATATATATATATTCATATATATTCTTTTTATTTTTTTCGTTTTAGTCAGTTTCATAGGGAATTTTTATTGTATGTAATCCAGCAAGCAGATGGAGATCTAGTTGTCTTTTTAGGTCATCAAAGTGTAAACCCACAACGGTAAAATCTGTTTGTATATGCAGTAAAGCATGCTTGTTATACTCACTGTGGAACCTAAGGGGTTAATCCTCTGCATTGTGTAAAAAGGCTGTTTGATCCTGTCTTCTCTGATCCTCCCCTTCTTCCACAGTCCCCAAACCATCCTCTGATAGTACAGAGCCTATTGCACATGCTCAGTTTAGTGTGTATTACTAGAGAGTTTTTTTGTCTTGGAAGAGTGCATGTGAGCAGCACAGGGCCAATAATCACTGTCCAGACAGAGGGTTAGGGGTTCCGCAGCCTCATAGGACAATCAGGGGATAATAGAAACTCCTCCTACAAGCTTTAACCAGACACTGATAGAAGTCACAGGACTGCTATATACTGCTGATGAGAAAAGGTATTTTGCAGTTTATATTTACTAAAACTATTTCCATGTTCTTCTGTGTACTGTGGGAGGCCCGATATAGTGAATGTAGGGTGCTGGGTGTAGTAACACTTTGGGGGTTATTTACTAAAGGCAAATCCACTTTGCACTACAAGTGCAAACTACAAGTGCAAAGTGCACTTGAAATTGCACTGAAAGTGCACTTGGAAGTGCAGTCGCTGTAGATCCGAGGGGGACATGCAAGGAAAATAAAAAACAGCATTTTAGCTTGCACATGATTGGATGATAAAATCAGCTTGGTTCAGACTGGGAGGAAGTGGTATATGACGAAAGCACTCAAGCGGAGTGTGGGACGTTTCGTTACATTGGTGGCAGCAGTGGGATGCTTCCTGCAGTCTGGGACATCCAAACCTCCACCTGGATCCAATAAGCAGACTTTGGTCACCCCAGCAAAGATATGGACCTGGCATCAGAGTTCCCGGGGCTGCTGCAGCTCGTCCTTTCAACATACACCAGGACTGTGTCTGAGGATGAATACCTGGAGCTTAGGCAGCTGATTCGGGTGGAGCTCTGGATTGGAGCCCTCCAGCTCGCTGGTATAAAACAGGGCAAGTGCTTTTCAACCCCAGAACAACGGGCCAGTGACCAACGGGCATTGCGGATGGCATTCCTGGGAGAGCGGCCCCAGGAGCAATGAGTGACTGAGTTGGACAGGCTGGTCCAGCAGGAGATAGAGCTGGACAATCATTATCGGACTCTGCAATGGCACGCAGAGCAGGGATATTTAGGGGAGACAACAGAATGCTCTCTGGATGGGTTATGACTGGCGGCCCTGGAGTGCTGTGAGAGAGCCTTACAGATTGTTTGGTGTTTGGCGATGAAGGGGAACCTACCCTTGAGGACCTGCGAGAATACAGAGAGGCTATGCCTGGTCTTGCAGGGGTCTCAGAGCTTAAACCTGATCTAGACTATTTGCTAAGGAAGGAACAGCATCTGGAAAGGGCATACAGGAAACTGCTAGAACGCGTTCAGCAGCATGCCAGAGAATCGGCAGTGAAAACTCCGGAGATTGCCATCCCCAAACCAGAAGTGCTGGCAACAGGGTAGAGTGCTACCAAACTCTGCCCAGCAGCGGCAACAACTGTGGAGTTCCAGGGAGCTGGGGCAGTTGGCTCTCATCTCTCCAGCCACAGATTACAGAATTTAGGGACCTAATGGACTGTTCAGAGGATGTTATAGATTATGCATCACCTGCTCAAGTACTGGCAGCAGGACAGAGTACTGCAGACCCTGCTCTACACCCGTGGCAGTTTAAGAGGCCCGAGGTGAGCAGGTGATGGTTCCTCTTTCCCAGTGAATTTCAGAGATGCAGGGAGGAGAAGCAGCCATTTCCCTTCCCGAACAAGGGTTCGTGCACCTGGGAGACAATACCAGTGAAAGGGAGTTCCAACAGCAGACGGCGCCCCAGAATGATGACACCAACCCAGCTGAAGTGCTGGCAACCGGGCAGAGTGCTACCAACATCTGCCCAGCACCGGCAACAACTGTGGAGATCCAGCGAGTCGGGACAGTCGGCCCCTCTCTTCAGCGACAAGCTGATGTAGTGAATCTGCTGCTCCCAGCTGAATCACTGGCAACAGGGCAGAGCGCCGCTGGCCTCTGCCTAGCACCTACAGTGTCTCTACAGCTTCAGGAAGCTGGGGCAATCGGCCCCTCTGCCCAGCAGCAGACTGAGCCCCGGAATGTTAAAAACCACCCAGCTGAAGCGCTGGCAGCCGGACAGAGTGTAAATGACCTCTGCCCCACACCTACTGGTGTCAACTGTTCCTTGCAGCCTAGATTGGAGATCATGTGTACTGACTATGTGAGTTAACTTTGCCCGACTAACACATGTCCAGACCAGGTGGAGCTCTGGGACCTTGTTTGTCACATTTCTCCCCCATCAAAGGTTGACTGACTCACCCGAGACAGGGGCTTTTGGAAGGGACTGAATACTAGCCTCTTGCCTTGCGATCATGGGCCCTGGCATTTGGGGGAATGGTGCTCTTTGTGAGCTGTATGCCTGGGGACCCCTGAGGTGGTGTTACTTTGGATTCAGGTCCATGTCCCCCCAAGACACACAGACTCTGGGAACCCTGTATATGCCATATTAGAAAGAGTGACTGATTCATACTGTTGGGACATATACTGTAAGGAGATGCTAATGTCATCACCTCCAGCCACCTGTCGGTCTCTTGTCTTCTATAATGTAAATGAGTCTAGTGTGGCTTCTCTGTCACCCATTGTTTCTTGTGCAAATTGATCTACTGTGTGAAGCTTGGTGACAACAAGTCTGACCTGTAGTGATATTCTGATTTATCATACAATGACCAGGCTGCTTTAAGGGATTAGTTAATTAGCTCATGTTAATTTGTGTTCTGGTTACCTCCTCTTTAACTGTATATAAGGCTTTTATTCTAGTTCTAATAGACAGTTCATGTTCAGCAATCAGCAAGAATCATCTTGCTTGATGTTGATAGCGGTTGGAATATCTGATATCTAGGTTCAGACTGGGAGGAAGTGGTATATGACGAAAGCACTCAAGCGGAGTGTGGGACGTTTCGTTACATACCTCATTTCAGATCTACCCCTCAGATTTACAGCGACTGCACTTCCAAGTGCACTTTCAGTGCAATTTCAAGTGCACTTTGCACTTGTAGTTTGCACTTGTAATGCAAAGTGGATTTGCCTTTCGAAAATAACCCCCCTTTAACATTACTTTTCAGTGCTGACAGAAGCCCATTGTTATCTCCAATCAGTGATCAAAACAGTGACTTCTCTTTTATCACACATCTGGGTCCAAGGTTTAGACAAACATAATTATAAACCAAGCTGCAATGCTGTGTTGCATAACCCATTGTGCTCTGGGAATCCTTTGTTATGTATTAATTGTTTATTTGTGAAACACAGATAACATTAAATAAACAAAGATAAAATAAAGATAAAAATGGGGTTATTTCTACAGCACAAAAAAAAGAGAAACAATAACTCTGGAAGAAAAGTTGCAGTAGCTAAACTAAATTAGATAAATCCTCCACAAGTCCAATAACAAAATAACAAAATGAGTAAAGAATTTCTAGCAGTGCTCACAAAAATCCATAAAGGTCACTAATCATCCCAAAAGTAAAAACATAAGAAATAAATTCACTTCTATTGTAATAATGTTGTAAAAGTTACAAAGGTGTCTAGCAGTGCCACACAGGAATAGGTGTAATAAAGTCACTCACTCGCTGTGGTCCATTTCTCGATCAAGTAGGTTTAGTTTTGCAGCTGAATACACAGTGGTACTAGTAATCTTCCTATCACAGCCAAGTGGAATTCATTCAAATTGGTGCAGAGTACACATTCCTGGGGAATTTCTTTCTTTTTCAAATATTTTATTAAAGATTGCACAATACAATTCTTATAAGTTATACAAGATTTTGAAATTAAGTAGATAAGTGTAGATGGAACTTTTATCTTCTCTACAATTTTTGTACATAAATATGAAATAAAAGAAAATCCATTCCTGGGGAATTTCTAAAATAAAGTTGACCACAAAACTATCAATGTTTCCCCTATACAATTGCACAAAGGATAGGACATTCTATCACACAGCAATGAAAAATAGGTTGGTTCTCTAATGTTTGTTTATTGTTTTGTTTTTTTTGCCTTCCTTTGGATAAACTGTGGGTATATGATTGTATTCATGTATACAGTACATACATATATATATATATACGGGGTTACCGCCGTTTAAGGATATTCCCTTTCCGAACACACAGCAGCTACTGACACTCCAGTGAGGCGAACCAGATCCATAAGAATAATTCTCCCTCAATAACGAGACAAACGCTCTGTCTTGAGGTTTCCAGCAGGTCTAACAATCTTTATTGAGAAAGCAGGCTCTTATATACACCAAAAGTATACTGCATTAACCTAATGAACAATGACCCAACTCCACCCACAACATCACACAATGGTTATATAACGAGCCCCAAATACACATTATTCTGACATCACTTAGCAGACAGCAGGTGAGTTCATTAACTAATCCCTTTACAGCTTAAATGACTAATATGCATGACCTTTACGTTTCCCAGACTGGCTGTCTGCTAACTTACAATACACATTATCATAAATATACCTTCACACAATTACAGAGTTAATTATCACAATCCACAATGAAAAGATCTTTAGAAGTTAGCCTGGACTCAATTTACATTACACAGGCAGCCAGGTGGTTGGAGGTGATGACATTAACATCTTTCGATTAACCCGTTTTCAGAATCAACAACCAGTAAATAGTTATTTTACTTATATCCTGGGAGATATTGTGGATAAACATTACAGACCCATTTTAAAGCAATCCAAGACATATTCTGAATGTCCGTTAGTTTCTGGCACATACTTTCTAAGAGCTTCTGGGTTCCACGGGCCCTCCCATTTTATATTTTATATATATATATGTAGCGCTACCCCCAGTTAAGAGAGCCGCTGATATTGATTTGGGCCCTGTAGTGCACTGCTGTCAACCCCTGGCAATCGGCTCTAACCTCCCGTGGCACAGCTGGTGATAGAGGGATAGGACCGCGTGACCGCAACTGTTGGTGACGCAGTCCTATAACAAACATACACAGAATATACTTTAAAACTCCTATTAAAGTAAGCGGAACTGACACCAAATGTACTTTACCCAGATATTTTACTGAGGCTAATGGGCAAGTAATAAACAACAGTATAACAAGTTGCAGATCCCTGCAATAAACAGTAATAAAGATAAACAGAGTAATCAGAATAATTAAGTATTGCTATGCAACTCTAGCGCTGTCCTTTTACAGCTACTTCCCCTCATGGGTAGACTAACACCCAGCAATGTCTACCTATGCAGTCAGGCCTGACGGATCTAAATGGAAGTTCAGTGAAACAATATTTGCTAGCAATCTCTCGGTGGTGCACTTGAAGAACAACTTTGTAATCCCAACGAATAGTAAAGATAAAGTATCTGTCTTTAAACAGCTCTCACCACCTGGACAAGTCCAAGTCCCTTTCCTCCATCGATTCGTCTAGGAACAGGAATCCACCGACATCCAAGTCTTCAATCCTTCTGGTGTACTGCAGCAAGGAGGATTAGATGTCTCTAAGGCTCTGCTAGGCTGGCAGAGGGCTCTTTGGAAAGGAGCACACGGCCCGGGCTTCAGGCCTTGTGCACACAGCAGTTCAGCACAGACATCCTCTTGCTAGGAGAGGGGGGTCCAAAGAGACCGACCAAAACTCCGCCTCCCCTTTATAAAGTCTGCCCCAGCAGTCTCTGTTCTGGAGCAATGCACCCTGGGTGCTGCAAGATGTACTGGGAGATGTAGTCTCTCTCTCCTCTGCTTTCACTTCCATAATGTCTCTTTACTTCCTCCCGACTCACCTCTCACTTGGAACTTCTTGTCTCTCTGCATTAAAGGGGAACACCCCGCTACACACTCCCCCCACTTGAACTCTTTGGTCCCCAAAGATAAACTTCAACAAATACTGTTTACCATTTTGGACAATGTCGAGCATGATGTTGGCATAGGGAATTCCCACCAAAACTTTGGGATGGAACTATCTTGCCCACAGGTCACACTACCATGAGTGGCCTGCCTAACTGTGCCAGAGAGTGAGCTGGGGTTGCCCTCCACCAAATGGACGGTGGAAGGATCAGGTTGTTCAACACTTCTCCTAGCCGTTACAACAGAGTCCTCTGAGCTCGTCCCCATTTGGGGGTAAGTTAGTTTCTTGGGAGGCCTGATGACTCTGCGAGCCCTCTGCTCTCTTGGTGCTTCTGACTCTGGCACCACAGGCTCTTCTTCAGGAGTAAGTTCAGGTAACATTGCTGGTTCTGGAACCTCTGATTCAGAAGTCAACTGACGTATGGAATCTCTAGAGTCCTCCTCTGCGCAAGTGTCGGGAACATCTTCCCAGTAATCAGCTGAGGGACTGAAGGGTATGAATTCAGTAGCCTCCGGATTCAGCGTTGCATCTGGGGTATCCCCTCCATTTGGGAGATCTATGGCGGACATTCCCAGAGTCGAGGGAGGCCACAGCCAGTCCAGTTCTCCACCTTCTTCTGTACTCAATTGGGAGGCCTCCCCATCTTTGGCTCGAGAGGTCTGGGACCGAGTGTTCGGCCTAGGAATATCCAGGATAGAGGCCGGTTCAGGGGAGTCTCTCACTGGAGGTATTCTGACTGCCTCAGCAAGTGGGAGCAGGTGGTTCCGATGCCACGTCTTCAGTGGACCCACCTTTCCTTCTGGCTTTAGTTTGTAGACAGGCAAACCGGGCAACTTCCTACAGACAACATAGGGCTCAGATCTCCACCTGTCGGCAAGCTTGTGTTTTCCAGGGACCCCCAGATTGCGTAGAAGTACTCGGTCCCCGGGCTGCAGATCTTGCACTCGAACCTTCAGATCAAAATTTCTCTTGTTGCGGGCCCCCCTTTGATCCGAAGCCGCCTGGGCTTGTTCATAGGCCACCTGCAAGCTACGTCTAAGTCTGTCCACGTATCCCTTGTGGGATGTAGCTGAGGTATTGTCTATAGAAGTGCCAAAGGCCAGGTCCACAGGTAGCCTTGCTTCTCTCCCAAACATAAGTCGATAAGGGGAGTAGCCAGTGGCGTCACTTGTGGTACAGTTATAGGCATGTACTAGGGCTGATATGTGCTGACTCCAGTGTTGCTTCTTCTCTGTTTCTAAGGTTCCCAACATGTTGAGCAGGGTCCGGTTAAATCTCTCCGGCTGAGCATCTCCTTGTGGGTGGTAAGGCGTGGTTCTGGTCTTCTTTATTCCTAATGAATCCAAAAGTCTTCGGATCAACCGACTCTCAAAGTCCCTTCCTTGATCTGAGTGGGTTCTCTGTGGTAGTCCGTAATGGACAAAATACTTCTCCATAAGTATCTTGGCCACGGTGGATGCCTTCTGGTCTTTGGTTGGGAAAGCTTGAGCATAGCGGGTGAAATGGTTGGTTATTACCAGAACATTCCCCAATCCACTCAGGTCGGGTTCGAGGCAGAGAAAGTCAATGCATACCAGATCCATTGGGCCTTGACTCTGTAAATGGCCCATTGGGGCAGCTTGATGGGGTAGGGTCTTTCTCTGAATGCATCGTGCACAGGAATGGCAATACTCCTCTACTTCTGCCCTCATGCAGGGCCAATAGAACCGATTTCTGACAAGCTGGAAGGTCCTTTCTGCCCCTAGGTGACCATGATGGTCATGCAGGGCAATTAGTACAGTCTCTCGGTGCTTCTCTGGAAGAAATAACTGCCACTTATCTTCTGAGTCATCAGAGGGGCCCCTTCGGTAGACCACTCCCTGATGTACCTGTAGCCTGTCCAATTCCTTCCTCAACAGGCGAGCCTCCTTTGAGGGGTGATGTAGGAATTTGTTGGGATCCTGATTCTCCAGGGCTTCGAGGACCAATCTCCCCATGGGGTCTTCCAATTGGTCACACCTCAACTCCTTCTTGGACAGTCTCGGTAGGTTGTCTTCCTCCAGTTGAGTTACCCCACAATAATGTTTGGGGACTCCTACCATGGTAACCCCTATTTCTTCTGCTCTGGAGCCTCCTCTGGCTTGGAATTCAGCCCCTTGACAAAGGGCCCGCACCCCGTCCGGTGCCACTTGGGTCCAATCTTCCCAGTCATTTGTCGTGGCATGAGACCTCCGGGACAGGGCATCTGCATCCCTATTTCCGGCTCCTGGTCTGTACTTCAGACTGAAGTTGAATCCAGACAATGCGGCCAACCACCTGTGTCCGGTGGCATCTAGTTTCGCGGTGGTGAAGAGGTAGGTCAGGGGGTTGTTGTCTGTCTTCACAGTAAACTCTGCCCCATACAAGTAGTCTTTTAGCTTGTCTACTACCGCCCATTTGAGGGCCAGGAATTCCAGCTTATGAGTGGGGTAATTCTTTTCTGAGGGGGTCAGGCTCCTGCTCACATAGGCCACTGGTCGCAGTTGTCCTTCATGTTCTTGGTAGAGTACACCACCTAGACCCTCATGGCTGGCATCCACATGTAATTCATAAGGTCTGGTAGGGTCGGCGTAGGCCAGGACTGGGGCAGTGGTTAAGCTCCTCTTCAGAGCATGAAAGGCCTCTTCACACCTTGGGTTCCACTGATCTTGAACTGACTCACCAGGCCTCCTGGGCCCTGAGTCATCCTCTTCCCCTTCTGCCTTTAGCAATTCATTCAACGGGCGGGCAATCCGAGCAAACCCCTCCACAAACCTCCTATAATAGGAGCAGAACCCCAGGAAGGATCTGAGCTCTGTTACTGTGGTGGGTCGTGGCCAGGAAGTGACTGCTTCCAACTTCTCAGGATCTGTGGCCACCCCTTCTTCAGACACTATGTGCCCCAGATAGTTCACAGAAGACTGGTAGAACCGACACTTCTCGGGGGAAAGCTTAAGTCCCTCTTCGCTGAGTCTTCTCAATACTTTCTCCAACCTGGCTTCATGTTCTTCCAAGGTTCTTCCAAAGACAATAACATCGTCCAAGTACACAAGGACTTCTATAAGATTCATGTCTCCAACAGTATTCTCCATAAGGCGTTGAAAGGTAGCAGGAGCTCCAGACAGACCCTGAGGCATCCTATTGAATTCGAAGAATCCCACCGGGGTTATGAAGGCTGTCTTCTCCCTGTCTTCTGGGTGCATAGGGATTTGATAGTACCCACTCTTGAGGTCCATCACACTGAACCATTTGGCTCCAGACAAACTTTGTAGGGCATCTTCTATCCTTGGCGTGGTGTATTGGTCAGGGATGGTTCTCCTGTTGAGAGTCCTGTAATCGATACAAAGCCTCAACGACCCATTCTTCTTTCTGACCACCACGATTGGGGAGGCATAGGGACTTCTAGACTCCCGGATCACACCAGTCTTCTTTAGTTCTACAAGTTGTTCCCTCAGATCCTCCAGATCTGCCAGGGGGACCCGCCTGACCCTCTCTCGGAAGGGCTTATCTTCTTGGAGGCGGATCCGATGGGTGGCACTTCTTGCACACCCCACATCGAATTCATCTTCGGAAAAGATCTTCTCCCACCTGGACAGCTGGGCCTTGGCTCTTTCTTTCCAAGCCCTGGGTAGGTTCGGGTTTTCCACGGACAGTTTCTCCCAAACATCTCCTCCGTCACCCGTCCCCTTGACTTCGGACCAAGTGACCGGGGCAGCAGGGCTCACCTGACCAAGCAACACTCTGGCAGGGATCTCCATGGGTCCTCCCGTAGTGTTCCTAACACTCACCGGAACTCTGCCATGGGCCTTCTTCAGGGCCTTGAACGGAATCACTTCTGGTATCACTTCCAGGCCTGAGGACTCTTCCCTTGGGTCTGATTCCAGCATGACAAAGGGGCCAGGTTGTTCCCACGAAAGCTTCACAGTGGCCCTAAGACAGGTTACTTCTCCGGGCTGTAGCACTACTCCTTCTCTGCCAAGTCTCCACACCTTCCCTATCCCCTCTCCCGGGGTCTTCTGCTCTAAGACCAGTCGTTGGTAGGCCGTCTTTAGCATGGGATGGATTTTGGTGGCTGAATGGTCTCTCTCTTTCACTAGAGGGGTCAGGAGTCTCCTGACTAGATCCGTGTTTGTCCCAATGATCAGGGAAATCTTGCTGGCTCCAGGCGGCCGGGGACACACAACTGCCAGGGTGTCAAACACTTCAGCCTTCCCAGCCACGGATGGGTCGAAAGTCATCTTTATGGGCAGGTACCCATCATAAGGGAAACTCTGGGTTCCAAGTCCCCATATCTCCAGCTCTTCTATCTTCTGGATAGGCAGATGACTCAAGTGCCTATCATAGAAGTCCCGGTATAGTAAAGTCACCTGTGCTCCGGTGTCCAAAAGAGCTTTAGTATAGACTCCTTCCACTTGAATGGGCACAGTAGGAGACGGGCCCACCAGTTCCTTTGGGTATGGCCGGACTGGGGTCACCTCTTTTTTTTGGCTTTCGACCCTTGCCCTGCTCCTTTTGGACTTTAATTTTTCCTGAGCCTGGCATGCATTGACTTTCTCCCTCTCAATGGGGGCACAAACCCGCTGAGGGATGTTATTGTTCCTTTTAGGTGGATGTTCCTTCTTTGGGGTGCTGTACTTCCACTGAGGGGTCTTGCCCCCTCCCTCTGGAGTACATCTTGGTGGGGGTGTACTATACCTCCTCCTAGGAGTTTTGTCTCCTCCATTCTTGGCCTTTTTTTTTAGTTTGGAGCGCACTGAAGATGATGGGCACCCGGTTGACTCCTTCACCGGGGCCCTTTGGAGTTTCCCGCCGGCTTGCAATTATCTGTTCTCTTCTTCTTTGGGCTGGAGCATACGTTTGCAAAGTGGCCACTCCCTCCGCAGTTATAGCAAATCACCTCTTCTCGGTCCTGTAGGGAGGCCGGTGCTGAGGTGTTCGGGAACAACTCCTTTCTTGGGCTTGGTTTCTCTCGTCTTCTCTGATCTTTCTCCATCAAAGAGGTCAGCATCTCCAACACTTGGGCCATTTGCGATTTCAGAGTGTCAACCTCCGCTTCTCTTTCTGGGCTCTTGACCGAATGTACCAACACTGGTACAGGTGTGACATTCGCCTTGGCCACCTGCTGATCTTCCTCCAGCGCCTCTTCGTCCCTAATAATTTTTATTAGATCAGAGTAGGTTAGTGACATTCCTCCTCCTGAGGTTTTCAGGTGCAGCCAGACCGGGTCTGAGCGCCGCGCTCCCCTCATGATCTGCTTCATGCGTGCTTCATCTGCATCTTTGGGCAGCATTCCCTTCTTCAGTACAATCTTGCATAACTGCCTGTTCAGCCTTCTAACATATTCTGACTAGGGATGAGCTTCGTGTTCGAGTCGAACATACGTTCGACTCGAACATCGGCTGTTCGATCGTTCGACGAAGATCGAACGATTTGGGCCGTTCGCGCCAAATTCGAGTGACGCGAACGGCCCACAATGCACTACGCCATCGCAGTGTCATCCAGGCGCTGTGATTGGCCAAGCATGCACTGTGACCCCGCATGCTTGGCCAATCACAGCGCCGGCAGCGAGGAGAGCAATGATTGGCCACAGGCAGGATGCCTGTGGCCAATTATTGCTGAGGGTGTTTAGTACACGCCCCACACTATAAAAGGCCGCCAGCACGGCGGCCTAGTGTAGTGTGTTCCGGAGCAGGGATAGAGCAGCATAGGCAGGGACAGTGACTTTTATTTCTTTCTTGCTTAACCTGGATTCCTTTAGTTTAGGGAAAGAGAAGGATAGGTAGGGAGAGTGTCAGTGTGTTTTGTGCTTGTGCTATAGTGTGCTTAAAAAAAACATTTTTTCTAGGGACAGAAAACTGTAGGTAGGGAGAGTGTCAGTTTCTTTCACTGTGCAAGTCCTTGTTTCTAGGGACCTGGAAGGACAGTGAGTGAATTCTCCTTGTGCTATATTGTGCTTAAAAAAAACATTTTTTCTAGGGACAGAAAACTGTAGGTAGGGAGAGTGTCAGTTTCTTTCACTGTGCAAGTCCTTGTTTCCAGGGACCTGGAAGGACAGTGAGTGAATTCTCCTTGTGCTATATTGTGCTTAAAAAAAACATTTTTTTCTAGGGACAGAAAACTGTAGGTAGGGAGAGTGTCAGTTTCTTTCACTGTGCAAGTCCTTGTTTCTAGGGACCTGGAAGGACAGTGAGTGAATTCTCCTTGTGCTATATTGTGCTTAAAAAAAACATTTTTTCTAGGGACAGAAAACTGTAGGTAGGGAGAGTGTCAGTTTCTTTCACTGTGCAAGTCCTTGTTTCCAGGGACCTGGAAGGACAGTGAGTGAATTCTCCTTGTGCTATATTGTGCTTAAAAAAAACATTTTTTCTAGGGACAGAAAACTGTAGGTAGGGAGAGTGTCAGTTTCTTTCACTGTGCAAGTCCTTGTTTCCAGGGACCTGGAAGGACAGTGAGTGAATTCTCCTTGTGCTATAGTGTGCTTAAAAAAAACATTTTTTCTAGGGACAGAAAACTGTAGGTAGGGAGAGTGTCAGTTTCTTTCACTGTGCAAGTCCTTGTTTCTAGGGACCTGGAAGGACAGTGAGTGAATTCTCCTTGTGCTATATTGTGCTTAAAAAAAACATTTTTTCTAGGGACAGAAAACTGTAGGTAGGGAGAGTGTCAGTTTCTTTCACTGTGCAAGTCCTTGTTTCCAGGGACCTGGAAGGACAGTGAGTGAATTCTCCTTGTGCTATATTGTGCTTAAAAAAAACATTTTTTCTAGGGACAGAAAACTGTAGGTAGGGAGAGTGTCAGTTTCTTTCACTGTGCAAGTCCTTGTTTCTAGGGACCTGGAAGGACAGTGAGTGAATTCTCCTTGTGCTATATTGTGCTTAAAAAAAACATTTTTTCTAGGGACAGAAAACTGTAGGTAGGGAGAGTGTCAGTTTCTTTCACTGTGCAAGTCCTTGTTTCCAGGGACCTGGAAGGACAGTGAGTGAATTCTCCTTGTGCTATATTGTGCTTAAAAAAAACATTTTTTCTAGGGACAGAAAACTGTAGGTAGGGAGAGTGTCAGTTTCTTTCACTGTGCAAGTCCTTGTTTCTAGGGACCTGGAAGGACAGTGAGTGAATTCTCCTTGTGCTATATTGTGCTTAAAAAAAACATTTTTTCTAGGGACAGAAAACTGTAGGTAGGGAGAGTGTCAGTTTCTTTCACTGTGCAAGTCCTTGTTTCTAGGGACCTGGAAGGACAGTGAGTGAATTCTCCTTGTGCTATATTGTGCTTAAAAAAAACATTTTTTCTAGGGACAGAAAACTGTAGGTAGGGAGAGTGTCAGTTTCTTTCACTGTGCAAGTCCTTGTTTCCAGGGACCTGGAAGGACAGTGAGTGAATTCTCCTTGTGCTATATTGTGCTTAAAAAAAACATTTTTTCTAGGGACAGAAAACTGTAGGTAGGGAGAGTGTCAGTTTCTTTCACTGTGCAAGTCCTTGTTTCCAGGGACCTGGAAGGACAGTGAGTGAATTCTCCTTGTGCTATATTGTGCTTAAAAAAAACATTTTTTCTAGGGACAGAAAACTGTAGGTAGGGAGAGTGTCAGTATCTTTCACTGTGCAAGTCCTTGTTTCCAGGGACCTGGAAGGACAGTGAGTGAATTCTCCTTGTGCTATATTGTGCTTAAAAAAAACATTTTTTCTAGGGACAGAAAACTGTAGGTAGGGAGAGTGTCAGTTTCTTTCACTGTGCAAGTCCTTGTTTCTAGGGACTGGGAAGGACAGTGAGTGAATTCTCCTTGTGCTATAGTGTGCTTAAAAAAAACATTTTTTCTAGGGACAGAAAACTGTAGGTAGGGAGAGTGTCAGTTTCTTTCACTGTGCAAGTCCTTGTTTCCAGGGACCTGGAAGGACAGTGAGTGAATTCTCCTTGTGCTATATTGTGCTTAAAAAAAACATTTTTTCTAGGGACAGAAAACTGTAGGTAGGGAGAGTGTCAGTTTCTTTCACTGTGCAAGTCCTTGTTTCCAGGGACCTGGAAGGACAGTGAGTGAATTCTCCTTGTGCTATATTGTGCTTAAAAAAAACATTTTTTCTAGGGACAGAAAACTGTAGGTAGGGAGAGTGTCAGTTTCTTTCACTGTGCAAGTCCTTGTTTCCAGGGACCTGGAAGGACAGTGAGTGAATTCTCCTTGTGCTATATTGTGCTTAAAAAAAACATTTTTTCTAGGGACAGAAAACTGTAGGTAGGGAGAGTGTCAGTTTCTTTCACTGTGCAAGTCCTTGTTTCTAGGGACTGGGAAGGACAGTGAGTGAATTCTCCTTGTGCTATAGTGTGCTTAAAAAAAACATTTTTTCTAGGGACAGAAAACTGTAGGTAGGGAGAGTGTCAGTTTCTTTCACTGTGCAAGTCCTTGTTTCCAGGGACCTGGAAGGACAGTGAGTGAATTCTCCTTGTGCTATATTGTGCTTAAAAAAAACATTTTTTCTAGGGACAGAAAACTGTAGGTAGGGAGAGTGTCAGTTTCTTTCACTGTGCAAGTCCTTGTTTCTAGGGACCTGGAAGGACAGTGAGTGAATTCTCCTTGTGCTATATTGTGCTTAAAAAAAACATTTTTTCTAGGGACAGAAAACTGTAGGTAGGGAGAGTGTCAGTTTCTTTCACTGTGCAAGTCCTTGTTTCTAGGGACCTGGAAGGACAGTGAGTGAATTCTCCTTGTGCTATATTGTGCTTAAAAAAAACATTTTTTCTAGGGACAGAAAACTGTAGGTAGGGAGAGTGTCAGTTTCTTTCACTGTGCAAGTCCTTGTTTCCAGGGACCTGGAAGGACAGTGAGTGAATTCTCCTTGTGCTATATTGTGCTTAAAAAAAACATTTTTTCTAGGGACAGAAAACTGTAGGTAGGGAGAGTGTCAGTTTCTTTCACTGTGCAAGTCCTTGTTTCTAGGGACATGGAAGGACAGTGAATGAATTCTCCTTGTGCTATATTGTGCTTAAAAAAAACATTTTTTCTAGGGACAGAAAACTGTAGGTAGGGAGAGTGTCAGTTTCTTTCACTGTGCAAGTCCTTGTTTCCAGGGACCTGGAAGGACAGTGAGTGAATGCTCCTTGTGCTATAGTGTGCTTAAAAAAAACATTTTTTCTAGGGACAGAAAACTCTAGGTAGGGAGAGTGTCAGTTTCTTTCACTGTGCAAGTCCTTGTTTCCAGGGACCTGGAAGGACAGTGAGTGAATTCTCCTTGTGCTATATTGTGCTTAAAAAAAACATTTTTTCTAGGGACAGAAAACTGTAGGTAGGGAGAGTGTCAGTTTCTTTCACTGTGCAAGTCCTTGTTTCTAGGGACCTGGAAGGACAGTGAGTGAATTCTCCTTGTGCTATATTGTGCTTAAAAAAAACATTTTTTCTAGGGACAGAAAACTGTAGGTAGGGAGAGTGTCAGTTTCTTTCACTGTGCAAGTCCTTGTTTCCAGGGACCTGGAAGGACAGTGAGTGAATTCTCCTTGTGCTATATTGTGCTTAAAAAAAACATTTTTTCTAGGGACAGAAAACTGTAGGTAGGGAGAGTGTCTGTATCTTTCACTGTGCAAGTCCTTGTTTCCAGGGACCTGGAAGGACAGTGAGTGAATTCTCCTTGTGCTATATTGTGCTTAAAAAAAACATTTTTTCTAGGGACAGAAAACTGTAGGTAGGGAGAGTGTCAGTTTCTTTCACTGTGCAAGTCCTTGTTTCTAGGGACTGGGAAGGACAGTGAGTGAATTCTCCTTGTGCTATAGTGTGCTTAAAAAAAACATTTTTTCTAGGGACAGAAAACTGTAGGTAGGGAGAGTGTCAGTTTCTTTCACTGTGCAAGTCCTTGTTTCCAGGGACCTGGAAGGACAGTGAGTGAATTCTCCTTGTGCTATATTGTGCTTAAAAAAAACATTTTTTCTAGGGACAGAAAACTGTAGGTAGGGAGAGTGTCAGTTTCTTTCACTGTGCAAGTCCTTGTTTCTAGGGACCTGGAAGGACAGTGAGTGAATTCTCCTTGTGCTATATTGTGCTTAAAAAAAACATTTTTTCTAGGGACAGAAAACTGTAGGTAGGGAGAGTGTCAGTTTCTTTCACTGTGCAAGTCCTTGTTTCTAGGGACCTGGAAGGACAGTGAGTGAATTCTCCTTGTGCTATATTGTGCTTAAAAAAAACATTTTTTCTAGGGACAGAAAACTGTAGGTAGGGAGAGTGTCAGTTTCTTTCACTGTGCAAGTCCTTGTTTCCAGGGACCTGGAAGGACAGTGAGTGAATTCTCCTTGTGCTATATTGTGCTTAAAAAAAACATTTTTTCTAGGGACAGAAAACTGTAGGTAGGGAGAGTGTCAGTTTCTTTCACTGTGCAAGTCCTTGTTTCTAGGGACCTGGAAGGACAGTGAGTGAATTCTCCTTGTGCTATATTGTGCTTAAAAAAAACATTTTTTCTAGGGACAGAAAACTGTAGGTAGGGAGAGTGTCAGTTTCTTTCACTGTGCAAGTCCTTGTTTCCAGGGACCTGGAAGGACAGTGAGTGAATTCTCCTTGTGCTATATTGTGCTTAAAAAAAACATTTTTTCTAGGGACAGAAAACTGTAGGTAGGGAGAGTGTCAGTTTCTTTCACTGTGCAAGTCCTTGTTTCTAGGGACCTGGAAGGACAGTGAGTGAATTCTCCTTGTGCTATATTGTGCTTAAAAAAAACATTTTTTCTAGGGACAGAAAACTGTAGGTAGGGAGAGTGTCAGTTTCTTTCACTGTGCAAGTCCTTGTTTCCAGGGACCTGGAAGGACAGTGAGTGAATTCTCCTTGTGCTATATTGTGCTTAAAAAAAACATTTTTTCTAGGGACAGAAAACTGTAGGTAGGGAGAGTGTCAGTTTCTTTCACTGTGCAAGTCCTTGTTTCCAGGGACCTGGAAGGACAGTGAGTGAATTCTCCTTGTGCTATATTGTGCTTAAAAAAAACATTTTTTCTAGGGACAGAAAACTGTAGGTAGGGAGAGTGTCAGTTTCTTTCACTGTGCAAGTCCTTGTTTCCAGGGACCTGGAAGGACAGTGAGTGAATTCTCCTTGTGCTATATTGTGCTTAAAAAAAACATTTTTTCTAGGGACAGAAAACTGTAGGTAGGGAGAGTGTCAGTATCTTTCACTGTGCAAGTCCTTGTTTCCAGGGACCTGGAAGGACAGTGAGTGAATTCTCCTTGTGCTATATTGTGCTTAAAAAAAACATTTTTTCTAGGGACAGAAAACTGTAGGTAGGGAGAGTGTCAGTTTCTTTCACTGTGCAAGTCCTTGTTTCTAGGGACTGGGAAGGACAGTGAGTGAATTCTCCTTGTGCTATAGTGTGCTTAAAAAAAACATTTTTTCTAGGGACAGAAAACTGTAGGTAGGGAGAGTGTCAGTTTCTTTCACTGTGCAAGTCCTTGTTTCCAGGGACCTGGAAGGACAGTGAGTGAATTCTCCTTGTGCTATATTGTGCTTAAAAAAAACATTTTTTCTAGGGACAGAAAACTGTAGGTAGGGAGAGTGTCAGTTTCTTTCACTGTGCAAGTCCTTGTTTCCAGGGACCTGGAAGGACAGTGAGTGAATTCTCCTTGTGCTATATTGTGCTTAAAAAAAACATTTTTTCTAGGGACAGAAAACTGTAGGTAGGGAGAGTGTCAGTTTCTTTCACTGTGCAAGTCCTTGTTTCCAGGGACCTGGAAGGACAGTGAGTGAATTCTCCTTGTGCTATATTGTGCTTAAAAAAAACATTTTTTCTAGGGACAGAAAACTGTAGGTAGGGAGAGTGTCAGTTTCTTTCACTGTGCAAGTCCTTGTTTCTAGGGACTGGGAAGGACAGTGAGTGAATTCTCCTTGTGCTATAGTGTGCTTAAAAAAAACATTTTTTCTAGGGACAGAAAACTGTAGGTAGGGAGAGTGTCAGTTTCTTTCACTGTGCAAGTCCTTGTTTCCAGGGACCTGGAAGGACAGTGAGTGAATTCTCCTTGTGCTATATTGTGCTTAAAAAAAACATTTTTTCTAGGGACAGAAAACTGTAGGTAGGGAGAGTGTCAGTTTCTTTCACTGTGCAAGTCCTTGTTTCTAGGGACCTGGAAGGACAGTGAGTGAATTCTCCTTGTGCTATATTGTGCTTAAAAAAAACATTTTTTCTAGGGACAGAAAACTGTAGGTAGGGAGAGTGTCAGTTTCTTTCACTGTGCAAGTCCTTGTTTCTAGGGACCTGGAAGGACAGTGAGTGAATTCTCCTTGTGCTATATTGTGCTTAAAAAAAACATTTTTTCTAGGGACAGAAAACTGTAGGTAGGGAGAGTGTCAGTTTCTTTCACTGTGCAAGTCCTTGTTTCCAGGGACCTGGAAGGACAGTGAGTGAATTCTCCTTGTGCTATATTGTGCTTAAAAAAAACATTTTTTCTAGGGACAGAAAACTGTAGGTAGGGAGAGTGTCAGTTTCTTTCACTGTGCAAGTCCTTGTTTCTAGGGACCTGGAAGGACAGTGAGTGAATTCTCCTTGTGCTATATTGTGCTTAAAAAAAACATTTTTTCTAGGGACAGAAAACTGTAGGTAGGGAGAGTGTCAGTTTCTTTCACTGTGCAAGTCCTTGTTTCCAGGGACCTGGAAGGACAGTGAGTGAATGCTCCTTGTGCTATAGTGTGCTTAAAAAAAACATTTTTTCTAGGGACAGAAAACTCTAGGTAGGGAGAGTGTCAGTTTCTTTCACTGTGCAAGTCCTTGTTTCCAGGGACCTGGAAGGACAGTGAGTGAATTCTCCTTGTGCTATATTGTGCTTAAAAAAAACATTTTTTCTAGGGACAGAAAACTGTAGGTAGGGAGAGTGTCAGTTTCTTTCACTGTGCAAGTCCTTGTTTCTAGGGACCTGGAAGGACAGTGAGTGAATTCTCCTTGTGCTATATTGTGCTTAAAAAAAACATTTTTTCTAGGGACAGAAAACTGTAGGTAGGGAGAGTGTCAGTTTATTTCACTGTGCAAGTCCTTGTTTCCAGGGACCTGGAAGGACAGTGAGTGAATTCTCCTTGTGCTATATTGTGCTTAAAAAAAACATTTTTTCTAGGGACAGAAAACTGTAGGTAGGGAGAGTGTCTGTATCTTTCACTGTGCAAGTCCTTGTTTCCAGGGACCTGGAAGGACAGTGAGTGAATTCTCCTTGTGCTATATTGTGCTTAAAAAAAACATTTTTTCTAGGGACAGAAAACTGTAGGTAGGGAGAGTGTCAGTTTCTTTCACTGTGCAAGTCCTTGTTTCTAGGGACTGGGAAGGACAGTGAGTGAATTCTCCTTGTGCTATAGTGTGCTTAAAAAAAACATTTTTTCTAGGGACAGAAAACTGTAGGTAGGGAGAGTGTCAGTTTCTTTCACTGTGCAAGTCCTTGTTTCCAGGGACCTGGAAGGACAGTGAGTGAATTCTCCTTGTGCTATATTGTGCTTAAAAAAAACATTTTTTCTAGGGACAGAAAACTGTAGGTAGGGAGAGTGTCAGTTTCTTTCACTGTGCAAGTCCTTGTTTCTAGGGACCTGGAAGGACAGTGAGTGAATTCTCCTTGTGCTATATTGTGCTTAAAAAAAACATTTTTTCTAGGGACAGAAAACTGTAGGTAGGGAGAGTGTCAGTTTCTTTCACTGTGCAAGTCCTTGTTTCTAGGGACCTGGAAGGACAGTGAGTGAATTCTCCTTGTGCTATATTGTGCTTAAAAAAAACATTTTTTCTAGGGACAGAAAACTGTAGGTAGGGAGAGTGTCAGTTTCTTTCACTGTGCAAGTCCTTGTTTCCAGGGACCTGGAAGGACAGTGAGTGAATTCTCCTTGTGCTATATTGTGCTTAAAAAAAACATTTTTTCTAGGGACAGAAAACTGTAGGTAGGGAGAGTGTCAGTTTCTTTCACTGTGCAAGTCCTTGTTTCTAGGGACCTGGAAGGACAGTGAGTGAATTCTCCTTGTGCTATATTGTGCTTAAAAAAAACATTTTTTCTAGGGACAGAAAACTGTAGGTAGGGAGAGTGTCAGTTTCTTTCACTGTGCAAGTCCTTGTTTCCAGGGACCTGGAAGGACAGTGAGTGAATGCTCCTTGTGCTATAGTGTGCTTAAAAAAAACATTTTTTCTAGGGACAGAAAACTCTAGGTAGGGAGAGTGTCAGTTTCTTTCACTGTGCAAGTCCTTGTTTCCAGGGACCTGGAAGGACAGTGAGTGAATTCTCCTTGTGCTATATTGTGCTTAAAAAAAACATTTTTTCTAGGGACAGAAAACTGTAGGTAGGGAGAGTGTCAGTTTCTTTCACTGTGCAAGTCCTTGTTTCCAGGGACCTGGAAGGACAGTGAGTGAATTCTCCTTGTGCTATATTGTGCTTAAAAAAACATTTTTTCTAGGGACAGAAAACTGTAGGTAGGGAGAGTGTCAGTATCTTTCACTGTGCAAGTCCTTGTTTCCAGGGACCTGGAAGGACAGTGAGTGAATTCTCCTTGTGCTATATTGTGCTTAAAAAAAACATTTTTTCTAGGGACAGAAAACTGTAGGTAGGGAGAGTGTCAGTTTCTTTCACTGTGCAAGTCCTTGTTTCTAGGGACTGGGAAGGACAGTGAGTGAATTCTCCTTGTGCTATAGTGTGCTTAAAAAAAACATTTTTTCTAGGGACAGAAAACTGTAGGTAGGGAGAGTGTCAGTTTCTTTCACTGTGCAAGTCCTTGTTTCCAGGGACCTGGAAGGACAGTGAGTGAATTCTCCTTGTGCTATATTGTGCTTAAAAAAACATTTTTTCTAGGGACAGAAAACTGTAGGTAGGGAGAGTGTCAGTTTCTTTCACTGTGCAAGTCCTTGTTTCCAGGGACCTGGAAGGACAGTGAGTGAATTCTCCTTGTGCTATATTGTGCTTAAAAAAAACATTTTTTCTATGGACAGAAAACTGTAGGTAGGGAGAGTGTCAGTTTCTTTCACTGTGCAAGTCCTTGTTTCCAGGGACCTGGAAGGACAGTGAGTGAATTCTCCTTGTGCTATATTGTGCTTAAAAAAAACATTTTTTCTAGGGACAGAAAACTGTAGGTAGGGAGAGTGTCAGTTTCTTTCACTGTGCAAGTCCTTGTTTCTAGGGACCTGGAAGGACAGTGAGTGAATTCTCCTTGTGCTATATTGTGCTTAAAAAAAACATTTTTTCTAGGGACAGAAAACTGTAGGTAGGGAGAGTGTCAGTTTCTTTCACTGTGCAAGTCCTTGTTTCCAGGGACCTGGAAGGACAGTGAGTGAATGCTCCTTGTGCTATAGTGTGCTTAAAAAAAACATTTTTTCTAGGGACAGAAAACTCTAGGTAGGGAGAGTGTCAGTTTCTTTCACTGTGCAAGTCCTTGTTTCCAGGGACCTGGAAGGACAGTGAGTGAATTCTCCTTGTGCTATATTGTGCTTAAAAAAAACATTTTTTCTAGGGACAGAAAACTGTAGGTAGGGAGAGTGTCAGTTTCTTTCACTGTGCAAGTCCTTGTTTCCAGGGACCTGGAAGGACAGTGAGTGAATTCTCCTTGTGCTATATTGTGCTTAAAAAAACATTTTTTCTAGGGACAGAAAACTGTAGGTAGGGAGAGTGTCAGTATCTTTCACTGTGCAAGTCCTTGTTTCCAGGGACCTGGAAGGACAGTGAGTGAATTCTCCTTGTGCTATATTGTGCTTAAAAAAAACATTTTTTCTAGGGACAGAAAACTGTAGGTAGGGAGAGTGTCAGTTTCTTTCACTGTGCAAGTCCTTGTTTCTAGGGACTGGGAAGGACAGTGAGTGAATTCTCCTTGTGCTATAGTGTGCTTAAAAAAAACATTTTTTCTAGGGACAGAAAACTGTAGGTAGGGAGAGTGTCAGTTTCTTTCACTGTGCAAGTCCTTGTTTCCAGGGACCTGGAAGGACAGTGAGTGAATTCTCCTTGTGCTATATTGTGCTTAAAAAAAACATTTTTTCTAGGGACAGAAAACTGTAGGTAGGGAGAGTGTCAGTTTCTTTCACTGTGCAAGTCCTTGTTTCCAGGGACCTGGAAGGACAGTGAGTGAATTCTCCTTGTGCTATATTGTGCTTAAAAAAAACATTTTTTCTATGGACAGAAAACTGTAGGTAGGGAGAGTGTCAGTTTCTTTCACTGTGCAAGTCCTTGTTTCCAGGGACCTGGAAGGACAGTGAGTGAATTCTCCTTGTGCTATATTGTGCTTAAAAAAAACATTTTTTCTAGGGACAGAAAACTGTAGGTAGGGAGAGTGTCAGTTTCTTTCACTGTGCAAGTCCTTGTTTCTAGGGACTGGGAAGGACAGTGAGTGAATTCTCCTTGTGCTATAGTGTGCTTAAAAAAAACATTTTTTCTAGGGACAGAAAACTGTAGGTAGGGAGAGTGTCAGTTTCTTTCACTGTGCAAGTCCTTGTTTCCAGGGACCTGGAAGGACAGTGAGTGAATTCTCCTTGTGCTATATTGTGCTTAAAAAAAACATTTTTTCTAGGGACAGAAAACTGTAGGTAGGGAGAGTGTCAGTTTCTTTCACTGTGCAAGTCCTTGTTTCTAGGGACCTGGAAGGACAGTGAGTGAATTCTCCTTGTGCTATATTGTGCTTAAAAAAAACATTTTTTCTAGGGACAGAAAACTGTAGGTAGGGAGAGTGTCAGTTTCTTTCACTGTGCAAGTCCTTGTTTCCAGGGACCTGGAAGGACAGTGAGTGAATGCTCCTTGTGCTATAGTGTGCTTAAAAAAAACATTTTTTCTAGGGACAGAAAACTGTAGGTAGGGAGAGTGTCAGTTTCTTTCACTGTGCAAGTCCTTGTTTCTAGGGACCTGGAAGGACAGTGAGTGAATTCTCCTTGTGCTATATTGTGCTTAAAAAAAACATTTTTTCTAGGGACAGAAAACTGTAGGTAGGGAGAGTGTCAGTTTCTTTCACTGTGCAAGTCCTTGTTTCCAGGGACCTGGAAGGACAGTGAGTGAATGCTCCTTGTGCTATAGTGTGCTTAAAAAAAACATTTTTTCTAGGGACAGAAAACTCTAGGTAGGGAGAGTGTCAGTTTCTTTCACTGTGCAAGTCCTTGTTTCCAGGGACCTGGAAGGACAGTGAGTGAATTCTCCTTGTGCTATAGTGTGCTTAAAAAAAACATTTTTTCTAGGGACAGAAAACTGTACATAGGGAGAGTGTCAGTTTCTTTCACTGTGCAAGTCCTTGTTTCCAGGGACCTGGAAGGACAGTGAGTGAATTCTCCTTGTGCTATATTGTGCTTAAAAAAAACATTTTTTCTAGGGACAGAAAACTGTAGGTAGGGAGAGTGTCAGTTTCTTTCACTGTGCAAGTCCTTGTTTCCAGGGACCTGGAAGGACAGTGAGTGAATTCTCCTTGTGCTATATTGTGCTTAAAAAAAACATTTTTTCTAGGGACAGAAAACTGTAGGTAGGGAGAGTGTCAGTTTCTTTCACTGTGCAAGTCCTTGTTTCTAGGGACTGGGAAGGACAGTGAGTGAATTCTCCTTGTGCTATAGTGTGCTTAAAAAAAACATTTTTTCTAGGGACAGAAAACTGTAGGTAGGGAGAGTGTCAGTTTCTTTCACTGTGCAAGTCCTTGTTTCCAGGGACCTGGAAGGACAGTGAGTGAATTCTCCTTGTGCTATAGTGTGCTTAAAAAAAACATTTTTTCTAGGGACAGAAAACTGTAGGTAGGGAGAGTGTCAGTTTCTTTCACTGTGCAAGTCCTTGTTTCTAGGGACCTGGAAGGACAGTGAGTGAATTCTCCTTGTGCTATATTGTGCTTAAAAAAAACATTTTTTTTAGGGACAGAAAACTGTAGGTAGGGAGAGTGTCAGTTTCTTTCACTGTGCAAGTCCTTGTTTCCAGGGACCTGGAAGGACAGTGAGTGAATGCTCCTTGTGCTATAGTGTGCTTAAAAAAAACATTTTTTCTAGGGACAGAAAACTCTAGGTAGGGAGAGTGTCAGTTTCTTTCACTGTGCAAGTCCTTGTTTCCAGGGACCTGGAAGGACAGTGAGTGAATGCTCCTTGTGCTATAGTGTGCTTAAAAAAAACATTTTTTCTAGGGACAGAAAACTGTAGGTAGGGAGAGTGTCAGTTTCTTTCACTGTGCAAGTCCTTGTTTCTAGGGACCTGGAAGGACAGTGAGTGAATTCTCCTTGTGCTATATTGTGCTTAAAAAAAACATTTTTTCTAGGGACAGAAAACTGTAGGTAGGGAGAGTGTCAGTTTCTTTCACTGTGCAAGTCCTTGTTTCCAGGGACCTGGAAGGACAGTGAGTGAATTCTCCTTGTGCTATATTGTGCTTAAAAAAAACATTTTTTCTAGGGACAGAAAACTGTAGGTAGGGAGAGTGTCAGTTTCTTTCACTGTGCAAGTCCTTGTTTCTAGGGACCTGGAAGGACAGTGAGTGAATTCTCCTTGTGCTATATTGTGCTTAAAAAAAACATTTTTTCTAGGGACAGAAAACTGTAGGTAGGGAGAGTGTCAGTTTCTTTCACTGTGCAAGTCCTTGTTTCCAGGGACCTGGAAGGACAGTGAGTGAATGCTCCTTGTGCTATAGTGTGCTTAAAAAAAACATTTTTTCTAGGGACAGAAAACTCTAGGTAGGGAGAGTGTCAGTTTCTTTCACTGTGCAAGTCCTTGTTTCCAGGGACCTGGAAGGACAGTGAGTGAATTCTCCTTGTGCTATAGTGTGCTTAAAAAAAACATTTTTTCTAGGGACAGAAAACTGTACATAGGGAGAGTGTCAGTTTCTTTCACTGTGCAAGTCCTTGTTTCCAGGGACCTGGAAGGACAGTGAGTGAATTCTCCTTGTGCTATATTGTGCTTAAAAAAAACATTTTTTCTAGGGACAGAAAACTGTAGGTAGGGAGAGTGTCAGTTTCTTTCACTGTGCAAGTCCTTGTTTCTAGGGACCTGGAAGGACAGTGAGTGAATTCTCCTTGTGCTATATTGTGCTTAAAAAAAACATTTTTTCTAGGGACAGAAAACTGTAGGTAGGGAGAGTGTCAGTTTCTTTCACTGTGCAAGTCCTTGTTTCTAGGGACCTGGAAGGACAGTGAGTGAATTCTCCTTGTGCTATATTGTGCTTAAAAAAAACATTTTTTCTAGGGACAGAAAACTGTAGGTAGGGAGAGTGTCAGTTTCTTTCACTGTGCAAGTCCTTGTTTCCAGGGACCTGGAAGGACAGTGAGTGAATTCTCCTTGTGCTATATTGTGCTTAAAAAAAACATTTTTTCTAGGGACAGAAAACTGTAGGTAGGGAGAGTGTCAGTTTCTTTCACTGTGCAAGTCCTTGTTTCTAGGGACCTGGAAGGACAGTGAGTGAATTCTCCTTGTGCTATATTGTGCTTAAAAAAAACATTTTTTCTAGGGACAGAAAACTGTAGGTAGGGAGAGTGTCAGTTTCTTTCACTGTGCAAGTCCTTGTTTCCAGGGACCTGGAAGGACAGTGAGTGAATGCTCCTTGTGCTATAGTGTGCTTAAAAAAAACATTTTTTCTAGGGACAGAAAACTCTAGGTAGGGAGAGTGTCAGTTTCTTTCACTGTGCAAGTCCTTGTTTCCAGGGACCTGGAAGGACAGTGAGTGAATTCTCCTTGTGCTATATTGTGCTTAAAAAAACATTTTTTCTAGGGACAGAAAACTGTAGGTAGGGAGAGTGTCAGTTTCTTTCACTGTGCAAGTCCTTGTTTCTAGGGACCTGGAAGGACAGTGAGTGAATTCTCCTTGTGCTATATTGTGCTTAAAAAAAACATTTTTTCTAGGGACAGAAAACTGTAGGTAGGGAGAGTGTCAGTTTCTTTCACTGTGCAAGTCCTTGTTTCCAGGGACCTGGAAGGACAGTGAGTGAATTCTCCTTGTGCTATATTGTGCTTAAAAAAAACATTTTTTCTAGGGACAGAAAACTGTAGGTAGGGAGAGTGTCAGTATCTTTCACTGTGCAAGTCCTTGTTTCCAGGGACCTGGAAGGACAGTGAGTGAATTCTCCTTGTGCTATATTGTGCTTAAAAAAAACATTTTTTCTAGGGACAGAAAACTGTAGGTAGGGAGAGTGTCAGTTTCTTTCACTGTGCAAGTCCTTGTTTCTAGGGACTGGGAAGGACAGTGAGTGAATTCTCCTTGTGCTATAGTGTGCTTAAAAAAAACATTTTTTCTAGGGACAGAAAACTGTAGGTAGGGAGAGTGTCAGTTTCTTTCACTGTGCAAGTCCTTGTTTCCAGGGACCTGGAAGGACAGTGAGTGAATTCTCCTTGTGCTATATTGTGCTTAAAAAAAACATTTTTTCTAGGGACAGAAAACTGTAGGTAGGGAGAGTGTCAGTTTCTTTCACTGTGCAAGTCCTTGTTTCCAGGGACCTGGAAGGACAGTGAGTGAATTCTCCTTGTGCTATATTGTGCTTAAAAAAAACATTTTTTCTAGGGACAGAAAACTGTAGGTAGGGAGAGTGTCAGTTTCTTTCACTGTGCAAGTCCTTGTTTCCAGGGACCTGGAAGGACAGTGAGTGAATTCTCCTTGTGCTATATTGTGCTTAAAAAAAAACATTTTTTCTAGGGACAGAAAACTGTAGGTAGGGAGAGTGTCAGTTTCTTTCACTGTGCAAGTCCTTGTTTCTAGGGACTGGGAAGGACAGTGAGTGAATTCTCCTTGTGCTATAGTGTGCTTAAAAAAAACATTTTTTCTAGGGACAGAAAACTGTAGGTAGGGAGAGTGTCAGTTTCTTTCACTGTGCAAGTCCTTGTTTCCAGGGACCTGGAAGGACAGTGAGTGAATTCTCCTTGTGCTATATTGTGCTTAAAAAAAACATTTTTTCTAGGGACAGAAAACTGTAGGTAGGGAGAGTGTCAGTTTCTTTCACTGTGCAAGTCCTTGTTTCTAGGGACCTGGAAGGACAGTGAGTGAATTCTCCTTGTGCTATATTGTGCTTAAAAAAAACATTTTTTCTAGGGACAGAAAACTGTAGGTAGGGAGAGTGTCAGTTTCTTTCACTGTGCAAGTCCTTGTTTCTAGGGACCTGGAAGGACAGTGAGTGAATTCTCCTTGTGCTATATTGTGCTTAAAAAAAACATTTTTTCTAGGGACAGAAAACTGTAGGTAGGGAGAGTGTCAGTTTCTTTCACTGTGCAAGTCCTTGTTTCCAGGGACCTGGAAGGACAGTGAGTGAATGCTCCTTGTGCTATAGTGTGCTTAAAAAAACATTTTTTCTAGGGACAGAAAACTCTAGGTAGGGAGAGTGTCAGTTTCTTTCACTGTGCAAGTCCTTGTTTCCAGGGACCTGGAAGGACAGTGAGTGAATTCTCCTTGTGCTATATTGTGCTTAAAAAAAAACATTTTTTCTAGGGACAGAAAACTGTAGGTAGGGAGAGTGTCAGTTTCTTTCACTGTGCAAGTCCTTGTTTCTAGGGACCTGGAAGGACAGTGAGTGAATTCTCCTTGTGCTATATTGTGCTTAAAAAAAACATTTTTTCTAGGGACAGAAAACTGTAGGTAGGGAGAGTGTCAGTTTCTTTCACTGTGCAAGTCCTTGTTTCCAGGGACCTGGAAGGACAGTGAGTGAATTCTCCTTGTGCTATATTGTGCTTAAAAAAAACATTTTTTCTAGGGACAGAAAACTGTAGGTAGGGAGAGTGTCAGTTTCTTTCACTGTGCAAGTCCTTGTTTCTAGGGACCTGGAAGGACAGTGAGTGAATTCTCCTTGTGCTATATTGTGCTTAAAAAAAACATTTTTTCTAGGGACAGAAAACTGTAGGTAGGGAGAGTGTCAGTTTCTTTCACTGTGCAAGTCCTTGTTTCCAGGGACCTGGAAGGACAGTGAGTGAATGCTCCTTGTGCTATAGTGTGCTTAAAAAAAACATTTTTTCTAGGGACAGAAAACTCTAGGTAGGGAGAGTGTCAGTTTCTTTCACTGTGCAAGTCCTTGTTTCCAGGGACCTGGAAGGACAGTGAGTGAATTCTCCTTGTGCTATAGTGTGCTTAAAAAAAACATTTTTTCTAGGGACAGAAAACTGTAGGTAGGGAGAGTGTCAGTTTCTTTCACTGTGCAAGTCCTTGTTTCCAGGGACCTGGAAGGACAGTGAGTGAATTCTCCTTGTGCTATAGTGTGCTTAAAAAAAACATTTTTTCTAGGGACAGAAAACTGTAGGTAGGGAGAGTGTCAGTTTCTTTCACTGTGCAAGTCCTTGTTTCCAGGGACCTGGAAGGACAGTGAGTGAATTCTCCTTGTGCTATATTGTGCTTAAAAAAAACATTTTTTCTAGGGACAGAAAACTGTAGGTAGGGAGAGTGTCAGTTTCTTTCACTGTGCAAGTCCTTGTTTCTAGGGACTGGGAAGGACAGTGAGTGAATTCTCCTTGTGCTATAGTGTGCTTAAAAAAAACATTTTTTCTAGGGACAGAAAACTGTAGGTAGGGAGAGTGTCAGTTTCTTTCACTGTGCAAGTCCTTGTTTCTAGGGACTGGGAAGGACAGTGAGTGAATTCTCCTTGTGCTATAGTGTGCTTAAAAAAAACATTTTTTCTAGGGACAGAAAACTGTAGGTAGGGAGAGTGTCAGTTTCTTTCACTGTGCAAGTCCTTGTTTCTAGGGACTGGGAAGGACAGTGAGTGAATTCTCCTTGTGCTATAGTGTGCTTAAAAAAAACATTTTTTCTAGGGACAGAAAACTGTAGGTAGGGAGAGTGTCAGTTTATTTCACTGTGCAAGTCCTTGTTTCTAGGGACCTGGAAGGACAGTGAGTGAATTCTCCTTGTGCTATATTGTGCTTAAAAAAAACATTTTTTCTAGGGACAGAAAACTGTAGGTAGGGAGAGTGTCAGTTTCTTTCACTGTGCAAGTCCTTGTTTCCAGGGACCTGGAAGGACAGTGAGTGAATTCTCCTTGTGCTATATTGTGCTTAAAAAAAACATTTTTTCTAGGGACAGAAAACTGTAGGTAGGGAGAGTGTCAGTTTCTTTCACTGTGCAAGTCCTTGTTTCTAGGGACCTGGAAGGACAGTGAGTGAATTCTCCTTGTGCTATATTGTGCTTAAAAAAAACATTTTTTCTAGGGACAGAAAACTGTAGGTAGGGAGAGTGTCAGTTTCTTTCACTGTGCAAGTCCTTGTTTCCAGGGACCTGGAAGGACACCTGAAGGTAGCCCTTATTGCTTTTTTCCCATCTCCCTGCAGGCCATCTATTAGAATGTCTGGAAGGCAAACAAGGAGAGGCAGACAGTCAGGAGGCAATAAAAGAGGGCAAGCAGGCTCTGTGTCTGGGGGCAACAGTGCTGGTCGTGGACGCGGTGCATTGTCATCAGCACATGGCCATGGGACACGCTTGTCCTTCTTTTCCGCAGCTGGACATGTTGAGCCACATCATGCCGAAGACTTGGTAGAGTGGATGACCAAGCCCTCCTCCTCCTCCTCATCCTCTCTCACCCAGGCTCAGGGTACTGGCAAAGCAGCTGCCAAAGCGTCCTCTTCCCTGGTATCAATGTCAGACTCATCATCAGTCACTCCTTCCCTAGACCCACCATGTCCTCCTCCTGAGGAGTCCCCCGAACTGTTTGAGCACAGTGTTGGGTACATGCTCCAGGAGGATGCCCAGCGTTTCGAAGGGTCTGATGATGAAACCCAGCTACAGGAAGGCAGTAGGGTGAGAGCAGACAGAGGGGATGCTCAAGAAGGACACCAATCTGGCAGTCATGTTCCAGCAGCTGCAGCATACTGCCAGATTGGCTCCAGTGATGAGGAGGGAGGGGATGATGAGGTCACTGACTCCACGTGGGTGCCTAATAGGAGAGAGGAGGAGGAGGATGAGGAGGAGGCACATCTCCAACGAGACAGGATGCCCTTTGGTGGCCAGCGTAAGGGCAGTACACCGACGGAATCACACCGCAGAGCTCCGCCTGTGCAGGGCGCTGCCTCTGCCCGTCATTCAAAAAGTTCCTTGGTGTGGGCCTTTTTTGAGGCTAGTGCATCAGATCGCACAGCTGCTGTTTGCAACATATGTCTCAAGCGTATATCGCGTGGCCAAAACATCAGCCGCTTGGGTACCACATGCCTGACCAGACATATGTTGACCTGCCATGCAGCTCGTTGGCAAGCCTACCTCAAAGACCCACACCAAAGAACAAAGCGGACCTCTCCTTGCACCGCATCAGCTGGGATCTCCAACCCCACTATAACTTCAGTCCTCTCTGAAACATGCACTGAGAGGAATGAAGGTGTAGAATTAGGTGTGTCACAGCCAAGTACTTGCGGCCACTCTGCTAGCAGTACACCGACGTCCGATTCTAGCAGGCAAATTTCCCTGCCCCAGCTGCTGGACCGTCGAAAGAAGTTCACTCCCAGCCATCCACATGCCCAGCGGTTGAATGCTAGCTTGGCTAAATTGCTAGCGCTTCAACTGCTGCCTTTTCAGTTGGTAGACTCGGCCCCCTTCCGTGAGTTTGTGCAATGTGCGGTTCCTCAGTGGCAGGTTCCCAAACGCCACTTTTTCTCACGGAAGGCTATTCCGGCTCTCTACCGGCATGTGGAAGGCAATGTCTTGGCCTCGCTGGACAGGGCGGTCAGCGGTAAGGTGCATATTACCGCTGACTCATGGTCCAGCAGGCATGGACAGGGACGTTACCTTTCTTTCACGGCCCATTGGGTCACTCTTTTGGCAGCTGGGAAGGATGCAGGACAAGGTGCAGTAGTGTTGGAGGTTGTCCCACCGCCACGCCTCCAAAATGCTACTACTGGTTGTGACACACCTCTCTCCTCCACCCCCTCCTCTTCTTCTTCCTCCATGGCCTCTTCCTGTGGTTTGTCCTATGAACCAGCGGTGCTCCGTAGCCGTTCACGGGGCTACGCAAGTACGCAGGCAAAAAGATGCCATGCCGTGCTTGCGCTGGTGTGTTTGGGGGACAGAAGCCACACTGGGGCAGAGGTCCTGTCTGCTCTGCAGGGCCAGGCCGAGAGGTGGTTGACGCCACACCAGCTTAAGCCAGGAATGGTGGTTTGCGACAATGGCACCAACCTCCTCTCCGCCCTCCGACAGGGACAACTGACCCATGTGCCCTGTGTGGCTCACGTCCTTAACCTGGTGGTGCAGCGGTTCTTGGGCAGGTACCCGGGCTTACAGGATGTCCTGAGGCAGGCCAGGAAAGTCTGTGTGCATTTCCGCAGATCTTATAATGCCAGTGCTCGCCTGGCTGAGCTGCAAAAGGAGTTGAACCTGCCCAAGAACCGCCTTATATGTGACATGCCCACCAGGTGGAACTCAACGTTGGCCATGCTGCAGCGGCTGCACACGCAGCAGAGGGCCATCAATGAGTACCTGTGCGACTACGGCACCAGGACAGGGTCAGGGGAGCTTGGTTTTTTTTCTCCACGCCAGTGGGGCATGATCAGGGATGCATGCACTGTCCTGGCACCATTTGAGGAGGCCACGAGGATGGTGAGCAGTGACAGTGCATGCATCAGTGACACTGTACCTCTTGTCCACCTGTTGGAGCACACGCTGCGTGGAATAATGGACAGGGCACTTGAGGCAGAACAGAGGCAGGAAGAGGAGGACTTCCTTGCCTCTCAAGGCCCCCTTTACCCAGACAGTGTTCCTTCTGTCCCACCCATCGCACAGGAAGAGGAAGAGGAGGAGGAGGAGGAGGATTGTGTCAGCATGGAGGTGGAGGCTGGCACTCAGTATCATCAGCAGCAGTCTTTTAGGGATGATTTACAGTCCCAAGAAACCAGTGGACCTGTACGTGGCTGGGAGGAGGTGACTGCGGATCATGTCGTCCTTAGTGACCCAGAGGACTCCGGAGCGAATGCCTCAGCAAACCTACGCTGCATGGCCTCCCTGATCCTGCAAAGTCTGCGGAAGGATCCTCGTATTCTTCGGATCAAGGAGAGGGACCATTACTGGCTGGCCACTCTCCTTGATCCACGGTACAAGGGTAAGGTTGCGGACCTTATGTTACCGTTGCAGAGGGAGCAGAGGATGAGACAACTCCGGGAGGCCTTGCAGAAAGGTCTGTGCAACGCGTTCCCAGAGACTGGGAGGTTACAAACTTCTGGTCCAGGACAACGAGTTGCTGAGGCTTCGGCCAGTCAAAGAAGGAGCGGTGGGGAAGGTGGCCGTCTGACCGATGCGTTCAGACAATTCTTTAGTCCGCAGCCCCAAAGTATGATTGGTTCCAGCAACCATCGCCAGCGTCTGATAAACATGGTGCAGGAATATCTAGGGGCAAGGTCAGACTTGGACACCTTCCCCACCGAAAATCCTCTGGCTTACTGGGTCTTGAGGATGGATCACTGGCCAGAGCTTGCACAGTATGCAATTGAGCTACTGGCCTGTCCTGCATCCAGCGTTCTTTCGGAACGCACATTCAGTGCTGCTGGAGGATTTGTCACGGATCACAGGGTGCGCCTGTCCACCGACTCGGTTGATCGACTGACTTTCATCAAGATGAACCAGTCTTGGATCACCACCAGCTACCACACACCTGATGCTGATATAACAGACTAATTGATTTTAACATGTCACGTCCCTTCAAGACTGATGCTGATGCTGAGTGCCTGTGCTGTTATGTTGACTGGCTATCCTCCTCCTCCGAGTCCTCAATGATACGATTGATGATGATAGCTTGGAAGATCATTTTTGTTTATGGGTGCCGCCACCAGTGGCTAAGGCCCAATTTTTCAGCCCCTGTTTTACAGGGGCGTGTACTTACAATTTTTTTAGCAATAATTTGCCATAGGGCTCATTGCTGTGCTCCAAGTACAGTATCTGTGAGGGGTTGTAGTGTTGTGCCACCAGTGCCTAAGGCCCAATTTTTCAGCCCCTGTTTAACAGGGGCGTGTCATTACAATTTTTGAAGCAATACTTTGCAACAGGGCTCATTGCTGTGCTCCAAGTACAGTATCTGTGAGGGGTTGTAGTGTTGTGCCACCAGTGCCTAAGGCCCAATTTTTCAGCCCCTGTTCAACAGGGGCATGCAATTACAATTCTTGATGTAATAATTCACAGCAGGGCCCATTCCTGCACCCACCAAGAGTAAGTCTGAGGGCTTACAGTGTTGTGGCAACGCCACCACCACCACCACCACGAAAGGCCCAATTTTTCAGCCACTGTTCAAAAGGGGCATGTAATTACAATTCTTGATCTAATAATTCACAGCAGGGCCCATTCCTGCACCCACCAAGAGTAACTCTGAGGGCTTACAGTGTTGTGGCAACACCACCACCACCACCACCACCACGAAAAGCCCAATTTTTCAGCCCCTGTTCAACAGGGGCATGCAATTACAATTCTTGATCTAATAATTCACAGCAGGGCCCATTGCTGCACCCACCAAGAGTAACTGTCAGGGCTTACAGTGTTGTGGCACCAGCACCACCATCAAAGCCCCAATTTTTACTACCACTGTTCAACAATTATATGTAATTAAAATTCCTGATATAATAGTTGACAGCAGGGCGTTCCAGCACCAACCAAGAGTAACTGTGAGTGCTTACAGTGTTGTGCCAACACCAACAACTAAGGGGCCTATTTCTGCAGAGTATATACGGCAGGTCCCTACTTTCAAACATCCAACTTACAAACGACTCCTACTTGCAAACGAAAGAAGACAACAGGAAGTGAGAGGAAATCTACCCCTAGGAAGGAAAATTCTCTCCTGTAAGAATAAATATGGGAGAAAGGTGTCTCCTCTGTACTGATGCTTTATCAGCAATCCTTGTTTCAAGAAAAACACCACATTTCAAAAACAGTTGTCATTGGGACGGAAAGTGAGGTGAAATGTTCTGAACGGGGCACAGACAGCAAAACAAATGTTACAGGGGTGATAACCCTTACCTATGTTTCCCAAAAAGTTTAAAAATAGATTTTTGGGCTGGAGCTACAGTTCAACAATGTACCTGTTCAAAATTACAAACACATTCTACATAAGAACAAACCTACAGTCCCTGTCTTGTATGCACCGCCTGTATACGGCTGTTCAGAGTATATAGGGCCTTTTTTATTTTATGTGCGGGGTTCCCCTTAACCACTTCCCGACCGCGCCATGTACAAAAGACGTCCACAGCGCGGTCGAGTTATCCTGAGTGGACGTCCCAGGGACGTCCTCACAGAATCTTGCTCCCGCGCGCCCCCAGGGGCGCGCTCCAGGATATGTCCGTGACCGCCGGGTCCGGAAGACCCGGCGCATCACGGATCACGGTAGATGGCCGCTAATCGCGGCCGTTTACCACGTGATCGCTCCGTCAAATGACGGAGCGATCACTTGTAAACAGACCGGCGTCATTTGATGACGCCGGTTCCTCCCTCCCCTCTCTGTACCGATCGGTACAGTGTGAGAGGAGAGGGGAGGGAGCGGATCATGTCCGCTCCCTCCCCCATGTCAGCTGTGGGCTGGATCTGTGACAATTGCAGTCACAGATCCAGCAATCCATCCATCCCTGCTCAGCCATCCCTGTGCAATACTCTGCCAATACTCTGCAATACACCCTGTGCAATACTCTGCAATACACCCTGTGCAATACTCTGCAATACCCTGTGCAATACTCTGCAATACCCTGTGCAATACTCTGCAATACACCCTGTCAATACTCTGCAATACCCTGTGCAATACTCTGCAATACACCCTGCCAATACTCTGCAATACCCTGTGCAATACTCTGCAATACATCCTGCCAATACTCTGCAATACCCTGTGCAATACTCTGCAATACACCCTGCCAATACTCTGCAATACACCCTGCCAATACTCTGCAATACACCCTGTGCAATACTCTGCAATACACCCTGTGCAATACCCTGCCCATACTCTGCAATACCCTGTGCAATACCCTGCCCATACTGTGCAATACCCTGCCCATACCCTGCCATACTCCGCAATACTCCACAATACCCGGCAATACTCCACAATACCCAGCAATACTCCACAATACCCGGCAATACTCCACAATACCCAGCAATACTCCACAATACCCGGCAATACTCCACAATACCCGGCAATACCCGGCAATACTCCACAATACCCGGCAATACTCCACAATACCCGGCAATACTCCACAATACCCGGCAATACTCCACAATACCCAGCAATACTCCACAATACCCTGCAATACTCCACAATACCCTGCAATACTCCACAATACCCTGCAATACTCCACAATACCCTGCAATACTCGTCAATACTCCTCAATACCCGGCAATACTCCTCAATACCCGGCAATACTCCTCAATACCCGGCAATACTCTGCAATAACCACTTCCCGCCCGCCCGCCGGCCGTCATATGACGTCCTTGACTTTGTGCAGAGATATCTGAATGATGGGAGCAGCTACAGGCATCATTCAGATATTCGCTTTTTCAGCTGGCGATTCCCTACACCATAAGAACAATCATAGCGGCTGTTCCACCGCTTGATCGCTCTTACGGAAGGTGAGAGGGGATGCCCCCCCTCCCGCTGCCCTCCGGTGCTTCTACCGACTCACCGCTACGATCAAAGCCAAGATTGTTTTTTTTTTTGTTTTTTTTTTAGGCTTCCCAGCCTAGAGGTGAGATGTGGGGTCTTATTGACACCCCCCCCCCATATCTCACTGTAAAGAGGACCTGTCATGCCATATTCCTATTACAAGGGATGTTTACATTCCTTGTAATTGGAATAAAAGTGCTAAAAAAAAAAATTGGGGGCGGAAAAACATGTCAAACTAAAATAAATAAAGTAAAATGAACAATAAAATATATATTTTTTTTTTCAAGCGCCCCTGCCCCCGCGAGCTCGCATGCAGAAGTGAACGCATACGTAAGCCCCGCCCACATATGAAAACGGTGTTCAAGCCACACATGTGAGGTATCGTTGCGAACGTTAGAGCGAGAGCAATAATTTTGGCCCTAGACCTCCTCTGTAACTCAAAACATATAACCAGTAAAAATATTTAAAGCATTGCCTATGGGGATTTTTAAGTAGCGAAGTTTGGCGCCATTCCACGAGCGTGTGCAATTTTGAAGGGTGACATGTTAGGTATCTATTTACTCGGCGTAACTTCATCTTTCACATTATGCAAAAACACTGGGCTAACTTTACTGTTTTTTTTTTCTTTTAGGCACAAAACAGTTTTTTTCCGTAAAAAACGCGTTAGAAAAATTTCTGCGCAAATACCGTGCCAGATAAAAAGTTGCAATGACCACCATTATATTCTTTAAGGTCTTTGCTAAAAAAACATATATAATGTTTGGGGGTTCTATGTAATTTTATAGCAAATAAATGATGATTTTTACATGTAGGAGAGAAATGTCAGAATTGGCCTGGGTTCTCCAGAACGCCTGAAGGTGCTCCCTGCATGTTGGGCCTCTGTATGTGGCCACGCTGTGTAAAAGTCTCACACATGTGGTATCGCCATACTCGGGAGGAATAGCAGAATGTGTTTTGGGGTGTAATTTGTGGTATGCATATGCTGTGTGTGAGAAATAACCTGCTAATATGACAATTTTGTGGAAAAAAAAAAAAAGAAAAAAAAATCTTGATTTTTGCAAAGAATTGTGGGAAAAAATGACAACTTCAAAAAACTCACAATGACTCTTTCTAAATACCTTGGAATGTCTTCTTTCCAAAAAGGGGTCATTTGGGGGGTATTTGTACTTTTCTGGCATGTTAGGGTCTCAAGAAATGAGATCGGCCGTCAGTACTTCAGGTGTGATCAATTTTCAGATATTGGCACCATAGCTTGTGGACTCTATAACTTTCACAAAGACCAAAAAATATCCACCAATTTGTACTTATTTTTACCAAAGATATGTAGCAGTATAAATTTTGGCCAAAATGTATGAAGAAAAAATACTAATTTGCAAAATTTTATAACGGAAACAAAGAAAAATTCATTTTTTTACAAAATTTTCAGTCTTTTTTCTCTTATAGCGCAAAAAATAAAAAACCCAACAGTGATTAAATACCACCAAAAGAAAGCTCTATTTGTGTGAAAAAAAGGACAAAAATTTCATATGGGTACAGTGTTGTATGACTGAGTAATTGTCATTCAAAATGTGAGAGCACCGAAAGCTGAAAATTCGTCTGGTTAGGAAGGGGGTTTAAGTGCCCAGTTGTCAAGTGGTTAATATCCATACAAGACCCAAAGGGGCTGGTAATGAGCTGGGGTAGGGGGGGGGGGGTCATGGGGTAGCTATGCCATTTTTCTTAAAGATTTTCATCCATATTACCGGGACCAGACATTACATTAAAGCCGCAAGAAGTTTTAAATGGCTTTTTTTTCCTTTAGAAGTGTCATTTTGTGCAGGGACAGTTCTAAACACGGGAAACACGTGGCACTTCACAGGCATACTTTAGACACCCCCCAGGTACGATATTTAAAGGAATATTTGACTTTTTTTTTTCACTTTATGCATCATTAAAATGACTGCTCCCGAAAAACGACCGTTTTTAAAACTTCTTTTTGCATTGATATATGTCCCCTGGTGCAGAACCCGGGTTCCCAAACCCTTTTTAGGACAATAACATGCATAATAGTTGTTATAATTAGCACTTTAGAATTCGAACATTCGCATCCATTGTATTTAATAGGGTTCTAATGTTCGTACGAACTTTCGGTCCGTTCGCGGGTTCTGGTGCGAACCGAACCCGGGGGTGTTCGGCTCATCACTAATTCTGACAGTTTCTCATTCGGCTGCTGGAGAGTGTGTTCAATTTGATAAATCATCTCTGACACCTTCTCCAGCTGACCAAACTCTTCCTGCAGCATGGCCAGGCAATCTTGAGCTGTACAGTTTTCATTTCCAAACCGGAAGCTCTTCACAGATTCTGCCGCGGCACCTTTCAGACTTTCTAAGACTCGTTGTCTCTTCTGTGCCTCAGGCACCTCCCATGCTTCTACTGCCTGCAATGCCTGTTCAACCCAAGTGTCAAAATCTTCCTCCCCCTTAGGGACGGGGAGCTTCCCTGAGAAGGTGCTAAGCTTCTGGTAACCGGCCTCCACATGCACCGTACTGCTTTTCAGGCACTTAATTACAAGGTCTCCTAGAGCATTCAACAATTCAGGCCCCATAGCGGCCAGCGGTGATCCCGGGCTTAATAGTTCCTTAAGCTTTTCTGCTTTAGGGGATAGTGGTGGAGATAATTGTGGGAGTGATGGCTTTGGTGTCTGAAACCATTCTTCCTTCACTGGCAGTGTATGTATCAAGTGATAGATCTGATTATCTATGGCTTGTATACTCTGACTTTTAAAATGCTCTGGGATTTCGTTTTTCCATTCTACCAGTGCGTATGTAAACAAGATCACTGGATCTGGCCTAAAATCCATCACCCATGCTTTGTGGCTCGGAGACAGTAACAATACGAGCTGTTTTATCTCCTCTTCCTTCCATCTTTCCCCCGGGAGTACAATGACTACCGCCGCGGTTGGATCGGCGCCAATCGCTGCGCACCACTGTGACATTGCCAGCGGGTCCATGCTGGTACTTCTGACCGGCTTGATTGCAGCGTGCAACGTACAAGGATCCCGGACGAGCCCCCACGTGTAGCGCTACCCCCAGTTAAGAGAGCCACTGATATTGATTTGGGCCCTGTAGTGCACTGCTGTCAACCCCTGGCAATCGGCTCTAACCTCCCGTGGCACAGCTGGTGATAGAGGGATAGGACCGCGTGACCGCAACTGTTGGTGACGCAGTCCTATAACAAACATACACAGAATATACTTTAAAACTCCTATTAAAGTAAGCGGAACTGACACCAAATGTACTTTACCCAGATATTTTACTGAGGCTAATGGGCAAGTAATAAACAACAGTATAACAAGTTGCAGATCCCTGCAATAAACAGTAATAAAGATAAACAGAGTAATCAGAATAATTAAGTATTGCTATGCAACTCTAGCGCTGCCCTTTTACAGCTACTTCCCCTCATGGGTAGACTAACACCCAGCAATGTCTACCTATGCAGTCAGGCCTGACTGATCTAAATGGAAGTTCAGTGAAACAATATTTGCTAGCAATCTCTCGGTGGTGCACTTGAAGAACAACTTTGTAATCCCAACGAATAGTAAAGATAAAGTATCTGTCTTTAAACAGCTCTCACCACCTGGACAAGTCCAAGTCCCTTTCCTCCATCGATTCGTCTAGGAACAGGAATCCACCGACATCCAAGTCTTCAATCCTTCTGGTGTACTGCAGCAAGGAGGATTAGATGTCTCTAAGGCTCTGCTAGGCTGGCAGAGGGCTCTTTGGAAAGGAGCACACGGCCCGGGCTTCAGGCCTTGTGCACACAGCAGTTCAGCACAGACATCCTCTTGCTAGGAGAGGGGGGTCCAAAGAGACCGACCAAAACTCCGCCTCCCCTTTATAAAGTCTGCCCCAGCAGTCTCTGTTCTGGAGCAATGCACCCTGGGTGCTGCAAGATGTACTGGGAGATGTAGTCTCTCTCTCCTCTGCTTTCACTTCCATAATGTCTCTTTACTTCCTCCCGACTCACCTCTCACTTGGAACTTCTTGTCTCTCTGCATTAAAGGGGAACACCCCGCTACACATATATATATATATAGTATCTTTTTTTATTATTATTCTTATATTGGTTGAACTAGATGGACTTGTGTCTTTTTTCAGCCAGAATAACTATGTAACTATGTAATAATAAAAGGTAAAATCTGTATAGTAATACTACAAATAATAATTAGACATGTGCCGTTCGTTTCATTCCAAATTGAAATTCATTTAAACAAATCATAATAAATGAAAAAATGGACAAAATTTGAATAGTTTTCGAATAGTTTTCAAATTCAAAAAGTTTTCTAATTCCCAAAGAGAATAAAATTGAATAGAAAAAAAATAGAATAGAAAAGAATAAAACAGAACAAAATAGAATAGAAAATAAAAGAACAGACTAGACTACAATATAAGAGAAACAAATAGAATAGAATAGCATAGAAAGAATATAATCATCTCCTGAAATTCAAATTTCAAATTTAATAAATTTGAATTTGAATACATAAGAAAACAATAGAAAAGAAAACAATATAAAATAATAGAATAGACTATACTAAAATATAAAAGAATAGAATAAAAAAAACAATAGAATAGAATAGAAAGAATATAACTGTAGCAAAATGCTGAAACTGAGAATATGGTTTGGATCACTTCAGAGGTGACAGCAAAGATTCATTCCAGGAAATGTAGAGACAGAATGTCTACTGATGTCTGAATAAGTAAATTGGGTTAATTGGGGGTCTGAGGTAGCGTTCCATTCATCTATTGTCAGTATGTTAATGACCATCTATTATCTGCTACGGGATGTAATTACACTCCTAGTAATGTGTCTGGCACGGTTTCATTGTTATGGGCAAATATGCAGAGACCAACGTCTCACACATCCCAGGTAATTAAATCGCTGTCATCTGTTAATTGTTGTAGGGAATGCCCCTGTAAAATGAGTTAAGAAAACCCTTGCATGGGAAATGATATAAAAAGCCAGCCTGGGCAAAATAAAGCGTTGATTTACTCCCAGAACTGTGTGTCGTCCAGTTACTGGGGGGGGTAACAGGTTGCCTTGGATAAGTCAGTACTTCCTCAGCTTCAAGGATTTCCCAGCGGACTTTGGAGCTCCGCAACAATAACCATTTCCCAAAGTTCAAATAGAATCAATTCAAATTTGAATAGAATAGAAAATAATAGATTAGAATAGAATAGAAAACAAAATAGTATAGAAAAAAAACTGAATAGAAATAGAAAAAATAGAATAGAAATATATATGGCGAAATTCAAATTTCGAATAGAATAAATTGGAATTTGAATAGAAAATAGAATAGAATAGAAAAGAATAGAATGGAAAATAAAATAGATTAAACAAATAGAAAAATATAATAAAACAAAAAACAAATAGAAATTCAAATTTCGAATAGAATAAATTGGAATTTTAATAGAAAATAGAATAGAAAAGAATAGAATAGAAAATAGAATAAACAAATAGAAAAAGAATATAATTTTAAAAAAAACAATAGAATAGAAAAAATAGAATAGAAAATAGAATAAACAAATAGAAAAAGAATATAATTTAAAAAAAACAATAGAATAGAAAGAATATAACCATTTCCCAAAATTCAAATAGAATCAATTCGAATTTGAATAGAATAGAAAAAAATAGATTAAAATAGGAAGATGGTTATATTCATTCTGTTGTTTTTTTCTATACTATTGAGTATTGTTTTCTATTCTATTCTATTCTTTTCTATTAAAATTCGAATTGATTCTATTTTAATTTTGAAAAATGGTTATATTATTTCTATTCTATACTATCGTTTTTTTAATTGTATTCTATTTGAATTTCAGAATTGGTTACAATCTTTCTATTTAATTCTATTCTAGTCCTTTCTTTTCTATTCTATTATTGTATATCCTATTTTGTTCTGTTTTACTGTATTATATTCTATTCTTTTATTTTCTGTTGTATTCTTTTCTATTCGACATTTTTCTATTTTATTCCTTTATTTTCTATTCTATTTAATTCTCTTTGGAAATTGGAAAACTATTCGAATTTGAAAACTTTTCAAAATTGATTTGGAAACTATTCGAATCAATCTGAATATGAATAAACAAAACAAATTTTGAAAACAAATGAAACAGATTAAACAAATTTAACTAAACAAATTCATGTAAATAACGAATCTAAACAAATTTTTTCGTTCTGCACATGTCTAATAGTAATAATTCATTTTTTTCCTTTTTTTTTCAGTTTTTAATTTTTATTTTTTAATTCTATATTTTAAATATTTTTTAGGCTTCAGGGTTCACTTGCCCAATCTCATCAGGGCTCTCTTGACTTCTTTATTACGTATGGTGTAAATCAGAGGGTTTACCATGGGTGTCACTGCTGCGTATAGCACAGTGCAGATTTGCTCCATGACCTCTGAGTACTGAGATTGTGGAATCAGTACTACAGATGCCAAATTTGTATAGAAGAGGAGGATTACGATGAGGTGGGATGAGCAGGTGGAGAATAGTTTTCTCTTTCCATCTCTTGAATTTATATTTAAGATGATGGCAATTATTTTTACATAAGACATTACACTGCACAAAAGTGGAACAAAGCCAAGCAAGAACAGCTCCAGGTAAAGCAACATGAAGAACATTTCAGTCCCGGCACATGAAATCTTGGCCAGAGCTTTCACATCACAGAAAAGTTGATGAATTATTTTTGAATGGAAAAACGACATAGCTGACGCTACCTTTGTTATCAATAAAGAATTTGCACAAGCGGAGATCCAGGTGCCTACAATGAGCATCAAACAATTTTTTCTTCCTAAAATTTGGTGATAGTGTAAAGGCTTACAGATAGCAACATATCGGTCATATGCCATAATGAATAAAATAATATTTTCACTGGTGCCAAATAATAAGTAAAAGTAGAACTGAGTAAAGCATTGAGTAAATGATATTGTATTATTGTCAGTTAGTAACATGTGTAGCAGTTTGGGAACAGTGATGGTTGTAAAACAAATATCTACAATAGATAAATTACAGAGAAACAGATACATGGGGGTGTGTAAATGGTCATCAATATATATCACTGTGATGATAATTATATTTATTAACAGGCATGTGAAATATATTGTAAGAAAAATGGCAAAAATGTATAGTTTATATTCTGTTTTAAAGAAAAATGGCACAATCTGAAACACTTTAGATGCTGTATAGTTGTCCATCCAAACTGCTCTTCTTTTGTAATAAAAGTAAAATATGATTATGATCACAAATGCCGATTTATTTGGTAAAGGACTGCAGGTTCAGATGATTCCGTGTTCTCTTTTCATGCTGACATGTTTATAATTTTTGGTATTTTAAATAAACGCCTCCCTGGTAACAAAAGAGTTGAAGAATTACTATTATTATGACATGATCTAAAAAAAACTTTAAATACTGTACAATTCTTCATCAAATCCGCTCTTCTTTTGTAAGAAGCAATAAAATATGATTATGATCAAAGCTGACACCATTTTTTTATTAAACACTGCAGATTCAGATGAATAAATATTCAGTTTTCACATTGCTGACATGTTGTGGAGCATTTATTTATATGCGCAATATAAAAATTGTTGTAGAGTACCAGATTATGTTGATTTTTCCTAAATTTTCTTATATTAAAATTGTAGCTATACTAAAAAATAGTATTATGAAAGCCATAGTAAATTTATACATGTACATGGTGAAGATACAATTTTTTATGAAAGAATGTATTACAGTATTTAGGCCATATCCGCAAAGAGTACAAAAAGGATTTGACCAATAATTGCTGTAAGTTGCATATATATATATATATATATATATATATATATATATATATACCGTATATACGAGTATAAGCCGACCCGAATATAAGCCAAGGCACCTAATTTTACCACAAAAAAACTGGGAAAACGTATTGACTCGAGTATAAGCCTAGGGTGTCCATCTGCATGCCTCACTGTGCCTCACTGTGCCCATGCCACACTGTGCCCATGCCTCACTGTGCCCATGCCTCACTGTGCCCATGACTAGACGGACGTTTAACATGGGAGTCTATGGAAGGGAAGCACGGATTTGAAAAATCGTTGTTTCCCGGCCGTAGGTCCCCTAGGCAACAAACTTTGCACACTTGTAGAGAAGGAATGGGGCCACATGTGTGCCAAGTTTCGCATCCAGGGAACCTACTACCGGCCAGTACCGAGTCCCCAAAATCACTGGAGAAATTACCATTTAACATGGGAGTCTATGGAAGGGGTGCCCGGTTTAGAAAAATTGGTTCTCCCTGACAGTAGGTCCCCCGGACAACAAACTTTTCACACTTATAGAAGAAGAGTGGGGCTATATGTGTGCCAGGACCAGAACCCCAAACCTGGGAGATCAGGCGCAAAAAGGTGACTCGAGTATAAGCCAAGGGGGCATTTTCAGCACAAAAAAATGGGCTGAAAAACTCAGCTTATACTCGAGTATATACGGTATATATATATATATATATTCACACACTGTACATACTGTATATATAGTGTCCCAAAAAATGAATAAACAATTTAAGTGATTATGAAGCCAATATTTATTATCATACAGTTTACTTTCAAATTTTAAAATAAAATACATAAATGTACTTTTTATACTTATCGTCTGTTGTCAAACTAATGACCATTCTGGTCCAGGCATTGTTGATAACACGAAGCGTAGAATCACAAACAGTGAGAATAATTTTGTTTGCCATTTGGGCGCATTCTCTTTCAATGGCTACTCTTAGAGCCCATTCACACAGGGGCGACTTTGGATCCGACTTGAAGACGCCTCAAGTTGCGCGGCATGAGAAAATCAATGTAAGTGAATGGAGCCGTCTTAATGTACACTAGTGAAGTCACTCCGACTTCAAAAAAGGTTCCTGTATTACTTCAATCAGACTTCTAGGCGACTTCTAGGCGACTTGTACCCATTGATTTCAATGGAAGTTGCCTTCAAGTCGGATCCCCTGTTTTAACTGAAGCAACTTTCCAGGAAGTAAAAATCGTTTTCCAGGCAAACCCCTCCCTCCCTCCTCCCTCCCGCAGAGCTGATTATTGTTTGATTGGCCACTGGAAAGTCGCCTGTCCTGGAGGCAACTTGAAGTTGCCTTGTAAGTTGCCTGGAGTCGCGCTGTGATTCATACTCAAGTCGTGTCCAAGTTGCCTCCCAAAGTCGCGATGGAAGTCGTGTTGCCCCCGTGTGAATGTGGTCTAAATTCATCAACGGTTGCTGGTTTTGTATCAAACTTTATCTTTTAGAAATCCCCATAAAGAAAAAAGTCCAGTGGCATGAGGTCTGATGAACCCGGAAGGTTTTCTACTGAACCTCTTCGCCCAATCCATCTGTTTGACAGATTCTCATCCAGATAGACCCTTACATCACGAAGGTAGTGTGGTGGTGCCCCAACTTGTTGGAAATAAAAGCCAACATCTCCAAAATCTTCTTGAATACATGGCATGACAGATTCCAGCAGTAATCTCAAGTAATGGGCACCAGTTATGTTACCATCAAAAAGGAACGGTCCAATTATTCCATACGCTGACAAGTCGCACCACACCATCACTCCTGGTAAATTAACCTCCCTGGCGGTAATCCTGAGTGTGGCTCGAGGTGAACCAAAAGAGATAACCCTGAGCCACACTCGGGATCGAATCGCAGGATCCAGGAAAAGTTACCTACCTTGTCCCCAGGATCCTGCGATGTCCCCCTGCTGTGTCCTCTGCCCGATGTATTACTGTGCCGGGCTCCGTTCCCTGAGAGCGTCGCAATGCACGGGGGTGGAAAATTCAAAATAGTGAAAAATACAGAACACTGTGCAGGCAAGTCAAGTTCCTCCACCCCAAAATCGCTCATCCACACTGTATTGCCAAAAGTATTGGGCCAACCCTCCAAATCATATGATGGAGCGGGGATTATGGTGTGGGGTTGATTTTCCGGGGGTTGGGCTTGGCCCCTTAGTTCCAGTGAAGGGAACTCTTAAGGCATCAGCATACCAAGACATTTTGGACAATTTCATGTTCCCAACTTTGTGGGAACAGTTTGGGGAATGGCCCCTTCCTGTTCCAACATGACTGCACACCAGTGCACAAAGCAAGGTCCATAAAGATATGGATGAGTGAGTTTGGAGTGGAGGAACTTGACTGGCCTGCACAGAGTCCTGACCTCAACCCAATAGAACACCTTTGGGATGAATTAGAGCAGAGACTGTGAACCAGGCCTTCTCGTCCAAAATCAGTGCCTGACCTCACAATTGCGCTTCTGGAAGAATGGTCAAACATTCCCATAGACACTCTCCTAAACCTTGTGGACAGCCTTCTTACATATAGCTAGTCATGACTGTCTCATTTAAAGGTTTGTAGCAGAACAAGGTTGCCTTTGTTACTGAATGTCAGAAAAAAAAAAAACATTGATGAAGATTTAAAATGTAACTATGACCAAAGTCAAAAATGACAAATATAATACAGTCTGTAAGTGGCATTAACACGGCAGTCTTTGCTTTTCTGAGTCCCCCCGTAACATAGTTTATTACCTGGTGATCCTGCCAGTAAGTGTGTTGTTTTTCAACTTCCTTTAACCACTTAAGACCCGGACCAATATGCAGCATAAAGACCAGGCCCCTTTTTGCGATTCGGCACTGCGTCGCTTTAACTGACAATTGCGCGGTCGTGCGACGTGGCTCCCTGACAAAATTTACGTCCTTTTTTTCCCACAAATAGAGCTTTCTTTTGGTGGTATTTGATCACCTCTGCGGTTTTTATTTCTTGCGCTATAAACGAAAATAGAGCGACAATTTTGAAAAAAAATCAATATTTTTTACTTTTTGCTATAATAAATATCCCTAAAAAAATATATTAAAAAAATATTTTTTTCCTCAGTTTAGGCCGATACGTATTCTTAACTTTGGTAAAAAAAAAATCGCAATCGGCGTTTATTGATTGGTTTGCGCAAAAGTTATAGCGTTTACAAAATAGGGGATAGTTTTATGGCATTTTTATAATTTTTTTTTACTAGTAATGGCGGCGATCAGTGATTTTTTTTCGTGACTGCGACATTATGGCGGACACATCGGACACTTTTGACACATTTTTGGGACCATTGTCATTTTTACAGCGATCAGTGCTATAAAAATGCACTGGTTACTGTAAAAATGACCCTGACAGTGAAGGGGTTAACCACTAGGGGCGCTGAAGGGGTTAAGTATGCCTAGGGGCGTGATTGTAACTGAGGGGGGGGCGTGGCTACGAGTGACACGTCACCGATCTTCGCTCTGATTACACAGAGCGGAGATCGGTGACAGTGTCAGTAGGCGAGCGGGGAGATGTTGTGTTTACACTAACATCTCCCCGCTGCAGGGTCGTGAGCGCGCCGCCGGCGGCGCACGCGCGACCACACGGCAGGCAGTTAAAGGGGACGTACAGGTACGTGGTTGTGCCTGTACAAGCCATTCTGCCGACGTATATATGCCGTGAGCGGTCCTTAAGTGGTTAACAGGCCAAGCTGTCCAGCAAAGGTGTCAGTGAGAGGATTGAGACAAACCATTTAACACTGACAGGGGTGCTTACAATGATCAGTTTTCATTTTTTATAAAACCTTTATCCCAAAAGAAAAAAAAAACTATTGGTGTTAGTTGGAGTTTTCATTGTTAGTCTATCATGTAAAGTCAATCTAAATCTATTAGCCCATCTTAACACCACCTACTCCACTGACAATGCTGCTTTCCAAGGGTGGCTACATTGTTCCTCCATAGATACAGTGGAGGATTGATTGTAGCCAGTCTATGACAGGAGGTGGTTACTGAATGATCACCAGATGAAAGTATTCGTAGGTAGGTATCACAAAACCTGCTGTATGTCTGTGTATTGTTTTACAAGTACAGTGGAACCTCGGATTGCGAGTAACACAGTTAACAAGCGTTTCGCAATACGAGCGCTGTATTTTTAAAAATTCTGACTTGGTTTGCGAGTGTTGTTTCGCAAACGAGCGGGATTCAAGACACAGCAGTGTGCAGTACCACGTTTGGCCTGAGGTGGGGGGCGCCGGAGCCGAACGGCGCCGATCAGAGACGATCGTCGCCGTTCGGAGCCGTTCAGAAATGCTCGGAAATACTCCATTCCTGAGCCTTTCCAAGGTTTTACGATGTCAGCCGAGCTGTCCCCGGGCCTTTCTGTGTGTTTCCGAGGCTCTCCAGCGCCCCCACCTCTGGCCACATGCGGTATTGCATGCTATTGAAGTCAATGCGGAACAAATTATTTTTGTTTCCATTGACTTCAATGGGGAAACTCGCTTTGATATGCGAGTACTTTGGATTACGAGCATTCTCCTGGAACGGATTATGCTCGTAATCCGAGGTTCCACTGTATCTATCTAGGCCATTTTAACTACAAAATTACTTAAGCATGTTCTCTGTTACTTTCATTACAATACTGTTATATCCTGGCTGGCTGTGCATGTCAGCATGTCCTCATGCAAGTAAAAGAGAGTGTGTAGTAAATGAGGATCACCTTAATATTACCATAGGCGTGCACTTGGGGTGTGCCGGGTATACCTGGACATACCCTAATCACCCCTTTTGGTGGAGATTCCCCCTGCTACCCGACCTCCCCGTGTTAAACCCCCTCCCAGCACTGCCGGCTTCCCCTCCTCCCCTCTCCCACCAGGGGATGTTTTAGGATGGAGAACGGGGGGGAAGGGGAGAGTAAATACACTTAATGTTATTTACTGGCCCCTTCCTTTTGTGAATGAACACAGTGAGTGATCAGTACACAGTACACTGTTCTACTTACACCGTCCTCTGCGCTACTGACACAGTCAGTTAATTCATTTTAAAATGTTTGTTTACATTTATTTATACGAATGTGTGTGTGTATATACAGTATATATGTGTGAAAAGCCTATTGCAAAGTTCAAACATATGCGTGTGCATGTGTATATATACTGATCGTCTCAGTAGAGCAGTGGTGGATGGTGTTAGTAGGGCAGTGGACTGTGTCAGTGGTTTTTATTTTTATTGTTTTTTACGATTTTATTTTTAAGCATGAAAAAAGCATTTTTTTATTTTATTTGGTGAAATATCAGTGGTCTAAACAGGAGAAATATGCACCACACTGGGTGATTAGGGTGTTCCCAGGCACACCTGGCACACCCTGTGTGCACGCTTATGATATACAGTGGGTATGGAAAGTATTCAGACCCCCTTAAATTTTTCACTCTTTGTTATATTGCAGCCATTTGCTAAAATCATTTAGGTTCATTGTTTTTCCTCATAAATGTACACACAGCACCCCATATTGACAGAAAAACACAGAATTGTTGACATTTTTGCATATTTCTAAAAAAAAAAATGCCGGTTTTCTGAATGGGCTCTTGCCGGCCCCAGCGCGTATGCGTGTGACGTCATCGCCGCTCCGGCCAATCACAGCGCCAGAGCGGCGATACGTTGACATTCGTGATGGGACATCGAGGCAAGATGGCGGCGGTGGCGGAAGTGACCGAGGACCGCTGCAGGGGCTTCAATCTCAGGTAAGTCATTCATGAGCTAGTATGCTATGCATACTAGCTCATTATGGCATTCTTTTGCAGGGTTTTTTTTTTTCTAGGGTTTACTTCCTCCTTAAGGTTCCTAAGAGCACAGTGGCCTCCATAATCCTTAAATGGAAGACGTTTGGGACGACCAGAACCCTTCCTAGAGCTGGCCGTCCGGCCAAACTGAGCTATCGGGGGAGAAGAGCCTTGGTGAGAGAGGTAAAGAAGAACCCAAAGATCACTGTGGCTGAGCTCCAGAGCTGCAATCGGGAGATGGGAGAAAGTTGTAGAAAGTCAACCATCACTGCAGCCCTCCACTTTATGGCAGAGTGGCCCGACGGAAGCCTCTCCTCAGTGCAAGACACATGAAAGCCGCATGGAGTTTGCTAAAAAACACCTGAAGGACTCCAAGATGGTGAGAAATAAGATTCTCTGGTCTGATGAGACCAAGATAGAACTTTGTGGCCTTAATTCTAAGCGGTATGTGTGGAGAAAACCAGGCACTGCTCATCACCTGTCCAATACAGTCCCAACAGTGAAGCATGGTGGTGGCAGCAAGATGCTGTGGGGGTGTTTTTCAGCTGCAGGGACAGGACGACTGGTTGCAATCGAGGGAAAGATGAATGCAGCCAAGTACAGGGATATCCTGGACGAAAACCTTCTCCAGAGTGCTCAGCACCTCAGACTGGGCCGAAGGTTTACCTTCCATCAAGACAATGACCCTAAGCACACAGCTAAAGTAATGAAGGAGTCGCTTCACAACAACTCTGTGACTGTTCTTGAATGACCCAGCCAGAGCCCTGACTTAAACCCAATTGAGCATATCTGGAGAGACCTAAAAATGGCCGTCCACCAAAGTTTACCATCCAACCTGACAGAACTGGAGAGGATCTGCAAGGAGGAATGGCAGAGGATCCCCAAATCCAGGTGTGAAAAACTTGTTGCCTCTTTCCCAAAAAGACTCATCAAAAGGGTGCAAATACTAAGCAAAGGGTCTGAATACTTAAGACCATGTGATATTTCACTTTTTATTTTTTAATAAATCTGCAAAAATGTCAACAATTCTGTGTTTTTCTGTCAATATGGGGTGCTGCGTGTACATTAATGAGGAAAAAAATGAACTTAAGGCCTCATGCCCACAGACGTTTTTACAGCCGCGTTTTTGAGCGTTTTTTTACAGCTTAAAAACGCCTGTCCATGTTATTGTATAAATTTTTCAACTGTATTTTTTTTGAAAAAAACACGTTTTTTGCGCGTTTTTGCACGTTTTTAACGCTTTGCGGTTCTTTATGCCTAACGCCGATGCCGCGGAACGCACTGGTCCTGGGTTTTTTTTGCAGCTCAAAAACGCTTAGGTGGGCATGAAGCTATAGACTAACATGGACAGGCGTTTTTAAGCTGTAAAAAACGCACAAAAACGCGGCTGTAAAAACGTCCGTGGGCATGAGGCCTAAATGATTTTAGCAAATGGCTGCAATATAACAAAGAGTGAAAAATGTAAGGGGGTCTGAATACTTTCCGTACCCACTGTATATATATATATATATATATATATATATATATATATATACAGGTCCTTCTCAAAAAATTAGCATATTGTGATAAAGTTCATTATTTTCTGTAATGTACTGATAAACATTAGACTTTCATATATTTTAGATTCATTACACACAACTGAAGTAGTTCAAGCCTTTTCTTGTTTTAATATTGATGATTTTGGCATACAGCTCATGAAAACCCAAAAATCCTATCTCAAAAAATTAGCATATTTCATCCGACCAATAAAAGAAAAGTGTTTTTAATACAAAAAAAGTCAACCTTCAAATAATTATGTTCAGTTATGCACTCAATACTTGGTAGGGAATCCTTTTGCAGAAATGACTGCTTCAATGCGGCGTGGCATGGAGGCAACCAGCCTGTGGCACTGCTGAGGTGTTATGGAGGCCCAGGATGCTTCGATAGCGGCCTTAAGCTCATCCAGAGTGTTGGGTCTTGCGTCTCTCAACTTTCTCTTCCCAATATCCCACAGATTCTCTATGGGGTTCAGGTCAGGAGAGTTGGCAGGCCAATTGAGCACAGTAATACCATGGTCAGTAAACCATTTACCAGTGGTTTTGGCACTGTGAGCAGGTGCCAGGTCGTGCTGAAAAATGAAATCTTCATCTCCATAAAGCTTTTCAGCAGATGGAAGCATGAAGTGCTCCAAAATCTCCTGATAGCTAGCTGCATTGACCCTGCCCTTGATAAAACACAGTGGACCAACACCAGCAGCTGACATGGCACCCCAGACCATCACTGACTGTGGGTACTTGACACTGGACTTCAGGCATTTTGGCATTTCCCTCTCCCCAGTCTTCCTCCAGACTCTGGCACCTTGATTTCTGAATGTACTTTGGACCACTGAGCAACAGTCCAGTGCTGCTTCTCTGTAGCCCAGGTCAGGCGCTTCTGCCGCTGTTTCTGGTTCAAAAGTGGCTTGACCTGGGGAATGCGGCACCTGTAGCCCATTTCCTGCACATGCCTGTTCACAGTGGCTCTGGATGTTTCTACTCCAGACTCAGTCCACTGCTTCCGCAGGTCCTCCAAGGTCTGGAATCGGTCCTTCTAAACAATCTTCTTCAGGGTCCGGTCACCTCTTCTCATTGTGCAGCATTTTCTGCCACACTTTTTCCTTCCCACAGACTTCCCACTGAGGTGCCTTGATACAGCACTCTGGGAACAGCCTATTCGTTCAGAAATTTCTTTCTGTGTCTTACCCTCTTGCTTGAGGGTGTCAATGATACAAAAGAAAAAAGAAGATTTTTTTTTTTTTATTGGCCTAACAGTGCTCACCTCACTCAAAGTCCCAAGGGCGAATCTCTCTTTTTTTCATGAGGGTGTCAATGATGGCCTTCTGGACAGCAGTTAGGTCGGCAGTCTTACCCATGATTGCGGTTTTGAGTAATGAACCAGGCTGGGAGTTTTTAAAAGCCTCAGGAATCTTTTGCAGGTGTTTAGAGTTAATTAGTTGATTCAGATGATTAGGTTAATGGCTCGTTTAGAGAACCTTTTCATGATATGCTAATTTTTTGAGATAGGAATTTTGGGTTGTCATGAGCTGTATGCCAAAATCATCAATATTAAAACAAGAAAAGGCTTGAACTACTTCAAGTTGTGTTTAACGAATCTAAAATATATGAAAGTCTAATGTTTATCAGTACATTACAGAAAATAATGAACTTTATCACAATATGCTAATTTTTTGAGAAGGACCTGTATATACACACACACACACATGGGTTTGAGCTTTGGGGTGCACACACCTATGACTGTTACTATTTAATAACTTCAACTGGCTGTGACACCATCTGGACTTGTTGGTTATTTTCAGAGCTTCCTTATTAAGTCATTATCATTGTCATTAAGTTGTTAACATTATCTGAGAATACTTTCTATTTTAGAATAAGGTAGGTGTACGGATGTATGTGCATCCTGGATACATTCTGGATTACACAGACTATCCTCTGTTTATAGATTACCCCGGCTGTGTAATTTCTGTGATTTATTTCATTTATCCTGTGCAGATTAATTCTCTAATACTGTAATGTGTTTGTGTCATGTAAAGTATTTTGTGGTTACTGTGTTCTGGTGTAGGGAGCACATACACCTACTTTAATCCAAAATAGTATTTTCAGCCAATTGTCTTCACCTAAAAAAAAAAAAAAGAAGTTATGAAAATAACCATTTGAAGTATAATACAAAGTGCCAGGGATTGTTCACACATCTACCACCATTAGTGTACTGCAATAGTATAATAATTTAGGTGTGTATATGTATATCCATGCTCTCCCAAAGACTGACCACATCATAAATGCACCCAAAGAATGAACCAATCTTTAGCATCTTTGGCTTTGAAGACAAATCAATTCTGGAATCAACCGTCCAGAATGATCAGATCAGGAAGGAAGCAGCCATGGTCTTGTCAGATAGGATGTTCTTATCATTTTTGTCCAGTATTTTGCAAAGACACTTACATCAGGTGGGACATGTCGTGTGATACACTGAAAGCCTCCTGATGTGTTAGAATTATTGGAATATTTATAATGTGTCGGTGCTGCTGATGATATTAGCACACTAAAAAAAAAAATCCACCTAAGGGACAGATTTACAGTTAATGCCACACAACGAATTCATTGTTCCCTGTGGGGCTGATTACAACATTAAATGTTTGCAATACCAAAGTATTATTATATTTTTAACTTATTTGTTTTCTCCATCTCTGAGTGCCACCATAAGATCCTGATTAAACAGGAATCAGAAAGTTTTAGGCCATGTCCCCCTTTTACATTTACATTTAATCATAGGTGTGCACCCCAAATCTCAGACACACATGAACGCCACCTACTGTCACAGGAAGGGGGCTCTGGTGGTGGGAGACAGTTGATTGGGAGCATATTATGGTACACCCTAAATATGGGGGTAACGTGTTCCTGAAGTTGAACCTAGACTTTAATATAATGGGGGCATTTACATTGGCCACTGGCAACCCCCGACCACCCACCTGGTGCCGCTTCTGGATAATGCTAACGCACATGGGGTGGTTAGGGTGTGCCCAGGCACACCCAGCAGACCCTGTGCGCACGCCTATGCTGACAATAAGAATACAGAGCCTATTAAAGTATTCACCCTTTTACAAGTTTTCACATTATATTGTCTTAAAACATCGATGTACAATGGGTTTATTTTTGTTTTCGACCCAGACCATCTGAAATATACTCTTTCATACCAAAGTTTACACAGATTTCTGCAAAATTATTTAAATAAATTATGATGAAAAAGTAATTAATTGTATAAGTATAAACCCAGAGGCGTAACTAGAACCTTCAGGGCCCCGGTGCAAGAAACAATGAAGGCTCCCTCTGACCCCCGGCTGGGGCCCTTCCCTCTGGGTCCGAGGCTCTTTACTCCTGTCGCAGGGCCCTTTATTGCGGTTCCATAGCGGGACCCTTTCACATGTTCTGCAGTGGGCCCCCTTCCTGCTGTCTTGGGGACGCCCCATAGTAATCAAAAAGAGAAGAACGTGACTTCTGGAAGCAGCACTCCGATTAAAAAGCCTTTATTCCAAAAAGGTTCAGGAAACAAAACACACTGCACGACACAGCAAACTGATCACATCTGGCTAACGCGTTTCACACTATTGTAGTGCTTACTCATAGCTAATTATTGTACAAATGTTACCTAAGATATACCCTGAAACAGGGGAAGTCATAGGATCCAACCCCAAGGTGAAAATAATTAATTGATTAAAGATTGATGGACGTGAGGTGATTCAGGTGAAATAGGTGTGGTTCACTAACCACAATGAAAGGAAAAACAAAAAAAGTGCCTCACCATGCATGCAATCTTGTGGAAAATATATGTAAGGATGTATGTGTAAAGTAAAAAGTGTGTGGTAGTGAAATGAAAAGATATCTAATAAAAACATGTGTAGCGGGGTCTTCAAAGTTAGTGGGATACACCTGGGGGTAGAGAGACCCAGGTGTGTAATTATGTCAGGGTTCAGACCCCTTTCCTTATTCGTGGAGGATTGGGTGGTGTAATATTCTCTTTGACCAGTGGGTGTCAGTATACCTACTGGCGCGAGGTAGAATCACTGCCAGAGGGCTACCCTTCTTGGTCCCTTCCTGGAGATGGTGCGGCCGGGGCGGGGAACCCGCCGTAGTGTCGATGGGGGGGGATATAAAAGGGGAGACGCCCTCGCCACGAGGGGCGGTCCGGGCGCGGTCCGGAGGGAGGAGGTCGTGTCTTCACGCACCCAGGCACCTTAGGCCTGGGTGCGGGCGGTTCAAGGTTCCGGCCTAGGCGCCCAAGGCCTGGCCGGAACGAAGATGGAGTCCATCCCGGGCACCTTCAGCCTGGGGTGAGGTACTATTAAGGAGGCCTGGGACCCGGTGGCTCCGGCTGGGTCCCGCGAGGGTGGAGTTGCTCCAGGGCGCCCCTTGCGAGGGGACCCGCATCTGAGGTGAGGAGGCTGGGGAGGTCACCCGTCCGAAGACCCGGTGCAGTGTCAACCCGGTGACGGATGGGCCTTCGGTAACTCCCTCGGAGGACATCTTCCCCTGATATGGGCTACAGCGCAGCGGAGGAGCTTTCATCAAGATTCCTGCAACCCCTGGTCATAGCACAGGGAGTGTAGGGACTAGGAACCTGTACAGTGCCTCGACCTGCTTCCCCATCGTATCATGCCGTTGCATTTGACTGTATGTGGAGATACGCAATAAACCTGAGTTTGGACTTTGATGGGTGTATGGACTCTGTTGATGGGAACAAAGGGAGATTCCGGCACGGAAGGACTGACCCTCATAACCAGCGCACATTTAGCCCGAGAAGAAAAGATTAATACTGGCCTTCACCTCACCCACAGCCATGGGGAGGACATGGGCCGTGGCGCACCTCACTCTGTCGCTCGACATACCCCTAGCTAAAGAGGTCGGGGTGAGGCCGCTACACGTGGGGGCTCGTGAGTCCGGGATGAAATGTGTGTTGACCCTGAGGTTTGGAACGGCTGTGTTTGAACTTTGCTGCCCGGAGGAGGTCCGAGCAGGTCGGCCATGTGATTGGCCAAAGTGCATCCCTGTGCTCGAAGTCGTGGAAATTTCCCTAAAAAACCGGGAGAGGCCCATGCAGAAAGAGCGGGAAAAGGGAGAGGTCCAGCCGTGTGAAGTACTACATGTGGGGACTGTTAATGCACTGCGCCACGAGGCACCCCATGACTGCGCAATTCGTGGGCGGAGGCTGGCGGAAGCCCGCGAAAACGTGCAAGTCGTGGGAGGAGTCTGGCCACGTGTGGAGATACACGTGGAGACTCCGGCGCGTGGTCAGCGCGTGATGGAACAGCAAGTGGTCGGGATGGCCTCAAGCTCCCCGTGGATACCGGTACCTTACCCCACGAAGATGACTGCATTTGCTGCACCCATTACAGACACGGGGATAAGGCTCAGGCCCCGAGGACAGTTGGCTCTGTATTCATGCAGAGACACGGAGGCCCTCGTGTGATCTGTCCCGGATGCTCGGGACTGGTGGTCCAACTAAAGCCATTCGGGCGATGCGAGGCATGCAAGGACTTTCTTTTTGAGGTTGAACCACACACGGAAAGGCCCCGGGCCCTACGCCTCAACTGCATCACAGGAACCGCCACTCCGGAGGGAGAGATCAAAGCCTTTGCGGAGTTTCCCGTGCGCGCTGACCAGGGCGAAGTGACTGCCCAACCAGAGACTGAGAGAGAAAAATCCGAGGACACTGCTTCGGTCACTACAGACTCCCTGCTGCCACCCCCGAAGAGGAAGATAGGCCTGGTGCAGGCATCCTATGGTCGTGGTCGAGCTTCACCCCGCCGCTTGCCTGGCCTGGATGGCGCCGGTAGAGACGAGAGTCCCGGACATCCCAGTTCTTCAGAAGGTCCAGGTGAGCCAGGGGCTGGGACTGTGGTGTTGGTTGGAGGTGTCGGGGGTCCACAGTCGGTGGAGCCCGCAAGGGAGGGTAGCCTTCCGTCTGCTAGAGACTACCTTCCCGCTGAGATGTATGACACCTCCGACTTAGAGTCATTGTCAGACTGTGGGGATGACGGAGAGATAGACGAACTGTTTCACCGGAAGGGCTGGGACAGACGCCCACTACCTGTGCTGAGTAAACCGCAGGATTCCCCCATGTCCATAGAAGACAGTACGCTCCGGGCGAAGGCCCCGGAGTTCTCGAGGAAATCTAGTCCTCCGACCAACTTCCCGCATTCAACTACATCACCCGCTCTGATGTTGGGGATGCAGCGTGCTTCGTTGCGGGCACCAAAGACAAAGAAACCCGAGATGGTGAAGGTACCTCGGCACCCGGAGGCCATCGTACAGCCAGGAGAAGGTGAGCGAGATGTGATGCCACCTCTAGCCAGGTTGCAGAGACTTTTCTCCCAGAGAGTCGCCCGTGAATATGGGTGGGAGTACCCCTACTTGCCTCGGGACTTATTGTATGAAGTCGAGGTCCTGCGACCAAGGTGGTATGATGAGTTTGTATGGGAAAAACTTAAAGTACCCCATGCCAGGCGATACCTGTCTTGTTCGCCGCCTGTGTCTAAAAAGTTCAAGGACTGCAGAGCTGATTGGAGACTTGGGCGCCATATTCATGCCGATAAGGTGCTCATCTGCCGGAAAGAAGGAGAGGATGTCGAGTATTCGGTGGAAGTGTTTGACGGACACCTGAAGCCCCTGTTTCTGCCGGATCCAAGGTTTTATTTATAGGAGAAGTGAGCTCCTATCTTGTTGCTGTTGAAACTTTCTGGAAGAGACATTCCCAGACGTCTAGAACTGTGCCCTACTTTTGTTTTGATTTGGGCTTTTCTTTTACTCACTGGAGATTTGGGAGCTGTTGTTTTTTTTTCTCCCTTTTCTCCATGTGCCAAAGGCAGAGACTTTTGGGGTAGAGTTAGAGTAGGAGAGCAGGAAGAATGAAGATCTCACCAAGTGTCATTACCGCGGCGCTGTCACCAGGTGGCAGTGTTGTGCAACGAATGTTTGAAAATGTTACACATGCATTACGTACTTATTGGAGTGAGTGGATCTCTCGGCTGACGGATCCACTCATGCCAAGTTAACACAGAGTGTTAGGATGTTTTTTTTTTTGTTGTTTGTTTCCCTTCTGCAGGAGATTCGTCGGTCAAGACTACTGAGTATGGGGTGGTTCTTAGACAGTGACGGGAGGGATTATATATGTGTACATGACAGATGTTTTATACAAAAGTTTTAATGTTCTAGGTTTCCCTGTCTGTTGAGCAGGTCTTGGCACATACAGTATCCAAAATTTGAGGGATAGCCTCTGGGGCCCACTTCATGTCACCACTCCTTGGGAGACATGGGTGTGCACCTGACGCTGGGGACCAGCGTCAAATCACCAGGGGGAGTGTGTAGCGGGGTCTTCAAAGTTAGTGGGATACACCTGGGGGTAGAGAGACCCAGGTGTGTAATTATGTCAGGGTTCAGACCCCTTTCCTTATTCGTGGAGGATTGGGTGGTGTAATATTCTCTTTGACCAGTGGGTGTCAGTATACCTACTGGCGCGAGGTAGAATCACTGCCAGAGGGCTACCCTTCTTGGTCCCTTCCTGGAGATGGTGCGGCCGGGGCGGGGAACCCGCCGTAGTGTCGATGGGGGGGGATATAAAAGGGGAGACGCCCTCGCCACGAGGGGCGGTCCGGGCGCGGTCCGGAGGGAGGAGGTCGTGTCTTCACGCACCCAGGCACCTTAGGCCTGGGTGCGGGCGGTTCAAGGTTCCGGCCTAGGCGCCCAAGGCCTGGCCGGAACGAAGATGGAGTCCATCCCGGGCACCTTCAGCCTGGGGTGAGGTACTATTAAGGAGGCCTGGGACCCGGTGGCTCCGGCTGGGTCCCGCGAGGGTGGAGTTGCTCCAGGGCGCCCCTTGCGAGGGGACCCGCATCTGAGGTGAGGAGGCTGGGGAGGTCACCCGTCCGAAGACCCGGTGCAGTGTCAACCCGGTGACGGATGGGCCTTCGGTAACTCCCTCGGAGGACATCTTCCCCTGATATGGGCTACAGCGCAGCGGAGGAGCTTTCATCAAGATTCCTGCAACCCCTGGTCATAGCACAGGGAGTGTAGGGACTAGGAACCTGTACAGTGCCTCGACCTGCTTCCCCATCGTATCATGCATTTGACTGTATGTGGAGATACGCAATAAACCTGAGTTTGGACTTTGATGGGTGTATGGACTCTGTTGATGGGAACAAAGGGAGATTCCGGCACGGAAGGACTGACCCTCATAACCAGCGCACATTTAGCCCGAGAAGAAAAGATTAATACTGGCCTTCACCTCACCCACAGCCATGGGGAGGACATGGGCCGTGGCGCACCTCACTCTGTCGCTCGACATACCCCTAGCTAAAGAGGTCGGGGTGAGGCCGCTACACATGTATTGATTAATAAAAAATATAAAAAAAATTGAAAATTGTCAATAAAATTGTCAACAAAAAATGTGTATAATGTGCTTGATTAATCTAGACCATTTAATTTACATTAGTGTTGATTGGTCCATAGTGGTATATACACATATCTTTTTGTTTTTTTGTCTATTTTATTTTATATTTTTTGTTGTTTTTATTTTATTGGTGATTTGTGGAATGAAAATACTGTGAAGAAAAAACAAGTGTTTTAGATTAAACCAATATCTGAACAAATTGTATTTGTGTATGAGTGTATGTCTCTTTTGTCTGTTGGGATAAAGATCATCCCAGGGGGGGTATGTGGTACATAACAGTGAGCTGTTGTATGAACATGCAGTGGATAGATATATATACGAATAAACAAAGCGCATGTGTGAAGATACATATATGTATATATTGTGAGGGGGTTAGCTCGGCAGCGGGTGTGTGTGACCCCCGGGATGGGCTCCCCACACAAAAACAGGCCCAGCAAACGGAGGTTGTGGTTTTCAAAATCAAAAAGGTGCGGTTTATTTTCTATTTACAGTGACAAAAACACAGCAAAGCAAAAGAAACATAAATAAAATAAATCCTGGTCAACTTGACCTCTGAGTAAACATACAGGTTTCCTAACTAACAACTGGGATCAGCCTAGTGCTGTCCTAGTCCCTAAGTCCCTGGTTTTAAATGTCCAAGCAAATAGCCACACAGGCTTTGTCTCACCGCACAGGGGTTCACTCTCCCTAGACAGTCCACACAGGTCTGGTTCCAGGCATGAGCTAACACCTAATGAATCTGGGAGTTCTTATAGAGGCCTAAATGAGCTGACAAGCTTCAGCTGGTCTCATCAACTCCCTGTCTGCACGACGCCCCACACTCTCCCTAGAGGTATGAGTCATCCATGAGCCCACTAGCCTCAGCTGGGCTTATACAACTCTCCACCTAGTTGTATAAGTCGGCGTAAAGCCTGAATCTGGGCGAAATATATCTACCCCCCTGGATGCAACCAGGTGACTTTACCTTCCTGCTGTCACATACCCCCCCCTCTTGTTTTAACCTCGGGGTTGGAACACCAGCAATCAGGCATTCATGTACTCGAGACAAAGCATCCACATTCCCCATTTGAACGCCAGGGCGATGCTTTACGGTGAAGTTGAATTCCTGGAGGGCCAGGAACCACCTATTCACTCTTCTATTTGTTTCCTTGTTTTGAGCCATCCACTTTAACGGAGCGTGATCCGTAACCATGTCAAAGTGCCTACCTAGCAGGTAGTACCGAAGGGAATCTAGAGCCCACTTCACCGCTAAACACTCCTTTTCAACGGTGGCGTAATTTACCTCATGGGACTTCAACTTCCTGCTGAGGTAAATGACTGGGTGCTCTTCCCCGTTCCAGACCTGGGACAATACTGCTCCTAACCCCACATCTGACGCATCACTTTGTACGACAAAGTCTTTAGAGAAGTCGGGTGAGTACAACACTGGCTGGCTACATAAGGCTTGTTTCAAGAATTGGAATGCTGCCTCAGCCTCGGGGGTCCATTTAATCATGACCGACCCTTTCCCCTTCGTCAGGTTGGTTAGGGGCACAGCCTTAGAAGCAAAGTGGGGAATGAATCGCCGATAATACCCAGCGATTCCCAGAAAGGCTCGTACCTGCTTCTTGCTGTTGGGACGTGGCCAACTCTGGATGGCCTCGACTTTGTTGAGTTGGGGTTTTATTACTCCCCTCCCAATGGTGTACCCAAGATATTTGGCCTCCTCCTGCCCAATGGTACACTTCTTGGGGTTAGCCGTAAACCCCGCTTCCCGAACAGAGTCCAGGACTGCTTGCACTTTTGGCAGATGTGAGGCCCAATCTGTGCTATGGACAATTACGTCATCCAGGTAAGCCGCAGCATACTTCCGATGGGGCCTCAGCATCTGGTCCATTTTCCGCTGGAATGTGGCCGGCGCATTCTGTAACCCGAACGGCATTCTTTTGTATTGGAACGCCCCGTCTGGGGTTACAAATGCGGTTTTCTCTTTGGCCGACTTGGCCAGGGGGATTTGCCAATACCCTTTTGTGAGGTCAAGAGTCGTCATGTACCGGGCTGTTCCCAGCCGGTCGATCAACTCATCTATACGTGGCATGGGGTAGGTGTCAAATTTTGTAACTTTGTTCAACTGACGAAAATCGTTACAAAATCGCCAGCTCCCATCCGGTTTAGGCACCAACACAATGGGACTAGACCAATCACTTTGGGACTCCTCTATCACCCCTAAGTTCAGCATTTTCTGTACTTCTTCCCGTATTGCCTCCCGTCGGGCCTCTGGGATCCGATAGGGTTTTAACTTCACCCTTTCACCGGGCGGGGTAATGATGTCATGCTCTACCCCAGATGTTTGTCCCGGCAGCTCAGAGAATACCTCCTTGTTGCGAAGCACAAACTCCTTAACCTCCTGTTGTTGGGGTTGTGACAAGGTGGCTGCTATTCCAACCTCAGGAATCACGCAACCAGTTTGAGCTGGTGACCAAGTGTCTGCGACTAGGGACTCTCTATCCCTCCAGGCTTTCAACAGATTAACGTGATAGATCTGTTCGGGCTTTCGCCTTCCTGGTTGTCTGACCTTGTAATTCACTTCGCTCACTTTTTCCATTATCTCATAGGGGCCTTGCCATTTGGCAAGGAATTTACTTTCAACCGTAGGGACAAGTACCAGTATCCTATCCCCCGGGGAAAAGGTACGGGTCTTGGCTCCACGGTTGTACACTCTCTGCTGTGCTAACTGCGCTTGGGCCAAATGTTCCTTCACAATGGGCATTACCTGTGCAATTCGGTCTTGCATCAGGGCGACATGCTCAATCACACTCCTGTGGGGAGAACTCTCACTTTCCCAAGTTTCCTTGGCAATATCCAACAGCCCTCTTGGGTGTCTCCCATACAGTAACTCAAAGGGGGAGAATCCCGTAGAGGATTGGGGCACCTCCCTAATAGCAAACATCAGATAAGGAAGTAGACAGTCCCAATCCTTTCCATCTCTATCCACCACTTTCTTCAACATTTGTTTTAGGGTTTTGTTGAATCTTTCAACCAGCCCATCGGTTTGGGGGTGATACACAGATGTACGTAATTGCGTCACTTTGAACAATTTACACAGCTCCTTCATAACCCGGGACATAAAGGGTGTACCTTGGTCCGTAAGCAGTTCTTTACAAATACCCACCCGGCTAAACACAAGAGATAGCTCTTTGGCTATGGTTTTGGCCGAGGTATTTCGGAGAGGGATCGCTTCTGGATAACGGGTGGCATAGTCCATTATAACTAATATGTACTGGTGCCCCCTAGCGGACTTGATTATAGGCCCTACCAAATCCATGGCGATCCTCTCAAACGGGACCTCAATGATGGGTAGAGGGACCAGCGGGCTACGGAAATGTGGCATCGGGGCCGACCTCTGACACACAGGGCAGGAGGAACAATAATTTTCTATGTCCTTCATCACCCCCGGCCAATAGAATCTCTGTAATACCCTCTCTCAGGTTTTCTCTGTCCCCAGATGACCTCCAAGAATGTGCCCATGGGCCAACTCCAACACCAACTTCCTGTAAGGTTTGGGCACCACAAGCTGCTCAACGGTTTCTTCTGCCCTTTTTGCCACCCGATACAGTAGGTCCTTCTCTACGCTGAAGTATGGGTAAGTGCAGGTATTATCTGGGTTCACTAACTCGCCATCTATTTTCACTACGTTTTCCCGTGCCTTTATTAGGGCGGGGTCTTTCAACTGTTCTGTGGCAAAGTTTTCCCTGTGAACCTCAAGATCAGAAAACTCCACAGACGGTAGGTTTTCGTCTGAGGAGGTGGGCTCCTCTCCAGTTTCTTGAGTCTCCCCTGCCAATACTGATAAGGGAAATTCCGGAGAGTCCTCACCACTCTCAGGGAGTTCTGGCTATCACATTCCTGGTACATAGGGGCACCAGTGGGGGGCTCAGGATCATCCCACAGTTCCCAGAACTTCGGAAAATCCCTTCCCACAATGGCGTCATGCGGTAACTGAGATACTAAGCCCACTGGATGAGAGAGGGTACCTTTGGGGGTCTCGAAACACACTGTAGTCACTGGATACTCTCGGGTGTCCCCATGCACACAAATAACAGCTACCTTGCTATTCCCAAAGACCTCTGTTTTAACTAACTCAGCCTTTATCAGGGTCACAAGGCTACCTGAATCCAGCAATACCACAACATTTCTACCATTAACACACATTTTGCATAAATGTTTCTCAGTTCCTCGAATGGCAGTGCATGCGACTGTCGCACACAGCGACTGACGTCTGCCCATCAGAAAGTCACACTGCATGGGTTCCTCCATAACCGGGCAATTGGCTGCAATATGTCCCGCTTGCCGGCAGCGGTAGCAAACGATCCTTCTTGCCGCCTCTTGAGCCGCTGATTTCCCAGGCTGTTCTCGCCAAACTTGGGGTAGAGCTCCCACCCTCTCACTCTCTCCACCCTCACCCCTTGGAATCCTCTTATCCGCCCCTGGGGATGGTCTGGTCTTAGGGTGGAAAGTCCGAGTGTCTCTGGAAGAGGCCGTCAGGTTCTCTGTAGCCAAGTATTTCTCCACACGATCCACAAGACCATCGGCCGTCTCTGGGTCTCCATGGCTTACCCACTTTTGGATGGCAGTAGGAAGAGCTCTCAAAAACCGATCCATTACAACACGTTCCACAATCTTTGGTGCGGACAAAGTCTCTGGCTGTAGCCACTTTCTGCTCAGGTGAATGAGATCATACATTTGAGACCTGGGGGGTTTTCCAAGCTGGAAAGTCCAGTTATGCACACGCTGAGCCCGGACAGCCTGGGTGACACCCAGCCTTGCCAAAATTTCAGCTTTTAGCATCACATAGTCTTTTGCTTGGTTAGGCTCTAGGTCATAGTAAGCTTTCTGCGATTCACCAGTTAACAGAGGAGCCACCAGTCCAGCCCACTGCTCCTCAGGCCACTTTTCTCTTTCAGCGGTCCTTTCAAATGTGGTCAAAAATACCTCTGGATCATCCTCTCCAGTCATTTTTGTCAATAAACGACTCACCCCAAAGGACGCGGTATTAGTGGGACGGCTTTCCTCACTGGTCTGCGGACGTTGCTGCATTACTGCTTCCATTTGTTGTAGTCTCTGCTCTTGCTTCTGTAACAGGTCTATGAAGCGGGCCTCAGATTGCTGCTGGGCTTGTTGCTGAGCTGCAAGGCTCTGTTGATGAGCTTGCTGCTGGGCTGCAAGGCTCCTTTGCAAACCTGCATTTGTCTGCTGTTGATTGGCATTTGCTAGAGCCAGCTGTTTCAGTATCTCCTCCATGCTGGCTTAAAAAAAAACTGCCACTGGTTCTCCACCAACTGTGAGGGGGTTAGCTCGGCAGCGGGTGTGTGTGACCCCCGGGATGGGCTCCCCACACAAAAACAGGCCCAGCAAAAGGAGGTTGTGGTTTTCAAAATCAAAAAGGTGCGGTTTATTTTCTATATACAGTGACAAAACACAACAAAGCAAAAGAAACATAAATAAAATAAATCCTGGTCAACTTTACCTCTGAGTAAACATACAGGTTTCCTAACTAACAACTGGGATCAGCCTAGTGCTGTCCTAGTCCCTAAGTCCCTGGTTTTAAATGTCCAAGCAAATAGCCACACAGGCTTTGTCTCACCGCACAGGGGTTCACTCTCCCTAGACAGTCCACACAGGTCTGGTTCCAGGCATGAGCAAACACCTAATGAATCTGGGAGTTCTTATAGAGGCCTAAATGAGCTGACAAGCTTCAGCTGGTCTCATCAACTCCCTGTCTGCACGACGCCCCACACTCTCCCTAGAGGTATGAGTCATCCATGAGCCCACTAGCCTCAGCTGGGCTTATACAGCTCTCCACCTAGTTGTATAAGTCGGCGTAAAGCCTGAATCTGGGCGAAATATATCTACCCCCCTGGATGCAACCAGGTGACTTTACCTTCCTGCTGTCACAATATATATATGTTTAAAAACTGCACAAAGGTACTCAATATATTCACTTCCCCTGGAGCCTTGAGTACAATTTTTTCCAGCAAATGTTCCAAACGGGATATATGAGACAGACTAGAATTATGTGTAAATGCAAATATAAATATAGTATGGTGTAGAGGGACATAGTGCATATGAATCCCAGACCAACAAGAATATGTCATTATAAACATACAGATCAGTGTGCACACATACATAGTCCACCAAAAAACAACCATAATCTTCTATTTTGGAAGCTAAAAAACATATACATATGCAGGTGAATTGTATTTCAAATTGTATTTTGAACTATATCATAGATGCAATATTGCTTTGGTATTTGTTGAGTGCCCATACATATGTCGGTATCATGTACGTTTACTCTGGTTAGGATCCAACCACAAGGTCATTGTTATTACTGTTATTACTTTTAAACCAACATTTTCACACAGACATTTGCTCTAATGTGAATTGTTCACACAGAACCATTTTGTGCATCTTTCCACACTCTGATTGGATACATTGACTTCCATCGAGGTGTCCATAGTTGGACGTGTACCTCAACCGATATACACAATTTTGGAACGACCACACACATGGACACATCTTTTTGGTGGACTATGTATGTGTGCACACTGATCTGTATGTTTATAATGACATATTCTTGTTGGTCTGGGATTCATATGCACTTTGTCCTGAAACAGACAGGCATGCATGTACACGCACTCTTTTTACCTTTACTATTCATTACTCATACATATGGGCATATTTATAGTTCTTATAGTTCTTCTAGTTTGTCAGTGCATACTCATACCTTAAATTACATAAAATATTTCACACATTGTTCCATCAAGACCTTTTATGTACCTTTTATGTACGTTTCATATAGATTGGTTATGGTTATGGACATCGGTTGATTACAACCAATCCAAACCAATTTGTCCATGCATGCGTGCCTATTTACCATGCACGTTGCATGGGCTCTATGTCCCTCTACACCATACTATATTTATATTTGCATTTACACATAATTCTAGTCTGTCTCATATATCCCGTTTGGAACATTTGCTGGAAAAATTTGTACTCAAGGCTCCCGGGGAAGTGAATATATAGAGTACCTTTGTGCAGTTTTAAAACATATATATATATATATACATATATGTATCTTCACACATGCGCTTTGTTTATTCGTATATATATCTATCCACTGCATGTTCATACAACAGCTCACTGTTATGTACCACATACCCCCCCTGGGATGATCTTTATCCCAACAGACAAAAGAGACATACACTCATACACAAATACAATTTGTTCAGATATTGGTTTAATCTAAAACACTTGTTTTTTCTTCACAGTATTTTCATTCCACAAATCACCAATAAAATAAAAACAACAAAAAATATAAAATAAAATAGACAAAAAAACAAAAAGATATGTGTATATACCACTATGGACCAATCAACACTAATGTAAATTAAATGGTCTAGATTAATCAAGCACATTATACACATTTTTTGTTGACAATTTTATTGACAATTTTCATTTTTTTTTATATTTTTTATTAATCAATACATGTTTTTATTAGATATCTTTTCATTTCACTACCACACACTTTTTACTTTACACATACATCCTTACATATATTTTCCACAAGATTGCATGCATGGTGAGGCACTTTTTTTGTTTTTCCTTTCATTGTGGTTAGTGAACCACACCTATTTCACCTGACTCACCTCACGTCCATCAATCTTTAATCAATTAATTATTTTCACCTTGGGGTTGGATCCTATGACTTCCCCTGTTTCAGGGTATATCTTAGGTAACATTTGTACAATAATCAGCTATGAGTAAGAACTACAATAGTGTGAAACGCGTTAGCCAGATGTGATCAGTTTGCTGTGTCGTGCAGTGTGTTTTGTTTCCTGAACCTTTTTGGAATAAAGGCTTTTTAATCGGAGTGCTGCTTCCAGAAGTCACGTTCTTCTCTTTTTGATTACAATTGCATTTGCCTGCACCCTTGGCTGCTGGGAGGAGGTATTTTCAGGGATTCCCACACCTGAGCGGCTCCCTCTCTCCCGTCTCTTCAATTTTCTGGATCTTTGCTACCCAGTGTTGACCAGCTCGGAGTGGATTCCCACCTTCCTATTCACTTTCATCTGAATTTAGTTTATTCCAGCAACCAGCCTGTCATGGATATCAATACACCAAACACATCTGCCAACGAACCTGGTCACAGTAGAACTTTTATGGCACCCTCTGACAACCCCCTTAGATCGGGACTGCAGGCTCTACAACTCCAGCCCACAGATGACAGAATTGTTTCCTTAACAAGCACCTTCAGGAAACTTGAATCGGCGATGGCTAAGGAAATTCGAATTTATTGGGACATCAATTCGCTCTCTGAATATGTGGCACTTTCACGCATCCCCCGAGGTCTCAGAATCAAGAAGTTCCCCACGTCTGACCTCTTGAATGAGGCTTTAAAACAAGAATGGACAGATACACTCAGCTCATGTTCTCTCAAATTAATGGAGATACTCCTTAACCACTTAACGACCGCCCACCGCCGATTTACGTCGGCAGAATGGCACCGACAGGCAGAATCACGTAGATCTACGTGATCGCCTTTGTGCAGTTGGGGAGGTCCATCCGGACCCCCCTTCACTGCAGTGAGCGGCCGTTAAGTGTTCGGGAGCGATCAGGCATGAGGGGGCGGCCGCTCGATTCCGCCCCCCCCCCTCGCGATCGCTCCCGGCGAATGAAATTGCTTCCTCCTGCCTGAAATGTAAACACAGGCTGGAGGAAGTGATGTCATCTCCCTCGCCGCGGTCTTTTCGTCCGCAGCGCCGAGGAGAAAAGACACAGGTTAGTGCACCAACAGTCCACTGACACGTAGGTACACATAGGCACACAAATCACCCCCCAGTCACCCCCAGATCACCCCCCAGGTCACCCCAAAGCCCCCAATCACAGTGTCACTGATTGCAGTGATCATTTATTTTACTGATCACTGCATTTAGTGTCATCTGTGATTGTAAAAAGTTGCAGGGCAGTTAGGATTAGGCCCCTTTAGGTCCAGGGTAGCCCCCTAACCCCCCCTAATAAAGGTTTAACCCCTTGATCACCCCCCAGGTAACCCTTTCACCCCCTAACTTCAGCGTCACTAAGCGATTGTTTTTCCGATCGCTGTATTCGTGTCGCTGGTGTTTTAGATAGGCAGTTATTTTTTTTAAGTTCGCCGCAGGTTTTTATTAGTGTCAGGTACCCCCATATATTATTTTAACCCCCTGATTGCCCCTAGAGTTAACCCTTTCACCAGTGATCGCCGTATAAGCGTCACTGGTGTCACTGGTTAGCCAGTAAGTTATTTAGTTATTTAGGTTACCCGTCAGGTTTTTATATAGTGTCAGGTACCCCCATATTTAACCTAATAAAGGTTTTAACCCCCTGATTGCCCCTAGTTAACCCTTTCACCAGTGATCACCATATAAAGGTTACGGGTGACGCTGGTTGATTAGTTTGCTTTTTATAGCATCAGGGCACCCGCCGTATATAACCCAATAAAGGTTTAACCCCCCTGATCGCCCGGCGGGTGAGATCAATTAGGTTTTAGCGCCAGAGAGGGTCTGCGTCGCCCCAGGCAGTGTTAGGTTAGTGCCAGTAACGCTAACACCCACGCGCAAAGCATACACCCCCCTTAGTGGTATAGTATCTGATCAGATCTGATCAGATCTATACTAGCATCCCCAGCGGTTTAGGGTTCCCAAAAACGCAGTGTTAGCGGGATCAGCCCAGATACCTGCTAGCGCCTGCGTTTAGCCCCTCCGCCCAGCCCAGCCCAGCCCACCCAAGTGCAGCATTGATCGATCACTGTCACTTACCAAACACAACACACATAACTGCAGCGTTCGCAGTGCTTGGTTTTTGGGGCCCTGTACGCGGCTAGGCTCCCAAAAAGTCCCACACATGTGGTATCCCCGTACTCAGGAAAAGCAGCAGAATGTATTTTGGGGTGCAATTCCACATATAACCATGGCATGTGTGAGCAATATATCATTTAGTGACAACTTTTTGTACATTTTTTTTTCTTTTTGTCATTATTCAATCATTTGGGACAAAAAAAAAATATTCAATGGGGTCAACATGCCTCTCAGCAAATAGCTTGGGGTGTCTACTTTCCAAAATGGGGTCATTTGGGGGGGTTTTGTGCCATCTTGGCATTTTATGGCCTTCAAAACTGTGATAGGTAGTGAGGAGTGAAATCAAAAATTTATGCCCTTAGAAACCTTGAAGGCGGTGCTTGGTTTTTGGGGTCCCGTACGCGGCTAGGCTCCCAAAAAGTCCCACACATGTGGTATCCCCGTACTCAGGAGAAGCAGCAGAATGTATTTTGGGGTGTAATTTCACATATGCCCATGGCATGTGTGAGCAATATATCATTTAGTGACAACTTTGTGCAAAAAAAAAAAAGTTTGTCATATTCCCGCAACTTGTGGCAAAATATAAAATATTCCATGGACTGAACATGCCTCTCAATAAATAGCTTGGGGTGTCTACTTTCCAAAATGGGGTCATTTGGGGGGGTTTTGTGCTATTTTGGCATTTTATGGCCTTCGAAACTGTGATAGGTAGTGAGGAGTGAAATCAAAAATTTGCGCCCTTAGAAATCCTGAAGGCGGTGCTTGGTTTCCGGGGTCCCGTACGTGGCTAGGCTCCTAAAAAGTCCCACACATGTGGTATCCCCGTACTCAGGAGAAGCAGCAGAATGTATTTTGGGGTGCAATTCCACATATAACCATGGCATGTGTGAGCAATATATCATTTAGTGACAACTTTTTGTAATTTTTTTTTTTTGTTGTCATTATTCAATCACTTGGGACTAAAAAAATAAATATTCAATGGGCTCAACATGCCTCTCAGCAATTTCCTTGGGGTGTCTACTTTCCAAAATGGGGTCATTTGGGGGGGTTTTGTACTGCCCTGCCATTTTAGCACCTCAAGAAATGAGATAGGCAGTCATAAATTTAAAGCTGTGTAAATTTCAGAAAATGTACCCTAGTTTGTAAACGCTATAACTTTTGCGCAAACCAATAAATATACGCTTATTGACATTTTTTTTACTAAAGACATGTGGCTGAATACATTTTGGCCTAAATGTATGACTAAAATTGAGTTTATTCGATTTTTCTTATAACAAAAAGTAGAAAATATCATTTTTTTTCAAAATTTTCGGTCTTTTTCTGTTTATATCGCAAAAAAAAAAATCGCAGAGGCAATCAAATACCATTAAAGGAAAGCTCTATTTGTGGGAAGAAAAGGACGCAAATTTCATTTGGGTACAACATTGCATGTCCGCACAATTTACAGTTAAAGCAGCGCAGTTCCGAATCCCAAAAACAGGCCTGGTCCTAATGGCCCGAAATGGTCCGGGGCTTAAGTGGTTAAATCAAAGAGCCAAGAAATAAGTACTATACAATCAGAAATGGCAGACATTCAGAGCAGCCTCACGGAACTACAGACACATCCTGAGTTTGCGGAACTAGATAGCCGCTTGAACAAAAGACTGGATAAATTGGAAAGGCATGTCATCTCCACCAAAACCACCAAAATGACCCGAGATAAGGTCGATTACGAAAGCGGGAATGTATACACATGGAAGAAGATGCGTTTTCAATCTGGTCGATCACGGAAAAACCAGCCCAAGAGAGTTAGCTTTTCCGATTTAGAACATGATCCGGGCAATGACACTACGGCTACATCCGCATCGGATTCTTCACTCGAACGTCCGCTGAGGTCTCCCATTCTGGATCATTCACAAGACGGAATCTCATCTGGAAACCCTCGGGGGTCCCACACAAAAGCCAAATCGAAGGGCGCAACAAGAAAACCCGGAGAGGAGGGAAAAGACATTCGTACATCAAAGAAAACTCCATACATTTTGCGGGGGAGAAAGAAATAGAGGTTACCAACGTTATTAACATCTCGAGTAGAACTTTAAGTGACGAAGAGAAATGCATTTTATCCAAGGGACTAAACTTTTGCCCTACCAGGCATTTTGACCTTTTTAACACCCTACTGGACGTTAACAAGTTCTCCCGCAGTTTAACGCTCAAGAAACACTACCTTAATCTCCCCACGGAAACAGAAGACACCTCCTCCGGCGATCGAGATATGGGTGAGTGTCCTTCTTCCCCAGTGCTGTTTTCTGAAGTATGCGCCCTCCAAGAGCTTGTGGATTTGGCCACTGAGTCCAGTCCTTGCCCCGTTGACCCCACTGATGTCCCTAACAGTATTTCATTTAAACTTAGATCGGACTTTTATCCGGTGGAGTCGCGGGGCAGGGATCTCGACCTTTTTCAGCGAATGGTCGAGAAGGATCTCACCCATCTGGCTCGCGATTGCCGTAGGAGGTCTGTTTCCCACAACCTGTCTCCATTAGAACATAAGGCCCTTAGGAATTTAGAAATGGACAGGAACATTGTCATTCGTAATGCGGATAAGGGTGGGCTGGTGGTGGTTCTTGATTCTGACACTTATCAAAGTGAGGCTCTACGCCAGCTGTCTGATAGCAATACTTACACTTCACTTAAAGGTGACCCCACCACCACTTTCTCTGCTAAACTTTCCTCTTTGTTGGACTTAGCAGTCCATGCGGGAATTTTTTCAGAGAAAGAAAAACTGTTATTCATTCCCATTAACCCCGTGATGCCAGTGTTCCATCACCTGCCAAAAGTTCACAAAGGCCTGGACCCACTCATGGGCAGGCCCATAGTGGCAGGTATTGGATCGCTTAACGAGCGCCTGGGAGAGTGGATCGATGGCCAACTTCAGCCATTGGTAGTCAACCTCCCAGAGTATCTACGTGACACCAAACAACTACTTATAAAACTTAGGGACTTCCAGTGGAAAGCAGAGTACAGGTGGATCACATGCGATGTCACTAGTCTTTATTCGAGTATTCCTCATGACCTGGGTGTTTTGGCTGTGTCCACTTTTCTTAAAGAATCCGGGAGGTATTCATTGGCATTACAGGAGTTCATCTTGTTGTCATTGAACTACCTACTTACACACAATTTTTTTTTGTTCGACGGGGGATATTATCTCCAAAAATGCGGGGCCTCTATGGGAGCGAAATTCTCGCCCTCCCTGGCCAATCTCTATATGGGATTTTGGGAGAGATCCCGCATTTTTGGACACGACAGCCCCCGTCGTTCAGACACGGTTTTCTTTTGCAGGTTCATTGATGACCTCCTGTTCGTTTCCTCCCATGAGGAGACAAACTTACAGGATTGGTTGGATTACTTTAATGACAATTCCATGAATCTTCGTTTCACGGGGAAATTAGGCATTACTTCCATAGATTTTTTGGATGTCAATTTGTCGGCTGCCAATGATGTGGTAGTCACAGGTATTTACAGAAAACCCACAGCTGGCAATGCCCTCCTTAGAGCAGATTCGGGTCACCCCAGCCATACCATTCGCGGGGTTCCGGTCGGACAATTCCTCAGGCTCCGTCGTTTGTGCAGCAGACCTGAGGATTTTGCCACTGAGGCTGCGAACATGACCCAACGGTTCATCAGCAGGGGTTATACCCCTAACATTGTAACAAGAGCCTCCAAAGCTGCGAGTGCCATCCCTAGAGAGGGTTTACTTCGGAATCATCCGAATAAACATAAAAACCAAGGGGCATTGTCATTCAGTGGAATTCCGGTATTCTCTACACCGTACAGTTTTGAATTCAGTAAAATAAAATCCACCATCGAGAAATACCTTCCTATTCTACTGAATGACCCTGCTTACCACAAAATACTCTCTAGGGGGGTTAAATCAGTGTCCCGTAGAGCCCCCACCTTGGGCAGTCGCCTTTCCCCCAGCCTTTTCTCAAGTAAATCTTCGGCCACCAATTGGTTGCACTTTCAGGGCACCTTTAGATGTGGAATGCCTCACTGTAACTACTGTAAACATATAAAAACAGGTGATATAGTTCAGTCAAGCACCAATCATAATTCCTTTGACATCAAGCAATTCATTAATTGCAATACCAAGTTTTTGGTATATGTGATTAAATGCGAACAGTGCGATATCCAATATGTCGGAAGAACAACCAGGAGACTTAAGGATAGACTGTACGATCACCTGTACGATATACAGAAAGATAGGAATACAAATGTTGCTAGGCATTGGGCATCTGTACATCAGAAAAATGTCTCATGCCTCTCCATACAAGGCATAGAAAAAATCAGTTCACCTGCAAGAGGGGGACACTGTGCAGGCGCGAAGTCTATTGGATCTTCTCGTTGGATACTAGGATACCAGCGGGCCTCAACTTTGAATGGGATGTATCCCACTACTATGACTAGTTCTCACGTCCTGCACAGTGTCCTTTTCAACATCTGTCACCTATGTATGTCGGCTGAGGTTTGCCCTGTGTTTTGTCCCTACATATGACACGTCTATTGACGTGCATTTATACATTCGGAATGCTGTCAGAGGTTTCCATTTTATTTTATCTTATTTTATTCAGTTACCATGATACTGATCGCTTGTTGTATGTTTTCATTTTCATGGTTTCTGTAACATAATTTACAATACTAATGTAACATGAAAGTTCCACTATTTCATTGAGACCAATTTCCTTTCTTTCTTCCTCCTTTACTCCTTTTTTAGCATTGAATCATAATTCATATGGTTTTGAAGAAATAATATGGACTTGGTCTCTCATTTGCACAAATTATCATCTAGTGGTAGATTGTAACGATTAGGTTGTGTCATATATGTTCCACACATCCTTTTTGTTTTTTTGTTTTGAGTGTTCCATAGTCTCTTTTTCTATTATTTTAACTTATGTTGGTACTGTTATGTCATTTTTGATAGTATGCACTGTTTTGGATTTTTACAAATACAATTATTATACCTGCCATATGTAGGCGATACAACCATAATCTTCCATTTTGGAAGCTAAAAAACATATACATATGCAGGTGAATTGTATTTCAAATTGTATTTTGAACTATATCATAGATGCAATATTGCTTTGGTATTTGTTGAGTGCCCATACATATGTCGGTATCATGTACGTTTACTCTGGTTAGGATCCAACCACAAGGTCATTGTTATTACTGTTATTACTTTTAAACCAACATTTTCACACAGACATTTGCTCTAATGTGAATTGTTCACACAGAACCATTTTGTGCATCTTTCCACACTCTGATTGGATACATTGACTTCCATCGAGGTGTCCATAGTTGGACGTGTACCTCAACCGATATACACAATTTTGGAACGACCACACACATGGACACATCTTTTTGGTGGACTATGTATGTGTGCACACTGATCTGTATGTTTATAATGACATATTCTTGTTGGTCTGGGATTCATATGCACTTTGTCCCGAAACAGACAGGCATGCATGTACACGCACTCTTTTTACCTTTACTATTCATTACTCATACATATGGGCATATTTATAGTTCTTATAGTTCTTCTAGTTTGTCAGTGCATACTCATACCTTAAATTACATAAAATATTTCACACATTGTTCCATCAAGACCTTTTATGTACCTTTTATGTACGTTTCATATAGATTGGTTATGGTTATGGACATCGGTTGATTACAACCAATCCAAACCAATTTGTCCATGCATGCGTGCCTATTTACCATGCACGTTGCATGGGCTCTATGTCCCTCTACACCATACTATATTTATATTTGCATTTACACATAATTCTAGTCTGTCTCATATATCCCGTTTGGAACATTTGCTGGAAAAATTTGTACTCAAGGCTCCAGGGGAAGTGAATATATCGAGTACCTTTGTGCAGTTTTAAAACATATATATATATATACATATATGTATCTTCACACATGCGCTTTGTTTATTCGTATATATATCTATCCACTGCATGTTCATACAACAGCTCACTGTTATGTACCACATACCCCCCCTGGGATGATCTTTATCCCAACAGACAAAAGAGACATACACTCATACACAAATACAATTTGTTCAGATATTGGTTTAATCTAAAACACTTGTTTTTTCTTCACAGTATTTTCATTCCACAAATCACCAATAAAATAAAAACAACAAAAAATATAAAATAAAATAGACAAAAAAACAAAAAGATATGTGTATATACCACTATGGACCAATCAACACTAATGTAAATTAAATGGTCTAGATTAATCAAGCACATTATACACATTTTTTGTTGACAATTTTATTGACAATTTTCAATTTTTTTTATATTTTTTATTAATCAATACATGTTTTTATTAGATATCTTTTCATTTCACTACCACACACTTTTTACTTTACACATACATCCTTACATATATTTTCCACAAGATTGCATGCATGGTGAGGCACTTTTTTTGTTTTTCCTTTCATTGTGGTTAGTGAACCACACCTATTTCACCTGAATCACCTCACGTCCATCAATCTTTAATCAATTAATTATTTTCACCTTGGGGTTGGATCCTATGACTTCCCCTGTTTCAGGGTATATCTTAGGTAACATTTGTACAATAATCAGCTATGAGTAAGCACTACAACACGTTAGCCAGATGTGATCAGTTTGCTGTGTCGTGCAGTGTGTTTTGTTTCCTGAACCTTTTTGGAATAAAGGCTTTTTAATCGGAGTGCTGCTTCCAGAAGTCACGTTCTTCTCTTTTTGATTACAATTGCAGTTGCCTGCACCCTTGGCTGCTGGGAGGAGGTATTTTCAGGGATTCCCACACCTGAGCGGCTCCCTCTCTCCCGGCCGCCCCATAGTGTCGGGAAATGCCAGGGCCCAGTCACAAGGGTTAACCTTTCTTGCCCAGGCAGATCTGCCACTAGTGCCAGTAGTTTTTATTTTTGTTATTTTATCTAGGGGCAGCAGGACCTAGGTCAGTCACAGTAGGTGGTCGGGTGTAATTAATACTTTGTTGACCCTCATGGGCTCCTCTGCCCCACTCCCCTCTTCTGGGACTTGTAGTTCAGCCTTCTCTGGATCCCCTTTTCCCATGACAGGTCCTCGGCCCCCTCCCACTGACTGGTATATGGCTCAGGAACAAGAAGTCAGAGCCAGCTCAGTGATGGGGGTGGGGTTACCAATCTCTAATCCCTTTTCCAATGACAGGTCCTCTTTACCCTTCCCACTGGCCAGTAAAAGGTTCATGGACAGGAGGGCGGATCAGGCTCAGTGACAGGGGTCGTCGTGGGTACCAGTCTCTAATCCCCTCCCCATGATAGGTCCTCTTTACCCCTCATACTGATTGGTATAAGGCTCAGTGACAGGAGAGAGAGTGGGTTCAGTGATGAGGGGCGGGGTTACCAGTCTCTTAATCCCCTCCCACATGACAGGTCCTCTTTCCCCCTCCCACTGATTGGTATATGGCTCAGTGACAAAAGGGCAAAGCAGGCTCAGGAACATGGCACGGGGTTACAATTAACATACCAGTCTGGCTCATGCCTGCTCCCAGCATGCTGTCACTGTCCTGGGGGGACAGGGGGGCTGCTGTCTGCTCCTCTCCCGCACTACCACACCATCATATCTCACTCTCCACCTCTCGCCCCCTCCGATGCTCCCCCACACCGTGCTGGGTACTATGGATTTCAGCACAAGGGAGAGGCATTGGGCCCCCTGGAGCATGGGGCTGGGTCACAATTGAGAACCCTATAGATACACCCCTGTCTTAACCCATTGAATTCGGTAGGTACACTTTTTGGTATTTAATACTCCACGAGTCTGTGTAGCTAGGTCTCCATTTGCTTTCACATCTGGACAATGCGATTTCTCTTCTCAAAGTCTGTCAGGTGTCATGGGGAGACGCATATAATATATATTGGACTGAGATTTGGACTCTAACTTTCCCATTTGCGGGTTTTAATTAAAAATATTCTTTGTATAATATTTTTGTGTCGTTTTTGGGTTTATCTTTGGGTTCATTGTCTTTCTAGAAGACAGATCTCCTCCCAAGTCTCAGGTTTCATGCAGACTGCATCAGGTTTTTCAGCAGGAATTCTCAATATTTTGCTACCTTCCAGGGCTTTTTAGGAATAGGTGCAGGTACTCTCCCTTCCTAGTCACCCCTTCTCTTCGCACCCTACTCACTGCCCAGTGCCGCCCCTCTTAGAGAATACAGAACCAAGTATAATTTTGTGGTGCTAAGCAATTTTTATCGAATGTGTTAATGATATCAAGAAAAGTAAAAAAAAAACAGTAGATCCCCCATCAACAATAGACTCCCCCATCAATACTAGATCCCCCATCAATAATAGACCCCCCCATCAACAATAGGCCCACCCATCATCAAAAAGACCCCCATTAACAATAAACCCCAACCTTAACCAATAGACCCCCCATCAACAATAGGCCAGCCCATCATCAATAGACCCCCGAAACAAAATACCACCTCCCCCAGCAACATTTGATCCCTTCCTGCAATAATAGACCCCTGCTGCCAGCATTATTAGGCCCGCCATTAGCCAGCATTAATAGACCTCTTACTCAACAGTATTACTCCAGCAACAATTGACCTCCCAGCAACAATTTATCCCCCTCCCAGCGACAATAGATCATCCGCCAGCAACAACAGGCCTTCACACCAACAATACTCCCACCAGCAATAATAGAGCACCCCAGCAAAAATAGATCCCCACAACCAGCAACAATAGACCTTCCAGAATTCCCCAGCACCTTCAAGAATTCCCCAGGTGCTGGAACTGCGTCCCCCCCCCCCCCCCCCATGTTCCTGCTGAAAAAAAGCTCTACTGCCTTCATTCTACCCTTACAAGCCTTCTAGAGCGTGATGCAGAGAAGAATCTCCAAAGCATGATGCTGCCACCACTATGTTTCACATTGGGATGGTGTGTATGTAATAATGATGATTAATGTTTATTCTAAACATTCAGTTTGGGGGGGCAATCCCTTGCCAAAACACACACCTTCTCCCAATGCTTATATTTCGTGCAAACTTGCAACAGGCTTTCCTCCAGGATTTCCCTTTCTGATATTTTTTTTATATATATTAATTCTACCCTCTACACTGCTGCAAAAAACATGATGCTGCCACCATCATGCCTCACGGTGGGGATTGTGTGTTTAGTGACCTTTATTAAATTGTTAATAACTGAAAAACAAAAGGAGATTAAAATGGCAAAAGCCAGCACAAATGTGACACTAACCAACTAGCCTGGTTTCATGTCTTTTGAGAGTTGTAGGGGGGCTGGGTGATGTCATCACCTGCAAAAAAACAATTGCTAATATCTTAAAAATAAAAGCAGCACAAATTTTTTTTTTACAAAACAGCATAAACCTAGTACTAAAGAAACACACTTGAGTTTTTATTTTTGCTCACTAACCAACCAGTCCGGTTTCATGTCTTGTGGGTGTTGTAGGGGGGCTGGGTAATGTCATTTTTTGGAAAGAAACAATTGTTAATATCTTAAAAAATAAAAGCAGCGCAAATTAAAATTTTTAGGGCACAAAAAAAGCACAAACGTAGCACTAACAAATGGTATATTTGTTTTAACATTTAATAACATGAGGCGCAAAGTGGATGGGGTTTGATCAAATAACATAACAGCGTAAAAAAAAAATTAGCAACACAATTGCGCCACTAACCAACCAGCCCGGTTATGTGTGTTTTGGTTGTTGTAGGGGGGCTGAGTGACCTTTAATAAATAGCTAATAACGCAAAAATGATGTCCGATAGAGCAGAGATTTCAATGGCACAAAATAGCACAAATGTGACGCTAACCAGCCAGCCCAGGTTCACGTGTTTTGGCTTTTGTAAGGTCGTTGGGTTACCATTGGTGCCTTTTAAAAAATTGTTAATAACGCAATAACAATGTGAGATAAAAAAGAGCTTTAATGGCACCAAACCAGCACAAATGACGCACTAACCAAGCAGCCCGGTTTTGTATCTTTTGGCTGTTGTAGGGGGGCTGGGTGACTTTTGGTTACCTTTATTAAATTGTTAATAACTGAAAAACAAAAGAAGATAGAACTGAGATTTAAATGGCACAAACCAGCACAAACATATCTCTAACCAACCAGCCCATTTCATGTCTTTTGGGTGTTGTAGGGGGGCTGGGCGATGTCATTGTCTGCAAAAAAAAAACAATTGCTAATATCTTAAAAATAAAAGCAGTCCTAATTTCATTTTTTATGGCACAAAAAAAGCACAAACACAGCACTAACAAATGGTATATTTGCTTTTAAGATTTATTAACATGGGTTGCAAAATGGATGTGTTTGATCAAATAAAAAGAAGCTGTTATAACCACTTCCCCTCCGGATGATTTGCACTGCATTACTTTAACTGACAATTGAGCGGTCATGCAACAATGTACACAATTTTTTCCTACAAGTAGAGATTTCTTATGGTGGTATTTGATCACCACTGTGTGTTTTTTTTTTTTTTTTTTGGGTTATAATTGAAGACTGAACCTTTTTAAGTTTAAAAAATCTAATTTATTCATAAATTTAGGCCAATATGTATTTTGCTACATAGTTTTGGTAAAAAATCCCAATAAGCATACATTGATTGGTTTACACGAATGTTATAGTGTCTACAAACTATGGTATATATGCTGGAATTTTTTTTTTTTTACTAGTAGTGGCGGCGATCAGCGACTTTAGCAGGACTGTAATAGTATGGTGGGCAACTGACACTGTGATAACCAGTGACACTAATACAGTGATCCGTGCTAAAATTATGCACTGTCACTGTACTAATGACACTGGCTGGGAAGGGGTTAAACATCTAGGGTGATCAAAGGGTTAAATGTGTGCCTAACCAGTGTTTATGTGTGTACTGTGTTGAGCTGCTTTTACTAAGAGATGTGATGATTTTTATTGCCTTACAGGGAAAGAAAAACCGCCACATCTTCACTGACAGGACAGAGCTCTGTATTGTTTACACTTCCAGAGCTCTGTCCTGTCTTCCTCCTCACTGATCAGGGGCGCTGGCGGTCATCCATTAGCCAACACCCACTGATTGGCTTGTGCTGTGACTAATCACAGCACAGCTGGCACGGCAGAAGTCCATGAACGCACCCCCTTCCCAGAAGTGCTGGATCGCGTACTAGGTATGTGATCCATCACAGAAGAGCTGATCTGCCACCGTATATAATATAGATGGGCCAAACGACCCCCCCCCATTTGGTTTGCGGCAGAACTTTCGATCATCACAAAAGTTTGGCACCGAATACCAAACCCCATTGAAGTCCATGGGACCCAAACTGGAAAAATCAAAAGTGACCACTTTGAAGGCTTATATGAAAGTAATTGGGCATATAATGGTTATGGGGTTATGGGTACTGCCCTGGGGGACATGTATCAATGAAGTTTGTAAAAAAAATAAAAATAAACATTGATTTACTGATGCATAAAGTGGAACCATAAAAATGAGAAATAACAATAAAAACGAAAAATTCCTTTAAATATAGTGCCTAAGGGGGGGGGGGGTCCCTTAGTCCACCTGTAAAGTGGTGCATTTGTACCGTTTAAAGACCCTGTTGCAGCAATAGTGACATTTATAAAGCCCAAAAAATGTAATTTTCCCTGCAAGCTTTCTTTATTTTGTAAACAACAGCTTAGGGAGCCAGTTTGTATGATGAGGCCACAATTTAGTGCACTTGGAACAAGATTAGAGATTTTTTGGATAAAATCTGGTGTCTCTTTCACAGACTTTGGATAGAAGTAACGGGTGCGGAAAAATTGGGATTTGGGTGCTGGTGGGGCCTTCACATCGTAACCCTATGGAGGTACTCTTGATGAAAGCAAGATTTGGCCTTGCTGTCAAAAATTGAAATGATATGCACCTGTCAAACAGGTGCAGAAAATTGATCTTTGGGTGTCGGTGGTGCTTTCACATCGTAACCGTATAGAGGTACTCCTTGATGAAAGCAAGAATTGGCCTTGCTGACAAAAAATTTCAATGATATGCACCTGTCAAACAGGTGTGGAAAAATTGGTCTTTGGGTGTCGGTGGTGCATTCACACTATAACCCTATAGAGGTCCTCTTGATAAAAGTAAGATATGGCAGTCTTTCAGAGATTCCAGATCCAGAAAGCACTTAATCAGCAACATCGGCATCAGGGGCTTGACAGTTGCTGCTAATCCAGGACTAATTCATTTTGATAAATGTCAGCCGGTCCACTGAGTCTGTGGACAGACGCTCTCTCTTATCTATCAAAAAACCTCCAGGCAGTACTGAAATAGATAATCGTTCACCATATGATGCAGACGCTGCCGATGGGATGTGGAAGCTGACAGCCCTGGGCACTGAGGACTAAAAAAAATTTGAAAGGCATCACTGACGCTGCCCCCTTCTCCACCACTTCTCTCTTGACCAACAGAAGCCTCAAAATTTACATTTTTCACCAAACTGTAACCTACCAGTTGGGAAAGGCATTACATAAACTCCTCTTTAAGGTGTCCTCAAAAGATTTCATCTTTTGCTCCTTCTGTGGGGATGGGATGAGTTCCGAGACTTTCCCCTTGTAACGGTGGTCAAGGAGGGTTGCCAACCAATAGAGATCATCCTCCTTGATGTCACGTATTTGCGGGTACTTTCGCAGGCTTTAAAGAATGAGGGAACCCATGCACCCTAAGTTTGAGGAGGCATGAGAAACAGACTCCCCGGGGTCACTAAGGATTACAATATCTGGAACTGCTTCCTCCCAGCCACGTACTACCCCCAAGGGTTCTGGGGATAGAAAGCCATCTGTTAAGGGTTGACGTATGTTTTGCTCTGCTTCAATGCCTCTAAAACTGCCAGAATCCTCTTCCTCCTCCCTCTCCTCTTGTGTGTTCTGTGGCATGGCAAGAATGGTGTCTGCATAAAGTGGGCCTTGAGAGGAAAGGAAGTCCTCCTCTTCCTCCCGCTGCTCTGCCTCGGGTGCCCTCTCCATAATGTCACGCAGAGTCTGCTCCAGCAAGAACACAACAGGAATTGTGTCACTGGTGCATGCATTGTCACGGCTCCGTATCCTTGTGGCCTCCTCAAATAGTGACAGTACAGTGCATGCATCATTTATCAGCGGCCAATGGCATGGGGAAAAAAGTTGAGCCAGCCTGAGCCTGTCAATGTGCCATACTCACACAGGTACTCGTTGACGGCCCTCTGCTGCATGTGCAGCCACTGCAGCATTGCCAAAGTTGAGTTCCACCTGGTGGGCATGTCACAAATCTGAATTTCAGCCAACCGAGCACTGGCTGTGTATGACCGCCTGAAATGGCTACACACTCTTCTGGCCTACTTTAGCAGATCTTCCAACCCTGGGTACCTATTTAAGAAATGCTGCACTACCGAATTGAGAACATGTGCCAGGCATACAAAGACATACTTGGGGGGCACACCCTAAAAATGCTATATATCTAAGATGGTGCTGCTATAAGACCAAAGACAGTACAAAACAGATTATAGCGCACACATGCAAAAATAACATTTATCCTGCAAGGCTAGTTAAAAACACCTAAACATATTCAAAAATATGGGGGTTTGGTCACACTACATGGTCAAATAGTGCTAAGCCCACTTACTGCGACAAAGTACCCCGAATTAGTGGGTCCTAACCTGTTAATAGAATGAAAGAACCTAGTGTCTTAACCTTGGGAGATAAATTCCTCTATATGGGAGAACTGAAGGGATTCCTCCTATGTACTGGTGGCCACTAATAAGAGGTAATGAAGAGGGGGAGGATCCCTGTGCTGAACTGCTGTGTGCACAAGGTCTGAAGCCTGGGCCTTGTGCTCTTTTCCAAAGAGCCCTCCGCCAGCCTTGCTGAACCCTAGAGACATCTTCTCATCCTTGCTGCACTACACCAGGAGGACCGAAGACCCGGATGTCGGTGGATTCCTGTTCCCAGGCGAATCGACGGAGGAGACGGACTTGGACTGGTCCGGGTGGTGTGAGAGCACTTGCTCATAGACAGATACTTTATCTTTACTATTTGTTGGATTACAAAGTTGTTCTTCAAGTGCACCGCCGAAAGATTGCTAGCGAAGATTGTTTACCCTGAACTTTCATTTAGATCAGTCAGGCCTGACTGCGTAGGTAGACATTTCTGAGAGTCAGTCTGCCCACAAGGGGAAGTGATAGTAAAAGGGCAGCGCTAGAGCCGCATCGCATTACTTGAGTAGTCTGATTGTTCTGTTCATTTTAAATACTGTTTATTGCAGGGATCTGCAACTTGTTATACTGTTATTTAATTACTTGCCCATTAGCATCAGTAAAATATCTGGGTAAAGTACATTTGGTGTCAGTTTCGCTTACTTTAATAGGAGTTTTAAAGTATATTCTGTGTATGTTTGCTATAGGACTGCGTCACCAACAGTTGGGGTCACGCTGTCCTATCCCACTATCACTAGCTGTGCCACGGGAGGTTAGAGCCGATTGCCTGGAGTTGACAGCGGTGCACTACAGGGCCCAAATTAATACCAGCAGCCCTCTTAACTGGGGGTATCGCTATACTCATAACAGATGTTAAAACCATAGAAGTAACGCTACAATGCTACCAAAATTACAAAAGCATAACAATTCAACTGTATAGACCAGGGAGGTGGAAATGGGAAGGGGGGGGGGACCCAGAGAGCTGGCAACACAAACAAAAACAATATTTCACATAAAAGGAATTGTTGCTCACTGGATCCAGTGTCAGTGGGCTCCCTAGGGCGCCCAAACTGAGGGACCAGGATGCCCCGAGGGGAGCCCACCTAGGAGGGAAAGAGGGTGGGGGGAAGGGAGGGGCACCATGGAATCATAAAAGGAACAGGCTAGCAAGACTAAAGAAACATAAAATATAGCACATATGCTTAAGAGGGTACCGCACTACTGGGAGGCAATGAGACAGCACCTGGATTAAGCTTCGACTGATCCCACAAGTCCCAAATTTTGGAAAACTGAGGAAGTGTATCATGAACTGTCGCAGTCAGGTGTTCCATCCTGCAGATTTGTTCCAGTATTTGCAGAACCTGTGCAAGTGTGGGTGGGGAGGGGGATAGCCATCTCAGGCGTATAGCCCTTTTTGCTGCTAAAAGAATTAAGGCGGCTAATTTTTGGGTGTGTCTGGGGATACCAGGGAATGGCAAGCCTAAAAGATACTGGATCGGGTCCAGAGGGAGAGTAGTTTCAAAGAGCTCTTGTAAATGAGCTTGGATGGAGGACCAGAAAGGTTGAATCATGGGACATTCCCAAAAAATGTGGAAATGGGAGCCAACGTCATCCCGGCACCTCCAACACACCCGGGAAGCCTTGGGGTCGTATCTATGTAAGGTCTCTGGGGTTATATACCAAAAAAGTAGTATCTTATAGGTAAATGGCTGTTGTTTATGCCACGCTTGATGTGCTTGAGGCAAAGTTAGCAAATTGCAACAGCGTGCAATGTGCTAACAAATGCCCAGACAACTAAGCTGTTGAAAGTGGGCCGGGAGATAACAGCTCCACAATCTGGTGGAATTGGGTGGCTGCTCTACTCTTCCATGATGGCTGTCTCTTTGGGGTTGTGCCTCACCCTCACTTTCCTCCTCTGCTGTATCCGGCACCCAAGTTGCATCAGTGAACTCATCATCATCATCCCCTCCATCCTCATTATCACTGGAGACAACTTGGCAATATGCTGTGGCTGAGGGAACATGACTGCCAATTTGTTGTTTACCAGTGTTCTCCTCTCGCTGTAGGCTCATGTTCCTACCTTCCTCAACCTCAGAATCAACATCTGAATCAAGTAATAGATGTGCATTGTCAAGGAGCAAGTGACTGACGCTGTGTTTAAATAACTCAGCTGGCAGTTCAATGCCTAATGCTGGGGCTATGATCGGAGTAGCTGTGGACAAAAAGGCAGAATAAGCCACTCTGGCAGCTGTAGTGGACTGTGCATTAGTCTCTGCTTGGGTGATGGAGGATAAGGATGGTTTAGTAAGCTAGTCCACCACCTCCTCTGCATGCTGTGGCTGGATAGCACAGGCAACATCACTAAACAGAGGAAATGATGCCCTGCCTAAAGACAGACCACATCCACATTTTCCTGTGGACACATACACTGCTGGCCCCCTCACAGTGCCATGGGAACATCTGCCTCTCCTTGTTGGCCTCCCAGACATGATGGGGGGTGCTTATTAACCACTTCAGCCCCGGACCATTTGGCTGCCAAATGACCGGGCCACTTTTTGTGATTCGGCACTGCGTCGCTTTAACTGACAATTGCGCGGTCGTGTGACGTGGCTCCTAAACAAAATTGACGTTCTTTTTTCCCCACAAATAGAGCTTTCTTTTGGTGGTATTTAATCACCTCTGCGGTTTTTATTTTTTGCGCTATAAACAAAAATAGAGCGACAATTTTGAAAAAAAAGCAATATTTTGTACTTTTTGCTATAATAAATATCCCCATTTTTTTCTTAAAAAAGAAAATTTTTTCTCAGTTTAGGCCGATACGTATTCTTCTACATATTTTTGGTAAAAAAAAAATCGCAATAAGCGTATATTGATTGGTTTGCGCAAAAGTTATAGCGTCTCCAAAATACGGATAGTTTTATGGCATTTTCATTATTAATTTATGTTTTACTTGTTATGGCGGCGATCAGCGATTTTTATCATGACTGCGACATTATGGCGGACACATTGGACATTGTTGACGCTATTTTGGGACCATTCACATTTATACAGCAATCAGTGCTATAAAAATGCACTGATTACTGTATAAATGTGACTGGCAGTGAAGTGGTTAACCAGTAGGGGGCAGGGAAGGGGTTAATTGTGTCCTAGGGAGTGATTCTAACTGTTAGGGGGCATGGCTTACTGTGACACATCACTGATCACTGCTCCCGATGAGAGGGAGCAGACTATCAGTGCTGTGTCACTAGGCAGAACAGGGAGATGCCTTGTTTACAAAGGCATCCCCCCGTTCTGCCGTTCCATGACCCGACCGCGGGACAACGGCGGACATTGAGTCCGCGGGCACGGTCACGAAGACCGCGGCAGGCACACGCCCGCTAGGGGGCAGGCTTCAAAGCAACGTATATATAAGTTGCTTTGCCTGCCCGTGCCATTCTGTCGAAGTAAATGTGCGTGAGGCAGTCAGCAAGCGGTTAAAAAAATGTAATAAAGATGTGGAAATGTGTACATGGATGCACTTTAATCAATGGAAAGTGGTGTTTGGTGCACTTAAACTTGAGTACTCACTACACAGACACACTCCACTGACACAGTACAATATACTGCAGTAAAACTGCACTGACACGCTGCAATAAACTGTGGTAAACGTGCACCTACGCACTGAAATACATAGCGTTAAATGTGCACTGACGCACTGAAATAAACTGCATTAAACGTGCAGTAACACGCTGAAATATACAGCATTAAAGGTGCAGTAACGCACTGAAATATACAGCGTTAAACATGCAGTAACGCACTGAAAAATACTGTGTTAAACGTGCAGCAATGCACTGAAATATACTTTGTTAAACGTACAGTAACGCACTGAAATATACTTTGTTAAACGTAACCTAATGCACTGAACTATACTGCATTAAACATGCAGTAACGCACTGAAATATACAACGTTAAACGTGCACCTACGCACTGAAATACATAGCGTTAAATGTGCACTGACGCACTGAAATAAACTGCATTAAACATGCAGTAACACGCTGAAATATACAGCATTAAAGGTGCAGTAACGCACTGAAATATACAGCGTTAAACATGCAGTAACGCACTGAAAAATACTGTGTTAAACGTGCAGCAATGCACTGAAATATACTTTGTTAAACGTACAGTAACGCACTGAAATATACTTTGTTAAACGTAACCTAATGCACTGAACTATACTGCGTTAAACATGCAGTAACGCACTGAAATATACAGTGTTAAACGTGCAGTAACACACTGAAATATACTTTGTTAATTGTGCACTTACGCACTGAATATTCAGTGTTAAACGTGCAGTAATGCACTGAAATATACAGCTTTAAACATGCAGTAATGCACTAAAATATACAGTGGTAAATGCAGAAATGCACTGAAATATACAGCGTTAAACGTGCAGCAACACGCTGAAATATACTTTGTTAAACTTGCACTAATGCACCTAAATATACAGTGTTAAACGTGCAGTAACGCACTGAAATATGCAGTGTTAAACTGCAGTAATGCACTAAAATATACTTTGTTAAACTGCAGTAACGCATTGAAATATACAGCGTTAAACATGCAGTAACGCACTGAAATATACTTCGTTAAACGTGCACTAAAGCACTGAACTATACTGCGTTAAACATGCAGTAACGCACTGAAATATACAGCGTTAAACGTACAGTAACGCACTGAAATATACAGCGTTAAACGCGCAATTAACGCATTGAAATATACTTTATTAAAGGTGCACTAACGCACTGAACTTTACTGCGTTAAACGTGCAGTAACCAGTGACCACCTGGTGCAGTAAAACATGGTGTCACCCCCCCCCCCCCCCCAAAAAAAATAATTTTCCCATTTTCTGAAAGTGCCCCAAAGATGCAGCATGTGGGACTTTTGGTGCGCTTTCACAAAATGCAGAAAAAACTGCCCAACCTAATAGAAATCTATGGGACTGCAGCTATAACTGCGTGTAAAATGTAGAAAGACCCCCTTTACATTACACAGCCCCCGTACCTCTGGACCCCTTTACATTACACAGCTCCGCACCTCTGGACCCCTTTAAATTACACTGCCCCATACCTCTGGACCCCTTTACATTACACTGCCCCCGTACCTCTGGACCCCTTTACATTACACAGCCCCCGCACCTTTGGCCCCTTTTACATTACACAGCCCCCACACCTCTGGACCCTTTTACATTACACAGCTCTGCACCTCTGGACCCCTTTACTTTACACAGCCCCCCACACTTCTAGACCCCTTTACATTACACAGCCCCCACATCTCTGGACCCCTTTACATTACACAGCCCCCCCACATTTCTGTACCCCTTTACGTTCTACATCCCCCCACCCACACCTCTGGATCCCTTTACATTACACAGCCCTCCCCACACACCTCTGGTCTCCTTTACATTACAGACCCCCCTACAACTCTGGACCCCTTTACATTACACAGCCCCCACACCCCTAGACCCCTTTACATTACACACACCCCCACACCTCTGGACCCCTTTCCTTTACACAGTCCCCCTACACCTCTGGACCCCTTTACAATACACAGCCCCCCCACACCTCTGGACCCCTTTGCATTACACAGCCCCTACCCCCAACAGCTCTGCCCATTCCTACCTTATTCAGGCATGCAGAGCGAGAGACACAGAAGAGCGGAGCAGGGAGCAGAATGGGAGAGAGAAACAGCAGTGTTGAATAGACAGCGGGAGCTGCCGGAGTTAACTTTCCAAGTTAACCAGCAGGTGATTGGTTGCTCGGTGGTCTTAGCAACGAATCACCTGCTGGTTAACTTGAAAAGTTACTTCTATCAGTTCTCGCTATCCATTCAGCGCTGCTGTTTCTCTATCCCGTTCTGCCTCCTGCTCCCTGCTCTGCTCTCCTGTGTAATGCCCCATACACATGATCGTTTTTCATGCCGTTAAAAATGCCATTTTTAAAAATGGCCATTAAAAATGATCGTGTGTATGCTCCAGAGCATTTTTAACGACGTGAAAAACGGGCATTAAAAATTTCGAACATGCTCTCTTTTTTCACGTCGTTTTTCATGTCGTTTTTTTTAACGACGTGAAAAACAATAGTGTGTATGCTTTAACGACGTGAAAAAAAACGCGCATGCTCAGAATCAAGTATGAGACGGGAGCGCTCGTTCTGGTAAAACTAGCGTTCGTAATGGAGATAGCACATTTGTCACGCAGTAACGGACTGAAAAGCACGAGGCTGAAAAGCGTGAATCGTTGCTCAACAAACTTTACTAACATGAAGGGTGGCGCCATTCGAGCGGAACTTCCCCTTTATAGTGCCGTCGTACGTGGTATACGTCACTGCGCTTTGCTTGATCGTTTTTTAAAATGATCGCGTGTACGCAAGACAGGCTTGAGAGGAAACATGAAAAAAAACTACGTGAAAAACGGCAAGAAGAAAAATGGCAAGAAAAACGATCGTGTGTATGGGGCATAAGTGAGCGTCGGAGGTAATCTGGTTGGCGTCCCTGGGTGTCACCCCTCTAGCGGCTGTCACCTGGGTGCGGCCTGACGCCCCCCCCCCCCCCAATGTGTGGTACCCAGGGCAGACCGCCCCCCGTTGGTAGGCCACTGGTGTCAATAAAGAATAATTAAAGTTTGCCATTAACCACTTTGCATTTGGCTGTTGTAATTAAACAGCAGTGAACTTACTAGGTACCCATACATCCTTCCTATGCATGCGCACAAATATACTGTTCCACTGCTCTGTGAAGAGGATTTGCTAAAGGCAAAGTGCCCATTGGAGCGGCTCTCTGTCATGTTATTTCTGAGATTACCAATAACACTGCAAATTTTGGGGGAATAAAACAATATTTTCTACTTTCTGTTATTAAACATGTCCAATAAAACCAAATTTCTGTTTTTCAGCGTTTAGTGCATTGTGGGGTGTTCGGTGAGTGAACATCCCGCTGAGCGCTCTGCAAATTCTGGTGTTCGTTGAATGTGCAATGTTCGGCCCAAACTTATGCTCGGTCCAAACCGATCGCCCATCATTATTTAAGATCCATCTCCCTGCTCCCATTTGCTCCAAGCTTATTGAATGCCTTGTCCACAACCGTATGAGCTCCTAACTCACTGACAACAACCTTCTCAATCCCCTACAGTCCGGCTTCCGCCCACAACATTCCACTGGAAACTGCCCTAATAAAACTCACCAACAACCTACTAACTGCTAAAACCAATGGCCAGTACTCCATACTCATACTCTTGGACCTTTCTGCTGCCTTCAACCACCCACTCCTCCTCAAAAAACCTCACTTACTTGGCCTCCTTGATTTTGCTCTTTCTTGGTTCTCCTAACTATCTCAGTGCACTTTCATTGTCATATACAACACCATCCCCTCCGCGTCTCTTCCTCTTTCTGTTGGGGTACCCTAAAGCCTCGTACACACGGACGAGATTCTCGTAAAAAAAAACATGTCGTTTTTTTAGACGAGATTCTTGGACAAGAAACTTGTCCCGGCCGAGTGTACAGACGCTCGATTCAAAGAACCCGCGGTTCTTTGAATGGAGCGTACGCGGTGACGTCATCGACTACGACGAGCATGCGCTCGTCACATTCGATGCCGTCGCCGCCATCTTGGTATACCCTACCTATGCCTAGGAAGCTACCGCGCATGCGTCAAATTCATTTCGAACATGCGCAGGCTTCCCGGAGGACAGGTAAGTGTACACACACTCACTTTTCTCGTCGAGAAACATGCCGACGAGAATCTCGACGAGAAAATAGAGAGCAGGTTCTCTATTTTCTCGTCGAGATTACTTGTCGGTTTTCTTGACAAGAAACCATACACACGAACGAATTTCTCGGCAAGACATCTCTGCCAGCAAGTTTCTTGCTGGTTCTTGCCGAGAAACTCGGTCGTGTGTACGAGGCCTAATGCTCCGTCCTTGGGCCCCTCCTATTTTCTCACTATACCTCTTCCCTGGGCCAGTTGATAACCTCCCATGGCTTCCAATACAACCTCTATGCTGATGACACCCAGATCTATCTCTCCACTCCTCAGCTCACCCCCTCAATCCCCTCACGTGTAACACAAACTTACTGAGCGACATATCAGTATGGATGTCACACCACTTCCCCAAACTCAATTTATCCAAGACTGAGCTTGTAATATTTCCTTCTCCGAAATCCCCTCCCCATGACTTTATCATTGAGGTCAATGGCACAACCATTGGTTCCTCCACAGATGCTAAGGTGCTAGGTGTAATCCTAGACTCTGGCCTCTCCTACAGCCCCCACATCCAATCACTGGCTACATCTTGCTGCCCTAACCGCAACATTTCCAGAATTCACCCCTTCCTGACTAACGACACAACAGAACAACTTATTCACTCCTTGGTTATTTCCCACCTTGACTACTACAACTCTCTCCTCACTGGCTTACCTTTACACAGGCTATCCCCCCTTCAGTCTATTATGAATGCTGCTGCTAGACTAATATACCTTACTAACCGACCTGTGACTGCTGCTCCTCTCTGCCGATCCCTTTACTGGCTTCCCCTACCCCACTGTATAAAATTCAAAATACTAACCACAACATACAAAGCCTTCCACCAGATTGCCCACAGCTACATCACCAACCTCATCTGTAGATATCACCCAAATCGCCCTCTCCGCTCCTCTCAAGACCTCCTGCTCTCTAGCTCCCTTGTATCCTCCTCCCATGCTCGCCTCTAGGACTTCTCCAGAGCCTCTCCCATCCTCTGTAATTCCCTGCCTCTGTATGTCCATTCAGACCCTATCCTGTCTGCCTTTAGCTGATCCCTGAAAACTCACTTATTCAGGGAAGCTTACCCCACCTCCACCTAAGAACTCTACCTGAATCACCTCCATCTGATCGTCCCTTTCAGCTATTACCCTTTGTACCCCCTCCCTTTAGATTGTAAGCTCCATGAGCAGGACCATCCTATTCCCTCTGTATTGAACTGTATTGTAATTGTACTGTCCCCCCTCTACATTGTAAAGTTCTGCGTGAATTGTTGGAGCTAAATAAATCCTGTATAATAATAATGTAGAGTGATCTTCATGACAATAAGCCACCTCCTTCTCACAGACATCCATATATTCAAAATGGGGACTCCAAAAGTTTCTTGTAAAGAATCCACAAGTTATTACATGAGGATATACAATATTTCTGCGATCCATAAACATTAAAAAAGAACAATGATATCCTCCATAAGAGCATCCATCCTCAATCCACAAATCCTGCAAATGGAGGTTGAACATATTCCCACAGCAGGAGGATCCAATATCCAGACATTTGACTGCGCGCTCCCGGACACCCGCGAGTGCAGGGCGATCTCCCGCTAGGTGGCCGCCCAGGGGCGCACTGCTGCCTAGCCTAGCTGGGAGGTGTGAGTGTGGCATGTCAGTTTGCGGGGCCCGGCAGCGGTCGCGGCTCTGCCGGCACAGTGCTACTTCTGTGTGTAATGACTCTGTGCATTGCTGCTGACCGTGCAGTGCGCAAACTTCACTGTCCGTCCGACCAGCGCTGTCTGTGTCTGGCAATAGGATTGGAGGTGACGCCGCCACCCACCAATGCCCATCACGATTACAATTAGGCTGCTTCCTGTGTGCCCAGTGACAGGTACCGTGACAGCCAATTAGGTGCAGAGGGCAGACGCAGTTCGCTGACCACTTATCGTGACGTCGTTCCCTCCTCCAGTCCCACACACAATGGAGCAGAGGAGCCCACGCAGTGCCTTGGCTGGCTGTCCCACATGGTCTGCACTGTGGAATGGAGGCTCAGGCTAGAGCTGAGAAGAGAAGAAGGTACAGACAGTCTGATGTGTAACAGTGTCAGTGTGGCCTGTAATTGGTACAATCTCATGTGTGTAACACAATAGGGGTGATTTACTAACAACAGTGCGCTGCGCCGGTTCATACCTTAGTTGGTGCGCCGGATAAATCCTTAATTGGGCGCGTGAACCGGCGGCGCACTGTTATAGTAAATAAAAATGTCAGCGGTGCTTGTATCTCTATTCAAAATGAATGGTTCCCTATTGGAGCCCATTCATTTGAATAGAGGTCGCACCAGAAGTCGGATCAAGACGATCCGACTTGCGGGGCGACTCGTGTGCCGGTTGACACAGGGGCAGCGCGACTTTGCTAGGCAACTTTGACGCGACTTGAGCGTGAAGCAGACGCTCAAGACGTGTCCTGGAGGCAACTTGAAGTCGCCTCCAGTACAGGCTCCTTTGCCCCCTGCCCCAAAGTACCCGCCCCCCATGTTGAGGGCATGCGGCCTGGTACGGTACAGGAGGGGGGGCGCTCGCTCGCCCCCTCTTTCCTGACCTGCCGGGCTGCGTGCTCGGATAAGGGTCTGGTATGGATTTTGGGGGGACCCTCACGCCATTTAAAAAAAAAATTGGTGTGGGGGGGGGTCCCCTCTGAATCCATACTAGACCCAAGGGCCTGGGGGGGGACCCCACGCTGTTTTTTTCTCGATTTTTTTTTATAGCCGGCAATTTTTATGTTTTTTTCCTAACTAAGCGCTTATAGACGCAAATGCGGTAAAACGCGGCATGCAAACGTGACAAAACGCGCGTTTATAAATGCCGCTTTTAACTTTAGTTCTGAAGACTTTGCACCAGCGTACCGTGTACATGGGGCCTAAAAAGGGCTATGCCATTTACAGCTCAAATACGCCATGGTGGCCATGAGGCCATAGGCTAACATGGAGAGGCGATTTTAAGCTGCAAAAAACGCTCAAACAAGCGGCTGGAAAAACGTCCGTGTGCATGTAGCCTTAAATTAACCACTTGCTTACTGGCCACTTAAACCCCCTTCCTGCCCAGACCAATTTTCAACGCTGATGCACTTTGAATGACAATTGCGCGGTCATACAACACTGTAACCCAATGAAAATGTAATCTTTTTTTGCACACAAATAGAGCTTTCTTTTGGTGCTATTTGATCACCTCTGCGGTTTTTTTTTTTTTTTTATAAATACAAAAGACCGACTAAAAAAAACAAAATGATATTTAAATATTTAGTTCGAAAATTTAGAAAAAAGGTAATTTTTCTCCTTCATTGATGTACACTGATGAGGCTGCACTGATGGGCACCGATAAGGTGGCAAGGGTGGGCACTGAGAGGTGGAATTGCTAGTTGGCACTGGTGGGCAATGAGAAGTGGCACTGCTAGGTGGCACTGATTGGCACCAGTGGTGGGCATTGATAGGTGGCACTGGCAGGGGCTACTGATTGTCACAGACGACGCAGAATTGCCTCTTCCTCTTCGGGCCCGATTTCCCTTGCACATAAGCCGGTGATTGCCTTTTTTATGCTCACGCTGTTAGCACAAGGAGAAAACAAAAACCCTTACCGAGCTTTGGTTTACATCACGTGATCAGCTGTCATTGGCTGACAGCTGATCACATGGTAAAGGGCAGAGATCGGCCTCTTACTCGGATCTGTCATCACCCGAGTCTCAGTGACTCGGTGACCACAGCGCACGCGCGAAGGGGAGGACGTCTATTGAGGGACTCCCGGCAATTGAGGACCATGCTGTGGACGTCGATCAGCTATAGCACTGATCTCGAGTGATTAAAGAGGGTCTAAATGGGCCATTGACATGCATCACAATTCAACTTAGGAATGTGTCTTTGCAAAGTTAAACTAAATGAAATCCTTTCTTATTTGTGCTTGGGGATAGAGTGCAGAGGGATTAGAAGTCTAGACAGTTTTTGGGGATGTCTGCACCCCTAATAGGGTGAAGACAACTCCCAAATTTGGCCACTTTATCCTTCCAAATAATTCACTTCCTGTCACATAGCCACACAGGAAGTGAGGGTAAATCCCTACCAATGTCTTTCCTTGGGGACACACAGGTCAATCTAAATACTTTCCCCATTATGTACATTGCACTCCAGCATTTTGCTGGGTACACCACAAATTATTAGGTATTTTGGACTTTGGGGTTTATTTACTAAAGGCACATCCACTTTGCACTACAAGCGCACTTGCTGGATATCCGAGGGGGACATGCAAGGAAACAAAAAAAACACCATCTTTGCTTCTTACATGATTGGATGTTAAAATCACCAGTGCTTCCCCTCAGATTTTCAGCAACTACACTTGTACTGCAGAGTGGATTTTCCTTTACTAAACCCCAAACTACCTAATGATTTGGGGTATACACAACAAAGTGCTAGAGTGCAATTTGCTTAATGGGGACACTAGTTAGATTGATCTGTGTGTACCCAAGAAAAGACATTGGTAGAGTTTTACCTTCACTTCCTGTTTAGCTGTGTGACAATTTTACTAAAAGAGACACAAAGCCCAACCTAAAAAAAACAAGCAGGGGTTCTAACATTTACTTGGTTTCCCTCAAAATGCCCACAATTAGAATAGCATTGCCTTGAGCTATTTTTAAATGCAGTGCTCTAAATCAGTGCTTCTCAAGTACCCCCAACAGGCCATGTTTGCAGGTTTTCCTTCATCTTGCACATGTGCTTTAAATCACAGTCAGTGGTTTGGTATTTTGGACAGCAATTCTCGATAAGATAAATTCACAAAACATGTCCTGTTGGGGGTACTTGAGGACTGAGGCTGAGAACCACTGCAGTAAAAAGGAAAATTGAATACTTATTGCTCTGTATTTTTCATTTCCTGGTGACTATCCATGGCAGCACACAATCCATGCATATGCTACCATGAAGGCACCAGGTTAGACAAATCACACCTGTTTTTTTTTGACATGCCAATCAGCATAGTTAAGCTGCAGCTGTCACATTTGTTGCATAGAAAACAAAAAACAAACATCAAACTTTGCATCAAATTTTATTGGTCAACAAAACAGGACTTGGAAAAAAGAAAGGGAAGCAAAAAAAACACGTATGTAAATTTGAAACATTAGTCACAACATCTTGAGAAAGATTTAGCAAAATAATGCAGCACAGACAATTAAATCAAAGTGAACAAACCACACACATTAACAACATCAAAAATATTTCAGGGGAACATATCCCCCACACAAAAAAGTACAATCAACAAAAGTAAAACAAAAATCTGTTTTGCAAAGACATAACAAATAAAATACATGTGTTACAAACTCGATAAGGACACCAAAATGTACTTTTTGCCGGCCGGCCACACGCACACACAATCTTGCCTCTTTTCAGGGCAAGGGAGAAAATGCTATTTGCAAGCTTTATATAACCTAGGTTTGTGTGCTAATGAGGCAGCTGAAAACACATGCACAGTCCACGAAACACCCAAAATGCAAGTTCACCCAATGTAGAGACTGAACTTCAAAGTGGCTACACCTGTTAAGGATGTCCTTCAATTACTAACCCAAAAAACACACTCTCTGAGCATGCCCAGAAACATCCAGGTGCTGTTCACACACAAAAAGCACCAAAAAAAAAACTAAGCCTCTGAGCATGCTCAGACCAACAGAAATAAATGCAGCTAGCAGAAAATAAGCCCCCCCCCCTGTCCAAAATTAAGCACATCATCCAGCATGCTACTAAATTAGAGATGGGACAAACACCCCCCGGTTCGGGGGGCAAACAAAGAGCCTAACATGGGCAAAAGTTATACAACAAATACCATTGCAGTCTATGGGAACTGACTTGTTAATTTTGCTAGTCCCCACTTGGCTGGCTTATCTTCTAGTTATTGGCCTTACAATGGGTATGGGGGCCCAGGTCCCACCCTAAGGGACATATATCAATGTCACCAATTCGTACAACACCAAAAACGAAACAAGGAAAAGTGCCTTTAAATATGCCGAATTGCTTAAGGGCCATTTCACACCACATGCAGTCCATTGCGTTTTTTATGCATCAAAAATGCATGGAAAGTTAGTTATATGGTTCTAAATGGCAGTGTTTGTTCCAGTGCGTTCCAGTTCCACAAAAAAAGTAGAACATGCTGCATTTTACCTGCACTGGACTGTACTGGAAGGCTGCAAATCGCATCAAAAATGCACTGGAACGCACCTAAATGCACCAAAAACACACTGGAACACACTTGTCCTTATCTATGGTTATTAAAAAAGAGGGGTGAAAAAAAAGCACTGGACTGCATCAAAAAACGTACCAAAAATGCACAGGAACGCATCAAAAACGTGCATGCAAAAAAGCACCTGGAACGCATCCTGATTGCATTTCTATGGTGTGAACTGGCCCCAAGGTGCTTTTCTGCATGCGCGTTTTTGATGCGTTTCTGTGTGTTTTTAGTGCGTTTTTGATGCAGTCCAGTGCTTTTTCCCCCCTCTTTTCACTTAACCTTAAGGACCAGTTCACACCAGACGCAGTTCCGTTCAGTTTTGTGCGCATTTGTGCGCATTTTTTCTGAAAGTGCATGCACAGTGTTTTCCAATGGATCTTGTTGGCTCTAGTTCACACCATGCAGTCAGTTTCCGGTCAGTTTCCAGTGCAGGAACTGACCGGGAACTGACTGCATGGTGTGAACTAGAGCCAACTAGAGCCATTGGAAAACATGGAAAATACTGTGCATGCATTTTGTGCAGAAAAAAGGCACACGGAACTGAACGGAACTGCGTCTGGTGTGAACTGGCCCTAATAAGTGTGTTGCAGTGCGTTTTTGGTGCATTTAGGTGCGTTCCGGTGCGTTTTTGATGTGTTTTACAGTGTTTTACAGTGTTTTTACAGTTCTGTACATAAAAAATGCAGCATAACCAATTTTTTTTTTCCTTTCTGAAACGCACTGAAACGGACTGCAGTGGTGTGAACTATGCCATTGGCATTAATGTGATCAACTTTTCTTGCGTTTTTCATGCATAAAAAAATGCACTGCACTGCATCTGGTATGAACTGGCCCTAAATATCGTACCTGGGGCTGTCTATAGTATGCCTGTAAAGTAGCGCATGTTTTCCATGTTTATAACAGTCCGAGAGCAAAATGACATTTCTAAAGTAAAAAAAAAGTCATTTAAAATTACTCGCGGCTGTAATTAATTGCCGGTTCCCGTCAATACAGATAAAAGTCATTGAAAGTCTTTGAAAAAAAACAAAAAATGCGTGGGGGTCCCCCAAAATTCCATTACTAGGCCCTTCAGGTCTGGTATGGATATTAAGGGGAACTCTGCGCCAAATAAAAAAAAATGGCGTGGGGTCCCCCTCAAAATCCATACCAGGCCCTTCAGGTCTGGTATGGATTTTAAGCGGAACCCCGTGCCAAACTTAAAAAAAATGGCGTGGGGGTCCCCCTAAAAATCCACACCAGACCCTTATCCGAGCACGCAACCTGGCAGGCCGCAGGAAAAGAGGGGGGACGAGAGAGCGCCCCCCTCTCCTGAACCGTACCAGGCCACATGACCTCAACATGGGGAGGATGCTTTGGGGTCTGGACCCCAAAGCACCATGTCCCCATGTTGATGGGGACAAGGGCCTCATCCCCACAACCCTTGCCCGGTGGTTTTGGGGGTCTGCGGGCGGGGGGGGTTATCGGAATATGGAAGCCCTCTTTAACAAAGGGGACCCCCAGATCCCGCCCCCGTGTGAAATGGCAAGGGGGTACAAATGTACCCCTATCATTTCACAAAAAAAAGTGAAGGAAGCCTCTTCTAAAGATGATGCACAAGAAAGCCTACAAACAGTTTGCTGAAGACAAGCAGACTAAGGACATCGATTACTGGAACCATCTCCTGTAGTCTGATGAGGTCAAGGTAAACGTATTTTGTTCAGATGGTGTCAAGTCTGTGTGGCGGCAACCAGGTGAGGAGTACAAAGACAAGTGTGTCTTGCCTACAGTCAAGCATGGTGGTGGGAGTGTCATGGTCTGGGGCTGCATGAGTGCTGCCGGAACTGGGGAGCTACAGTTCATGCACTGTGACATACTGAAGCAGAGCATGATCCCCTCCCTTCAGAGACTGGGCCACAGGGCAGTATTCCAACATGATAACGACCCCAAACACACCTCCAAGATGACCACTGCCTTGCTAAAGAAGCTGAGGGTAAAGGTGATGGACTGGCCAAGCATGTCTCCAGACCTAAACCCTATTGAGCATCCGTGGGGAATCCTCAAACGGAAGGTGGAGGAGCGCAAGGTCTCTAACATCCACCAGCTCCGTGATGTCGTCATGGAGGAGTGGAAGAGGACTCCAGTGGCAACCTGTGAAGCTCTGGTGAACTCCATGCTCAAGAAGGTTAAGGCATTGCTGGAAAATAATGGTGACCACACAAAATATTGACACTTTGGGCCCAATTTGGACTTTTTCACTTAGGGGTGTACTCACTTTTGTTGCCAGCGGTCTAGACATTAATGGTTGTGTGTTGAGTTATTTTGAGGGGACAGCAAATTTACACTGTTATACAAGCTGTACACTCACTACTTTACATTGTAGCAAAGTGTAATTTCTTCAGTGTTGTCACATGAAAAAATATAATAAAATATTTACAAAAATGTGAGGGGTGTACTCACTTTTGTAAGATACTGTATATAGTTTTAGTCTGTTACATTTTGAATAGGGAATTTTAATTGTATGTAATCTTCTATCCAGGCAGCAGGTGGAGATCTAGTTGACTTTTTAGGTCATCAAAGTGTTACTACACCACAACAGTAAAATCTGTCTGTATTTTCAGTAAAGCATGCTTGTTATACTTACTGTGAAACCTAAGGGGTTAATCCTCTGCATTGTGTAAAAAGGCTGTTTGATCCTGTCTTCTCTGATCCTCCCCTTCTTTCACAGTCCCCAAACCATCCCCTGATAGTACAGAGCCTTGGGGGCAAGCTGCACATGCTCAGTTTGGTGTGTATTGCTAGCGAGTTTTTTTGTCTTGGGAGCGTGCATGTGAGCAGCACTGTCCAGACAGAGGGTCCGAGGTCCTGCAGCCTCATTGGACAATCAGGGGAGAATGAAAACTACTCCTATGAGCTTTAACCAATCTCTTTAGGGCACTCTTGACTTCTTTATTACGTATGGTGTAAATCAGAGGATTTACCATGGGTGTTACTGCTGTGTATAGTGCAGTGCAGATTTGCTCCAGGACCTCTGAGTACCGAGATTGTGCAATCAGTACTACAGATACTGAGTTTGCATAGTAGAGAAGGATTACGATGAGGTGGGATGAGCAGGTAGAGAATAGCTTTCTCCTTCCATCTCTAGAATTAATATTTAAGATGATGGCAATTATTTTTACGTAAGACATTACACTGCACAAAAGTGAAAGAAAGCCAAACAACAAAATCTCCAGGTAAAGTAACATTAAGAACATTTCAGTTCCCGCACATGAAATCTTGATCAGAGCTTTGGCATCACAGAAAAGTTGATGAATTATTTTTGAACTGCAAAACGACATAGCTGACGCTGCATTTGTTATAAATAAAGAGTTTATACAAGCGGAGATCCAGGTGCCTACAATGAGCATCAAACAATTTTTTCTCCCCATAATTTGGTGATAATGTAAAGGCTTACAGATAGCAACATATCGGTCATATGCCATAACGAATAAAAGAATATCTTCACTGGTGCCAAATAATGCGTAAAAGCAGAACTGAGTAAAGCATTGAGTAAATGATATTGTATTATTGTTAGTAAGTATCACGTGTAGAAGTTTGGGAACAGTGACTGATGTAAAACAAATATCTACAATGGATAAATTACAGAGAAACAGATACATGGGGCTGTGTAAATGGTCATCAATATATATCACTGTGATGATAATTACATTTATTAACAGGCATGTGAAATATATTGTAAGAAAAATACCAAAAATGTATAGTTTATATTCTGATTTAAAGAAGAATGGCACAATCTGAAACACTTTAGATGCTGTATAGTTCTCCATCCAAACTGCTCTTCTTTTGTAAGAAAAAGTAAAATATGATTATGGTCACAAATGCCGATTTATTTGGTAGAAGACTGAAGGTTCAGATGATTCCGTGTTCTCTTTTCATGATGACATGCTGTGGCACATTTTAATTATGCATACCTATAAAATGATTACGACAAAGTTTTTATAATTTTTGCTATTTTAAATAAAACGCCTCCCTGGTAACAAAGAGTTGAAGAATTACTATTATTATGACATGATCTGAAACCCTTTAAATACTGTACAATTCTTCGTTAAATCCGCTCTGATGATCAACGTTGACACCATTTATTTTTTGTTTTTTTGGGGGGAAAACACTGCAGATTCAGTTAAATAAATACTCAGTTTTCATGCTGACATGTTGTGGCACATTTTAACCTGTTGAGAGCCGGGCCATAGACGAATGACGGCCTCAAGGTGGCTCTTGAAAGCCGGGAGGGCGTCAATAGACGTCCTTGGCTCCTCCGGCCACTGGGGGGGCGCGAGCGTCGCCGACGGCGCGCGCACGCGCCCGGCGTGTCACTGACATGCCGATGCGCGTGCCTGGCGGCCGCGATGTCCGCCAGGCACCCGTGATCGGCCGGTACACAGACAAGGATGTGGATCTCTGACGTCCTGTCAGGGAGAGGAGACCGATGCTGTGTCCCTTGTACATAGGGACACAGATCGGTCACCTCCCCCAGTCAGTCCCCTCCCACCACAGTAGTAATCACTCCCAGGTTACACATTTAACCCCTTCCTCGCCCCTAGTGTTAACCCCTTCCCTGCCAGTGTCATTTTTACAGTAACCAGTGCATTTTTATAGCACTGATCGCTGTAAAAATGACAATGGTCCCAAAATGGTGTCAAAAGTGTCCGATGTGTCCGCCATAATGTCGCAGTCACAATAAAAATCGCTGATCGCCGCCATTACTAGTAAAAAATTAAATATTAATAAAAATGCTATAAAACTGTGCCCTATTTTGTAGACGCTATAACTTTTGCGCAAACCAATCAATAAACGCTTATTGCGATTTTTTTTGACCAAAAATATGTAGAAGAATATGTATCGATCTAAACCGAGAAAAAAAAAATTAAAAAAAAATTGGGATATTTATTATAGCAAAAAGTAAAAAATATTGTGTTTTTTTCAAAATCGTTGTTTTTTTTGTTTGTAGCGCAAAAAATAAAAACCGCAGAGGTGATCAAATACCACTAAAAGAAAACTCTATTTGTGGGGAAAAAAGGACGTAATTTTTGTTTGGGAGCCACGTTGCACGACCGCGCAATTGTCATTCAAAGCGTGACAGCGCTGAAAGCTGAAAATTGGCCTGGGCAGGAAGGGGGTTTAAGTGCCCAGTAAGAAAGTGGTTAATTATACATACATTTTGGATAGGATTATTATGACAAAGTTTATAATTTTTGGTATTTTAAATAAACGTCTCCCTGGTAACAAAGAGTAGAAGATTTACTTTATTTTAGCATGATCTGAAACCCTTTAAATACTGTACAATTCTTCATCAAAACCGCTCTTCCTTTGTAAGAATCAATGAAATATGATCAACATTGACGCCATTTTAAAGAAAAATTGTTTTTTTTCAAAACGCTACAAACTCAGATGAATAAATATTCAGTTTTCATGCTGACATGTTGTGGAACATTTTATTTATATGCACATATTAAAAAAAGTTTACTTACCACTGTAAATCAACACCTTATGATAAAAATAGTTGGAGTATTATTATATCAAGTATCAGATTATGAGTTATTTCTATCAAAGAATGAATGACAGTATTTAGTCTAGGTTCCCACTGAGTGCCGGTTCACACTTGTACGATTCGGGAACCCTGCAAATCCACTGCGGGTTCCCGCATCGCACCTGACTCGCACAGCAGTTCACACTGCCATATGCAAACTGACGAGAGTGTCAATACAATGTTAAAGGGGTTGTAAAGGTAAATGTCTTTTCACCTTAATGCATCCTATGCATTAAGGTGAAAAAAACATCCGACAGTACCGCCCCCCCCCCCCCAGCCCCCGTTTTACTTACCTGGCCCCTCGAAAGTCCCGCGCTCGTCCCTGTCATCCTCCTCGGTTCTCAGCCTGGCTGTCGATTGGCTACACTGGATGGATTGAAAGCAGCGCAGCCATTGGCATTGGCTGTCAATCACATCCAATGACGCGGCGCGCCAGGGGGCAGGGCCGAGTGATACAGCCGGCTGTATCACGGGAGTGCGCCCTCAATAACTCCACACCATGCGAGCTCGCTCGCATGAAGGTGTGGAGTCCTTGCGGGGAGGAGCCCAGACAGCCGCCGAGGGACCCCAGAAGACCAGGATCGGGGCCACTGTGTGCTAAACGAACTGCACAGTGGAGGTAAGTATAACATGTTTGTTATTTAAAAAAAATAAAAAAATTCCTTTACTGATTCTTTAATGACACCCCCATTTCAGCTCGCATATCGCACTGCGAACTGACATTTGGGACATGAAAAAAAAGGGTCCTGTGCGAGTTTGGTCCGAATGCGATGCGATATTAGCCATACTATCTGTATGTCTGAAATTGCACCGCACAGACATCGCATGTGATTTGCACTGTGAATCACATGCAATCTCGCAGAGGGTGCTGGTGTGAACCGGCACTGAATGTAGCTTCAGGTACCTATGCAAGTCGCACCTGAAATCGGCAAAAGTAGTGCAGGAACTACTTTTTCAAATTGGCATGGCACTGCAAAGTTGGCGTCGCACCGATTTGAACAGTGCCATTGCAGACAATAGGATGTGACTTGTCATGCGATTTGACCTGTCAAATCTCATAACAAATCGCACTGGTTTGAACTTGGGGCTTAGGCCATATCCGCAAAGAGTACAAAAAGGATTTGACCAGTAATTGCGGCAAGTTGCAAATTATATATATATACAGTGGTGATCGAAAGCTTGGGCACCCCAGGTAAAAATGTGTATTAATGTGCATAACAAAGCCAAGGAAAGATGGAAAAATCTCCAAATGGCATCAAATTACAGATTAGACATTCTTATAATATGTCAAAAAATGTTAGATTTTATTTCCATCATTTACACTTTCAAAATTACAGAAAACAAAAGAATGGCAACTGCAGAAGTTTGGGCACCCTGCAGAATTTATAGCATGCACTGCCCCCTTTGCAATGCTGAGACCTGCCAGTGTCATGGATTGTTCTCAATCATCATCTGGGAAGACCAGGTGATGTCAATCTCAAAGTTTTAACTGGCCAGACTCATCTGAGCTTGCCCCAACAATCAGCACCATGGGTTCTTCTAAGCAGTTGTCTAGAAAACTGAAACTGAAAATAGTTGACGCTCACAAAGCTGGAGAAGGCTATAAGAAGATAGCAAAGCGTTTTCAGATGTCAATATCCTCTGTTCGGAATGTAATTAAGAAATGTCAGTCATCAGGAACAGTGGAAGTTAAAGCAAGATCTGGAAGACCAAGAAAAATATAAGACAGAACAGCTCGCAGGATTGTGAGAAAAGCAATTCAAAACCCACGTTTGACTGCACGATCCCTCCAGAAAGATCTGGCAGACACTGGAGTTGTGGTACACTATTCCACTATAAAGAGATACTTGTACAAATATGGTCTTCATGGAAGAGTCATCAAAAGAAAACCTCTTCTACGTCCTCACCACAAAAATCAGCGTTTGAACTTTGCAAATGAACATATAGACAAGCCTGAGGCATTTTGGAAACAAGTTCTGTGGACCGATGAGGTTAAAATAGAACTTTTTGGCCGGAATGAGCAAAGGTACGTTTGGAGAAGAAAGGGCACAGAATTTAATGAAAAGAACCTCTGTCCAACTGTTAAGCATGGGGGTGGATCAATCATGCTTTGGGGTTGTATTGCAGCCAGTGGCACAGGGAACATTTCACGAGTAGAAGGAAAAATGGATTCAATAAAATTTCAGCAAATTTTGGATGGTAACTTGATGCCATCTGTGAAAAAGCTGAAGTTAAAGAGAGGATGGCTTCTACAAATGGATAATGATCCTAAACACACCTCAAAATCCACGGGGGATTACATCAAGAGGCGTAAACTGAAGGTTTTGCCATGGCCTTCACAATCTCCTGACCTCAACATTATTGAAAACCTATGGATAGACCTTAAAAGAGCAGTCCGTGACAGACAGCCCAGAGATCTCAAAGAACTGGAAGACTTTTGTAAGGAAGAATGGGCAAAGATACCTCAAACAAGAATTGAAAGACTCTTGGCTGGCTACAAAAAGCATTTACAAGCTGTGATACTTGCCAAAGGGGGCAGTACAAGATATTAACTCTGCAGGGTGCCCAAACTTTTGCAGACGCCATTTTTTTTTTCCTGTAATTTTGAAAGTGTAAATGATGGAAATAAAATCTAACATTTTTTGACATATTATAAGAATGTCTAATCTGTAATTTGATGCCATTTGGAGATTTTTCCATCTTTCCTTGGCTTCGTTATGCACATTAATACACATTTTTACCTGGGGTGCCCAAACTTTCGATCCCCACTGTATATATATATATATACACACATTTGTGCTCATAAGTTTACATACCCTGGCAGAACTTATTATTTCTTGGCCATTTTTCAGAGAATATGAATGCTAACACAAAAACTATTCTTTCACTCATGGTTAGTGTTTGGCTGAAGCCATTTATTATCAATCAACTGTGTTTACTCTTTTTAAATCATAATGGCAACAGAAAATACCCAAATGACCCTGATCAAAAGTTGACATACCCTGGTGATTTTGGCCTGATAACATGCACACAAGTAGACACAAAGGGGTTTGAATGGCTATTAAAGATAACCATCCTCACCTGTGATCTGTTTGTTGTAAATAGTGTGTGTATATGAAAGGTCAATGAGATTCTAGACTCCTGACAGACCCTTGCATCTTTCATCCAGTGCTGCACTGACGTTTCTGGATTCTGAGTCATGGGGAAAGCAAAAGAATTGTCAAAGGATCTGCGGGAAAAGGTAGTTGAACTGTATAAAACAGGAAAGGGATATAAAAAGATATCCAAGGAAATGAGAATGCCAATCAGCAGTGTTCAAACTCTAATCAAGAAGTGGAAAATTAGGGGTTCTGTTGAAACCAAACCACGGTCAGGTAGATCAACCAAAATTTCAGCCACAACTGCCAGGAATATTGTTTGGGATGCAAAGAAAAACCCACAAATAACTTCAGGTGAAATACAGGACTCTCTGAAAACATGTGGTGTGGCTGTTTCAAGATGCACAATAAGGAGGCACTTGAAGAAAGATGGGCTGCATGGTCGAGTCGCCAGAAGAAAGCCATTACTACGCAAATGCCACAAAGTATCCCGCTTACAATACGCCAGACAGCACAGAGACAAGACTCAAACCTTCTGGCACAAAGTCATTTGGAGCGATGAGACCAAAATTGAGCTTTTTGGCCACAACTATAAATTCTACATTTAGAGAGGAGTCAACAAGGCCTACGATGAAAGGTACGGAGGTGGATCACTGATGTTTTGGGGATGTGTGATCTACAAAGGCACAGGAAATTTGGTCAAAATTGTTGAAAAGATGAATGCAGTATGTTATCAAAAAATCCTGGAGGAACATTTGCATTCATCAGCCAGGAAGCTGCGCATGGGACGTACTTGGACATTCCAACATGACAATGATCCAAAACACAAGGCCAAGTCGACCTGTCATTGGCTACAGCAGAATAAAGTGAAGGTTCTGGAAAGGCCATCTCAGTCTCCTGACCTCAATATCATTGAGCCACTCTGGGGAGATCTCAAACGTGCCGTTCATGCAAGACAGCCCAATAATTTACAGAAACTGGAGGCTTTTTGCCAAGAGGAATGGGCAGCTTTATCATCTAAGAAGATAAAGAGCCTCATCCACAAATACCACAAAAGACTTCAAGCTGTCATTGATGTTAAAGGGGGCAATACACGATATTAAGAACTGGGGTATGTAAACTTTTGATCAGGGTCATTTGGGTAGTTTCTGTGGCCATTATGATTTAAAAAGAGTTAACACAGTTGATTGATAATAAATGGCTTCAGCCAAACACTAACCATGAGTAAAAGAAAGGAAAAGTTTTTGTGTTATCATTCATATTCTCTGAAAAATGGCCAAGAAATCATAAATTCTGCCAGGGTATGTAAACTTATGAGCACAACTGTATATACACTCTATGGCCGCCTTATTAGTTACACCTTGCTAGTACCGGGTTGGACCCCCTATTGCCTTCAGAACTGCCTTAATTCTTCGAGCCATAGATTCAATAAGGTGTTGGAAACATTCCTCAGACATTTTGGTCCATAGTGACATGATAGCATCACACAGTTGCTGCAGATTTGGAGTTATGAAAATAACCATTTAAAGTAAAATACAAAGTGCCATAAGACTCCATTCACACAGGGGCAACACGACTTCCAGCGCGACTTTGGGAGGCAACTTGGACACGACTTGAGTATGAATCACAGCGCGACATGAAGCTACTTACAAGGCAACTTCAAGTTGCCTCCAGGACAGGAGACATTCCAGTGGCCAATCAAACAAGAATCAGCTCTGTGGGAGGGAGGGGGGAGGGAGAGGTTTGCCTGAGAAATGTATGTTCTCTTCCTGGAAAGTTGCTTCTGTTAAGACAGGGGATCCGACTTCTGAGGCGACTTCCATTGAAATCAATGGGTACAGGTCACCTAGAAGTTGGATTGAAGTAGTACAGGAACCTTTTTTGAAATCGGAGCGACTGCAGTAGTGTGCATTAAGACGGCTCCATTCACTTACATTGATTTTCTCATGCAGCGCGACTTGAGGCGACTAGGGGCGACTTGAAGTCGGTTCCAAAGTTGCCCCTGTGTGAATGGGCTCTTAGGCTGGCTGGTAAACAAAAAAAAATGTAAATGTGACAGGTCCTCTTTGAGGGTTTGTTCACGCATCTACCACCATTAGTGTACTGCAATAGTAAAATAATTTAGGTGTGTATATGTATATCCATGCTCTCCCAAAGACTGACCACGTCATAAATGCACCTAAAGAATGAACCTATCTTTAGCATATTGGGCTTTCAAGACAATACAATTCTAGCATGAGCTATCCAGAATGATCAGATCAGGAAAGAAAGCAGCCGTGGTCCCTCCAGCATGGGATGTTGTTATCATTTTTGTCCATTATTTTGCATAGAAAAGACACTTACATCAGTGAGGACATGTAGTGTGATACACTGAAAGCCTCCTGATGTGTTAGAATTATTGGAATATTTATAATGTGCTGATGCTGCTTGTGATATTAGCACACTAAAAAAATCCTAAAGGGACAGACTAAACCACACAGCTAATTCATAGTGTCCTGTGGGTCTCACTACAACATTAAATGTTTGCAATACTGAATTACTAGATTTTTAATCTTTACGTTTTCTTTATCACTGAATTCCACCATAAGATCCTAATTAAACAGGGAAAGAAAGTATCAGGCCATGTCCCCCTTTTACATTTACTGACTATAAGAATAGAGAGCCTATTAAAGTATTCACCCCTTTGCAAGTTTTCACATTATATTGTCTTAAAACATTGATGTACAATGGGTTTATTTTTGTTTTTGACACAGACCAACTGAAATATACCCATCCATACCGGAGTTTACACAGATTTCTGCAAAATTATTTAAATAAATTACAATGAAAATTTATTGCATAAGTATACACCCATTGAATTCAGTAGGTATACTTTTTGCATTGAATACTCCATGAGTTTGTGTAGCTAGGTCTCTATTTACTTTGCACGTGGACAAGGCGATTTCTCTTTTTCAAAGTCTGGTGTCATGGACATTATAAAGTGAACAGCCTTTTTTAAGTCTAGATACAAATTATCTATTGGATTGAGATCTGGACTCTGACTTTGCCATTTGCGTGTGTAGCGATACCTTCAACTAAGAGGGCCGCAGATTTAGTTTGGGCCCTGAAGACAGCTCCGCCAACCCCCCGGCAATTTACTCGACCCCCTACTGGCACAGTTAGTCTAGGGTAATATGTGTATATCTTATGCTCTATGATTAAATTCAAACACCAAGGCAGTGATAGAAGAATAACGAATTTACTTTCTATGGCAATAAAAATCAACAGTGATAACAGATCATAAGAATCTATCTGCAGAGCCCTGCAGCAATAATCACACTATAACTATAAAGATATGGCGCACACGCGCCACGTGTAACAGTACTTCACTATGCGCCATATGGCGCAGCAACTAAATAAACTACCTAGATGGCCAGACCTGACCATATAACTCAGTCTCTAGGGGGGGTAAAATTCTTCGCATGCAAGTCTTTAAACGGTGGTGCACATTCAGGAACACATTTGTAATCCAGGGGGGGTAAAAATACCAACACAGCACACTCCATTAGAGATCCGCTTTGACTCTGTTCTGCTATGGATCTCAAGTGGGGGAAAAGAACAAAAAATAGGAACTGGTGGGCCACGGCAGTCTGTAGGCCTAACAATGGTATACAGTATTTGTGGATTGAGCATGTGCTCGCTCACCCCTCCGGACGCGATCCCAGTCCGGGAACTTCCACCTGCTGTGTCTCCTTACACAGCTCTGCAGCAGTCTGGTCTCCGGCTCAGCAGCGGTTGAAGAAAACCGAGTCAGATGCCACCCAGGCTTGTGATGGGGTGAAAGGCTCTTTGGGTAACAGCGCAAGGCCCCAGGCTTCAGGCCTTGCACCACAGCGGATCCACACAGGAAGATCTCTCCCTTGAAGTCTCGTGTCCCAAAGAGGCCGAGCCCAGGCTCGCCTCCTCCTTTTATAACCCCTCCCATGAGTCTCTGGGGTGGAAACATTGCCGAAAGGGGTTCTGGGTACGGTAGTCCTGGGAGTCTTAAAGGGGACCCCGCTACACGTGTGTTAACAATATTCTTTGTATAATATGTAGCGATTCCCCCTTAGCTAAGAGGGCCGCTGGTATGATTTTCGGGCCTGTAACACACCGCTGTAAACCCCCAGCAATTGGCTCTACCCTCCCTTGGCACAGCTAATGGGGGATGATTGGATTGTGAGACCTGTAGCTTTAGGTAGCACAATCCCCCAACAAAGGCACACAGTGATATTATGGCTAACACTAACCATCTCTTCTGCACAGTAATAACACCAACACCTTGTCTGCTTAATCCTGATACTTTTACTGAATGAAATAGATCCGCAGATAAACAGTACACAGTAATATATGCAGAGCCCTGCAATGAAAGGTATTTAGCAAGCAAACAAATATACAATCCTGTACACATACAAATAACGGACCCCGCTTGCAGCTCCCCTCCCTTGTGGGCAAGATGGAGCCCAGTAGTGTCTAAACCTAGAAGTCAGGCCTGACTGTTCTATGTGTAAGTTCCGTAGAGAAGGATCTTCGCTAGCAAATGGTGGTGCACTTTTTGGAGACAAATTGTAATCCACAGGAATAGGTACTTTCAGCCGGCGATTCTGTGCACGCTAAAAACGATCATAGCGGCAGTTCCGCCGCTTGATTGTTCTTATAGGCGGCGGGAGGGGACGTTCCCCCCCCTCCTGCCACCATCCGGTGCTTCTCCGGGCTCTCCCGTGCCATCTTGGGCTCAGAGAACGATTTGGCCGGCGCCGGATGGGAAGCATAGAGATGACTGGTGACCAGATGGTCACCAGTCATCTCTATGACCATCGGAGGCCAGGGCGCGATGTTATGACATCACGCCGGGTTCCCGTATGTAAACCAAGCCGTGATCTTGGCTGTCAGCATGAGATTGGTGAATTTTTTGACCGATCTCATGCTTTCCAGCCTGGAGGAGAGATGTGGGGTCTTATTGACCCTGCATCACTCCATAAAGAGGACCTGTCACAATAGATTCCTATTACAAGGGATGTTTACATTCCTTGTAAATAGGAATAAAAGTGATCCAAAAAACAAAAAAGTTAAAAAAAAAAAAAGAAATACAAAAAAGTAAAAAACAAAAAAATAAATAATCAAAATAAAGAAAAAACGCCATGTGCCCGGTAGCTCGCGCTCAGAAGCAAACACACACGTAAGTCCTGCCCACATATGTAAACGCCGTTCAAATCACACATGTGAGGTATTGCTGCGTGCGTTAGAACGAGTGCAACAATTCTAGCACTAGACCTCCTCTGTAATGAGAAAATGGTAACGTGTAAAAAAAATTAAAGCATCGCCTAGGGAGATTTTTAAGTACTGAAGTTTGGTGTCATTCCATGAGTGTGCGCAATTTTAAAGCGTGACATGTTAGGTATCTATTTACTCAGCATAACAACATCTTTCACATTATCCCCAAAAATTGGGCTAACTTTACTGTTTTGTAATTTTTTTTACATTCATGAAACCATTTTTTTACTCAAAAAAAGGCTTTTAAAAATTTATTGCGCAAATACCGAGCAAGAGAAAAATTTGCAATGATCGCCATCTTATTCCCTAGGGTGTCTGCTAAAAAACATATATAATGTTTGGGGTTTTGAAGTAATTTTATAGCCATAAATGTATGATTTTTACATGAAGGATAGAAGTGCCAGAATAGGCCCAGTGCTGAAGTGGTTAAAATATCCATTTTTTTTTTAACTCGGTCTTTTGTATTTATAGAAAACAAAAAACCGCAGAGGTGATCAAATATCACCAAAAGAAAGCTCTATTTGTGTGCCAAAAAATAATACATTTTCATTGGGTTACAGTGTTGTATGAGGGCGCAATTGTCATTCAAAGTGCAATAGCGCTGAAATGTGAAAATTGGTCTGGGCAGGAAGGGGGTTTAAGTGGCCAGTGCGCAAGTGGTTAATATAAGGCTACATGCACACGGACGTTTTTCCAGACGCTTGTTTGAGCGTTTTTTTGCAGCTTAAAAACGCCTCTCCATGTTAGCCTATGGCCTCATGGTCAACATGGCGTATTTGAGCTGTAAATGGCATAGGCGTTTTTAGGCCCCATGTACACGGGACGCTGGTGCAAAGTGTTCAGAACTAAGGTTGAAAGCGGCGTTTAGAAAGGCGCGTTTTGTCGCGTTTGCATGCCGCGTTTTACCACATTTGCGTCTATATGCGTTTAGTTAGGAAACATGATAAGGAGCCGCCCTAAGCTCCAAAAACAGTATTATTAACGATTTCAGCTATTTTGTGAGACCAGAGTGAGTATCAGCAGCTGAGAGAGCAGCAGTGTAGTTGTATTTAGCGTGTCACTTGCCACATCACTTGCCCCAAGTTGTGGATTGTCCACTTGCCACGTCAGCTGCCCCAAGTTGTGGATTGTTCACTTTCCACGTCAGCTGCCCCAAGTTGTGGATTGTTCACTTGCCACGTCAGCTACCCCAAGTTGTGGATTGTCCACTTGCCACGTCAGCTGCCCCAAGTTGTGGATTGTTCACTTTCCACGTCAGCTGCCCCAAGTTGTGGATTGTTCACTTGCCACGTCAGCTACCCCAAGTTGTGGATTGTCCACAATGCAATGGAAGCAATTTCATTTATTTTTTGATAGATATATATATATTTTTAATGGTTTTTCCTAAATTGCCATAATTTTTGAGTTTATCAATGTAACAAAAATAGGTCACCTTTAAAAACGCTTCTAAACTAAAATTCGGCTAAACGCCGGTACCGCGTCTGAAACGTGGAAATCTTTGGCGTCTGAAGGCATTTTTAGGCTTTGTGAAAAACGAGTTTAAACGCAACTGCAGATTTTTTTTGCCAGGCCAAAAACAGTGTTTTGGATGTAAGATAATTCAATGGACCCGCATCCAAAACGCAAGTACCGCAAATTTGTGGCAATTTTTTTTTTTTTAACCTGTTTATAGCTGGTTGTTAAAGGAAATGTAATAAAAATATACATTGCCGGCTCTAAAAAAAAAAAACGAGAAAAAAAACAGCGTGGGGTCACCCCCTAGGTCCATACCAGGCCCTTTAGGTCTGGAATGGATTTTAAGGGGAACCCCGCGCCAAACTTAAAAAAAAAATAGCGTGGGGGTCCCCCTAGAAATCCATACCAGGCCCTTCAGGTCTGGTATGGATTTTAAGGGGAACCCCGCGCCAAACGGAAAAAAAAGCATGGGGTTCCCTAAAAATCCACACCAAACTCTTTATCCGAGCACACAACCTGGCAGGCCGCAGGGGAAGAGGGGGGGACGAGAGCGGCCCCACCTCCCTCCTGAACCATACAAGGCCACATGCCCTCAACATGGGGAGGATGTCCCCATGTTGATGGTGACAAGGCCCTCTTCCCGACAACCCTGGCCGTTGGTTGTCGGGGTCTTATCGGAATCCGGGAGCCCCCTTTAATAAGGGGGCCCCCAGATACCGGCCCCCCACCCTATGTGAATGAGTATGGGGTAAATTCACCTGGTGGCAAAAAAAGTTAATAAAAAACACAACACAGGTTTTTAAAGTAATTTATTAGGCAGCTCCGGGGGTCTTCCTGCCGGGCGCCCCGCTATCTTCTTCCAGCTCTTTTGCTAGCGGGGTCCCGGGCTTCAGCGTCATCTTCTTCCGACTTCGGGGGGTCTTCCTACCAGGCGCCCCGCTATCCTCTTCCAGCTCTTTTGCTAGCGGGGACTCGGGCTTCAGCGTCGTCTTCTTCCGACTTCGGGGGTCTCTTGTTCTGTTCTCCGGTGTCGTCTTCGCGCTCTCCGGTTCTTCTCCCGCTCTCCGGTGCCTTCTCCGCGATCTCCGGTTCTTCCTGCCTTCTGCCGGGCGCCCAGCTATCTTCTTCCAGCTCTTTTGCTAGTGTCGTCTTCTTCCCTCTTCTCTCCGCCCGATGCTGCCTCGTCGCTGTCCGCCGTTACAATGCTCTGGCCGCGGAGCGCACCCACTTATATTGGCAAGGGGCATGATCACCAGGTGATACCACCGCTGACCCCGCCCCCGTATGATGTCACAGTCCCGGGGAATGATGGGACTGTGACGTGCTACGGGGGCGGGGTCAGCGGGTGGCATCACCCCGTGACCATGCCCCATGCCAATATAAGTGGGTGCGCTCCACGGCAAGAGCATTGTAACGGCGGACAGCGACGAGGCAACATCGAGCGGAGAGAAGAGGGAAGAAGACGATGCTGAAGCCCGGGACCCCGCTAGCAAAATAGCTGGAAGAAGATAGCGGGGCGCCCGGCAGAAGGCAGAAAGAACCGGAGATCGTGGAGAAGGCACCGGAGAGCGGGAGAAGAACCGGAGAGCGTGGAGACGACACCGGAGAACAGAGAAAGAGACCCCCGAAGTCGGGAGAAGACGACGCTGAGGCCCGGGACCCCGCTAGCAAAAGAGCTGGAAGAAGATAGCGGGCGCCCGGCAGGAAGACCCCCGAAGTCGGAAGAAGATGACGCTGAAGCCCGGGACCCCGCTAGCAAAAGAGCTGGAAGAAGATAGCGGGGCGCCCGGCAGGAAGACCCCCGGAGCTGCCTAATAAATTACTTTAAAAACCTGTGTTGTGTTTTTTATTAACTTTTTTTGCCACCAGGTGAATGGGTAGGGGTACGATGTACCCCATACTCATTCACATAGGGTGGGGGCCAGTATCTGGGGGCCCCCTTATTAAAGTGGGCTCACGGATTCCGAAAAGCCCGCCGCCTGCAGACCCCGACAACCAACGGCCAGGGTTGTCGGGAAGAGGCCCTTGTCCCCATCAACATGGGGGCAGGGTGCTGTGGGGTGGGGGGCCGCAGGTCGCCCCCCTGCCCCAAAGCACCCACCCCCCCACGTTGAGGGAATGCGGCCTGGTACGGTTCAGGAGGGAGGGGGGCCACTCTCGTCTCCCCCTCTTCCCCTGCGGCCTGCCAGGTTGCGTCTCGGATAAGGGTCTGGTATGGATTTTGGGGGAACCCCCACGCCGTTTTTTCGGCTTAGGGGTTTCCCTTGAAATCCATACCAGACCTAAGGGCCTGGTAAGGATCTTTGGGGGGAACCCCATGCCGTTTTTTTGGCTTAGGGGGTTCCCCTTAAAATCCATACCAGACCTAAGGGCCTGGTATGCTCGTGGAGGGGAACCCATGCCGTTTTTTTTATTAAAATTTGGCTTGGAGTTCCCCTTTATGATTCATACCAAACACGGGACAGCAAGGCTGCCGAGAACCAGCGCGATGCCATCGCGCTGGAGACATTCTCGGCCAGCTAATCGCCTCTAGGACACGACTTGAGCGACTGCTTCACGCTCAGGTCGTGTCCAAGTTGCCTCGCAAAGTCGCGCTGTCCCCGTGTCAGCCGGCACACGAGTAGCCCCGCGATTCAGATCGGCTTCATCCGACTTCCCGGGCGACCTCTATTCAAATCAATGGGCTCCCATAGGGAACCATTCATTTTCAATAGAGCGCCGCTGACATTTGTATTTACTATAACAGTGCGCCGCTGTGCGCCGCTGGTTCCTGCGCCCAATGAAGGAGTTATCCGGCGCACCAATTAAGGGATCAACCAGCGCAGCGCACTGTTATTAGTAAGTCACCCCCAATTTTTTATACTTTCTTTGTGAAATGGTAGGGGTACAATGTACCCCGTTACCAATTCACATGGGGGGGCCAGAATCTGGGGGTCCCGTTTGTTAAATGGGTCTTCCAGATTCCGACAAGCCCCCCGCCCACAGACTCCCACAACCACTGGGCAAGGATTGTGGGGATGAGACCCTTGTCCCCATCAACATGGGGACATGGTGCTTTGGGGTCCAGCCCCCAAAGAATCCTCCCCATGTTGAGGGCATGTGCCCTGGTACGGTTCAGGAGGGGGGGCGCTCTCTTGTCCCCCCTCTTTTCCTGCGGCCTGCCAGGTTGCGTGCTCGGATAAGGGTCTGGTATGGATTTTTAGGGGGGAACCCCAGGCAATTTTTTTTTCTTTAATTTGGCGTGGAGTTCCCCTTAAAATCCATACCAGACCTGAAGGGTCTGGTATGGATATTTGGGGGGAACCGCACGCCTTTTTTTTTTAAATTTGTCTCAGGGTTCCCCTCAATATCCATACCAGACCTGAAGGGCCTGGTAATAGAATTTGGGGGGACCCCCACGCATTTTTTTCTTTTTATCAATGACTTTCAATTGCAATTCATTACAGCCGGAGGTACTTTTAACCACTTAAGCCCCGGACCATTATGCAGCTTAAAGACCAGAGGTGTTTTCAGAATTTGGCACTGCGCTGTTTTAACTGGAAATTGTGCGGACATGCAATGTTGTACCCAAACTAAATTTGCGCCTTTTTCTTCCCACAAATAGAGCTTTCTTTTAATGGTATTTGATTGCCTCTGCGATTATTTTTTTTGCGATATAAACGGAAAAAGACTGAATATTTTGAAAAAAAATGATATTTTCTACTTTTTGTTATAAGAAAAATCGAATAAACTAAATTTTAGTCATACATTTAGGTCAAAATGTATTCAGCCACATGTCTTTAGTAAAAAAAATGTCAATAAGCGTATATTTATTGGTTTGCGCAAAAGTTATAGCGTCTACAAACTAGGGTACATTTTCTGGAATTTACACAGCTTTTAATTTATGACTGCCTATCTCATTTCTTGAGGTGCTAAAATGGCAGGGCAGTACAAACCCCTCCCAAATGACCCCATTTTGGAAAGTAGACATCCCAAGGAAATTGCTGAGAGAAATGTTGAGCCCATTGAATATTTTTTTTTTTGTCCCAAGTGACTGAATAATGACTAAAAAAAAAAAATTACAAAAAGTTGTCACTAAATGATATATTGCTCACACATGCCATGGTTATATGTGGAATTGCACTCCAAAATACATTTTGCTGCTTCTCCTGAGTACGGGGATACCACATGTGTGGGACTTTTTAGGAGCCTAGCCGCGTACGGGCCCCCGAAAACCAAGCACTGCCTTCAGGATTTCTAAGGGCGCAAATTTTTGATTTCACTCCTCACTACCTATCACAGTTTCGAAGGCCATAAAATGCCAAAATACCACAAAACCCCCCCAAATGACCCCATTTTGGAAATTAGACACCCCAAGCTATTTGCTGAGAGGCATGTTGAGCCCAGTGAATATTTTTTTTTGTCCCAAATGATTGAATAATGACGAAAAGAAAAAAAAAAATGTACAAAAAGTTGTCACTAAATTATATATTGCTCAAACATGCCATAGTTATATGTGGAATTGCACCCCAAAATACATTTTGCTGCTTCTCCTGAGTACGGGGATACCACATGTGTGGGACTTTTTGAGAGCCGCGTACGGGGCCCCAAAAACCAAGCACCTCCTTCAAGATTTCTAAGGGCGCAAATTTTTGATTTCACTCCTCACTACCTATCACAGTTTCGAAGGCCATAAAATGCCAAAATAGCACAACCCCCCCCCCCCCAAATGACCCCATTTTGGAAAGTAGACACCCCAAGCTATTTACTGAGAGGCATGTTGAGTCCATGGAATATTTTATATTTTGCCACAAGTTGCGGGAATATGACAAACTTTTTTTTTTTGCACAAAGTTGTCACTAAATGATATATTGCTCACACATGCCATGGGCATATGTGAAATTACACCCCAAAATACATTCTGCTGCTTCTCCTGAGTACGGGGATACCACATGTGTGGGACTTTTTGGGAGCCTAGCCGCGTACGGGACCCCAAAAATCAAGCACCGCCTTCAAGATTTCTAAGGGCATAAATTTTTGATTTCACTCCTCACTACCTATCACTACCTATCACAGTTTTGAAGGCCATAAAATGCCAAGATAGCACAAACCCCCCCAAAATGACCCCATTTTGGAAAGTAGACACCCCAAGCTATTTGCTGAGAGGCATGTTGAGCCCATTGAATATTTTTTTTTGTCCCAAGTGATTGAATAATGACAAAAAGAAAAAAAAATGTACAAAAAGTTTTCACTAAATAATATATTGCTCAAACATGCCATGGTTATATGTGAATCTGCACCCCACAATACATTCTGCTGCTTCTCCTGAGTACGGGGATACCACATGTGTGGTACTTTTTGAGAGCCTAGCCGCGTACGGGGCCCCGAAAACCAAGCACCGCCTTCAGGATTTCTAAGGGCGTAAATTTTTGATTTCACTCCTCACTACCTATCACAGTTTTGAACGCCGTAAAATGCCAAGATAGCACAAAACCCCCACAAATGACCCCATTTTGGAAAGTAGACACCCCAAGCTATTTGCTGAGAGGCATGGTGAGTATTTTACAGCTCTCATTTGTTTTTGAAAATTAAGAAAGACAATTTTTTTTTTTTTCAATTTTCAAAACTTTGTGACAAAAAGCGAGATCTGCAAAATACTCAACATACCTCTCAGGAAATAGCATGGGGTGTCTACTTTCCAAAATGGGGTCATTTGGGGGGTTTTGTGCCATCTGGGCATTCCATGGCCTCCGAAACTGTGATAGGCAGTGAGGAGTGAAATCAAAAACTTACACCCTTAGAAATCCTGAAGGCGGTGCTTGGTTTTCGGGGTCCTGTACGCGGCTAGGCTCCCAAAATGCCTCACACATGTGGTATCCCCGTACTCAGGAGAAGCAACAGAATGTATTTTGGGGTGCAATTCCACATATAACCATGGCATGTTTGAGCAATATATCATTTAGTGACAACTTTTTGTACATTTTTTTTTTCTTTTTGTCATTATTCAATCACTTGGGACAAAAAAAAATATTCAATGGGCTCAACATGCCTCTCAGCAAATAGCTTGGGGTGTCTACTTTCCAAAATGGGGTCATTTGGGGGGGGGGGTTTGAACTGTCCTGGCATTTTATGCACAACATTAGGAAGCTTATGTCACACATCATCCACTCTTCTAACCACTTGAAGACAAAGCCCTTTCTGACACTTTTTGTTTACATGAAAACATTTTTTTTTTTGCAAGAAAATTACGTTGAACCCCCAAACATTATACATTTTTTAAAATTAAATGCCCTACAGATTAAAATAGTGGGTGTTGCATTTTTTTTTCCACACAGTATTTGCGCAGCGATTTTTCAAACGCGTTTTTTGGGGAAAAAACACACTTTTTTTATTTTTAATGCACTAAAACACACTATATTGCCCAAATGTTTGATGAAATAAAAAAGAGGATCTTAGGCCGAGTACATGGATACCAAACACGACATGCTTTAAAATTGCGCACAAACGCGCAGCGGCGACAAACTACATACATTTTTAAAAGCCTTTACAGGTTACCACATTAGATTTACAGAGGAGGTCTACTGCTAAAATTACTGCTCTCGATTTGACCTTTGCGGTGATACCTCACATGCATGGTGCAATTGCTGTTTACATATGACGCTAGACTGACGCTTGCGTTCGCCTTTGCGCAAGAGCAGGGGGGGACAGGGGTGGTTTTTTATTTTTTTTTATTTTGCTTTTTTATTTTATTTTTAAACTGTTCCTTCCATATTTTTTTTTTTTTTTACCATTTTTATTGTTATCTCAGGGAATGTAAATATCCCCTATGATAGCAATAGGTAGTGACAGGTACTCTTTTTTTGAAAAAAATTGGGGAGTTAGACCCTAGATCTTTCCTCTGCCCTCAAAGCATCTGACCACACCAAGATCAGTGTGATAAAATGCTTTCCCAATTTTCCAATGGCGCTGTTTATATCCGGGGGGGGGACATTCCCTCCACTTGTAAAAGCAGTCTAGAGGCTAATTATCTGCTAGGATTGTTTTTACATGAAAGCCGGCTGCTGGCTGAAAAGAATGATACCAATATGATACCTAAACCCGCAGGCATCATTCTGGTATAACCATTCAAAGTCCAGCAACATACCAGTACGTTGCTGGTCCTTGTTGGACATGTATTGTATTTTTTTTTTTTTCATGCAGCCTGTTGGCTGAACGAAAAAAAGAGATTGATCGGTGGGTATGCCCACCATTAGAATACCTCCCTTCATCCACCCACTTCTAATGATGGGCATACATGCACCATTTATATATGCCGAAGCATGGGGGCATCCTCCCGCAAAAAAGGTATGCCGCGTACACACAGTCGGACATTTCCACAGGCAAGGCTCCGTCGGAATTTCGACCGTATGTACGCGGCATAAAAGGTTATGCTGCGTACACATGGTCAGACTTTTCCATGGGCAAGCCTCCGTCGGAATTTCGACCGTATGTATGCGGCATTAGGAGCAAAATCGCTCCTCCGTCCCTGCTGCCCCCATGCTTCGGCATATATGCTCTTTTTTTAACTGTGGTGGTGAAATTACCTCCTACAGCGTTGGAGTCACGGCTTTATGTATCGTGCGAGCAAACGCTGTTGCTGTCAAGATAAATAGATCCGCGCTGCAACTGAATGGCGTACCTGCTAAGCAAATGATGGTTAACATTAAAACAAAGTAACATTACAGTACAACAGTAAGACCTTACCATACCATACCTGCAAAGCAAATACCAAAAAAAAACCTAGTAAAAAAAAAACATTTTTTTAACGCAACCTGTGCCTAAAATATATATATGCCGAAGCATGGGGGCATCCTCCCGTAAAAAAGTTATGCCGCGTAGACACGGTCTGACTTTTCCACGGTAAGCCTCAGTCGGAATTTTGACCGTATGTACGCGGCATAAAAGGTTATGCTGCGTACACACGGTCAGACTTTTCCACGGGCAAGCCTCCATCGGAATTTCGACCGTATGTACGCGGCATTATGAGCAAAATCGCTCCTCCGCCCCTGCTGCCCCCATGCTTCGGCATATATGCTCTTTTTTTTAACTGTGGTGGTGAAATCACCTCCTACAGCGTTGGAGTCACGGCTTTATGTATCGTGGGAGCAAACGCTGTTGCTGTCAAGATAAATAGATCCGCGCTGCAACTGAATGGCGTACCTGCTAAGCAAATGATGGTTAACATTAAAACAAAGTAACATTACAGTATAACAGTAAGACCTTACCATACCTGCAAAGCAAATACCAACAAAAAAACCTAGTAAAAAAAATATATATATTTAACGCAACCTGTGCCTAATATATATATATGTCGAAGCATGGGGGCATCCTCCCGCAAAAAAGTTATGCCGCGTACACACGGTCTGACTTTTCCACGGGCAAGCCTTCGTCGGAATTTCGTCCGTATGTACGCGGCATTAGGAGCAAAATCGCTCCTCCGCCCCTATGCTTCGGCATATATGCTCTTTTTTTTAACTGTGGTGGTGAAATCACCTCCTACAGCACTGGAGTCACGGCTTTATGTATCGTGGGAGCAAACGCTGTTGCTGTCAAGATAAATAATTCCGCGCTGCAGCTGAATGGTGCACCTGAAAACAAAAAAATTACATACCTGAAAAGCAAGCATGATAAAACATTGCAGAATAGAATACAGTAAAAAAGAGCAGAACAATAGAGAGAAAATAGAGAGAGAGAGAGAGAGAGAGAGAGAGAGAACAATAAAACGACAACTATTTTTGGTTTTTTTATTTTATATTTTTTTTGTTTTTACGTTTTTTTTTTTTACACTTTTTTTTGTAACTTTAACAACTGTAATGGTTCGGGTCTCTCAAAATGTGATGGCATCTTGGGAGACCCTGTGTAAGTGTGTCCTGTTCTGTGCAATGCTGTACCCTACGCTAAAACTTCACTTTTGAGTGGAAGCGTTCAAAACATTTACCAATGCAAAGACCAGGGTTGTCAGGACAGCGTGGACAAAAATAACGGGTGTCACGCCTAAATCCGCACTTGCTACAGACACAACATATTTTTTGGGGGGCTCGTTGGGTAGGGGTACTCTCGAGGACATACGGATAATGCCTCTCATGCAGCCGGCTTACTGCATTTGGTTGGGGGTGGTGAGGTGCAGAACTGCCTGGATACAGTAGTTCTGTGACTATCTCATCCTGGAATTTTAGGAGAGATAACGTCCCGCCTGAAGCTCTGTATAGCACATGAGCGTAACTGGGGATTAGCGGCGATGAATTGACCAGCATATAAATTACTCTGGTCCACAATAGATCTATAGAGATCTATAGAGATCTTCTGTGAAAAACAGCGAATAAAAATCAATTGGCATAAAATCAGCTGTTTCCACCTGAATACCGGGTTGGGCAGTGAATGGGGGAAGTACGGGTTCTGCAGAAGTGGTGGGGACCCAATCAGGATAGGCGAATTCTGCAGGAAGGGCACTATTGGCACGACGAGCCTGTCTTTGTCTTCTTCTTAGTGGCAGCGGGACACTACTTGTGCTTGCCACCTCGCCAGCTTGAACTGCAATTATATGAGACTCGCCACGTCACCACGTGATACTGCAGTGCTGGATGTACGCCCAGGCTGTACTAGGCCGCTGGTGCTTGCCAATTCACCAGAAGGAATAGCGGCGCTAGTACTACTCTGCTCCATGATACGAGAGCCCTGCGGTTCTTGCTCCTCAACAACCTCAGAAGATCGGGATCGGGTACGCCTGACCTTAGCAGGGACCTCACCTTTGTCGTCAGAGCTATCTGACGTGGGGCCGCTGACGTCACTGTCTTCTACGGGAAGATATTCTGAGCCTGAATCTGACAGATGCGTGACCTCCTCTTCACTATCTGTCATGCTCAGAATCTCGTAGGCCTCTTTACTAGTGTACCTTCGATTTGCCATTTTGGGCTCTAAATTTAGGGGTACACTAGTAAGATTCACAGGTAAAAAAAGCACCTGACTCTCAGCAAATGTATCAAACGCTTAAAAAAAAACTGTTAGCGATCGCAGGGATCAAGACTGTCTCTGCGAACGCTGCAGTTATGTGTGTTGTGTTTGGTAAGTGACAGTGATCGATCGATACTGCACTTGGGTGGGCTGGGCTGGGTGGAGGGGCTAAACGCAGGTGCTAGCAGGTATCTGGGCTGATCCCGCTAACACTGCGTTTTTGGGAACCCTAAACCGCTGGGGACGCTAGTATAGATCTGATCAGATCAGATATTGATCTGTTCAGATACTATACCACTAAGGGAGGTGTATGCTTTGCGCGTGGGTGTTAGCGTTACTGGCACTAACCTGACGCTGCCTGGGGTGACGCAGACCCTCTCTGGCGCTAAAACCTAATTGATATCAGCCGCCGGGCGATCAGGGGGTTAAACCTTTATTGGGTTATATACGGCGGGTGCCCTGATGCTATAAAAAGCAAACTAACCAACCAGCGTCACCCATAAAACTTATATGGTGATCACTGCTGAAAGGGTTAACTAGGGGCAATCAGGGGGTTAAAACCTTTATTAGGTTATATATGGGGGTACCTGACGCTATATAAAAACCTGACGGGTAACCTAAATAACTAAATAACTAACTTGCTAACCAGTGTCACCAGTAAAACTTATACAGTGATCACTGGTGAAAGGGTTAACTCTAGGGGCAATCAGGGGGTTAAAATAATATATGGGGGTACCTGACGCTATAAAAACCTGCGGCGAACCTAAAAATAAATAACTGGCTATCTAGGGCACCACGGGCACTAAATACAGCGATCGGAAATACGATCGCTTAGTGACGCTGGCGTTAGGGGGTGAAAGGGTTACCTGGGGGGTGATCAAGGGGTTAAACCTTTATTAGGGGGAGTTAGGGGGCTACCCTGGACCTAAAGGGGCCTAAACCTAACTGCTCTGACACTTTTTACTGTCACAAATTACACTAAATGCAGTGATCAGTAAATAAATGATCACTGCAATCAGTGACACTGTGACTGGGGGTGCAGGGGATGACCTGGGGGGTGATCTGGGGGTGATCTGGGGGGTGAAATGTGTGCCTATGTGTACCTATGTGTTAGTGTAGTTTTGGTGCACTAACCTGATGTCTTCTCTCCACGGCACTCTGGACGAAAAGACCGCCGCATGGAGAGATGACATCACTTCCTCTGCCTGTGTTTACATTACACAGGCAGAGGAAGATTCTCATTCGCCGGGAGCGATCGCAAGGGGGTGGCCGGAAACAAATGGCCGTCCCCTCATCACGGATCGCTCCCGCACCGAGAACCACTGCTCACTGTACCAGAGGGGGGTCCGATGGGACCCCCCAACTATACAAATGCAGACAGGTACGTGATTGTGCCTGTCTGTGCCATTCTGCCGACGTATATATACAGTGAGCGGTCGTTAAGTGGTTAAATTACTTTTTTTTCTTCAGAAATGACATTTTGTGCAGAGACTGTTCTAAGCACGGGAAACAAGCGCTACTTTACAGGCATACTATATACACCCACCAGGTACGAAATTTAAAGGAATATTTCACTTTTATTGTTTCACTTTAAGCATTATTAAAATCACTGCTCCCGAAAAAAACTGCAGTTTTTAAAACTTTTTTTTCATTGATACATGTCCCCTGGAGCAGGACCCGGGTCCCCAAACACTTTTTATGACAATAACTTGCATATAAGCCTTTAAAATTAGCACTTTAGATTTCTCCCATAGACTTTTACAGGGTGTTCCACGGCTTTTCGAATTTGCCACAAACACCCCAAATTGTTCGCTGTTCGCCGAACGGGCGAACAGGCAATGTTCGAGTTGAACATGAGTTTGACTCGAACTCGAAGCTCATCCCTAATTGTCAATACACAGGGTAGTGTCTAAGAAAGAAATTTCAGTTTTATTAAATATATATATATATATATATATATATATATATATATATATATATATATATGTAGCGGTTGGTTGCTACTAGTTACTAACATCCACGCATATTCACCCTGCTGCCAGACATCCATACGTCACACTTTGTAGACAATGAAAAGTCTTTTGCTTTGTTTTGTTGTTTTATTTTGGGGATTGAATTTAGTTGGGGGAAGGGATATGGGATGCCCATAGAATAAATTGGTATTTGCAATGTTATAGCGGTTCTGGGTTTACATTGAAAATGTCATAGTGAGGGGGCGTGTCCGGATGTGAGAGCCGGCGGACGTGTTTTTGAAGAGCTCCGGCTATCCTGTATGAATCCTTTGCCATCCGTGCATTTCCATCGACTTAAAAGAGAAACTACTCACTCCAGCCTGTTCCCCTGTGTCCCCTGTCTCATCCTGGGACAAAATTGTGGAGACTCTCTGCCCGGATCGCCTGCACGCCTGAATCCTCCACTCACCTGTGGCCGCCGCCATCTTCCCGGCCTGCAACTGTGCTGTACTGCAAGGACCCGATCCCAGCTTGCCTGCAGGTAAGGGACTGTCATCCGGCCACATCTGCCTGCCCATCCACCTTCCTGGCCCGATCCGGAGGTCCGCCGGGCCGAAAAAGGGATCCGTGGAGGCCGCGACCCGGTGCGGCCTAGTGCGGCCTACGAAGCACCGGTCTTTCCTAAACCGCCGCCCCACCGGAAGTGCACCGCGGCCGACATCGACGAGCGCAACAGCGCGGATCGCCTGCCTTCTCACGCCCTGTCATCCCTGCCAAGGCCTGGGGTACTGTAGCACTGAACTTGCCTAAATTGGAGCGGCTGCGTTACCCCTGGAGCCCAGCTTCTCCGGTCCTCCGCCACCCCTCTGCCTCAGCCTTGCTGCTCTGGTCCCAGCTTCTCATCCTTATCACCCTGTCCCTACTTCTTTGTCTACTGTGGAGTGGGGGGCTGCCGGTAACCACTGACGGCCTGCCCTGCTGGAGGGCTATCTTTACCTGGTGCCTGCAGTGGAGCCTGACTGGTGGCGGCGCCTGACATAATCTCTCCCGAGACACCTGCTGTGGCCTGGGTCGCCCCTTACTTACCTCCTGGGTGCTCGTCTGAACACCGACAAATCTCCTGAGAGTGGGCCCCCCCTGGCGAACTGTCAGATGTCCTCCTCCTCCAAAAAAGGAAACAGGTCCTCTAAAGCCGCAAAGACCAACCAATCTGATCCCATACTTCTGGGTCGGCTTCGGGCCTTGCTGGCTGGCTTAGAAATGGATCCCATTGAAGCTCCGCCGACAGAGGGGCCAGCCCCACTGGCTAAGGATGGTACAGCAGTGATCCTAGCTGCGATCGAGCAGAGTAGGACCTCGCTTTTGGTGCATATTGACCACCTCGCTGAAGAATGTAACCTCATACGAAACGACCTTGACAAAATGAGGGGTAGAATGGCGGAAACTGAATCCAGAGTGTCGACCACTGAAGATCTTACGGCCTCCCATACCGCCTCCATTGCCGAGCTGCAGCGCACAGTGCAGTCCCTCGTCGCAAAGTCAGATGATGCCGAGAACAGGCTGAGGCGCAATAATGTCAGAGTCCTAGGTTTGCCTGAGGGAGAAGAGGGAGACCACCCTGCTATATTTGCGGAGGAGTTCTTTAAAAATCTCCTGGGCCTTACAGATGTTCCCCCTACCTACGTGGTGGAGAGGGCCCAACGGGTGCCCGTGGGCCGAGCCACCCCGGGGAAACCCCCCAGGCCCTTCTTAGTCCGTTTTCTTAACTATCGGGACAGGGACAAGATTCTGTCAGAAGCCCGCCAACATCCCACGCTCAAATATTGTAACTCCTCTGTCCTCCTCTTCCCTGACTTTTCGGCGGACTTGCAGAGAAAGAGGAAAACCTTTAACGATGTCCGCAAACGACTTAGAGATAAGGACATTAGATATGGCATGCTTTACCCAAGCCGCCTACGAGTCCAACATGAGGGGACGGTCCGCTTCTTTGATAACCCAGCGGATGCTGACGACTGGCTGACCAACTTGCGTTGAAGGGATCTTCTCACGGACTCCTTTGATGCACGGATCTTCCACATCCTTGTTCGCTCTATCCTATTACACCTTCTTCAACCACCGGAGTTACTTCAAATGTACTTTTACACGAGACCCCCACGAGGCTCGAGATTGCCCTTGTTTTCGCCTTTGTTTTTGTTTTTTGTTTTTCCTCTTAGAACACGGACTTTATTTTCCGCTGACTTTGAGGATACAGGTTTATGGGATAGATATCCCACGTCCCTCTGCTCCTTGTTCTTACGAGACGGATGGGACACTGCCCGTCGACAGAGTGGATGAACTGCTACCAGAAGTGTAGGGCCCCCAGTGTAAGGGTTCACTAGCACTCTTTATAAAAGTTTTTCGTTTGGGTAAAAACTGTTCCCAGACCTTCCCCCCCTGTTAGGAGGTAGGCTGGGTATAGTAGGATAGGCACCGTGCCTGGGAAGTTGATTAGGGATTTAGTCATCCCTTGTTCTTATGGTTTTCTATTTCTTATTTGTATACTTTTGTTTTGTGTTACGCTTAAGTACTGTCAGCATTTTCTGCAGTGTGACCGGGATCTTGCTGCCTGTGGGGTGCACCGGTACATGCCCTCTAGAGTATCTCCTTAATTGTTTTTCCCCTTCATCCAATGGCTAGTCAAGTAGTAGACTCCTTCACCGTTCTCTCCTGGAATGTCAGGGGTCTTAACTCCAAATTTAAGCGAGCCCTTTTATTCAAATACTTAAAATCTCACTCCCCCCAGCTTATTCTCCTTCAGGAGACTCACCTCACGGGCAGCAAGATTTTGACTCTCAAGAAACCGTGGATACAGCGAGCGATACATGCCACCTATTCTACATACGCCAGAGGTGTATCTGTCCTTGTCCATAAGAATTTCCCCTGTGTAATTGAGGAGATCCGTACTGATCCCCAGGGGAAATTTGTGATAGTGGTGTTCACGCTATGGTCTGTCAGGTATATTGTTCTTAATGTATACATCCCTCCCCCGTTTTCATCCGCATTATTGTATGAGGTTCTAGAAAAAATTTCACCTTTCTGCCCAGGGAAGGTTCTGGTAATGGGCGACTTTAATGCCATTTTATCGCCTGAGCTAGATAGACCTGCCCCGACTAAGAAACAGTGTATGAACCTCTCTGCCTGGGCCCAGGCGGTGGGGCTGGTGGAGATCTGGAGGTGGAAGCACCCTACCACAAGGGCCTATTCATGTTTTTCGGCATCCTATAAGACTGCATCGCGGATAGACCTAGCCTTCTCCAACCCTGCACTGTTAGCGGATGTTCTGGAGACGTCCTATCTGCCTAGCGGTCTGTCCGATCATAGTCCCTTAGTGGTGGTGCTTCGCTCCCCGGCTTCCCGGAGCGCTGCGCTCTGGAGGTTGGGCACACAATGGGTCTCTCATCCTGACCTCGCTGGCCAGCTGCCGCCCCTGCTGTCTGAGTTCTGGGAAAATAATAAAGACTCCTCTTCTCCCGATATTGTATGGGATGCCTTTAAAGCTTTCACGAGGGGACAGTATATTTCTTCTATTGCTAGCATCAAAAAACAACAATCGGCTGCAGCGCTGGCGCTGCAGAAGGCTGTTGACGACCACACTGCTACGTATAGCAATGACCCCACCCCAGTTCACTTTGACCTACTAATGGCGGCTCGGAGGGAACTGCAGTTGCACCTGGCTGAGGTCACGCGACTCGAGTCGTATAGGGGTAAACAGAGGGCCTTTGAACAGGGTGACCGGAATGGCCGCCTGCTAGCCATGATGGCACAACACGACCAACCCCTTACCCTTGTATCCACCCTGCAGACCCCGGGGGGCGGGACGGTGTCCTCCCCCTCTGATATTCTACAGATGTTTAACTCCTTTTATGGCAAGTTATACTCGTCCGGTCTGTCCTCAGAGTTTCAGCCGGAGTCGCTGAACGGTCTGTTAGACCCGTTGGCGCTTGGCTGGCTCTCGGACCACGAAAGAGAGATTTTGGTCCAACCTTTTGCGGTCTCGGAGGTCGTAAAGGCTATCCGATCCTTCCCCCCCGGCAAGGCGCCGGGGCCGGATGGGCTTCCAATAGACTTTTATAGGGCTCATGTGGAACTTCTAGCACCCCTGCTGGCACAACTGTATACTGTATGCCTGGCAGACGGTAGTCTGCCTGTTTCAATGTATCACGCATACTTGACACTGATATATAAGGCTCCCAAAGACCCCACTTCCTGTGCTTCATATCGTCCTATTGCATTGCTTAATTCTGACTTTAAAATTCTGACTAAGCTTCTGGCCCTCCGGTTATACCCCATGCTACCCTCAGTGATAGACCCAGACCAGACGGGTTTCATGCCCCGTAGGTCCACGGATGTGAATCTCAGAAGACTATTCACCAACATACATGCTCACCACCTCAATAAGGGATCTCGAACTGTGGCCTCTCTGGACGTGGAAAAGGCCTTTGATACGGTCGAGTGGCCCTTCTTGTGGGAAACTTTACGCAGGATGGGGTTTCCTCTGCTGTTTATCAGGTGGCTCCAGGTGATCTACAAATGCCCCACTTCCTCGGTGCGCTTGGGAGGTGGACTATCGGCCCCCTTCGGGCTTACCAGGGGAACGAGGCAGGGCTGCCCTCTCTCACCGGCTTTGTTTGCCCTCGCTATCGAACCGGTGGCGGAGGCACTTCGCACCTCACCGCACATTAGGGGTCTCCGACTCGGGTTGCTGGAGGAGAGGGTGGCCCTGTACGCGGATGACATGCTACTCTTCCTAAATGATGCCGGCCCGTCCTTGCAGGGAGCGCTAAATATTCTGGACACCTTTGCAGAGGTCACCGGTCTTAGGGTAAATTGGTCTAAATCCCTCCTGTTCCCAATTGATCCAGCGGCTAGGTCCACATCCCCTCCTGATAGCCCCCTCCTGTGGGTAGACTCCTTTACATACTTGGGGGTACATGTCTCTGGTTCAGCCTCAGACTATATATCCTTAAATCTAGCCCCGGTACTATTGGAGTCCCAGACGAAGCTCAAATCCTGGAGTAACTTGCCCCTGTCTTTATGGGGGCGAGTTAATCTCATAAAAATGAAGATTATTCCCAAACTGACATATCTTTTCCGCCACTCCCCACAATGGGTGCCCAAGTCCTTTTTTTAAAAATTGAACTGCATCTTTTCTTCCTTCTTATGGGGCCCCTCTCCTCCCAGATATAGATTGACTACTCTAATGAGGCCACGAACGCAGGGTGGCATGGCATTCCCGGACTGTCATAAGTATTACCTCTCCGCGCAGTTGGTGACTGCGGCGTGGTGGCTGCAGCCGGACAGAACGAACTCGTCGACTGTGCTGGAAGCCACAGTGGTCGGTTCGTGGGAAGCTCTTCAATTACTACTTTTTAGGGGCCCTCGTGCCCCGTATCCTCTGACCCCTTCTATGCTTACCACCCTGCGGGCATGGCGGACAGGATTAGCTATTGAGAAATGTAAACAGTCTGAAATCTCCCCCAATGCCCCTATCTGGCTGAACCCTAGTCTATCTCACATTTACAAGATCCCTGACCCTTACGCGTGGACAAAATACGGTATCAAACTTGTGTCTCACATAATATCTCAAAACTCCCTACTCCCCTTCTCGCACCTTTCCTCCCAATACAACTTACCCGACCATTTCCTATTTAGATATCTGCAACTGTCCCACGCATTTGCGGCGCAATTTCCACAATCTTCGTGCATCGTGGCCCAGTCGGAACTAGAGAGGACACTTAGATTTAGCTGTGAAGACAAACCCACCTCACATCTTTATTCGTACTTGATCTTTGTGTCTCTTCCACCTCTGGATAAACTCTGGAATAAATGGCAGACTGATATCCCCACATTAGATAGGGATGACTGGGACGACGTGTGGGACCTCCCCTTCAACTCCTTAGTCTCCATGCGTGACAGGTTAGTGCAGTACAAAATAGTTCATAGAGCTTATTTCACCCCACACAGACTGCATAGGATGGACCCTGCCCACTCCTCGGGGTGTTGGAGATGCGGCGCCTCACCGGGCGACTTCTCCCATATCTTCTGGCGGTGTTCAGGGGTCCAGCAGTATTGGGAAATGGTGCTGGATCTAATTAACAGAGTTGCCTCAGTCGCTGTGCCTTTGGCAATGGAGGTGTGCCTTTTGGGGCTCATTGAGACCATTGTACCGTCCTCTGCCAAACGCACGCTAATTTCCTTGCTGCTCTACTATGCCCGAAAGAATATTGCTATGCAGTGGAAGAGGCCTGCCCCCCCCCCACTTTGGCGCAATGGAAACACTTGGTAAACGGCAGCCTTCCTTTATACAAAGATACCTATGCCAATCGGGGCTGCCCACTGAAATATGACAAGGTCTGGCGCAATTGGTTAGATGAGCCCGAAACAGCCTAGTGAGTTGGGGGTGAACCAGATCATCGTGTCAAGGTCTTGCCTTGCTCTTCTACCTCCCTCTTCCTCCGATGACCTCTGATATGTTTTCATTGACTAGTGGGTCTTACCATATTGGGTGCCCTCCTTGATTTATTTGGGCGGTGCTGCTGTACCCTTCCATGACTGTGCATTGTATCGTTGGGTTCACATTGCAATTGTATTCTCATCCGTACATGTTCTTTTTTTTATGACTGTAGGTGCTTAAGCTGTATGTTTTGTACGTGTTAGAAAATTCAATAAAAAACAATTTAAAAAAAGAAAATGTCATAGTGGTTTACTCTTTACTTTGAGAATGTTATAGCGGTTATGCTTTACATTTCCTTGGATAGAACAAAAATGGTGGACTCTAATCTTGACAGCGTTACTTCAGACCGTTCTCCTCCTCTGCACTCTGCCTGCAGACTTCTACCTCCAGGACACTTCTCCTCCTGCACATCACTTTCCTGTCACAGCATTAGAAATCCTGTCCCACCATCTTGAGCTGACTAGGCATCACTCTGAATAAGTCCTAGGAGTAGTTTCAACTGATGATCCTTAGTAGGCTGGGGGCCTGCAGTACCCCTCCTTGATGGCCCTGAACATCAGTTAGTGTAGTCACACCCGCTGCTACACTAACCACTCCCTGCACCCAGATCAAAAACAAACAGGCCTAGCTCACAGCATAGGCCTGCTTAAATTTACCTGCAATGACAGAACCTACAAAAACACTACACCTCCAGCACCCTACCTATGGTAGAGGGTGCTACATTATATATATATATATATATATACACATGCAGCATCTCACAAAAGTGAGTACATCCCTCACATTTTTGTAAATATTTTATTCTATCTTTTCATGTGACAACACTGAAGAAATGACACTTTGCTACAATGTAAAGTAGTGAGTGTACAGCGTGTATAACAGTGTAAATTTGCTGTCCCCTCAAAATAACTCAACACACAGCCATTAATGTCTAAGCCGCTGGCAAAAAAAGTGCGTACACCCCTAAATAAAAATGTCCAAATTGGGCCCAATTAGCTATTTTCCCTCCCTGGTGTCATGTGACTCGTTAGTGTTACAAGGTCTCAGGTGTGAATGGGAAGTAGTTGTAATAAATTTGGTGTTATCGCTCTCACTCTCTCTCATACTGGTCACTGGAAGTTCATAATGGCACCTCATCAACTCTCTGAGGATCTTAAAACAAAGAATTGTTGCTCTACATAAAGATGGCCTAGGCTTTAAGAAGATTGCCAAGACCCTGAAACTGAGCTGCAGCACGGTGGCCAAGACCATACAGCGGTTTAACAGGACATGTCACATTTAGAACAGGCCTTGCCATGGTTGACCAAAGAAGTTGAGTGCACATGCTCAGCGTCATATCCGGAGGTTGTCTTTGGGAAATAGACGTATGAGTGCTGCCAGCATTGCTGCAGAGGTTGAAGGGGTGGGGGTCAGCCTGTCAGTGCTCAGACCATACGCCGCACACTGCATCAAATTGGTCTGCATGGCTGTCGTCCCAGAAGGAAGCCTCTTCTAAAGATGATGCACAAGAAATCCTGCAAACAGTTTGCTGAAGACAAGCAGACTAAGGACATGATTACTGGAACCATGTCCTGTAGTCTGATGAGATCAAGTTAAACGTATTTGGTTCAGACGGTGTCAAGCGTGTGTGGCGGCAACCAGGTGAGGAGTACAAAGACAAGCGTGTCTTGCCTACAGTCAAGCATGGTGGTGGGAGTGTCATGGTCTGGGGCTGCATGAGTGCTGCCCGCACTGGGGAGCTACAGATCATTGAGGGAACCATGAATGCCAACATGCACTGTGACATACTGAAGCAGAGCATGATCCCCTCCCTTCAGAGACTGGGCCGCAGGGCAGTGTTCCAACATGATAACGACCTCAAACACACCTCTAAGATGACCACTGCCTTGCTAAAGAAGCTGAGGGTAAAGGTGATGGACTGGCCAAGCATGTCTCCAGACCTAAACCCTATTGAGCATCTGTGGGGAATCCTCAAATGTAAGGTGAAGGAGCGCAAGGTCTCTAACATCCACCAGCTCCGTGATGTCATCATGGAGGAGGGGAAGAGGACTCCAGTGGCAACCTGTGAAGCTCTGGGGAAGTCCATGCCCAAGAGGGTTAAGGCAGTGCTGGAAAATAATGGCGGCCACACAAACTATTGTCACTTTGGGCCCAATTTGGACTTTTTTTACTTAGGGGTGTACTCACTTTTGTTTCCAGCGGTTTAGACATTAATGGCTGTGTGTTGAGTTATTTTGAGGGGACAGCAAATTTACACTGTTATACAAGCTGTACACTCACTACTTTACATTGTAGCAAAGTGTCATTTCTTCAGTGTTGTCACATGAAAAGATATAATAAAATATTTACAAAAATGTGAGGGGTGTACTCACTTTTGTGAGATACTGTAAATAGTTTTAGCCAGTTTCATTTTAAATAGGGAATTTTAATTGTATGTAGAAATCTAGTTGTCTTTTTAGGTCATCAAAGTGTTACTACCCCACAACAGTAAAATCTGTCTGTATTTTCAGTAAAGCATGCTTGTTATACTCACTGTGGAACATAAGGGGTTAGTCATCTGCATTGTGTAAAAGGGCTGTTTTATCCTGTCTTCTCTGATCCTCCCCTTCTTCCACAGTCCCCAAACCATCCCCTGATAGTACAGAGCCTTGGGGGCAAGCTGCACATGCTCAGTTTGGTGTGTATTGCTAGCAAGTTTTTTTGTCTTGGGAGCGTGTATGTGAGCAGCACTGTCCAGACAGAGGGTCCGAGGTCCTGCAGCCTCATTGGACAAACAGGGGAGAATGAAAACTACTCCTATGAGCTTTAACCAATCTCTTTAGGGCACTCTTGACTTCTTTATTACGTATGGTGTAAATCAGAGGATTTATCATGGGTGTTACTGCTGTGTATAGTGCAGTGCAGATTTGCTCCAGGACCTCTGAGTACCGAGATTGTGCAATCTGTACTACAGATGCTGAGTAGGGATGAGCTTCGTGTTCGAGTCGAACATACGTTCGACTCGAACATCGGCTGTTCGATCGTTCGACGAAGATCGAACGATTTGGGCCGTTCGCGCCAAATTCGAGTGACGCGAACGGCCCACAATGCACTACGCCATCGCAGTGTCATCCAGGCGCTGTGATTGGCCAAGCATGCACTGTGACCCCGCATGCTTGGCCAATCACAGCGCCGGCAGCGAGGAGAGCAATGATTGGCCACAGGCAGGATGCCTGTGGCCAATTATTGCTGAGGGGGTTTAGTACACGCCCCACACTATAAAAGGCGGCCTTGTGTAGTGTGTTCCGGAGTAGGGAAAGAGAAGCATAGGCAGGGACAGTGTCATTTATTTTTCCTTTACATAATCCTGGATTCCTTGTGTTTAGGGACAGATAAGGATAGGTAGGGAGAGTGTCAGTGACAGTGTGCTATTCTGTGCTAATCCTTGTTTGTAGGGACAGAGAGGTACAGTGAGGGAAAGTGTCAGTGTGCTATTCTGTTCTAAACCAATCTTGCTGAACCATATTTTCAATCCTTGAGTTTAGGGACAGAGAGGTACAGTGAGGGAAAGTATCAGTGTGCTATTTTGTGCTAAATCTTGTTTGTAGGGACAGAGAGGTACAGTGAGGGAAAGTGTCAGTGTGCTATTTTGTGCTAAATCTTGTTTGTAGGGACAGAGAGGTACAGTGAGGGAAAGTGTCAGTGTGCTATTCTGTTCGAAACCAATTTTGCTGTTCCATATTTTCAATCCTTGAGTTTAGGGACAGAGAAGGACACTTGTAGAAATTATCAGTGTGCTATTCTGTGCTAAATCTTGTTTGTAGGGAGGGACAGAGTAGGACAGTGAGGGAAAGTGTCAGTGTGCTATTCTGTTCTAAAACTATTTTGCTGAACCATATTTTCAATCCTTGAGTTGAGGGACAGAGAGGTACAGTGAGGGAAAGTGTCAGTGTGCTATTCTGTTCTAAAACTATTTTGCTGAACCATATTTTCAATCCTTGAGTTGAGGGACAGAGAGGTACAGTGAGTGAAACTGACAGTGTGCTGTTCTGTTCTAAACCAAATTTGCTGTTCCATATTTTCAATCCTTGAGTTGAGGGACAGAGAGGTACAGTGAGGGAAAGTGTCAGTGTGCTATTCTGTTCTAAAACTATTTTGCTGAACCATATTTTCAATCCTTGAGTTGAGGGACAGAGAGGTACAGTGAGTGAAACTGACAGTGTGCTGTTCTGTTCTAAACCAAATTTGCTGTTCCATATTTTCAATCCTTGAGTTGAGGGACAGAGAGGTACAGTGAGGGAAAGTGTCAGTGTGCTATTCTGTTCTAAAACTATTTTGCTGAACCATATTTTCAATCCTTGAGTTGAGGGACAGAGAGGTACAGTGAGTGAAACTGACAGTGTGCTGTTCTGTTCTAAACCAAATTTGCTGTTCCATATTTTCAATCCTTGAGTTGAGGGACAGAGAGGTACAGTGAGTGAAACTGACAGTGTGCTATTCTGTTCTAAACCAATTTTGCTCTTCCATATTTTCAATCCTTGAGTTGAGGGACAGAGAGGTACAGTGAGGGAAAGTGTCAGTGTGCTATTCTGTTCTAAAACTATTTTGCTGAACCATATTTTCAATCCTTGAGTTGAGGGACAGAGAGGTACAGTGAGTGAAACTGACAGTGTGCTGTTCTGTTCTAAACCAAATTTGCTGTTCCATATTTTCAATCCTTGAGTTGAGGGACAGAGAGGTACAGTGAGGGAAAGTGTCAGTGTGCTATTCTGTTCTAAAACTATTTTGCTGAACCATATTTTCAATCCTTGAGTTGAGGGACAGAGAGGTACAGTGAGTGAAACTGACAGTGTGCTGTTCTGTTCTAAACCAAATTTGCTGTTCCATATTTTCAATCCTTGAGTTGAGGGACAGAGAGGTACAGTGAGTGAAACTGACAGTGTGCTATTCTGTTCTAAACCAATTTTGCTCTTCCATATTTTCAATCCTTGAGTTGAGGGACAGAGAGGTACAGTGAGGGAAAGTGTCAGTGTGCTATTCTGTTCTAAAACTATTTTGCTGAACCATATTTTCAATCCTTGAGTTGAGGGACAGAGAGGTACAGTGAGTGAAACTGACAGTGTGCTGTTCTGTTCTAAACCAAATTTGCTGTTCCATATTTTCAATCCTTGAGTTGAGGGACAGAGAGGTACAGTGAGTGAAACTGACAGTGTGCTGTTCTGTTCTAAACCAAATTTGCTGTTCCATATTTTCAATCCTTGAGTTGAGGGACAGAGAGGTACAGTGAGGGAAAGTGTCAGTGTGCTATTCTGTTCTAAAACTATTTTGCTGAACCATATTTTCAATCCTTGAGTTGAGGGACAGAGAGGTACAGTGAGTGAAACTGACAGTGTGCTGTTCTGTTCTAAACCAAATTTGCTGTTCCATATTTTCAATCCTTGAGTTGAGGGACAGAGAGGTACAGTGAGTGAAACTGACAGTGTGCTATTCTGTTCTAAACCAATTTTGCTCTTCCATATTTTCAATCCTTGAGTTGAGGGACAGAGAGGTACAGTGAGGGAAAGTGTCAGTGTGCTATTCTGTTCTAAAACTATTTTGCTGAACCATATTTTCAATCCTTGAGTTGAGGGACAGAGAGGTACAGTGAGTGAAACTGACAGTGTGCTGTTCTGTTCTAAACCAAATTTGCTGTTCCATATTTTCAATCCTTGAGTTGAGGGACAGAGACGTACAGTGAGGGAAAGTGTCAGTGTGCTATTCTGTTCTAAAACTATTTTGCTGAACCATATTTTCAATCCTTGAGTTGAGGGACAGAGAGGTACAGTGAGTGAAACTGACAGTGTGCTGTTCTGTTCTAAACCAAATTTGCTGTTCCATATTTTCAATCCTTGAGTTGAGGGACAGAGACGTACAGTGAGGGAAAGTGTCAGTGTGCTATTCTGTTCTAAAACTATTTTGCTGAACCATATTTTCAATCCTTGAGTTGAGGGACAGAGAGGTACAGTGAGTGAAACTGACAGTGTGCTGTTCTGTTCTAAACCAAATTTGCTGTTCCATATTTTCAATCCTTGAGTTGAGGGACAGAGGGACTATTCAGTGTTGGGTACATTTGCTGTTCCATATTTTCAATCCTTGAGTTGAGGGACAGAGAGGTACAGTGAGTGAAACTGACAGTGTGCTGTTCTGTTCTAAACCAAATTTGCTGTTCCATATTTTAAATCCTTGAGTTGAGGGACAGAGAGGTACAGTGAGGGAAAGTTTCAGTGTGCTATTCTGTTCTAAAACTATTTTGCTGAACCATATTTTCAATCCTTGAGTTGAGGGACAGAGAGGTACAGTGAGTGAAACTGACAGTGTGCTATTCTGTTCTAAACCAATTTTGCTGTTCCATATTTTCAATCCTTGAGTTGAGGGACAGAGAGGTACAGTGAGTGAAACTGACAGTGTGCTGTTCTGTTCTAAACCAAATTTGCTGTTCCATATTTTCAATCCTTGAGTTGAGGGACAGAGAGGTACAGTGAGGGAAAGTGTCAGTGTGCTATTCTGTTCTAAAAATATTTTGCTGAACCATATTTTCAATCCTTGAGTTGAGGGACAGAGAGGTACAGTGAGTGAAACTGACAGTGTGCTGTTCTGTTCTAAACCAAATTTGCTGTTCCATATTTTCAATCCTTGAGTTGAGGGACAGAGAGGTACAGTGAGTGAAACTGACAGTGTGCTATTCTGTTCTAAACCAATTTTGCTCTTCCATATTTTCAATCCTTGAGTTGAGGGACAGAGAGGTACAGTGAGGGAAAGTGTCAGTGTGCTATTCTGTTCTAAAACTATTTTGCTGAACCATATTTTCAATCCTTGAGTTGAGGGACAGAGAGGTATAGTGAGTGAAACTGACAGTGTGCTATTCTGTTCTAAACCAATTTTGCTGTTCCATATTTTCAATCCTTGAGTTGAGGGACAGAGAGGTACAGTGAGTGAAATTGACAGTGTGCTGTTCTGTTCTGAACCAAATTTGCTGTTCCATATTTTCAATCCTTGAGTTTAGGAACAGAGAAGGACACTTGTAGAAATTATCAGTGTGCTATTCTGTGCTAAATCTTGTTTGTAGGGAGGGACAGAGTAGGACAGTGAGGGAAAGTGTCAGTGTGCTATTCTGTTCTAAAACTATTTTGCTGAACCATATTTTCAATCCTTGTGTTTAGGGACAGAGAAGGATAGGCAGGGGACAGTGTCAGTGTCATTGTTGCTAAGCCTCCTGCACAGTATACACCTGAAGGTAGCCCTTATTGCTGTTTTTCCCATCTCCCTGCAGGCCATCCATTAAAATGTCTGGAAGGCAACCAAGGAGAGGCAGACAGTCAGGAGGCAAAAAAAGAGGGCAAGCAGGCTCTGTGTCTGGGGGCAACAGTGCTGGTCGTGTACGCGGTGCATTGTCATCAGCACATGGCCATGGGACACGCTTGTCCTTGTTTTCGGCAGCTGGACATGTTGAGCCACATCATGCCGAAGACTTGGTAGAGTGGATGACCAAGCCCACCTCATCCTCCTCATCCTCTCTCACCCAGGCTCAGGGTACTGGCAAAGCAGCTGCCAAAGCGTCCTCTTCTCTGGTATCATTATCTTCATTAGTCAATCCTTCCCTAGACCCACCATGCCCTCCTCCTGAGGAGTCCCCCGAACTGTTTGAGCACAGTGTTGGGTACATGCTCCAGGAGGATGCCCAGCTCTTGGAAGGATATGATGATGATACCCAGCTAGAGGAAGGCAGCAGCGTGAGAGCAGAGAGAGGGGATGCTCAAGAAGGACACCAATCTGGCAGTCATGCTCCAGCAGCTGCAGCATATTGCCAGATTGGCTCCAGTGATGAGGAGGGAGGGGATGATGAGGTCACTGACTCCACGTGGGTGCCTAATAGGAGAGAGGAGGAGGAGGAGGATGAGGAGGAGGCACATCTCCAACGAGGCAGGATGCCCTTGAGTGTCCAGCGTATGGGCAGCACACTGACGGAATCACACCGCAGAGCTCCGCCTGTGCAGGGCGCTGCCTCTGCCCGTCATGCAAAAAGTTCTTTGGTGTGGGCCTTTTTTGAGGCGAGTGCATCAGATCGCACAGCTGCTGTTTGCAACATATGTCTCAAGCGTATATCGCGTGGCCAAAACATCAGCCGCTTGGGCACCACATGCTTGATCAGACATATGTTGACCTGCCATGCAGCTCGTTGGCAAGCCTACCTTAAAGACCCACACCAAAGAACAAAGCTGACCTCTTCTTGCACCGCATCAGCTGGGATCTCCAACCCCACTATACCTTCACTCCTCTCTGAAACCTGCTCTGAGAGGAATGAAGGTGTAGAATTAGGTGTGTCACAGGCAAGTACTTGCGGGCACTCTGCTAGCAGTACACCAACGTCCGATTCTAGCAGGCAAATTTCCCTGCCCCAGCTGCTGGACCGTCGAAAGAAGTTCACTCCCAGCCATCCACATGCCCAGCGGTTGAATGCTAGCTTGGCTAAATTGCTAGCGCTTCAACTGCTGCCTTTTCAGTTGGTAGACTCGGCCCCCTTCCGTGAGTTTGTGCAATGTGCGGTTCCTCAGTGGCAGGTTCCCAAACGACACTTTTTCGCACGGAAGGCTATTCCGGCTCTCTACAGGCATGTGGAAGGCAATGTCTTGGCGTCGCTGGACAGGGCGGTCAGCGGTAAGGTGCATATTACCGCTGACTCATGGTCCAGCAGGCATGGACAGGGACGTTACCTTTCTTTCACGGCCCATTGGGTCACTCTTTTGGCAGCTGGGAAGGATGCAGGACAAGGTGCAGTAGTGTTGGAGGTTGTTTACATAATCCTGGATTCCTTGTGTTTAGGGACAGATAAGGATAGGTAGGGAGAGTGTCAGTGACAGTGTGCTATTCTGTGCTAATCCTTGTTTGTAGGGACAGAGAGGTACAGTGAGGGAAAGTGTCAGTGTGCTATTCTGTTCTAAACCAATCTTGCTGAACCATATTTTCAATCCTTGAGTTTAGGGACAGAGAGGTACAGTGAGGGAAAGTGTCAGTGTGCTATTTTGTGCTAAATCTTGTTTGTAGGGACAGAGAGGTACAGTGAGGGAAAGTGTCAGTGTGCTATTTTGTGCTAAATCTTGTTTGTAGGGACAGAGAGGTACAGTGAGGGAAAGTGTCAGTGTGCTATTCTGTTCGAAACCAATTTTGCTGTTCCATATTTTCAATCCTTGAGTTTAGGGACAGAGAAGGACACTTGTAGAAATTATCAGTGTGCTATTCTGTGCTAAATCTTGTTTGTAGGGAGGGAAAGAGTAGGACAGTGAGGGAAAGTGTCAGTGTGCTATTCTGTTCTAAACCAATTTTGCTCTTCCATATTTTCAATCCTTGAGTTGAGGGACAGAGAGGTACAGTGAGGGAAAGTGTCAGTGTGCTATTCTGTTCTAAAACTATTTTGCTGAACCATATTTTCAATCCTTGAGTTGAGGGACAGAGAGGTACAGTGAGTGAAACTGACAGTGTGCTGTTCTGTTCTAAACCAAATTTGCTGTTCCATATTTTCAATCCTTGAGTTGAGGGACAGAGAGGTACAGTGAGGGAAAGTGTCAGTGTGCTATTCTGTTCTAAAACTATTTTGCTGAACCATATTTTCAATCCTTGAGTTGAGGGACAGAGAGGTACAGTGAGTGAAACTGACAGTGTGCTGTTCTGTTCTAAACCAATTTTGCTCTTCCATATTTTCAATCCTTGAGTTGAGGGACAGAGAGGTACAGTGAGTGAAACTGACAGTGTGCTATTCTGTTCTAAACCAATTTTGCTCTTCCATATTTTCAATCCTTGAGTTGAGGGACAGAGAGGTACAGTGAGGGAAAGTGTCAGTGTGCTATTCTGTTCTAAAACTATTTTGCTGAACCATATTTTCAATCCTTGAGTTGAGGGACAGAGAGGTACAGTGAGGGAAAGTGTCAGTGTGCTATTCTGTTCTAAAACTATTTTGCTGAACCATATTTTCAATCCTTGAGTTGAGGGACAGAGAGGTACAGTGAGTGAAACTGACAGTGTGCTGTTCTGTTCTAAACCAAATTTGCTGTTCCATATTTTCAATCCTTGAGTTGAGGGACAGAGAGGTACAGTGAGGGAAAGTGTCAGTGTGCTATTCTGTTCTAAAAATATTTTGCTGAACCATATTTTCAATCCTTGAGTTGAGGGACAGAGAGGTACAGTGAGTGAAACTGACAGTGTGCTGTTCTGTTCTAAACCAAATTTGCTGTTCCATATTTTCAATCCTTGAGTTGAGGGACAGAGAGGTACAGTGAGTGAAACTGACAGTGTGCTGTTCTGTTCTAAACCAAATTTGCTGTTCCATATTTTCAATCCTTGAGTTGAGGGACAGAGAGGTACAGTGAGGGAAAGTGTCAGTGTGCTATTCTGTTCTAAAAATATTTTGCTGAACCATATTTTCAATCCTTGAGTTGAGGGACAGAGAGGTACAGTGAGTGAAACTGACAGTGTGCTGTTCTGTTCTAAACCAAATTTGCTGTTCCATATTTTCAATCCTTGAGTTGAGGGACAGAGAGGTACAGTGAGGGAAAGTGTCAGTGTGCTATTCTGTTCTAAAACTATTTTGCTGAACCATATTTTCAATCCTTGAGTTGAGGGACAGAGAGGTACAGTGAGTGAAACTGACAGTGTGCTATTCTGTTCTAAACCAATTTTGCTGTTCCATATTTTCAATCCTTGAGTTGAGGGACAGAGAGGTACAGTGAGTGAAACTGACAGTGTGCTGTTCTGTTCTAAACCAAATTTGCTGTTCCATATTTTCAATCCTTGAGTTGAGGGACAGAGAGGTACAGTGAGGGAAAGTGTCAGTGTGCTATTCTGTTCTAAAAATATTTTGCTGAACCATATTTTCAATCCTTGAGTTGAGGGACAGAGAGGTACAGTGAGTGAAACTGACAGTGTGCTGTTCTGTTCTAAACCAAATTTGCTGTTCCATATTTTCAATCCTTGAGTTGAGGGACAGAGAGGTACAGTGAGTGAAACTGACAGTGTGCTATTCTGTTCTAAACCAATTTTGCTCTTCCATATTTTCAATCCTTGAGTTGAGGAACAGAGAGGTACAGTGAGGGAAAGTGTCAGTGTGCTATTCTGTTCTAAAACTATTTTGCTGAACCATATTTTCAATCCTTGAGTTGAGGGACAGAGAGGTACAGTGAGTGAAACTGACAGTGTGCTATTCTGTTCTAAACCAATTTTGCTGTTCCATATTTTCAATCCTTGAGTTGAGGGACAGAGAGGTACAGTGAGTGAAACTGACAGTGTGCTGTTCTGTTCTGAACCAAATTTGCTGTTCCATATTTTCAATCCTTGAGTTTAGGGACAGAGAAGGACACTTGTAGAAATTATCAGTGTGCTATTCTGTGCTAAATCTTGTTTGTAGGGAGGGACAGAGTAGGACAGTGAGGGAAAGTGTCAGTGTGCTATTCTGTTCTAAAACTATTTTGCTGAACCATATTTTCAATCCTTGTGTTTAGGGACAGAGAAGGATAGGCAGGGGACAGTGTCAGTGTCATTGTTGCTAAGCCTCCTGCACAGTATACACCTGAAGGTAGCCCTTATTGCTGTTTTTCCCATCTCCCTGCAGGCCATCCATTAAAATGTCTGGAAGGCAACCAAGGAGAGGCAGACAGTCAGGAGGCAAAAAAAGAGGGCAAGCAGGCTCTGTGTCTGGGGGCAACAGTGCTGGTCGTGTACGCGGTGCATTGTCATCAGCACATGGCCATGGGACACGCTTGTCCTTGTTTTCGGCAGCTGGACATGTTGAGCCACATCATGCCGAAGACTTGGTAGAGTGGATGACCAAGCCCACCTCATCCTCCTCATCCTCTCTCACCCAGGCTCAGGGTACTGGCAAAGCAGCTGCCAAAGCATCCTCTTCTCTGGTATCATTATCTTCATTAGTCAATCCTTCCCTAGACCCACCATGCCCTCCTCCTGAGGAGTCCCCCGAACTGTTTGAGCACAGTGTTGGGTACATGCTCCAGGAGGATGCCCAGCGTTTGGAAGGATCTGATGATGATACCCAGCTAGAGGAAGGCAGCAGCGTGAGAGCAGAGAGAGGGGATGCTCAAGAAGGACACCAATCTGGCAGTCATGCTCCAGCAGCTGCAGCATATTGCCAGATTGGCTCCAGTGATGAGGAGGGAGGGGATGATGAGGTCACTGACTCCACGTGGGTGCCTAATAGGAGAGAGGAGGAGGAGGAGGATGAGGAGGAGGCACATCTCCAACGAGGCAGGATGCCCTTGAGTGGCCAGCGTATGGGCAGCACACCGACGGAATCACACCGCAGAGCTCCGCCTGTGCAGGGCGCTGCCTCTGCCCGTCATGCAAAAAGTTCTTTGGTGTGGGCCTTTTTTGAGGCAAGTGCATCAGATCGCACAGCTGCTGTTTGCAACATATGTCTCAAGCGTATATCGCGTGGCCAAAACATCAGCCGCTTGGGCACCACATGCTTGATCAGACATATGTTGACCTGCCATGCAGCTCGTTGGCAAGCCTACCTTAAAGACCCACACCAAAGAACAAAGCTGACCTCTTCTTGCACCGCATCAGCTGGGATCTCCAACCCCACTATACCTTCACTCCTCTCTGAAACCTGCTCTGAGAGGAATGAAGGTGTAGAATTAGGTGTGTCACAGGCAAGTACTTGCGGGCACTCTGCTAGCAGTACACCAACGTCCGATTCTAGCAGGCAAATTTCCCTGCCCCAGCTGCTGGACCGTCGAAAGAAGTTCACTCCCAGCCATCCACATGCCCAGCGGTTGAATGCTAGCTTGGCTAAATTGCTAGCGCTTCAACTGCTGCCTTTTCAGTTGGTAGACTCGGCCCCCTTCCGTGAGTTTGTGCAATGTGCGGTTCCTCAGTGGCAGGTTCCCAAACGACACTTTTTCGCACGGAAGGCTATTCCGGCTCTCTACAGGCATGTGGAAGGCAATGTCTTGGCGTCGCTGGACAGGGCGGTCAGCGGTAAGGTGCATATTACCGCTGACTCATGGTCCAGCAGGCATGGACAGGGACGTTACCTTTCTTTCACGGCCCATTGGGTCACTCTTTTGGCAGCTGGGAAGGATGCAGGACAAGGTGCAGTAGTGTTGGAGGTTGTTCCACTGCCACGCCTCCAAAATGCTACTACTGGTTGTGACACACCTCTCTCCTCCACCCCCTCCTCTTCTTCTTCCTCCATGGCCTCTTCCTGTGGTTTGTCCTTGGAACCAGCGGTGCTCCGTAGGCGTTCAAGGGGCTACGCAAGTACGCAGGCAAAAAGATGCCATGCCGTGCTTGCGCTGGTGTGTTTGGGGGACAGGAGCCACACTGGGGCAGAGGTCCTGTCTGCTCTGCAGGGGCAGGCCGAGAGGTGGTTGACGTCACGCCAGCTTAAGCCAGGAATGGTGGTTTGCGACAATGGCACCAACCTCCTCTCCGCCCTCCGACAGGGACAACTGACCCATGTGCCCTGTATGGCTCACATCCTTAACCTGGTGGTGCAGCGGTTCTTGGGCAGGTACCCGGGCTTACAGGATGTCCTGAGGCAGGCCAGGAAAGTCTGTGTGCATTTCCGCAGATCTTATAATGCCAGTGCTCGCCTGGCTGAGCTTCAAAAGGAGTTGAACCTGCCCAAGAACCGCCTTATATGTGACATGCCCACCAGGTGGAACTCAACGTTGGCCATGCTGCAGCGGCTGCACACGCAGCAGAGGGCCATCAATGAGTACCTGTGCGACTACGGCACCAGGACAGGGTCAGGGGAGCTCGGTTTTTTTTCACCACGCCAGTGGGGCATGATCAGGGATGCATGCACTGTCCTGGCACCATTTGAGGAGGCCACGAGGATGGTGAGCAGTGACAGTGCATGCATCAGTGACACTGTACCTCTTGTCCACCTGTTGGAGCACACGCTGCGTGGAATAATGGACAGGGCACTTGAGGCAGAACAGAGGCAGGAAGAGGAGGACTTCCTTGCCTCTCAAGGCCCCCTTTACCCAGACAGTGTTCCTTCTGTCCCACCCATCGCACAGGAAGAGGAGGAGGAGGATTGTGTCAGCATGGAGGTGGAGGCTGGCACTCAGCATCATCAGCAGCAGTCTTTTAGGGATGATTTACAGTCCCAAGAAACCAGTGGACTTGTACGTGGCTGGGAGGAGGTGGCTGCGGATCATGTCGTCCTTAGTGACCCAGAGGACTCCGGACTGAATGCCTCAGCTAACCTACGCTGCATGGCCTCCCTGATCCTGCAAAGTCTGCGGAAGGATCCTCGTATTCTTCGGATCAAGGAGAGGGACCATTACTGGCTGGCCACTCTCCTTGATCCACGGTACAAGGGTAAGGCTGCGGACCTTATCGTACCGTCGCAGAGGGAGCAGAGGATGAGACAACTCCGGGAGGCCTTGCAGAAAGGTCTGTGCAACGCGTTCCCAGAGACTGGGAGGTTACAAACTCCTGGTCCTGGACAACGAGTTGCTGAGGCTTCGGCCAGTCAAAGAAGGAGCGGTGGGGAAGGTGGCCGTCTGACCGATGCGTTCAGACAATTCTTTAGTCCGCAGCCCCAAAGTATGATCGGTTCCAGCAACCATCGCCAGCGTCTGATATACATGGTGCAGGAATACCTAGGGGCAAGGTCAGACTTGGACACCTTCCCCACCGAAAATCCTCTGGCTTACTGGGTCTTGAGGATGGATCACTGGCCAGAGCTTGCACAGTATGCAATTGAGCTACTGGCCTGTCCTGCATCCAGCGTTCTTTCAGAACGTACATTCAGTGCTGCTGGAGGATTTGTCACGGATCACAGGGTGCGCCTGTCCACCGACTCGGTTGATCGACTGACTTTCATCAAGATGAACCAGTCTTGGATCACCACCAGCTACCACACACCAGATGCTGATATAACAGACTAATTGATTTTAAAATGTCACATCCCTTCAAGACTGATGCTGATGCTGAGTGCCTGTGCTGTTATGTTGACTGGCTATCCTCCTCCTCCTCCTCAATGATACGATTAACGATGATAGCTTGGAAGATCATTTTGGTTTATGGGTGACGCCACCAGTGGCTAAGGCCCAATTTTTCAGCCCCTGTTTAACAGGGGCGTGTAATTAAAATTTTTGATGCAATACTTTGCAACAGGCCTCATTGCTGTGCTCCAAGTACAGTATCTGTGAGGGGTTGCAGTGTTGTGCCACCAGTGCCTAAGGCCCAATTATTCAGCCCCTGTTCAACAGGGGCATGCAATTATAATTAATGATCTAATAATTCACAGCAGGGCCCATTGCTGCGCCCACCAAGAGTAACTGTCAGGCCTTACAGTGTTGTGGCACCAGCACCACCATCACCACCAAAGGCCCAATTTTTAAGCCCCTGTTCAACAGGGGCATGCAATTATAATTATTGATCTAATAATTCACAGCAGGGACCATTGCTGCGCCCACCAAGAGTAACTGTCAGGCCTTACAGTGTTGTGGCACCAGCACCACCATCACCACCACCACCACCACCAAAGGCCTAATTTTTCAGCCCCTGTTCAACAGGGGCATGCAATTACAATTCTTGATCTAATAATTCACAGCAGGGCCCATTGCTGCGCCCACCAAGAGTAACTGTCAGGCCTTACAGTGTTGTGGCACCAGCACCACCATCAAAGGCCCAATTTTTACTACCACTGATCAACAATTATATGTTAATACAATTCCTGATATAATAGTTGACAGCAGGGCGTTCCAGCACCCACCAAGAGTAACTGTGAGTGCTTACAGTGTTGTGCCAACACCAACACCTAAGAGGCCAATTTCTGCAGAGTATATACGGCAGGTCCCTACTTTCAAACATCCAACTTACAAACGACTACTACTTGCAAACGGAAGAAGACAACAGGAAGTGAGAGGAAATCTACCCCTTGGAAGGAAAATTCTCTCCTGTAAGAATTAATATGGGAGAAAGGTGTCTCCTCTCTACTGATGCTTTATCACCAATCCTTGTTTCAATAAAAACACCACATTTCAAAAACAGTTGTCATTGGGATGCAAAGTGAGGTGAAATGTTCTGAACAGGGGCACAGACAGCAAAAAAAATGTGACAGGGGTGATAACCGTTCCCTATGTTTTACAAAAAACTAAAAAAAAGGAATTTGCCATGGAGCTCCACTTAAACAATGCAGCTGTTCAAAATTATAAACAGATTCTACATAAGAACAAACCTACAGTCCCTGTCTTGTATGCACCGCCTGTATACGGCTGTTCAGAGTATATAGGTCCTTTTTTATTTTGTGTGCGGGGTTCCCCTTAATATCCATACAAGACCCAAAGGGGCTGGTAATGGGCTGGGGTAGGGGGGGGGGTTGATGGGGTAGCTATGCCATTTTTCCTAAAGATTTTCATCCATATTACCGGGACCACACATTGCATTAAAGCCGCAAGCAGTTTTAAATAACTTTTTTCCCTTTAGAAATGTTATTTTGTGCAGGGACAGTTCTAAACACGGGAAACACGTGGCACTTCACAGGCATACTTTAGACACCCCCCAGGTACAATATTTAAAGGAATATTTGACTTTTTTTTTTTCACTTTATGCATCATTAAAATGACTGCTCCCGGAAAACGTCCGTTTTTAAAACTTCTTTTTGCATTGATACATGTCCCCTGGTGCAGAAGCCGGGTTCCCAAACTCTGTTTCGGACAATAACATGGATAATAGTCGTTATAATTAGCACTTTAGAATCCCAACGTTCGCATCCATTGTATTTAATAGGGTTCTAATGTTCGTGCGAACTTTCGGTCCGTTCGCGGGTTCTAGTGCGAACCGAACCCGGGGATGTTCGGTTAATCACTAATGCTGAGTTTGCATAGAAGAGAAGGATTACGATGAGGTGGGATGAGCAGGTGGAGAATTGTTTTCTCCTTCCATCTCTAGAATTAATATTTAAGATGATGGCAATTATTTTTACGTAAGACATTACAGTGAACAAAAGTGGAAGAAAGCCAAACAACAAAATCTCCAGGTAAAGTAACATTAAGAACATTTCAGTTCCCGCACATGAAATCTTGATCAGAGCTTTGGCATCACAGAAAAGTTGATGAATTATTTTTGAACTGCAAAACGACATAGCTGACGCTGCATTTGTTATCAATAAAGAATTTATACAAGCGGAGATCCAGGTGCCTACAATGAGCATCAAACTATTTTTTCTCCCCAAAATTTGGTGATAGTGTAAAGGCTTACAGATAGCAACATATCGGTCATATGCCATAACGAATAAAAGAACATCTTCACTGGTGCCAAATAAAGCGTAAAAGCAGAACTGAGTAAAGCATTGAGTAAATGATATTGTATTATTGTTAGTAAGTATCACATGTAGAAGTTTGGGGACAGTGACTGTTGTAAAACAAATATCTACAATGGATAAGTTACAGAGAAACAGATACATGGGGGTGTGTAAATGGTCATCAATATATATCAATGTGATGATAATTATATTTATTAACAGGCATGTGAAATATATTGTAAGAAAAATACCAAAAATGTATAGTTTATATTCTGTTTTAAAGAAAAATGGCACAATCTGAAACACTTTAGATGCTGTATAGTTCTCCATCTAAACTGCTCTTCTTTTGTAAGAAAAAGTAAAATATGATTATGGTCACAAATGCCGATTTATTTGGTAGAAGACTGAAGGTTCAGATGATTCCGTGTTCTCTTTTCATGATGACATGCTGTGGCACATTTTAATTATGCATACCTATAAAATGATTATGACAAAGTTTTTTAAATTTTTGCTATTTTAAATAAAACGCCTCCCTGGTAACAAAGAGTTTACTATTATTATGACATGATCTGAAACCCTTTAAATACTGTATCCGCTCTGATGATCAACGCTAGACATGTGCAATTCGTTTCGTTCCGAATTCGTTTTTTAACGAATTTCGACAAATTCGTTAATTCGGAAATATCCGAATTAACGAAAACTCATTTAACGAATTTTAACGAATATTCGTAAATTCAAATTTACGAATGTACAAATTTACGAATTTACGAATTGCGATCATAACGAATGACCCGAAAAACGAAAAAAAAAAAAAACAAATGAAACGAAAACTAACGAATTTTTTGGCAGTGCACATGTCTAATCAACGCTGATACCATTTATTTATTTTTGTTTTTTTTGGAAGACACTGCAGTTTCAGTTGAATAAATAGTCAGTTTTCATGCTGACATGATGTGGCACATTTTAATTATACATACCGTATATACTTGAGTATAAGCCGACCCGAATTTAAGCCGAGGCACCTAATTTTACCACAAAAAACTGGGAAAACGTATTGACTCGAGTATAAAGCCCCATACACACTATCAGTTTTCCTGCAGGTTTTTGTCTTCAGGTTTACCAAAACCATGTAGTACAAGGGCCTGCCCGATTGCATACGAATTGAAACTCTAAAGGTTTGACCTCATATTAGATGGTTTTGGTAAACCTGAAGACAAAAACCTGCAGGAAAACTGATAGTGTGTATGGGGCTTAAGCCTAGGGTGTCCATCTGCTTGCCTCACTGTGCCTCACTTTGCCTCACTGTGCCCATGCCTCACTGTGCCCTTGCCTTACTGTGCCCATGACTAGACTGACATTTAACATGGGAGTCTATAGAAGGGGGGCCCGGCTTTGAAAAATCAGTGCTCCCCGGCCGTAGGTCCCCTGGACAACAAACTTTGCACACTTGTAGAGAAATAGTGGGGCTACATGTGTACCGGGTACCAGTACCAGGTCCCCAAAGTCCAGGAGATAAGGCGCAAAAAGGTGACTCGAGTATAAGCCGAGGGGGGCATTTTCAGCACAAAAAAATATGCTGAAAAACTCGGCTTATACTCGAGTATATACGGTACATTCTGGATAGAGTTATTATGACAAAGTTTATAATTTTTGATATTTTAAATAAATGCCTCCCTGGTAACAAAGAGTAGAAGATTTACTTTATTTTACCATGATCTGAAACCCTTTAAATACTGTACAATTATTCATCAAACTGCTCTTCCTTTGTAAGAATCAATGAAATATGGTCAACATTGACGCCATTTTTTTTTATTTTTATTTTTTTCAAAACGCTGCAAATTCAGATGAATAAATATTTAGTTTCCATGCTGACATGTTGTGGAACATTTTATTTATATGCACATATTAAAAAAAGTTTACTTGTAAATCAACACCTTATGATAAAAATAGTTGTAGAATTATTATTATATCAAGTATCAGATTATGGGTTTTTTCTAATTTTTTTATATTAAATTGTAGATATACTAAAAAATTGTATTATGAAAGCCATGGTAAATTTACTGTATATATTGTGAATGGTGAAGATAAAATATTTTTTTTTATCAAAGAATTAATGACAGTATTTAGTCTAGGTCAGCGTTTCTCAACTCCAGTCCTTAAGGCGCCCCAACAGGTCATGTTTTCAGGATTTCCCTCAGATGAAACGGCTGTGGTAATTACTAAGGCAGTGAAACTGATCGAATCACCTGTGCAAAATAAGGGTAAGCCTGAAAACATGACCTGTTAGGGTGCCTTGAGGACTGGAGTTGAGAAACACTGGTCTAGGTTCACACTGAGTGCCCGTTTACACTTGTACGATTCGGGAACCTTGCAAATCCACTGCGGGTTCCCGCATCGCACCTGACTCGCACAGCAGTTCACACTGCCATATGCAAGCTGCCGAGAGTATCAATACAATGTTAATGACACCCCCATTTCAGCTCGCATATCGCACTGCGAACTGACAGTTGGGACATGAATTTGATCGCATGGGTGTTCACATGCGGACCAAAAAAAGGGTCCTGTGCGAGTTTGGTCCGAATGCGATGCAATATCAGCCATACTATCTGTATGGCTGAAATCGCATCGCACAGACACCGCATGTGATTTGAATCTCGCAGAGGGCTCTGGTGTGAACCAGCACTGAATGTGGCTTCAGGTACCTATGCAAGTCGCACCTAAAATCGGCAAAAGTAGTGCAGGAACTACTTTTTCAAATTGGCATGGCACTGCAAAGTTGGCGTCGCACCGATTTGAACAGTGCCATTGCAGACAATAGAATGTGACTTGTCATGCGATTTGACCTGTCAAATCTCATAACAAATCGCACTGGTTTGAACTTGGGGCTTAGGCCATATCCGCAAAGAGTACAAAAAGGATTTGACCAGTAATTGCGGCAAGTTGCAAATTATATATATATATATATATATATATTGTGACAGCAGGAAGGTAAAGTCACCTGGTTGCATCCAGGGGGGTAGATATATTTCGCCCAGATTCAGGCTTTACGCCGACTTATACAACTAGGTGGAGAGTTGTATAAGCCCAGCTGAGGCTAGTGGGCTCATGGATGACTCATACCTCTAGGGAGAGTGTGGGGCGTCGTGCAGACAGGGAGTTGATGAGACCAGCTGAAGCTTGTCAGCTCATTTAGGCCTCTATAAGAACTCCCAGATTCATTAGGTGTTTGCTCATGCCTGGAACCAGACCTGTGTGGACTGTCTAGGGAGAGTGAACCCCTGTGCGGTGAGACAAAGCCTGTGTGGCTATTTGCTTGGACATTTAAAACCAGGGACTTAGGGACTAGGACAGCACTAGGCTGATCCCAGTTGTTAGTTAGGAAACCTGTATGTTTAGTCAGAGGTCAAGTTGACCAGGATTTATTTTGTTTATGTTTCTTTTGCTTTGCTGTGTTTTGTCACTGTAAATAGAAAATAAACCGCACCTTTTTGATTTTGAAAACCACAACCTCCGTTTGCTGGGCCTGTTTTTGTGTGGGGAGCCCATCCCGGGGGTCACACACACCCGCTGCCGAGCTAACCCCCTCACAGTTGGTGGAGAATGCAGGCAGTTTTTTTTAAGCCAGCATGGAGGAGATACTGAAGCAGCTGGCTCTAGCAAATGCCAATCAACAGCAGACAAATGCAGGTTTACAAAAGAGCCTTGCAGCTCATCAACAGAGCTTCGCAGCCCAGCAGCAAGCTCATCAACAGAGCCTTGCAGCCCAGCAGCAGACAAACGCAACTTTGCAACAGAGTCTGGAGGCTCAGCAACAAGCCCAGCAGCAATCTGAGGCCCGCTTCATAGACCTGTTGCAGAAGCAAGAGCAGAGACTACAACAACAGATGGAAGCAGTAATGCAGCAACGTCCGCAGACCAGTGAGGAAAGCCGTCCCACTAATACCGCGTCCTTTGGGGTGAGTCGTTTATTGACAAAAATGACTGGAGAGGATGATCCAGAGGTATTTTTGACCACATTTGAAAGGACCGCTGAAAGAGAAAAGTGGCCTGAGGAGCAGTGGGCTGGACTGGTGGCTCCTCTGTTAACTGGTGAATCGCAGAAAGCTTACTATGACCTAGAGCCTAACCAAGCAAAAGACTATGTGATGCTAAAAGCTGAAATATTGGCAAGGCTGGGTGTCACCCAGGCTGTCCGGGCTCAGCGTGTGCATAACTGGACTTTCCAGCTTGGAAAACCCCCCAGGTCTCAAATGTATGATCTCATTCACCTGAGCAGAAAGTGGCTACAGCCAGGGACTTTGTCCGCACCAAAGATTGTGGAACGTGTTGTAATGGATCGATTTTTGAGAGCTCTTCCTACTGCCATCCAAAAGTGGGTAAGCCATGGAGACCCAGAGACGGCCGATGGTCTTGTGGATCGTGTGGAGAAATACTTGGCTACAGAGAACCTGACGGCCTCTTCCAGAGACACTCGGACTTTCCACCCTAAGACCAGACCATCCCCAGGGGCGGATAAGAGGATTCCAAGGGGTGAGGGTGGAGAGAGTGAGAGGGTGGGAGCTCTACCCCAAGTTTGGCGAGAACAGCCTGGGAAATCAGCGGCTCAAGAGGCGGCAAGAAGGATCGTTTGCTACCGCTGCCGGCAAGCGGGACATATTGCAGCCAATTGCCCGGTTGTGGAGGAACCCATGCAGTGTGACTTTCTGACGGGCAGACGTCAGTCGCTGTGTGCGACAGTCGCATGCACTGCCATTCGAGGAACTGAGAAACATTTATGCAAAATGTGTGTTAATGGTAGAAATGTTGTGGTATTGCTGGATTCAGGTAGCCTTGTGACCCTGATAAAGGCTGAGTTAGTTAAAACAGAGGTCTCTGGGAATAGCAAGGTAGCTGTTATTTGTGTGCATGGGGACACCCGAGAGTATCCAGTGACTACAGTGTGTTTCGAGACCCCCAAAGGTACCCTCTCTCATCCAGTGGGCTTAGTATCTCAGTTACCGCATGACGCCATTGTGGGAAGGGATTTTCCGAAGTTCTGGGAACTGTGGGATGATCCTGAGCCCCCCACTGGTGCCCCTATGTACCAGGAATGTGATAGCCAGAACTCCCCTGAGAGTGGTGAGGACTCTCCGGAATTTCCCTTATCAGTATTGGCAGGGGAGACTCAAGAAACTGGAGAGGAGCCCACCTCCTCAGACGAAAACCTACCGTCTGTGGAGTTTTCTGATCTTGAGGTTCACAGGGAAAACTTTGCCACAGAACAGTTGAGAGACCCCGCCCTAATAAAGGCACGGGAAAACGTAGTGAAAATAGATGGCGAGTTAGTGAACCCAGATAATACCTGCACTTACCCATACTTCAGCGTAGAGAAGGACCTACTGTATCGGGTGGCAAAAAGGGCAGAAGAAACCGTTGAGCAGCTTGTGGTGCCCAAACCTTACAGGAAGTTGGTGTTGGAGTTGGCCCATGGGCACATTCTTGGAGGTCATCTGGGGACAGAGAAAACCCGAGAGAGGGTATTACAGAGATTCTATTGGCCGGGGGTGATGAAGGACATAGAAAATTATTGTTCCTCCTGCCCTGTGTGTCAGAGGTTGGCCCCGATGCCACATTTCCGTAGCCCGCTGGTCCCTCTACCCATCATTGAGGTCCCGTTTGAGAGGATCGCCATGGATTTGGTAGGTCCTATAATCAAGTCCGCTAGGGGGCACCAGTACATATTAGTTATAATGGACTATGCCACCCGTTATCCAGAAGCGATCCCTCTCCGAAATACCTCGGCCAAAACCATAGCCAAAGAGCTATCTCTTGTGTTTAGCCGGGTGGGTATTTGTAAAGAACTGCTTACGGACCAAGGTACACCCTTTATGTCCCGGGTTATGAAGGAGCTGTGTAAATTGTTCAAAGTGACGCAATTACGTACATCTGTGTATCACCCCCAAACCGATGGGCTGGTTGAAAGATTCAACAAAACCCTAAAACAAATGTTGAAGAAAGTGGTGGATAGAGATGGAAAGGATTGGGACTGTTTACTTCCTTATCTGATGTTTGCTATTAGGGAGGTGCCCCAATCCTCTACGGGATTCTCCCCCTTTGAGTTACTGTATGGGAGACACCCAAGAGGGCTGTTGGATATTGCCAAGGAAACTTGGGAAAGTGAGAGTTCTCCCCACAGGAGTGTGATTGAGCATGTCGCCCTGATGCAAGACCGAATTGCACAGGTAATGCCCATCGTGAAGGAACATTTGGCCCAAGCGCAGTTAGCACAGCAGAGAGTGTACAACCGTGGAGCCAAGACCCGTACCTTTTCCCCGGGGGATAGGATACTGGTACTTGTCCCTACGGTTGAAAGTAAATTCCTTGCCAAATGGCAAGGCCCCTATGAGATAATGGAAAAAGTGAGCGAAGTGAATTACAAGGTCAGACAACCAGGAAGGCGAAAGCCCGAACAGATCTATCACGTTAATCTGTTGAAAGCCTGGAGGGATAGAGAGTCCCTAGTCGCAGACACTTGGTCACCAGCTCAAACTGGTTGCGTGATTCCTGAGGTTGGAATAGCAGCCACCTTGTCACAACCCCAACAACAGGAGGTTAAGGAGTTTGTGCTTCGCAACAAGGAGGTATTCTCTGAGCTGCCGGGACAAACATCTGGGGTAGAGCATGACATCATTACCCCACCCGGTGAAAGGGTGAAGTTAAAACCCTATCGGATCCCAGAGGCCCGACGGGAGGCAATACGGGAGGAAGTACAGAAAATGCTGAACTTAGGGGTGATAGAGGAGTCCCAAAGTGATTGGTCTAGTCCCATTGTGTTGGTGCCTAAACCGGATGGGAGCTGGCGATTTTGTAACGATTTTCGTCAGTTGAACAAAGTTACAAAATTTGACACCTACCCCATGCCACGTATTGATGAGTTGATCGACCGGCTGGGAACAGCCCGATACATGACGACTCTTGACCTCACAAAAGGGTATTGGCAAATCCCCCTGGCCAAGTCGGCCAAAGAGAAAACCGCATTTGTAACCCCAGACGGGGCGTTCCAATATAAAAGAATGCCGTTCGGGTTACAGAATGCGCCGGCCACATTCCAGCGGAAAATGGACCAGATGCTGAGGCCCCATCGGAAGTATGCTGCGGCTTACCTGGATGACGTAATTGTCCATAGCACAGATTGGGCCTCACATCTGCCAAAAGTGCAAGCGGTCCTGGACTCTGTTCGGGAAGCGGGGTTTACGGCTAACCCCAAGAAGTGTACCATTGGGCAGGAGGAGGCCAAATATCTTGGGTACACCATTGGGAGGGGAGTAATAAAACCCCAACTCAACAAAATCGAGGCCATCCAGAGTTGGCCACGTCCCAACAGCAAGAAGCAGGTACGAGCCTTTCTGGGAATCGCTGGGTATTATCGGCGATTCATTCCCCACTTTGCTTCTAAGGCTGTGCCCCTAACCAACCTGACGAAGGGGAAAGGGTCGGTCATGATTAAATGGACCCCCGAGGCTGAGGCAGCATTCCAATTCTTGAAACAAGCCTTATGTAGCCAGCCAGTGTTGTACTCACCCGACTTCTCTAAAGACTTTGTCGTACAAAGTGATGCGTCAGATGTGGGGTTAGGAGCAGTATTGTCCCAGGTCTGGAACGGGGAAGAGCACCCAGTCATTTACCTCAGCAGGAAGTTGAAGTCCCATGAGGTAAATTACGCCACCGTTGAAAAGGAGTGTTTAGCGGTGAAGTGGGCTCTAGATTCCCTTCGGTACTACCTGCTAGGTAGGCACTTTGACATGGTTACGGATCACGCTCCGTTAAAGTGGATGGCTCAAAACAAGGAAACAAATAGAAGAGTGAATAGGTGGTTCCTGGCCCTCCAGGAATTCAACTTCACAGTAAAGCATCGCCCTGGCGTTCAAATGGGGAATGTGGATGCTTTGTCTCGAGTACATGAATGCCTGATTGCTGGTGTTCCAACCCCGAGGTTAAAACAAGAGGGGGGGGTATGTGACAGCAGGAAGGTAAAGTCACCTGGTTGCATCCAGGGGGGTAGATATATTTCGCCCAGATTCAGGCTTTACGCCGACTTATACAACTAGGTGGAGAGTTGTATAAGCCCAGCTGAGGCTAGTGGGCTCATGGATGACTCATACCTCTAGGGAGAGTGTGGGGCGTCGTGCAGACAGGGAGTTGATGAGACCAGCTGAAGCTTGTCAGCTCATTTAGGCCTCTATAAGAACTCCCAGATTCATTAGGTGTTTGCTCATGCCTGGAACCAGACCTGTGTGGACTGTCTAGGGAGAGTGAACCCCTGTGCGGTGAGACAAAGCCTGTGTGGCTATTTGCTTGGACATTTAAAACCAGGGACTTAGGGACTAGGACAGCACTAGGCTGATCCCAGTTGTTAGTTAGGAAACCTGTATGTTTAGTCAGAGGTCAAGTTGACCAGGATTTATTTTGTTTATGTTTCTTTTGCTTTGCTGTGTTTTGTCACTGTAAATAGAAAATAAACCGCACCTTTTTGATTTTGAAAACCACAACCTCCGTTTGCTGGGCCTGTTTTTGTGTGGGGAGCCCATCCCGGGGGTCACACACACCCGCTGCCGAGCTAACCCCCTCACAATATATATATACACACATTTGTGCTCATAAGTTTACATACCCTGGCAGAACTTATGATTTCTTGGCAATTTTTTAGAGAATATGAATGATAACACAAAAACTTTTCTTTCACTCATGGTTAGTGTTTGGCTGAAGCCATTTATTATCAATCAACTGTGTTTACTCTTTTTAAATTATAATGGCAACAGAAAATACCCAAATGACCCTGATCAAAAGTTGACATACCCTGGTGATTTTGGCCTGATAACATGCACACAAGTAGACACAAAGGGGTTTGAATGGCTATTAAAAGGTAACCACCAAATGTCCTGCGCCTTTGTAGCTCACACATCCCCAAAACATCAGTGATCCACCTCCGTACCTTTCATCATAGGCCTTGTTGACTCCTCTCCAAATGTAATGTTTATGGTTGAGGCCAAAAAGCTAAATTTTGGTCTTATCGCTCCAAATGACTTTGTGCCAGAAGGTTTGAGTCTTGTCTCTGTGCTGTTTGGCGTATTGTAAGTGGGATACTTTGTGGCATTTGCATAGTAATGGATTTCTTCTGGCGACTCGACCATGCAGCCCATCTTTCTTCAAGTGCCTCCTTATTGTGCATCATGAAACAGCCACACCACATGTTTTCAGAGAGTCCTGTATTTTACCTGAAGTTATTTGTGGGTTTTTCTTTGCATCCCAAACAATATTCCTCGCAGTTGTGGCTGAAATTTTATTTGATCTACCTGACTGGGGTTTGGTTTCCACAGAACCCCTCATTTTCCACTTCTTGATTAGAGTTTGAACACTGCTGATTGGCATTCTCAATTCTTTGGATATCTTTTTATTTCCCTTTTCTGTTTTATACAGTTCAACTACCTTTTCCCACAGATCCTTTATTTTGCTTCCCCCATGACTCAGAATCCAGAAACGTCAGTGCAGCACTGGATGAAAGATGCAAGGGTCTGTCAGGAGTCTAGAATCTCATTGACCTTTTATACACACACTTATTACAATAAACAGATCACAGGTGAGGATGGTTACCTTTTAATAGCCATTCAAACCCCTTTGTGTCTACTTGTGGGCATGTTATCAGGCCAAAACACCAGGGTATGTCAACTTTTGATCAGGGTCATTTGGGTAATTGCTGTCTTGATTATGATTTAAAAATAGTAAACACAGTTGATTGATAATAAATGGCTTCAGCCAAACACTAACCATGAGTGAAAGAAAAGTTTTTGTGTTATCATTCATATTCTCTGAAAAATGGCCAAGAAATCAGAAATTCTGCCAGGGTATGTAAACTTATCAACACAACTGTATATACACTCTATGGCCGCCTTATTAGTTACACCTTGCTAGTATCGGGTTGGACCCCCTATTGCCTTCAGAACTGTCTTAATTCTTCGAGCCATAGATTCAACAATGTGTCGGGAACATTCCTCAGAGATTTTGGTCCATAGTGACATGATAGCATCACGCAGTTGCTGCAGATTTGGAGTTATGAAAATAACCATTTAAAGTAAAATACAAAGTGCCATTAGGCTGGCTGGTGAACAAAAAAAAAATGTAAATGTGACAGGTCCTCTTTGAGGGTTTGTTCACGCATCTTCCACCATTAGTGTACTGCAGTAGTAAAATAATTTAGGTGTGTAAATGTATATCCATGCTCTCCCAAAGACTGACCACGTCATAAATGCACCTAAAGAATGAACCTATCTTTAGCATATTGGGCTTTCAAGACAATACAATTCTAGCATGAGCTATCCAGAATGATCAGATCAGGAAGGAAGCAGCCGTGGTCCCTCCAGCATGGGATGTTGTTATCATTTTTGTCCAGTATTTTGCAAAGACACTTACATCAGTGAGGACATGTAGTGTGGTACACTGAAAGCCTCCTGATGTGTTAGAATTATTGGAATATTTATAATGTGCTGATGCTGCTTGTGATATTAGCACACAAAAAAAAAATCCACCTAAGGGACAGACTTACAGACTAAACCACACAGCTAATTCATCGTGTCCTGTGGGTCTCACTATATCATTATATGTTTGCAATACTGAATTACTAGATTTTTAACCTTTACGTTTTCTCTATCACTGAATTCCACCATAAGATCCTAATTAAACAGGGAAAGAAAGTATCAGGCCATGTCCCCCTTTTACATTTACTGACTATAAGAATAGAGAGCCTATTAAAGTTTTCACCCCTTTTGCAAGTTTTCACAATATATTGTCTTAAAACATCAATGTACAATGGGTTTATTTTTGTTTTTGACACAGACCAACTGAAATATACCCATCCATACCGGAGTTTACACAGATTTCTGCAAAATTATTTAAATAAATTACAATGAAAATTTATTGCATAAGTATACACCCATTGAATTCAGTAGGTATACTTTTTGCATTGAATACTCCATGAGTTTGTGTAGCTAGGTCTCTATTTACTTTGCACATGGACAAGGCGATTTCTCTTTTTCAAAGTCTGGTGCCATGGACATTATAAAGTGAACATCCATTTTTAAGTCTAGATACAAATTATCTATTGGATTGAGATCTGGACTCTGACTTTGCCATTTGCCGGTGTTAACAATATTCTTTGTATAATATTTTTGTGTAGTTTTTGGGTTTATCTTTGGGTTCATTGTCTTTCTAGAAGACAGATTTCCTCCCAAGTCTCAGGTTTCATGCAGACTGCATCAGGTTTTTCAGCAGGAATTCTCAATATTTTGCTGCCTTCCAGGGCGTTTTAGGAATAGGTGCAGGTACTCTCCCTTCTAAGTTACCTCTTGTCTCCACCCCCTACTCACTGCCCAGTACCGCCCCTCTTAGAAAATACAGAACCAAGTATCATTTTGTGGTGCTATGTAATTTGTATGGAATGTGTTAATGATATCAAGAAAAGTAATAAAATAGATCGCCCGCAATAATAGACTCCACCATCAACAATAGATCCCCCATCAATAATAGACCCCCCATCAAAAATAGACCCACCCATCATGAAAAGACCCACCCATCATCAAAAATAACCCTCCCCCATAAACAATAGACCCCCCCATCAACAATAAACCCCCCCATCAACAATAAACCCCCCCATAAACAATAGACCCCCCATCAAAAATAACCCTCCCCCATAAACAATAGACCCCCCATAAACAATAGACCCCCCCATCAACAATAAACCCCCCATAAACAATAGACCCCCCATCAACAATAAACCCCCCCCAATCAACAATAAACCCCCATAAACAATAGATCCCCCATCAATAATAGACCCCCCATATAAAATAGACCCACCCATCATCAAAAGACCCACCCATCATGAAAAATAACCCTCCCCCATAAACAATAGACCCCCCATCAACAATAAACCCCCATAAACAATAGACCCCCCATCAAAAATAACCCTCCCCCATAAACAATAGGGGGGTCTATTGTTGTATACAGTATATATATATATATATATACAAAACCGGGATGCATATATATACTAAATACACTGCAGCTAACTGAATCAACTGCCTGCCTGAAGTATTTTAGAACCAGTACACCAGGAACGGTCTGCAATGAGATCTAGCTAAACTGGATACAGTGTAAATATATATATACAAAACCGGGATGCATATATATACTAAATACACTGTGACTGCAGCTAACTGAATCGCCTGCCTGCTCAAAGTAAAGTAAATGAAATGACACTCTCTCTCTGACACTCTCTCAATCTCTATCTCCGCCATGAACACATTACACAAGGATACACAATAGACCCCCCATCAACAATAAACCCCCCCAATCAACAATAAACCCCCATAAACAATAGATCCCCCATCAATAATAGACCCCCCATAAAAAATAGACCCACCCATCATCAAAAGACCCACCCATCATGAAAAATAACCCTCCCCCATAAACAATAGACCCCCCCATCAACAATAAACCCCCCATAAACAATAGACCCCCCATCAACAATAAACCCCCATAAACAATAGACCCCATCAACAATAAACCCCCCCATAAACAATAGACCCCTATCAACAATAAACCCCCCATACACAATAGACCCCCATCAACAATAAACCCCTCATAAACAATAGACCCCCATCAACAATAAACCCCCCATAAACAATAGACCCCCCCTATAAACAATAGACCCCCCATAAACAATAGACCCGCCCACCCATCATTAATAGACCCCCAAAACAAAATACCCACCTCCCCCAGCAACAATAGATACACCTCGGCAGTAATAGACCCCTGCCACCAGCATTAAAGTGTTTGTAAACCCCTTTTTACAACTTTATGCTACAGGTACGCCTATATTAAGGCTTACCTGTAGCTACCCAGGATATCACCTGAATTGTTTAGGAGATATCCTCTGTCCTCTGCATGTGCTGATGACATCGGCACATGCGTACTGGGGCAAACTGAAGCAATGGCACCTATGTGCTATTGCTTCAGTCTTCGGGCCGCTACCGGCGGCTCCTGCGCGCATGCGCGGGAGTGACGTCATCGCGTACTCCGGCCAATCACAGCACCGGAGCCCCGATACCCGGAAGTAACTTCGGGACGACATGTCGGCAGCCGGAGGGGGAGATGTGGACCGCTGCGGGGGCTTCGATCTGAGGTAAGTAATACATAATGAGCTAGTATGCTCTGCATACTAGCTCATTATGCCTTTGTCTTGCAGGGTTTGTGTTTTTTTTATTTTTTTGAGGGTTTACTTCCTCTTTAATAGGCCCGCCATTAGCCAGCATTAATAAACCCCTTACTCAACAGTATTACTCCAGCAACAACACAACTCCTCACCAACAATAGACAACTCCAGCAACAATAGACCCCCCACCAGCAATAATAGAGCACCCCAGGAAAAATACATCCCTTGCAGGCAGCAACAATAGACCTTCCAGCATTCCCCAGCGAACATTAAGTGCTGGAGGTGCTAGAATTGTGTTCTCCCGCGTTCCCGCTGAGAAAATAGCCCTGCTGCCTTTCTTCTACTCTTACAAGCTTTCCAGGGCCTAATGCAGAGAAGAATCCCCACAGCATGATGATGCCACCACTATTCTTCACATACAGTATGTGTACGTAATGATGATGATGAATGTTTATTCTAAACATTCAGTTTGGGGGCCAATGCCTTACCAAAACACACATCTTCTCCCAATGCTTAGGCCCCTTTCACACTGGGACGGGCAGGTGCGGTGGCGGTATAGCAGCGCGATTTTCAGCGCTGCTATACCGTCGTTATTACCGCGGTATGCGGTCGCTAGGGGGGTTAATTTAACCCCCGCTAGCGGCCGAAAAAGGGTTAATACCGCCCGCAAACCGCAGCTATTGCCGCGGTTTGCGGGCGGTATTACCGCGCTGTCCCATTGATTTCAATGGGAGACCGCGGTAAAGGAGCGGTGAACACACCGCTCCTTTACCGCTGTAAAGAAGCGGCTAGCAGGACTTTTGGAGCGGTCCTGCTAGCGCACCGCTTCAGTGTGAAAGCCTTCGGGCTTTCACATTGAAGGCACAGGGCAGGATTTTTTCATGCGGTATAACAGCGCTATTATTAGCGCTAAACCGCATGAAAAACGCCCCAGTGTGAAAGGGGCCTTACATTTCGGGCAGACTGCATCAGGCTTTCCTCCAAGATTTCCTTTTTTTTTTTGCTATATTAATTTTACCCTCTACACTGTTGCAAAAACAAATTACCAAAAACATGATGCTGCCACCATCCTGCTTCACAGTGGGGATTGTGTGTTTATGATTATTATATGCAGGGTTTAGCTTATGTCAACATTCAGTTTAGTACAGTGTTTCTCAAACTTTTTCCAGTCAAGGCACCCTTTAAAATTGTGCACAATTTCGAGGCCCCCCTAATAGTTTTAGATATTGCAGCGGCATCCACTCACATACCCTTTTGCACACTTTTACTGAGTAATATTTCAGCATTTGTGCTCACTCATTTTCTCTCCACCATGCTGCCAACGTGATCCCAGTGCTGACAGAGAGGGGTGAGGGGTCAAACAAGAATGCTTTCCAAGTGCCCCAGGTTGTAATGTTGCACAATGAAAACTTACGGCTTTGTGTAACAAACAGGCAGCCTTGATCCACTTGCTGGCTTGTACACAATTTTTGGGCAATTTGTAGACTATTTGTCATGGCACCCCTAAAGAACCCAGAAGGCACCCTGGTTGAAAAAGGCTGGTTTAGTAAGATGGTCAAAAAGCTTCATTTTGGTTTCACACGTCACAGAATCCCCTGTGTATTTTCCTATTATTAGATAAACCAAACTTATTTTAGATTTAGATGTCCTTCATAAAAAAAACTAAAGCCCCTTGAAGAGAGCACATTCTACAGTCACCCTAATGATATAAACATGTGGCACTAACCAACAGACATGTGCAATTCGTTTAGTTCCAAATTAGTTTTTTAACAAATTTAGACAAATAAGTTAATTCGGAAATATCTGAATTTCCGAATTTTCTAAATTTTCAGAATATTCGTAAATTTGGAAATTCAGAAATTCGAAAATTCAGAAATTCGAAAATTCAGAAATTCAGAAATGCGAAATTCGAAAGTGAACGTAATGAATACGAATTTTTCTGAAGTTACGAAATTATCCATAATAACAAATGCCGTATCTAAACGAATGGAACATAACTAATTAATAATAATAAATAACAATAATAATAATAATAAAAACGTATTATTATTATTATTTATTATTATTTACTTCCGTTCCATTTGTTTACATGCGGCATTCGTTATTTTGAATAATTCGTAAGTTCGGATAAATTTGTTTTTGAAAGGAAATTCCAATACCTATAATTTATTAGTTAGTTATTAGTTAGTTAGCTACTTATTTCGAATTTTCATTCTTTCGAATTTTTGGATTTTCCTTTCGGATTTTAGAATTTTTTAATTTAGAATTTCCGAATTTTTAAATTTACGAATTTTTGAATTTACGAATTTTCAAATTTTCAAATTTAAAATTCTGAATTTTCCAAACCCGATGCCACCTAGGACCACCAGGTATTAACTTTAAAGGTGCCAGTCAGTGCCCATTCTAGATGCATAAGTGCCCAGCAGTAAAGCCTGCCAGTGCCTCCTCATCAGTGCTACCTATCAGAGCCATCTACCAGTGCCCATCAGTGCCACCCATCAGTGCCCATCAGTGCTGCCTATCAGTGTCCACCAGTGCCGACTATCAGTGCCACCTATCAATGCCCATCAGTGCTGCATATCAGTGCCACCTATCAGTGCCCATCAGTGCCCATCAGTGCTGCATATTAGTGAATCATCATCAGTGCCACCTCACCAGTGCCCATCAGTGCCGCCTTATCAGTGCTCATAAGTGCAGCCCATCAGTGAAGGAGAAAAATTACTTATTTACAACATTTTATAACAAAAACAATGAAAAACTATTTTTTTCAAAATTTTCAGTCTTTTTTTTATTTGTTTAGCAAAAAAAAACACACCGTGGTGATCAAATACCACCAAAAGTAAGCTCTTTTTGTGGGAACAAAATGACAACAATTTTATTTGGGTACAACGCAGCATGACCGGGCAATTGTCATTCAAAGTACGACAGCGATGAAAGCTGAAAATTGGTCTGGGCAGGAAGGGGGGAAAGTGCCCGGTATTGAAGTGGTTAAACAGCACAAACCAGCACAAATGCGGCATTTACGAACCAGCCCGGTTTCATGTTTTTTGGCTGCTGTAGGGGGGCTGGGTGACCTTTGGTGACCTTTATTAAATTGTTAATAACTGAAAAACAATAAGAGATAGAACTGTGATTTAAACGGCACAAACGTGTCACTAACCAACCAGCCCAGTGTCATATTTTTTGGCTGTTGTAGGGGGGCTGGGTAATGTCATCATCTAGAAAAAAACAATTGCAAATATCTTAAAAATAAAAGCAGCACAAATATTATTTTTTATGGCACAAAACAGCATAAACCTAGCAATAAAGAAACACGCTTGAGTTTTTATTTTTGCTCACTAACCATCCAGTCCGGTTTCATGTCTTTTCATTGTTGTAGGGGGGCTGGGTGATGTCATCTTTTGGAACTAAACAATTGTTAATTTCTTAAAAAATAAAAGCAGCACACATTTAAATTTTTAAGGCACAAAAAAGCACAAACACGGCACTAATAAATGGTATATTTGTTTTAACATTTAATAACACGGGGTGCAAAATGGATGGGGTTTGAGCAAAGAAAAACAAGCTGTTAAAACTAAAAAGCCATAACAGCATAAATGTGTGAACTGTGAGCTGCTTTTACTAAGAGATGTGATTGATTTTATTCCCTTTGCAGGGAAACAGAAACCGCTACATCCCCACTGACAGGACAGAGCTCTGTATTGTTTACACTCACAGAGCTCTGTCCTGTCTTCCTCCTCACTGATCAGTGGGTGCCGGCGGTCATCCATTAGCCAGCACCAGCTGATCGGGTTGTGCTGTGACTAATCACGGCACAGCTGGGACGACGGGAGCCCGCCCCCTTCCTGGAAGTGCCAAGTCATGTACTGGGTACGTGATCCGGCACAGGAGAGCTGCTCTGCCACCGTATAACAAAATTATGCAGTTGGCAAGCGGATAACTAAAAAAAAAACATGGAGATAGAGATTGGGAAGAGACTGTATTCGGACTTTAATGGTACCGTATATTTGACTGATAATATACAGTCAAAGTTTAAGAGTTTACAAAAATATTTTTTTTACAAAAATATATATATATGTTAACATATTCACAGAATAAAAATAATGGATCATGACAATCACAAGAAGGCTTTGATACATCCTATCGTTACCCAATAGAACATAAATACTATCCATATATAATTACTCAAAAGTTGCTCTACATTGGGGATATGCAATTAGCGGACCTCCAGCTGTTGCAAAAGTCCCATCATGCCTCTGTCTCTGTGTGTCATGCTTGTGGCTGTCAGAGTCTTGCTATGCCTCATGGGACTTGTAGTTCTGCAACAGCTGGAGGTCCGCTAATTGCATATCCCTGCTCTACATGTTTCGCGGGTTTATATTAGCCGCTTCTTCAGGAGCTTTTTTGTGATCAGATGGTATAGAGAGAGGATTGTCATGTGACTAAAAGATAGAGAAAAAACATTTAAAAAAAACATAAAATCACTAATAAAAATTTTAGCATCACAAACCAACCCAGTTTCAAGTATTTTGGTTGTTGTAGGGGGGCTGGGTGACCTTTGGCGACTTTTATTAAATTTTTAATAACTAGTTACCTGTAGACACGTGCAATTCGATTTGTTTCCGATTTTTTTTTTTACGAATTTTCGACAAATTCATTAATTCGGAAACATCCGAATGAACGAAAACCCCTTTGATGAATTTTTCCGAATATAGGTGGAATCCTAGACTCTAAAAAAAAACAAAGACAAAAGGGAACCTACAAATTGAGAGGTGTCAAATAAGAGACCTCTAGTTACCTGTAGACAGGTGCAATTCGTTTCGTTCTGAATTTGTTTTTTAACAAATTTTGACAAATTTGTTAATTCGGAAACATCCGAATTAATAAAAAACCTGTTTAACAAATTTTAAATTCGAATATTCGAAAATTCGTAAATTAAAAAATGTAAAAATTCGGAACTTTGAAAATTCGGAAATCTGAAATCTGAAATAATAACTAACTATTAAATTATAGGTATTGGAATTTACTTTCAAATTTGGCTGTTAGTGAACGTAACGAATACGAATTTATCCAAAGTTACGAATGATCCGAAATAACGAATGCCGTATCTAAACGAATGGAACGTAACTCGTTAATAATAATAAATTACAGTAATAATATTAATAAAACCTTTTTATTATTATTATCTATTATTAATTCGTTCCATTCCATTTGTTTAGACGCGGCATTCCTTATTTTGGATATTTCGTAACTTCAGATAAATTCGTATTCGTTACGTTCACCAACAGCCTAATTTGAAAGGAAACAATGTTTTTTTTATATATTTTTTGGGGATATTTATTATAGCAAAAAGTAAAAAATATGTAACTTTTTTCAAAATTGTTGCTCTATTTTTGTTTATAGCGCAAAAAAAAAAAAAACGCAGAGGTGATCAAATACCACCAAACGAAAGCTCTATTTGTGGGAAAAAAAGGACGTCAATTTTGTTTGGGAGCCACGTCGCACGACCGCGCAATTGTCAGTTAAATCAACGAAGTGCCGAATTGCAAAAAGGGGCCTGGTCCTTTAGCAACAAAATGGTCCGGGGCTTAAGAGGTTAATAAATCACACCTTCAACTAATATTTTATTACTTCCATCAGGTCCTCCCATACAGTTACAACCTTTTGTACCACTTGCCCCACCCTATTCGATTGTAAGCTGTTATGAGCAGAGCCCTCTTAACCCTATTGTATTTTATTGTGTTGTAACTGTATTGTCTCCTTTTTATATTGTAAAGCCCTGAGTAAACTGTTGGCGTTATATAAATCCTGTATAATAATAATAACTGATTTAAATAGCACAAACCAGCGCAAACGTGGCACCAGTCCAGTTTCAGGGCTTTTGGCTGTTGTAGGGGGGCCGGGTGATGTAATCTTCTGAAAAAAAATAATTGCTAATATCTTAAAGATATAAGCAGCTCAAAGTAAAATCTTTATGGCACAAAACAGCACAAACCTAGCATAAGAAACCCTGGAGTTTTTATTTGTGCTGATTTTCCAAGCGATGACATCCCCCACGCCCCCTACAACAGGCAAAAGAGATTTAACCTGAGCTGGTAAGTTATTGCCGCATTTGTGTCGGTCTGTGTTGTTTTTTTTCCACGCTCCAGTTTTAGTAAATCTCCCCCATAGTGTGTTATACTACACATTAGAATACATTACAAAGAAGTATGGCTTAACCACTTAAGCCCCGGACCATTTTGCAGCTAAAGGACCAGGGCCCTTTTTGCGATTCGGCACTGCGTCGCTTTAACTGACAATTGCGCGGTCGTGCGTCGTGGATCCCAAACAAAATTGGCGTCCTTTTTTTCCCACAAATAGAGCTTTCTTTTGGTGGTATTTGATCACCTCTGCGGTTTTTATTTTTTGCGCTATAAACACAAATAGAGCAACAATTTTGAAAAAAATTCTATATTTTTTACTTTTTGCTATAATAAATATCCCCAAAAAATATATAAAAAAACATATTTTTTCCTCAGTTTAGGCCGATACGTATTCTTCTACATATTTTTGGTAAAAAAAAATTGCAATAAGCGTTTATTGATTGGTTTGCACAAAAGTTATAGCGTCTACAAAATAGGGTATAGTTTTATGCCATTTTTATTAATATTTTTTTTTTTTACTAGTAGTGGCGGCGATCAGCGATTTTTATTGTGCTATAAAAATGCACTGATTACTGTGAAAATGACACTGGCAGTGAAGGGGTTAACCTGTAGGAGGCGCTAAAGGGGTTAAGAGTGACCTAATGTGTGTTTCTTACTGTAGGGGGCGTGGCTTGGTGTGTGACATCACGGATCGTCGTTCCGTATGACAGAGAACAGACGATCAGTGACAGGCTCACTAGGAAGCACGGGGAGAGGTTTGTTTACACTTACCTCTCCCCGTTCTTCAACTCTGTGACCCGATCGCAGGACACCGGCGGTGATCGGGTCCCGCGGGCGCGTTCACTGAGCTCAGGACCGGGTCGCGAGCGCACCGCCGGCGGCGCGCGTGCGCGACCCGCGGCTGGGCACTTAAAGGGCAACGTACCTGTACGTGATTGTGCCCAGCCGTGCCATTCTGCCGACATATATCGGCGTGAGGCAGTCCTTAAGTGGTTAAAAAAAACAGTCAAACTCACCTACCGTGTTTCCCCGAAAATAAGCCCTACTCCAAAAATAGGACCTAGCGCGATTATCAGGGAGGGCTGCAATATAATCCCTACCCCGAAAATAAGCCCTAGTAAAGTTCATTTAAAAAAAAATGTATCCGCTTTGCAGAAAGATTGTACCGCTATAAGGTGTGTGTCTCCCTTTGTAACTGTATTATGTATAATACTTTATTTACAGACCCGCCGGAGGTCTTCTCCTCTCCTCCCGGCTGACGTCTGCGGCTCCTCCCTCTTCAGTGCACGGAGCGGGCTGACATCAGCGGGAATCTGGGAGCGGAGAAGAAGAGCTCAGGCAGATCATGTGACGCCCAGGGAAGATTTAAAAAAAGCTGTAACAAAGGTATTTTCCATAAAACAATTACAAAAGGAGACACGCTGCACCTACACTGGTATTATTTTTATAAAACGGATTACATAATTTTCTAAGATCTTTTAAGATGTTTTTTATGTCAAAATACTTACTCCTGACCTGACAGGGGGAGGGGAGAAGACAGGTGACACAGGAGAGGGATAAATGACACAGCACAAGCACTGTGCAATCTATCATGCTCTAAAGGAACAGGATTTTTTTTTAGGGTTACACCCACTTTAGGCCACATGCCCACGGACGTTTTTACAGCCGCGTTTTTGAGCGTTTTTTACAGCTTAAAAACGCCTGTCCATGTTAGTCTATAGCTTCATGCCCACCTATGCGTTTTTGAGCTGCAAATAGCATAGGCGTTTTTAAGCTGTAAAAAAAACCCAGGACCAGTGCGTTCCTCTGCGTCGGCGTTAGGCATAAAAAAACGCGAAGCGTTAAAAAACGTGCAAAAATGCCGCAATTGGGTTTTTGAGCTCCGACGTTTTTTGTTTTTTTTTCGAAGAAAAAGGTCAAAAAATGTATACAATAACATGGACAGGCGTTTTTAAGCTGTAAAAAACGCGGCTGTAAAAACGTCCGTGGGCATGAGGCCTTAAGATAATTGTACATACCGTAAATTATTAAGACATCCCCTGAAAATAAGCCCTAGTGTACTTTTTGTAGCCAAAATTAATATAAGACCCGGTCTTATTTTCGGGGAAACACGGTAGATGACCGCTGATGGCACAGCTGCAGCTGTCCCCCGCCTCCTCTAAGACTGAGAACTAAGCGATCAAACACCACTGATCGCTCAGTTCTCGGTCCTCAGCCTGCAGAGAGCTGGTTACTGTTAGTCACCGGCTCTCTACTCTGCCCCCCTGTGCTCACTGGACTGCTGGGCTTAGGCTCTCAGCGGATCACTAAGAGGCCGGTCCAGGCATCTGGCAAGTCCCAACTGTAAAGTCAGGATCTTTACCATCCTGGACCGGCTCTGTGACGTCAGCCGACAGTGGTCCTTAGTCCGCTGTCGGCTGAAACCGGGTCACAGGAGTGCAGAATGAACTGCACTCCTGTGATCCATAGGGGAAGTACAGCCAAATTAGCTATGGTTATACTTCTCCTTTAATTTAAGACACTTCATTCATTCTGATCGGGCTGCCAAAACAACACAATGGACAAAATGCACTTGACCCCTTTTACAATGAAGTACATCACAGTGAACAATATGTGCATTGTGATGAGCTATGGTGATTTGCCCTCTACTGTACAATGCATTGGGGTGCCATTTACAAAGAAAGGCACCCCACACATAGAGCCATGCGTTGTGATATTGCATGATAAAATGAGAATGGGCCCTAAAAAAATTACCTTTTTTGATGCCATTGCCACCAACTAAGAAATATCCCACCACTTTCTGCTCCTGTGGCACTCGACCCCTCTTGGTATAAAGCAAAAAAAAAAACATTTTTGGCTGCAGTAGGATTTTAAAGTGGACATTTCTGAATAATCATATCATGGTGCCATTTCAAGTCCGCATCAGTACATTTTTGATGAGTCAAAATATACAGCAAAAGTAACATTAAAAAAATAAAATAAAAATTATAATAATAGTAATAATAATAATAATATAGTTCCCTAACAATATTTTATTCCAATTATAATTATTATATAGGAAGAAATTATTGATGGGGAAATATATAATATTTATATATATTATTTTATTTTATTTTTTCCTACTTTCTTTTTTACATGTACTATTTATTTTCCTATTTTATACTATGATGTGGTCATTTATGGTTTGTAGTTTCTTTTACAAAGTTATTGCATTGACAGTTGTCCTAATACATACACCATTGTGCTTCTGTTTGCATCAGTAAGAAAAAAAAGTTTCTGAAAACAAATGACAATTTCCGATCATCAGGGACAGTCTTTTAATTCGTTAAAACTTTCCCTTGAGCCCAGCCCTGCAAAGCATCAAAATGCTATACTCTTAACAAAGGAAAGTCCTTAGTGAGATCATTTCATTTGGGAAAGAAGAAAAGCAAAACAAATCCAGTTGTTAAAATTCACCAAGCGATTAATTAGAGGTCTGTGCATTAGAGATTACAATTTACACCAAGAGAATACTTCAATGAAGCGATCTCTAAAAAAAGAATGAAGCCGTTTGCTGGTTAACCGTTTACCTGGTGTTGAGTCAGAATTACAGCAGCTAAAGAAGATAAAGTAATCATATTGCTGTGAATATTAAATAGGTACAATAAAAATCTAGGGTCAATAAATGAAAAAAAAAATCCCATTGACCAAACAGGCGCTAAGGTCGAATTAAATTTAAAGTTTAAAAGCAATTGGATAGCAAAGTTCGCAATCTGATTGACTAGCTTACACAGACAGACCCACCCAGACCGAGATGTAATATGAATACATAATGTCATCCTTTCATTTGTTTCAGGGGTCTCCAAACTTTCTAAACAAAGGACCAGTTATTATCCTTCAGACTTTAGAGGGGTCGGACTGTGGCCAGTGGGAGTGGAAAATGTCCTGGCGTAGCAATGCCCCATAATTGGTGTCTGTGGGAAGAATAGTGCCCCATCATTGGTGTCAGTGGAAGGAAACGTGCCCCATCTTTGATGTAAGTCGGAGGAATAGTGTCCCATCATTAGTGTCAGTGGGAGGAAAAGTGGCCCAATATTGGTGTCAGTGGAAGGAATAGTGTCCCCTCTTTGGTGTCAGTGGAAGGACTAGTGCCCCATTGTTGGTGTCCGAGGGAGGAATAGTGTCCCATCATTGGTGTTAGTAGAAGGAATAGTACCCCATCATTGGTGTCAGTGGAAGGACTAGTGCCCCATCATTGGTGTCAGTGGAAGGAATAGTGTTCCTTCATTGGTGTCAGAGGGAGGAATAATGTCCCATCACTGGTGTCAGTGGGAGCAATAGTGTTCCATCATTGGTGTCAGTGGGAGAAATAGTGCCCCATTGTTGGTGTCAGCATAGGCATGCGCACAGGGTGTGCCGGATGTGCACACCCTAATCACCCCATGCGTATTAGTATCATCGCTCTGTGTGGCGGCAGGAAGATGGAAAAGATCTCCCTCTTGCCAGCTATGCCACAAGAGAAGTGCTTACGCTCTTCTCTTTCACTGGAAGAGAAGGGAGATCAATGTGCCGTGTTCATATATATGTAGACACACACGTATGTTTGAGCTTTAGGGTGCACACCCTAATGCTATAGGCTGCGCACACCTTTGGGTGTCAATGGGAGCAATAGTGCCCCATCATTGATGTCAGTGATAGAAATAGCGCCACATTGTTGGTGTCAGTGGGAGGAATAGTGTCCCATCGTTGGTGTCGGTGGGAGGAATTATGCCCTATTGTTAATGTCCAGGCACACATGAATGCAAGCCAAGGCCCGCAGTTTGGAGACCACTGATTTTTTTTGATTAATTTATAAAAATGATTTTTTGTTTGAAATGAAGAGGAAAGGTAACAAAGTTAACAGAAGTGGATCTAAAGCCAGAACTTTTTTTGTTTTTAAGTTTTAGATGGAATGTGGAAAAACATACAACAGGAGCATCAGACCGAATGGTAAAAGAGTCCAAATTGCTTTAATCGCTTATCATCTGACTACATAAAACAACCAATAGGCTTCAGAGGCCAACAACACCCCACCTTCATCAGAGCTCAGAGAACTTCACTTTAATACCCCTATTAATACCCCATTTACACCTCAGCTTTTCGTAGCTTAAAGCTCGAAGGATGGGCGTCCGCTCCATAGGGCAAGGGAGGGCGTTTGCCCCCCCTGGAATCCAGTGCCGTGATTCTCTGAAAGGAAAACAGCGGGGAGGAAGCAAGGCGGCGCGGCAAGTTCAATTAGAGCCACTTTCTCTCTCTCTCTCTCTCTTCGGCTGACAGAAAGGGGGAGGGGGTGATCGGGGGACATATACAGCCCGCAGCTCTCCTCTCCCTGTCACGGCGCCACTGCCGAGTTCTCTGTTAAATGGAGCAGCGGTGCTATGACAGGAAGAGGACAGCTGCGGGCTGTCTGTATATCTCCCCTGATCGCCCCCCTCCCTCTTTCTGTCAGCTGAAGCTAGAAGAGAGAGAGAGAGCAGCTCTAATTGGATTCGCCGTGCCGCCGCCCTGCTTTCTACCCGCTGTTTTTCTCCCCATGATTGGCCACAGCAGAGGGCCAATCAGAAGACTCTGGGGACTGGGGGCATCATGGGAAATGTAGTCCCTGAAGAGTGGCGGCCCCAGCGTGTCCACAGACACCATGCTACAGCCCCCAGCATGCAAGCACTCTGCTGGGGGGGTGTTACAAGAGGAGAAAAGAGAATACTGTGCTGGGGGAAGCCAGAAAGGGAGCCATGCTGTACCCGCACCACCAGAGAGAGAGCCATGCTGTAACCGCACCACCAGAGAAGAAGCCCTGCTGTACCCGCACCACCAGAGCGGGAGCCACACTGTACTCGCACCACCAGAGAGAGAGCCCCGCTGTAACCGCACCACCAGAGAGCCACGCTCTACCCGCACCAACCAGAGAGCCACGCTGTACCCACACCACCAGAGAGAGAGCCACGCTGTACCCGCACCACCAGAGAGGGAGCAACACTGTACCCGCACCACCAGAGAGAGAGCCCCGCTGTAACCGCACCACCAGAGAGCCACGCTCTACCCGCACCAACCAGAGAGCCACGCTGTACCCACACCACCAGAGAGAGAGCCACGCTGTTCCCCCACCACCAGAGAGAGAGCCACGCTGTACCCGCACCACCAGAGAGGGAGCCACGCTGTACCCGCACCACCAGAGAGGGAGCCACGCTGTAACCGCACCACCAGAGAGGGAGCCACGCTGTACCCGCACCACCAGAGAGAGAGCCCCGCTGTAACCGCACCACCAGAGAGGGAGCCACACTGTAACCGCACCACCAGAGAGGGAGCCACGCTGTACCCACACCACCAGAGAGAGAGCCCCGCTGTAACGGCACCACCAGAGAGGTAGCCACGCGGTAACTGCATGACCAGAGAGGGAGCCACGCTCCTCTAAAAAAAAAAAATTATTATTTGTATGTGAGAGAGAAAATTAAGTACTGTCCGTGATACTTTTTTTATTTGCACTAACATAGAATTTTTCAGGACAAGCTTTCGGGGTATGTCCCCTTCTTCAAGGTCCAAGCAGTACTGCTTGGACCTTGAAGAAGGGGACATACCCCGAAAGCTTGTCCTGAAAAATTCTATGTTAGTGCAAATAAAAAAAGTATCACGGACAGTACTTAATTTTCTCTGTCACAATTGCACTAATACGGCTACAATTACGTTGTTATTTGTATGTAAAACTTTCAAAATTTGTGTGAGTTTGTTTATTTTTAAAGCCAACTTTTTTTTTTAAATGCCATTATTTGCACCCATTTTCACAGAAAAACATTTGCTGTTAATCGAAAAAGTTTTTCTTCAGATTATTTTAATATTTTTAAAGTGGAGTTCCACCCAAAAATGGAACTTCCGCTTTTCAGAACCCTCCCCCCCCCCCTCCAGTGTCACATTTGGCACCTTTCAGGGGGAGGAGGGTGCAGATACCTGTTTAAAACAGGTATTTGCACCCACTTCCAGGCAGTGACACCCGTGGGAGTCACGCCACTTCCCGTTCCCCCCGCTGTGTTCTGGCATGCGCAGAAGGTAACCGGGCAGTGAAGCCGCAACGCTTCACTTCCCAATTCCCTCACCGAGGATGGCGGCGGGGGTAGCCGAGAGACGAGCGATTGCTCGCCTTCGGCTGCCGGCATCGCTGGACTCCAGGACAGGTAAGTGTTAATTTTTTAAAAGTCAGCAGCTGCAGTTATTACTGCAGTATCTGCAGTAATAATAACAGATTCAACTTAAGAACAAACCTACAGTCCCTGTCTTGTTTGTAACCTGGGGGCCGCCTGTATTGGAATTTCCTTTCAAATTTGGCTGTTAGTGAACGTAACAAATACGAATTTATCCGAAGTTACGAATTATCCAAAATAACGAATGCCTCATCTAAACAAATGGAACGTAATGAATTAATAATAATAATAAATAACAATAATAATAAAACCTTTTTATTACTATTATTAATTCATTCCGTTCCATTTGTTTAGATGAGGCATTCATTATTTTGGATAATTCGTAACTTCGGATAAATTCGTATTCATTACGTTGACTAAAGCCTCCTACACACGATCAGATTTTCGGACAACCGTTCGTCCGTTTTTTGTGGCATGCTAGTCTCATGTTGAAAGTGTAGTGGTTACTCACAATACGAAAATTCTCGTACGAAAAAATACAACTTCAGAAGGGACGTCATGTGTTAATTGAATCGTTTTGAATGTATTCTTTTGTTTCTGAGCATGCGTAGTCTTGCTCCTACAATTTTTTTTTGTACGAAAACCGTACTAATTAAACGAAAATCATTTAATCATATTCGTTATGTTAGAATGATTTGTTTTTGGAATCTGTTTCGTATATTTGTATATTCAGATTAATTTTGTATATTTGGATGCGTTTTGTATGCGTTTTGTATGCGTTTTGTATATTCGGATTTATTTCATATATTCGGTAGACATGTGCAATTTGTTTCTTTCCGAATTCGTTTTTTAATGAATTTCGACAAATTTGTTAATTCGGAAATATCAGAATTAACGAAAACCCGTATAGCAAATTTTTCAGAATATTCGAAAATTCGTAAATTCGAATATTAGTAAATTCGTAAATTTGAATATTTCCAATATTCCAAAAATTAAGAAATTTGAAAAGTCGGAAATTCAGAATTAGAAAATCCGAATTTCCGAGATTTCGGATTTTCGAATTTTGAATTTCCAAGTTTCTGGATTTTCGAATTTTCTAATATTCGAATTTCCGAACTTCCAAAATCTCCAAATTTCCAACGAAAATACGAAAGAATGAAAATTCTAAAATTCTAAATAATAACTACCGTATTTATCGGCGTATAACACGCACTTTTTTCCCCTTAAAATCAGGGGAAAATCGTGGGTGCGTGTTATACGCCGATACTCCGTCGAATTCCCCTGCTGAAAACGAGCGAGAGGAGCGAGCGGAGCCGAAGCCGAAGTACAATCGGCTTTACTCAGCTCCTCTCGCAGTCCCGCCCATCTCTGACTGCGCCGCTGACATAGAGAAAGCCGAGTGTACTTCGCCTAGTCTCGGCTCCTCTCGCAGTCCTGCCTGTGACTGTGAGCAGAGCCGAGTCTAGCCGAAGTACACTCGGCTTTCTCCGTCAGCGGCGCAGTCAGTGGAGATGGGCGGGACTGCGAGAGGAGCCGAGTCCAGCTGAAGTACACTCGGCCCCGCTCGCTCCTCTCCACAGAAATCGGCGCCAAATTTTAAAAACCGCCGGGACTGACACGATCGCAAAGGCACTGGGCAAGGCTGCAGATGGACAGATGGACACTGGGCACGGCTGCAGATGGACAGATGGACACTGGGCACGGCTGCAGATGGACAGATGGACACTGGGCACGGCTGCAGATGGACAGATGGACACTGGGCACGGCTGCAGATGGACAGATGGACAGATGGACACTGGGCAAGGCTGCAGATGGACAGATGGACACTGGGCAAGGCTGCAGATGGACAGATGGACACTGGGCAAGGCTGCAGATGGACAGATGGACACTGGGCAAGGCTGCAGATGGACAGATGGACACTGGGCACGGCTGCAGATGGACAGATGGACACTGGGCAAGGCTGCAGATGGACAGATGGACACTGGGCACGGCTGCAGATGGACAGATGGACACTGGGCAAGGCTGCAGATGGACAGATGGACACTGGGCACGGCTGCAGATGGACAGATGGACACTGGGCAAGGCTGCAGATGGACAGATGGACACTGGGCAAGGCTGCAGATGGACAGATGGACACTGGGCACGGCTGCAGATGGACAGATGGACACTGGGCAAGGCTGCAGATGGACACTGGGCAAGGCTGCATGCTGCATTTAAATGTAAGTTTTTTTTCCTTGAATTTCCCTCCTAAAAGTTTTTTTCCTTAAAATTCCCTCCTAAACTTGGGGTGCGTGTTATACGCCGGTAAATACGGTAACTATTAAATTATAGGTATTGGAATTTCCTTTTAAATTCGACTGTTAGTGAATGTAACAAATACGAATTTATCGTAAGTTACGAATTATCCAAAATAACGAATGCCGTATCTAAACTAATGGAACATAACAAATTAATAATAATAAATAACAATAATAATAATGATAATAATAATAATAAAAATGTTTTATTATTATTATTATTATTAATTCGTTCCGTTCCATTTGTTTAGATGCAGCATTCGTTATTTCGGATAATTCGTAACTTTGCATACTTTTTTATTCATTAAGTTGACTAAAGCCTCGTACACACGATCAGATTTTCGGACGACCGTTCGTCTGTTTTTTGTGGCATGATAGTCTCATGTTGAAAGTGAAGAGGTTACTCACAATACAAAAATTTTCGTACGACAGAGTTCAACTTCAGAAGTGATGTCATGTGTTGAATAGCTTTGTATGTATTCGTTCGTTTCTGAGCATGCGTAGTCTTGCTCTTACGATTTTTTTTGTACGTAAACCGTACTAATTAAACGAAAATCGGACGTTGAGTTCACGTACGGCAAAAACTTTATAGTCTGCACATCCAGCTTTTGTCAGATGAAAAACCGGAATCAGCGGTAGAAAGCACCGTACTAATGATCCCGAAATCGGCAGATCGTTCGACGGACTAAATTTTACTTCCGATTTTTGTATCGTGTGTACGAGTCTTTACAGTCAAATTTGAAAGGAAATTCCAATACCTATAATTTAATAGTTTGTTATTATTAGTTAGTTATTATTTAGAATTTTCTAATTTTCGTTCTTTGGAATTTTCGGATTTTCTTTCTTATTTTTGGATTTTCGCTTTTCTGAATTTTCGGAATTTCACATTTTCAAATTAACGAATTTTTGAATTTACAAATTTTTCAAATTTTACGAAAATTAACAAAATTTTACGAAAATTAACAAAATTTACGAAAATTAACAAATTTACGAATTTCGAACATAAAAAAAACCCAAAACGAATAAGACGAAAACGAACACATTTTTCAGCAGTGCACATGTCTAATATTCAGATTTCCTTCATATATTCAGATTTATTTTGTATATTCAGATTCATTTTGTATATTGTTTACCCTGGGGGCACCGCTGCGTGCTCACTCCCAAGCTGCTGCTCTATAAATCCATAAGACACAGGGTCCCACCCCCTGCTCTCTCCTCATTGGCTTTCTGGCTGTGATTGATAGTAGTGGAAGACAATGGGCTCCTGCTGCTGTCTCAGCCAATGAAGAGGGAGACTCCCTATACAGTTGAGGCTCTCGTGAACATCGCTGGATCGGAGGGGGCTCGGGTAAGTATTGGGGGGGAAGCTGCACGTTATTTTTACCTTCATGCAAAGAATTCATGAAGGTAAAAACCTTCAGTCTTTAGAAGCACTTTACATTTTTTGTTAACCCTTATTATCTCTGTTAACTCTTTCCCTTCTGTCAGCTTTTTTTTTTATTTTTATTAATACAGTTAGTTTTTGTAGTGCCGAATTAAAGCGCTGGGCTGGAGGAGGTTCTCCTTGGCATCCTCTCTTTGTGTGCTCTAGGACCTTGTCCCTGTACTGATGGAATTTATTGAGGGTTCAAGGAGATACATTTATGAGGTGCTGGGACTTCAATACTTATTGACACAGAGTAGTAAAGGGTAAGAGTACTATCAAAAAGATGACTGGCTCTGGTTAGGCGGTTCACATGCAACCAGGGCTACCCTCCAATAGACGTGCACTGCCGAAAAATTTGTTCATTTTCGTTTCATTCATTTTTGGGTTTTGTTTGTTTTTTTTCGTTTTTTGTTCATTCGTTATATAAATTCGTAATTTCTTAAATTCGAAAATTCGTTAATTCGAAAATTCGTTAATTCGAAAATTTGTTAATTCGTTAATTTGAAAATTTGGTAATTTGGTAATTCGTTAATTCGAAAATTCGTTAAATCGAAAATTCGAAAATTTGTTCATTCGAAAATTCGTTCATTCGAAAATTCAAAATTGCGTTCATTCGAAAATTTGTTAATTCGTAAATTCGTGAACTCGTAAATTCAAAAATTCATAAATTCATAAATTTGAAAATCCAAAAATAAGAAAGAAAATTCAAAAGAATAACTAACTAACTAACTAATATTAACTAACTATTAAATTATAGGTATTGGAATTTCCTTTCAAATTTGGCTGTTAGTGAACTTAACCACTCCTCCACCAAGGACGTCATATGACGTCTTTGACTTTGAAGGGGGATATCTGAATGATGGGTGCAGCTACAGACATCATTCAGATATCATTCTGTCTGGCCGGCGATTCTGCGTACCATAAGAATGATCATAGTGGCAGTTCCGCTGCTTGATTGTTCTTATAGGCGGCGGGAGGGGACATCCCCCCCTCCCGCCGCCATCCGGTGCTTCTCCGGGGCTCTCCCGTGCCATCGGGGGCCAGGAGAACGAATCGGCCGGCGCCGGATGACGAGCATAGAGATTTCCGATGACCAGATGGTCACCAGTCATCTCTATGACCATTGGAGTCCCGAGTGCGACGTTGTGACGTCACGCCCGGTACCCGAAAGTAAACAAAGCCGCAATTGCGGCTGTCAGCATGAGATCGGTGAATTTTTTTTTCACGGATCTCATGCTTTCCAGCCTGGAGGAGAGATGTGGGGTCTTATTGACCGCATCTCTCCATAAAGAGGACCTGTCACAAATTCCTTGTAATAGGAATAAAAGTGATCAAAAAAAAAATGTAAAAAAAAGTGTCAAAATTAAAAGAAAAAAGTAAAGTAAAAAATAAAATTAAAATTTTTTAAAACGTCCCTGTCTCCGGTAGCTCGCGCTCAGAAGCGAACACGCATGTAAGTCCCGCCCACATATGTAAACCCTGTTCAAACCCCACATGTGAGGTGTCGCCGTGTGCGTTCAAGTGCGAGCAACAATTCTAGCACTAGACCTCCTCTGTAACTTGAAAATAGTAACCTGTAAAAAAAATTAAAGCGTCGCCTATGGAGATTTTTAAATACCGAAGTTTGGCGCCATTCCATGAGTGTGCGCAATTTTAAAGTGTGACATGTTAGGTATCTATTTACTCGGCGTAACAGCATCTTTCACATTATACAAAAAAAATGTTACTGTTTTGTTATTTTTTAATTTGTGAAACCGTTTTTTTCCCAAAAAAAGGCATTTGAAAAATTATTGCGCAAATACCGTGCAAGATAAATAGTTGCAATGACCGCCATTTAATTCCCTAGTGTGTCTGCTAAAAAAATATATATAATGTTTGGGGGTTCTGATAAATTTTCTAGCAAACAATGATGCCAGAATAGGCCCGGTGGAGAAGTGGTTAACGAATATGAATTTATCCGAAGTTATGAATTATCAGAAATAACGAAAGCCGCATCTAAACAAATGGAACGGAATGAATTAATAATAAATAATAATAGTAATAATAATAATAATAATAATAATAATAATAAAAAGTTTTTATTATTATTAATGTTTTTTATTATTATTTATTTGTTCCGTTCTATTCGTTTAGATACGGCACTCGTTATTTGGGATAATTCGTAGCTTCGGATAAATTTGTATTTGTTATGTTCACTAAGCCAAATTTGAAAGAAAATTCCAATACCTATAATGTAATAGTTCAGTTATTATTAGTTAGTTAGTATTTCTGATTTTCGGGTTTTCGGGTTTTTGAATTTCGAATTTACAAATTTACGAATTTTTGATTTTACGAATTTACGATTTTTAAAATTTAGGAATTTACAAATTTTTGAATATTCGAATTTACGAATATTCGGAAAAATTCATTAAACGGGTTTTTGTTAATTCGGATATTCCGTAATTAACGCATTTTTCTAAATTCGTTGAAAAACTCATTCGGAACTAAATGAATTGCACATGTCTACCCTCCAATGGGCACCTAGGAACATCACCCAGAGCTTAAACCAAAAGAAGGATTGACAGACCAAATTTATGAAGGGTCCAAAACAGCTTTAAAGCTATATTAAAGGGGTTGTAAAGGCAAAAGGTTTTTTTATCTTAATGCATTCTATGCATTAAGATAAAAAGCCTTCTGTGTGTAGCAGCTGCCCCAGTACCCCCCTAATACTTACCTGAGCCCCCTCTCTATCCGCTTGGGCTGTCTTGTATGAACTGCACCACATACAGAAGGATGTCAGCTGTCTTTGACCCTGGAGCAGGCCCGGACTGGCCATAGGGCAGACCGGGCATATGCCCGGTGGGCCGGGGCCACCTGTTCCGTGGCCTGTTGATGTCCAGGTTGCACAGCGGGAGGTAACGCCCACACACTCGGGGAGACATGAAGGAAGTTTTACCTCAGCAGATGCATGCTACAGACAGCCTGTGCCTGAGCCTTTATCCTGGGGTGAGTAAGATCACCCTCTTTCCTGCATCCCACTGTGTAAAACGAATTTAAGGGGTGCTCTGTGGACTCTGATGCAAGAGGGGGGCTTTGATGACCAGAGACCCCCTTACATCAGAGTTCCCCTTTGCACCAGAGCCAACAGCATGGACTCTTTACATGAGATCCCCCCTTAAATAAGGGTTCCCCTTTACATTAGAGTCCACAGAGCTCCCCCTTACAGTAAGACCCCTTTCACACTGGGGCGGGGGGGGCGTCGGCGGTAAAGCTATTTTTAGCGGTGCTTAACTGTAATTTTTGCAGAGGTTTTCGGCCGATAGCGGGGCGCTTTTAACCCTTGCTAGAGGCCGAAAAAGGGTTAAAACCACCCGCAAAGCGGCGCATTGCCGGCAGTTCAGCCGCGCTGCCCATTCATTTCAATGGGAAGGAGCGGTGAAGGAATGGTGTACACACCGCTCCTTTACCGCTCCAAAGATGCTGCTTGCAGGAGCTTTTTTAATGTCCTGCCAGCGCATGGGCTTTCACACTGAGACTGCAGGGGAGCCGTTTTTCAGGCGCTTTACAGGCGCTATTTTTAGCCCAAAAGCACCTGAAAAACGCCCCAGTGTGAAAGTGGAAATTCTGCAGACTATAAGGGGGGTCTGGGCAGACTCTGATGTAAGGGGGCTCTGATGTAAGGGGACTCTGTGCGGACTCTGATATAAGGGGGGCTCTGATGTAAGCGGGCTCTGATGTAAGGGGGCTCTGATGTAAGGGGGCTCTGTGTGGACTCTGATGTAAGGGGACTCTGATGTAAGGGGGCTCTGTGCAGACTCTGATGTAAGGGGGCTCTGATGTAAGGGGGCTCTGATGTAAGGGGGTCTGTGAGGACTCTGATGTAAGGGGGCTCTGATGTAAGGGGGGTCTGTGCGGACTCTGATGTAAGGGGGCTCTGATGTAAGGGGGGTCTGTGCGGACTCTGATGTAAGGGGTCTCTGATGTAAGGGGGGTCTGTGCGGACTCTGATGTAAGAGGGCTCTGATGTAAGGGGGCTCTGGTGTAAGGGGGCTCTATGCAGACTCTGATGTAAGAGGGCTCTGATGTAAGGGGGCTCTGTGCAGACTCTGATGTAAGGGGGCTCATATGTAAGGGGGGTCTGTGTGGACTCTGATGTAAGGGGGCTCTGTGCAGACTCTGATGTAAGGGGGCTCATATGTAAGGGGGGTCTGTGTGGACTCTGATGTAAGGGGGCTCTGTGCAGACTCTGATGTAAGAGGGCACTGATGTAAGGGGGGCTCTGTGTGGACTCTGATGTATTGGGGCAAGAGGAGCTGGAGATCTGCACAGTGAGCAGAGAGTAAAAGGGGGACACTGTGATTACAGAGAAAAGGGGGGGTAATTCCGGGGGCACTGTATTATAAAGGGGCCTGCCTGTAAAAGGGCACTGTAATCATTACACTGCCACTTTACAGTGCTGTCCCCATTATATCACAGTGTCCCCTGTATGTACATTACAGTGTGGAGGACACCGACACCAGCCTCCCTCACAAATGCCTACCCTCCTCCCGGTTCCTGAAAAAATTGGCTGCTCAGTCTTAAATGCCCGGGCCTATTTTTTTGTCCCAGTCCAGGCCTGCCCTGGAGGTTCTCATTAGACCGAAGGAGGCCTGGGACCTTACTACATTTATATCTACCTGGAGTTCAGCATTTGAACTTCGGATGATTTACCCCCCCCCCCTTCATGATCAGGCCATTTTTTGCAATACGGCACTGCGTTATTTTAACTGACAATTGCACGGCCATGCAATGCTGTGCCCAAATAAAATGTATGTCCTTTTTTTCCCACAAATAGAGCTTTTCTTTTGGTGGTATTTGATCACCTCTGCGTTTTTTATTTTTTGCGCTATAAACAAAAAACAACCAGCAATTTTGAAAAAAAATATATATATTTTTGACTTCTCTGCTATAAAACATATCCAATAAAAACTGCTGACCTGATGGGGTCTGTGCCCCGCACAGGAAGGCTGCCTGTAGCCTCCTGTCAGCAGCTCTGCATGCCCATCCAGTAGTGTAGGAACTGGGGTTACAGCAGTTATGGATGTCAAAGACTCCATTTTTATTGGTGGAAAATTCATATCTAGTGCCTTGACTCCAGCTTGTCCTCCCTCTCCCTGTCACTCTTTTCTCTCCTTCAATCCGCATGGCACTGTTAGAACATGAGCACTGCAACACAACTGATTGATTCATTGTAATTATTCTCCCTCTTCTAGTCTGACATTTGCTGTATAGGAAATGCAAGGGACTGATACCAGGTCAAATTCAGGTACAGTACTGTAGCACCCTCTAGTTAGTGTTCTGAAGAGATAGCATTTTTTTGTCAGAGTAGGTAAATTGTCAGGCTTGGCTGGCAGTCAAGCCTGTGTGTTTTCTTCTGGGTCAGGGTTGAGTGACTTCCTTTCCAGAAGATTCTAGTATCTTCTGGAAAGGAAGGAGGAGAGGAAAGGTGGAGTTGTCTGGGGTATTCTGAAGAGCCCTGACCAATCCTCAACTTGGATTGGCAGGGGGCAGGCCTCCTTAAATACCATGGGTCAGCCCAGCTGGAGAGGAGTTGTTCAGGTTGGAAGCTGGAGAGGGAGTGCTAGGCTGTTGGGGCCTTTGAGAGAGCTCCCCAGTCTGGGGGGGGGTGATCTTGGACCTGGGCACAGGTGCGAATGGGACCCTCTAGGAACATGTGGAGGGGTCCTGGACAGGAGGCACGGGAACAAGGAGACGACAACAAGAGAGCACTGCCAGGCAAGTCTCCAGGGGGAACTACAAGTCGCAGCCAGGAGGGCTGGTGAGTGTCATGCAGTCGGGAGGTCTGGGAGGCACACCTGAGAGGACTGGGAGCAAGCAGTCTGGGATGAGTGCAGAGCCAATGGAGTGGACTGTGATGGCAGGGGCAGTGGAGAGAGAGGCAGCTGCAGCCAGGAGGGCTGGCAGGGCCTGAAGATGTGTGTGGTACTGCGCTTAGTAGCCACGTGGACAGCTAGCACTGGGACTACCTACATTTGCTACACCATAGGGGCCCACGGTCCCTGCCTGCAAAGGACATTCGCTTTAGGCCTGGCTGAGCTAGTGTCAGGCCTGCATATCAGTGCCAGCTGGTCCTGGAGAGGAAGTTCTGTAGAAGCAAGTGGAGTGCTGGAGAGTGAGAAGCAAGTGAAGTGCTGGAGAGTGAGAAGCAAGTGGAGTGCTGGAGAGTGAGAAGCAAGTGGAGTGCTGGAGAGTGAGAAGCAAGTGAAGTGCTGGAGAGTGAGAAGCAAGTGAAGTGCTGGAGAGTGAGAAGCAAGTGAAGTGCTGGAGAGTGAGAAGCAAGTGGAGTGCTGGAGAGTGAGAAGCAAGTGGAGTGCTGGAGAGTAGGGATGAGCTTCGTGTTCGAGTCGAACATACGTTCGACTCGAACATCGGCTGTTCGATCGTTCGACGAAGATCGAACGATTTGGGCCGTTCGCGCCAAATTCGAGTGACGCGAACGGCCCACAATGCACTACGCCATCGCAGTGTCATCCAGGCGCTGTGATTGGCCAAGCATGCACTGTGACCCCGCATGCTTGGCCAATCACAGCGCCGGCAGCGAGGAGAGCAATGATTGGCCACAGGCAGGATGCCTGTGGCCAATTATTGCTGAGGGTGTTTAGTACACGCCCCACACTATAAAAGGCCGCCAGCACTGCGGCCTAGTGTAGTGTGTTCCGGAGCAGGGATAGAGCAGCATAGGCAGGGACAGTGACTTTTATTTCTTTCTTGCTTAACCTGGATTCCTTTAGTTTAGGGAAAGAGAAGGATAGGTAGGGAGAGTGTCAGTGTGTTTTGTGCTTGTGCTATATTGTGCTTAAAAAAAACATTTTTTCTAGGGACAGAAAACTGTAGGTAGGGAGAGTGTCAGTTTCTTTCACTGTCAAAATCCTTGTTTCCAGGGACCTGGAAGGACAGTGAGTGAATTCTCCTTGTGCTAAATTGTGCTTAAAAAAAACATTTTTTCTAGGGACAGAAAACTGTAGGTAGGGAGAGTGTGTCAGTTTCTTTCACTGTCAAAGTCCTTGTTTCCAGGGACCTGGAAGGACAGTGAGTGAATTCTCCTTGTGCTAAATTGTGCTTAAAAAAACATTTTTTCTAGGGACAGAAAACTGTAGGTAGGGAGAGTGTGTCAGTTTCTTTCACTGTCAAAGTCCTTGTTTCCAGGGACCTGGAAGGACAGTGAGTGAATTCTCCTTGTGCTAAATTGTGCTTAAAAAAAACATTTTTTCTAGGGACAGAAAACTGTAGGTAGGGAGAGTGTGTCAGTTTCTTTCACTGTCAAAGTCCTTGTTTCCAGGGACCTGGAAGGACAGTGAGTGAATTCTCCTTGTGCTAAATTGTGCTTAAAAAAAACATTTTTTCTAGGGACAGAAAACTGTAGGTAGGGAGAGTGTGTCAGTTTCTTTCACTGTCAAAGTCCTTGTTTCCAGGGACCTGGAAGGACAGTGAGTGAATTCTCCTTGTGCTAAATTGTGCTTAAAAAAAACATTTTTTCTAGGGACAGAAAACTGTAGGTAGGGAGAGTGTGTCAGTTTCTTTCACTGTCAAAGTCCTTGTTTCCAGGGACCTGGAAGGACAGTGAGTGAATTCTCCTTGTGCTAAATTGTGCTTAAAAAAAACATTTTTTCTAGGGACAGAAAACTGTAGGTAGGGAGAGTGTGTCAGTTTCTTTCACTGTCAAAGTCCTTGTTTCCAGGGACCTGGAAGGACAGTGAGTGAATTCTCCTTGTGCTAAATTGTGCTTAAAAAAAACATTTTTTCTAGGGACAGAAAACTGTAGGTAGGGAGAGTGTGTCAGTTTCTTTCACTGTCAAAGTCCTTGTTTCCAGGGACCTGGAAGGACAGTGAGTGAATTCTCCTTGTGCTAAATTGTGCTTAAAAAAAACATTTTTTCTAGGGACAGAAAACTGTAGGTAGGGAGAGTGTGTCAGTTTCTTTCACTGTCAAAGTCCTTGTTTCCAGGGACCTGGAAGGACAGTGAGTGAATTCTCCTTGTGCTAAATTGTGCTTAAAAAAAACATTTTTTCTAGGGACAGAAAACTGTAGGTAGGGAGAGTGTGTCAGTTTCTTTCACTGTCAACGTCCTTGTTTCCAGGGACCTGGAAGGACAGTGAGTGAATTCTCCTTGTGCTAAATTGTGCTTAAAAAAAACATTTTTTCTAGGGACAGAAAACTGTAGGTAGGGAGAGTGTGTCAGTTTCTTTCACTGTCAAAGTCCTTGTTTCCAGGGACCTGGAAGGACAGTGAGTGAATTCTCCTTGTGCTAAATTGTGCTTAAAAAAAACATTTTTTCTAGGGACAGAAAACTGTAGGTAGGGAGAGTGTGTCAGTTTCTTTCACTGTCAAAGTCCTTGTTTCCAGGGACCTGGAAGGACAGTGAGTGAATTCTCCTTGTGCTAAATTGTGCTTAAAAAAAACATTTTTTCTAGGGACAGAAAACTGTAGGTAGGGAGAGTGTGTCAGTTTCTTTCACTGTCAAAGTCCTTGTTTCCAGGGACCTGGAAGGACAGTGAGTGAATTCTCCTTGTGCTAAATTGTGCTTAAAAAAAACATTTTTTCTAGGGACAGAAAACTGTAGGTAGGGAGAGTGTGTCAGTTTCTTTCACTGTCAAAGTCCTTGTTTCCAGGGACCTGGAAGGACAGTGAGTGAATTCTCCTTGTGCTAAATTGTGCTTAAAAAAAACATTTTTTCTAGGGACAGAAAACTGTAGGTAGGGAGAGTGTGTCAGTTTCTTTCACTGTCAAAGTCCTTGTTTCCAGGGACCTGGAAGGACAGTGAGTGAATTCTCCTTGTGCTAAATTGTGCTTAAAAAAAACATTTTTTCTAGGGACAGAAAACTGTAGGTAGGGAGAGTGTGTCAGTTTCTTTCACTGTCAAAGTCCTTGTTTCCAGGGACCTGGAAGGACAGTGAGTGAATTCTCCTTGTGCTAAATTGTGCTTAAAAAAAACATTTTTTCTAGGGACAGAAAACTGTAGGTAGGGAGAGTGTGTCAGTTTCTTTCACTGTCAAAGTCCTTGTTTCCAGGGACCTGGAAGGACAGTGAGTGAATTCTCCTTGTGCTAAATTGTGCTTAAAAAAAACATTTTTTCTAGGGACAGAAAACTGTAGGTAGGGAGAGTGTGTCAGTTTCTTTCACTGTCAAAGTCCTTGTTTCCAGGGACCTGGAAGGACAGTGAGTGAATTCTCCTTGTGCTAAATTGTGCTTAAAAAAAACATTTTTTCTAGGGACAGAAAACTGTAGGTAGGGAGAGTGTGTCAGTTTCTTTCACTGTCAAAGTCCTTGTTTCCAGGGACCTGGAAGGACAGTGAGTGAATTCTCCTTGTGCTAAATTGTGCTTAAAAAAAACATTTTTTCTAGGGACAGAAAACTGTAGGTAGGGAGAGTGTGTCAGTTTCTTTCACTGTCAAAGTCCTTGTTTCCAGGGACCTGGAAGGACAGTGAGTGAATTCTCCTTGTGCTAAATTGTGCTTAAAAAAAAAATTTTTTCTAGGGACAGAAAACTGTAGGTAGGGAGAGTGTGTCAGTTTCTTTCACTGTCAAAGTCCTTGTTTCAAGGGACAGAGAAGGACACCTGAAGGTAGCCCTTATTGCTTTTTTCCCATCTCCCTGCAGGCCATCTATTAGAATGTCTGGAAGGCAAACAAGGAGAGGCAGACAGTCAGGAGGCAATAAAAGAGGGCAAGCAGGCTCTGTGTCTGGGGGCAACAGTGCTGGTCGTGGACGCGGTGCATTGTCATCAGCACATGGCCATGGGACACGCTTGTCCTTCTTTTCGGCAGCTGGACATGTTGAGCCACATCATGCCGAAGACTTGGTAGAGTGGATGACCAAGCCCTCCTCCTCCTCCTCATCCTCTCTCACCCAGGCTCAGGGTACTGGAAAAGCAGCTGCCAAAGCGTCCTCTTCCCTGGTATCAATGTCAGACTCATCATCAGTCACTCCTTCCCTAGACCCACCATGTCCTCCTCCTGAGGAGTCCCCCGAACTGTTTCAGCACAGTGTTGGGTACATGCTCCAGGAGGATGCCCAGCGTTTCGAAGGGTCTGATGATGAAACCCAGCTAGAGGAAGGCAGTAGCGTGAGAGCAGACAGAGGGGATGCTCAAGAAGGACACCAATCTGGCAGTCATGTTCCAGCAGCTGCAGCATACTGCCAGATTGGCTCCAGTGATGAGGAGGGAGGTGATGATGAGGTCACTGACTCCACGTGGGTGCCTAATAGGAGAGAGGAGGAGGAGGAGGATGAGGAGGAGGCACATCTCCAACGAGGCAGGATGCCCTTTGGTGGCCAGCGTAAGGGCAGTACACCGACGGAATCACACCGCAGAGCTCCGCCTGTGCAGGGCGCTGCCTCTGCCCGTCATTCAAAAAGTTCTTTGGTGTGGGCCTTTTTTGAGGCTAGTGCATCAGATCGCACAGCTGCTGTTTGCAACATATGTCTCAAGCGTATATCGCGTGGCCAAAACATCAGCCGCTTGGGTACCACATGCCTGACCAGACATATGTTGACCTGCCATGCAGCTCGTTGGCAAGCCTACCTCAAAGACCCACACCAAAGAACAAAGCGGACCTCTCCTTGCACCGCATCAGCTGGGATCTCCAACCCCACTATAACTTCAGTCCTCTCTGAAACATGCACTGAGAGGAATGAAGGTGTAGAATTAGGTGTGTCACAGCCAAGTACTTGCGGCCACTCTGCTAGCAGTACACCGACGTCCGATTCTAGCAGGCAAATTTCCCTGCCCCAGCTGCTGGACCGTCGAAAGAAGTTCACTCCCAGCCATCCACATGCCCAGCGGTTGAATGCTAGCTTGGCTAAATTGCTAGCGCTTCAACTGCTGCCTTTTCAGTTGGTAGACTCGGCCCCCTTCCGTGAGTTTGTGCAATGTGCGGTTCCTCAGTGGCAGGTTCCCAAACGCCACTTTTTCTCACGGAAGGCTATTCCGGCTCTCTACCGGCATGTGGAAGGCAATGTCTTGGCCTCGCTGGACAGGGCGGTCAGCGGTAAGGTGCATATTACCGCTGACTCATGGTCCAGCAGGCATGGACAGGGACGTTACCTTTCTTTCACGGCCCATTGGGTCACTCTTTTGGCAGCTGGGAAGGATGCAGGACAAGGTGCAGTAGTGTTGGAGGTTGTCCCACCGCCATGCCTCCAAAATGCTACTACTGGTTGTGACACACCTCTCTCCTCCACCCCCTCCTCTTCTTCTTCCTCCATGGCCTCTTCCTGTGGTTTGTCCTATGAACCAGCGGTGCTCCGTAGCCGTTCACGGGGCTACGCAAGTACGCAGGCAAAAAGATGCCATGCCGTGCTTGCGCTGGTGTGTTTGGGGGACAGAAGCCACACTGGGGCAGAGGTCCTGTCTGCTCTGCAGGGCCAGGCCGAGAGGTGGTTGACGCCACGCCAGCTTAAGCCAGGAATGGTGGTTTGCGACAATGGCACCAACCTCCTCTCCGCCCTCCGACAGGGACAACTGACCCATGTGCCCTGTGTGGCTCACGTCCTTAACCTGGTGGTGCAGCGGTTCTTGGGCAGGTACCCGGGCTTACAGGATGTCCTGAGGCAGGCCAGGAAAGTCTGTGTGCATTTCCGCAGATCTTATAATGCCAGTGCTCGCCTGGCTGAGCTGCAAAAGGAGTTGAACCTGCCCAAGAACCGCCTTATATGTGACATGCCCACCAGGTGGAACTCAACGTTGGCCATGCTGCAGCGGCTGCACACGCAGCAGAGGGCCATCAATGAGTACCTGTGCGACTACGGCACCAGGACAGGGTCAGGGGAGCTTGGTTTTTTTTCTCCACGCCAGTGGGGCATGATCAGGGATGCATGCACTGTCCTGGCACCATTTGAGGAGGCCACGAGGATGGTGAGCAGTGACAGTGCATGCATCAGTGACACTGTACCTCTTGTCCACCTGTTGGAGCACACGCTGCGTGGAATAATGGACAGGGCACTTGAGGCAGAACAGAGGCAGGAAGAGGAGGACTTCCTTGCCTCTCAAGGCCCCCTTTACCCAGACAGTGTTCCTTCTGTCCCACCCATCGCACAGGAAGAGGAGGAGGAGGAGGAGGAGGAGGAGGATTGTGTCAGCATGGAGGTGGAGGCTGGCACTCAGCATCATCAGCAGCAGTCTTTTAGGGATGATTTACAGTCCCAAGAAACCAGTGGACTTGTACGTGGCTGGGAGGAGGTGGCTGCGGATCATGTCGTCCTTAGTGACCCAGAGGACTCCGGAGCGAATGCCTCAGCAAACCTACGCTGCATGGCCTCCCTGATCCTGCAAAGTCTGCGGAAGGATCCTCGTATTCTTCGGATCAAGGAGAGGGACCATTACTGGCTGGCCACTCTCCTTGATCCACGGTACAAGGGTAAGGTTGCGGACCTTATGTTACCGTCGCAGAGGGAGCAGAGGATGAGACAACTCCGGGAGGCCTTGCAGAAAGGTCTGTGCAACGCGTTCCCAGAGACTGGGAGGTTACAAACTCCTGGTCCTGGACAACGAGTTGCTGAGGCTTCGGCCAGTCAAAGAAGGAGCGGTGGGGAAGGTGGCCGTCTGACCGATGCGTTCAGACAATTCTTTAGTCCGCAGCCCCAAAGTATGATCGGTTCCAGCAACCATCGCCAGCGTCTGATAAACATGGTGCAGGAATATCTAGGGGCAAGGTCAGACTTGGACACCTTCCCCACCGAAAATCCTCTGGCTTACTGGGTCTTGAGGATGGATCACTGGCCAGAGCTTGCACAGTATGCAATTGAGCTACTGGCCTGTCCTGCATCCAGCGTTCTTTCGGAACGCACATTCAGTGCTGCTGGAGGATTTGTCACGGATCACAGGGTGCGCCTGTCCACCGACTCGGTTGATCGACTGACTTTCATCAAGATGAACCAGTCTTGGATCACCACCAGCTACCACACACCTGATGCTGATATAACAGACTAATTGATTTTAACATGTCACATCCCTTCAAGACTGATGCTGATGCTGAGTGCCTGTGCTGTTATGTTGACTGGCTATCCTCCTCCTCCGAGTCCTCAATGATACGATTGATGATGATAGCTTGGAAGATCATTTTTGTTTATGGGTGTCGCCACCAGTGGCTAAGGCCCAATTTTTCAGCCCCTGTTTTACAGGGGCGTGTAATTACAATTTTTTTAGCAATAATTTGCCATAGGGCTCATTGCTGTGCTCCAAGTACAGTATCTGTGAGGGGTTGGAGTGTTGTGGCACCAGTGCCTAAGGCCCAATTTTTCAGCCCCTGTTTAACAGGGGCGTGTCATTACAATTTTTGAAGCAATACTTTGCAACAGGGCTCATTGCTGTGCTCCAAGTACAGTATCTGTGAGGGGTTGTAGTGTTGTGCCACCAGTGCCTAAGGCCCAATTTTTCAGCCCCTGTTCAACAGGGGCATGCAATTACAATTCTTGATCTAATAATTCACAGCAGGGTCCATTGCTGCACCCACCAAGAGTAACTCTGAGGGCTTACAGTCTTGTGGCAACGCCACCACCACCACCACCGCGAAAGGCCCAATTTTTCAGCCCCTGTTCAAAAGGGGCATGTAATTACAATTCTTGATCTAATAATTCACAGCAGGGCCCATTGCTGCACCCACCAAGAGTAACTGTCAGGGCTTACAGTGTTGTGGCACCAGCACCACCATCAAAGCCCCAATTTTTACTACCACTGTTCAACAATTATATGTAATTAAAATTCCTGATATAATAGTTGACAGCAGGGCGTTCCAGCACCAACCAAGAGTAACTGAGTGCTTACAGTGTTGTGCCAACACCAACAACTAAGGGGCCTATTTCTGCAGAGTATATACGGCAGGTCCCTACTTTCAAACATCCAACTTACAAACGACTCCTACTTGCAAACGAAAGAAGACAACAGGAAGTGAGAGGAAATCTACCCCTAGAAAGGAAAATTCTCTCCTGTAAGAATAAATATGGGAGAAAGGGGTCTCATCTGTACTGATGCTTTATCAGCAATCCTTGTTTCAAGAAAAACACCACATTTCAAAAACAGTTGTCATTGGGACGGAAAGTGAGGTGAAATGTTCTGAACAGGGGCACAGACAGCAAAACAAATGTTACAGGGGTGATAACCCTTACCTATGTTTCCCAAAAAGTTTAAAAATAGATTTTTGGGCTGGAGCTACACTTCAACAATGTACCTGTTCAAAATTACAAACAGATTCTACATAAGAACAAACCTACAGTCCCTGTCTTGTATGCACCGCCTGTATACGGCTGTTCAGAGTATATAGGGCCTTTTTTATTTTATGTGCGGGGTTCCCCTTAATATCCATACAAGACCCAAAGGGGCTGGTAATGGGCTGGGGTAGGGGGGGGGGTCATGGGGTAGCTATGCCATTTTTCTTAAAGAATTTCATCCATATTACCGGGACCAGACATTACATTAAAGCCGCAAGCAGTTTTAAATGGCTTTTTTTTCCTTTAGAAGTGTCATTTTGTGCAGGGACAGTTCTAAACACGGGAAACACGTGGCACTTCACAGGCATACTTTAGACACCCCCCAGGTACGATATTTAAAGGAATATTTGACTTTTTTTTTTCACTTTATGCATCATTAAAATGACTGCTCCCGAAAAACGACCGTTTTTAAAACTTCTTTTTGCATTGATACATGTCCCCTGGTGCAGAACCCGGGTTCCCAAACCCTATTTATGACAATAACATGCATAATAGTTGTTATAATTAGCACTTTAGAATTCGAACGTTCGCATCCATTGTATTTAATAGGGTTCTAATGTTCGTTCGAACTTTCGGTCCGTTCGCGGGTTCTGGTGCGAACCGAACCCGGGGGTGTTCGGCTCATCACTACTGGAGAGTGAGAAGCAAGTGGAGTGCTGGAGAGTGAGAAGCAAGTGGAGTGCTGGAGAGTGAGAAGCAAGTAAAGAAGTTGTATATATCGGAGGTGTATATAGTTGTTCCACATACCACATACCTTTCTGCAATCAGTTGGGCATCTCATGAATACCTCATCCCTATCCAAGTCAAATCCCCTCAATTTTATTGCATGAACATTTGTACAGATAACCATAAAGCCAGATAGGAATGTGAGATAAAGTCAGTACTGATATCATCACAAGTCAAAAATATAAAGCCGACAAGCAGACAAGCATGTCTAATAAACCTGTATGTGTATGAAGGAACACAGAATCTATAAAGTCCAGATTCAGTTTTGTTTGGACTCATATCATAAAAATCCAGCACATTTCAGGGGATCAAGGGGCCCCTCTTCATCAGAGCTTGGTACTCTTGACCAAAGTGTGTACTGGCCTGATAAAATTAGAGGGGTCATGAAGGGGAATTAATCACTCTAGATCAGCTTTTCTCAACCAGGGGGCTTTCAGAGGATACTATGGGATCCTTCCGAGATGAGCAATTTATGCCTTTAAATTAAGTAAACACTGACACCAAAGATCCTTTTAGCCAATAGCCATCTGTAAGGGGCATTTTTCCCACTGATCACCAATGTAAGGAGAACTCTTCCCACCGATCACCAATATAAGGGGCATTCTTCCCACTGATTACCAATGTAAAGGGGATTCTTCCCACTGATCACCAATGTAAGGGGCATTCTTCCCACTGATCACCAATGTAAGGAACATTCTTCCCACTGATCACCAATGTAAGGAACATTCTTCCCACTGATCACCACCAATGTAGGGAGCATTCTTCCCACTGACCACCAATGTAAGGGGCACTCTTCTCACTGATCACTAATGTAAGGAGCATTCTTCTCACTGATCACCAATGTAAGGGACATTCTTCCCACTGACCACCAATGTAAGGGGCACTCTTCTCACTGATCACCAATGTAAGGGACATTCTTCTCACTGATCACCAATGTAAGGAACATTCTTCCCACTGATCACCAATGTAAGGAGCATTCTTCTCACTGATCACCAATGTAAGGGACATTCTTCCCACTGACCACCAATGTAAGGGACATTCTTCCCACTGATCACCAATGTAAGGGACATTCTTTCCACTGATCACCAATATAAGGAGCATTCTTCTCACTGATCACCAATGTAAGGGACATTCTTCCCACTGATCACCAATGTAAGGAACATTCTTCCCACTGATCACCAATGTAAGGGGCATTCTTCTCACTGATCACCAATATAAGGAACATTCTTCCCACTGATCACCAATGTAAGGGACATTCTTCCCACTAATCTCCAATGTAAGGGGCATTCTTCCCACTGATCACCAATGTAAGGGGCATTCTTCTCACTGATCACCAATATAAGGAACATTCTTCCCACTGATCACCAATGTAAGGGACATTCTTCCCACTAATCTCCAATGTAAGGGGCATTCTTCCCACTGATCAGTGATCACCAATGTAAGGGGCATTCTTCCCACTGACCACTAAGGCAAGAAGCATTCTTCCCACTGACCACCAGTGTAAGAAGCAATCTTCTTCAAACTGATCAATGTAAAAAGACATTCTTCCAACTTGTAGGCAGGTTACCTCCTGCGAGCTTGTTAACCTGACTGCCTGAGCCAGTGGGAAGGATTTAATGTGCTTTTTCCACCGTTCCCGGTCTACTTTTGTGGGCTTTTTGGGTCCCACTGGCTGGTCTTGTATCCTTATAAAAAGGCCCAGAGAGCGGTAGCCAGGAGCCATAGCTGAAGATAGAGAGAGTGGTTGGTCAGGCCTACAGTACCAACAACCTGCCAGAGAAGAAGATGCCAACTCGTCAGGATGCCAGTATCTGGAATATCGCCACAATGGATTTTGCCTATAAGGACACTTCCTGTGTAGTGTGAGGGGGTTAGCTCGGCAGCGGGTGTGTGTGACCCCCGGGATGGGCTCCCCACACAAAAACAGGCCCAGCAAACAGAGGTTGTGGTTTTCAAAATCAAAAAAAGGTGCGGTTTATTTTCTATTTACAGTGACAAAACACAGCAAAGCCAAAAGAAACATAAACAAAATAAATCCTGGTCAACTTGACCTCTGACTAAACATACAGGTTTCCTAACTAACAACTGGGATCAGCCTAGTGCTGTCCTAGTCCCTAAGTCCCTGGTTTTAAATGTCCAAGCAAATAGCCACACAGGCTTTGTCTCACCGCACAGGGGTTCACTCTCCCTAGACAGTCCACACAGGTCTGGTTCCAGGCATGAGCAAACACCTACTGAATCTGGGAGTTCTTATAGAGGCCTAAATGAGCTGACAAGCTTCAGCTGGTCTCATCAACTCCCTGTCTGCACGACGCCCCACACTCTCCCTAGACATATGAGTCATCCATGAGCCCACTAGCCTTAGCTGGGCTTATACAACTCTCCACCTAGTTGTATAAGTCGGCGTAAAGCCTGAATCTGGGCGAAATATATCTACCCCCCTGGATGCAACCAGGTGACTTTACCTTCCTGCTGTCACATACCCCCCCCTCTTGTTTTAACCTCGGGGTTGGAACACCAGCAATCAGGCATTCATGTACTCGAGACAAAGCATCCACATTCCCCATTTGAACGCCAGGGCGATGCTTTACTGTGAAGTTGAATTCCTGGAGGGCCAGGAACCACCTATTCACTCTTCTATTTGTTTCCTTGTTTTGAGCCATCCACTTTAACGGAGCGTGATCCGTAACCATGTCAAAGTGCCTACCTAGCAGGTAGTACCGAAGGGAATCTAGAGCCCACTTCACCGCTAAACACTCCTTTTCAACGGTGGCGTAATTTACCTCATGGGACTTCAACTTCCTGCTGAGGTAAATGACTGGGTGCTCTTCCCCGTTCCAGACCTGGGACAATACTGCTCCTAACCCCACATCTGACGCATCACTTTGTACGACAAAGTCTTTAGAGAAGTCGGGTGAGTACAACACTGGCTGGCTACATAAGGCTTGTTTCAAGAGTTGGAATGCTGCCTCAGCCTCGGGGGTCCATTTAATCATGACCGACCCTTTCCCCTTCGTTAGGTTGGTTAGGGGCACAGCCTTAGAAGCAAAGTGGGGAATGAATCGCCGATAATACCCAGCGATTCCCAGAAAGGCTCGTACCTGCTTCTTGCTGTTGGGACGTGGCCAACTCTGGATGGCCTCGACTTTGTTGAGTTGGGGTTTTATTACTCCCCTCCCAATGGTGTACCCAAGATATTTGGCCTCCTCCTGCCCAATGGTACACTTCTTGGGGTTAGCCGTAAACCCCGCTTCCCTAACAGAGTCCAGGACTGCTTGCACTTTTGGCAGATGTGAGGCCCAATCTGTGCTATGGACAATTACGTCATCCAGGTAAGCCGCAGCATACTTCCGATGGGGCCTCAGCATCTGGTCCATTTTCCGCTGGAATGTGGCCGGCGCATTCTGTAACCCGAACGGCATTCTTTTATATTGGAACGCCCCGTCTGGGGTTACAAATGCGGTTTTCTCTTTGGCCAATTTGGCCAGGGGGATTTGCCAATACCCTTTTGTGAGGTCAAGAGTCGTCATGTATCGGGCTGTTCCCAGCCGGTCGATCAACTCATCTATACGTGGCATGGGGTAGGTGTCAAATTTTGTAACTTTGTTCAACTGACGAAAATCGTTACAAAATCGCCAGCTCCCATCCGGTTTAGGCACCAACACAATGGGACTAGACCAATCACTTTGGGACTCCTCTATCACCCCTAAGTTCAGCATTTTCTGTACTTCCTCCCGTATTGCCTCCCGTCGGGCCTCTGGGATCCGATAGGGTTTTAACTTCACCCTTTCACCGGGCGGGGTAATGATGTCATGCTCTACCCCAAATGTTTGTCCCGGCAGCTCAGAGAATACCTCCTTGTTGCGAAGCACAAACTCCTTAACCTCCTGTTGTTGGGGTTGTGACAAGGTGGCTGCTATTCCAACCTCAGGAATCACGCAACCAGTTTGAGCTGGTGACCAAGTGTCTGCGACTAGGGACTCTCTATCCCTCCAGGCTTTCAACAGATTAACGTGATAGATCTGTTCGGGCTTTCGCCTTCCTGGTTGTCTGACCTTGTAATTCACTTCGCTCACTTTTTCCATTATCTCGTAGGGGCCTTGCCATTTGGCAAGGAATTTACTTTCAACCGTAGGGACAAGTACCAGTATCCTATCCCCCGGGGAAAAGGTACGGGTCTTGGCTCCACGGTTGTACACTCTCTGCTGTGCTAACTGCGCTTGGGCCAAATGTTCCTTCATGATGGGCATTACCTGTGCAATTCGGTCTTGCATCAGGGCGACATGCTCAATCACACTCCTGTGGGGAGAACTCTCACTTTCCCAAGTTTCCTTGGCAATATCCAACAGCCCTCTTGGGTGTCTCCCATACAGTAACTCAAAGGGGGAGAATCCCATAGAGGATTGGGGCACCTCCCTAATAGCAAACATCAGATAAGGAAGTAGACAGTCCCAATCCTTTCCATCTCTATCCACCACTTTCTTCAACATTTGTTTTAGGGTTTTGTTGAATCTTTCAACCAGCCCATCGGTTTGGGGGTGATACACAGATGTACGTAATTGCGTCACTTTGAACAATTTACACAGCTCCTTCATAACCCGGGACATAAAGGGTGTACCTTGGTCCGTAAGCAGTTCTTTACAAATACCCACCCGGCTAAACACAAGACATAGCTCTTTGGCTATGGTTTTGGCCGAGGTATTTCGGAGAGGGATTGCTTCTGGATAACGGGTGGCATAGTCCATTATAACTAATATGTACTGGTGCCCCCTAGCGGACTTGATTATAGGACCTACCAAATCCATGGCGATCCTCTCAAACGGGACCTCAATGATGGGTAGAGGGACCAGCGGGCTACGGAAATGTGGCATCGGGGCCGACCTCTGACACACAGGGCAGGAGGAACAATAATTTTCTATGTCCTTCATCACCCCCGGCCAATAGAATCTCTGTAATACCCTCTCTCTGGTTTTCTCTGTCCCCAGATGACCTCCAAGAATGTGCCCATGGGCCAACTCCAACACCAACTTCCTGTAAGGTTTGGGCACCACAAGCTGCTCAACGGTTTCTTCTGCCCTTTTTGCCACCCGATACAGTAGGTCCTTCTCTACGCTGAAGTATGGGTAAGTGCAGGTATTATCTGGGTTCACTAACTCGCCATCTATTTTCACTACGTTTTCCCGTGCCTTTATTAGGGCGGGGTCTTTCAACTGTTCTGTGGCAAAGTTTTCCCTGTGAACCTCAAGATCAGAAAACTCCACAGACGGTAGGTTTTCGTCTGAGGAGGTGGGCTCCTCTCCAGTTTCTTGAGTCTCCCCTGCCAATACTGATAAGGGAAATTCCGGAGAGTCCTCACCACTCTCAGGGGAGTTCTGGCTATCACATTCCTGGTACATAGGGGCACCAGTGGGGGGCTCAGGATCATCCCACAGTTCCCAGAACTTCGGAAAATCCCTTCCCACAATGGCGTCATACGGTAACTGAGATACTAAGCCCACTGGATGAGAGAGGGTACCTTTGGGGGTCTCGAAACACACTGTAGTCACTGGATACTCTCGGGTGTCCCCATGCACACAAATAACAGCTACCTTGCTATTCCCAGAGACCTCTGTTTTAACTAACTCAGCCTTTATCAGGGTCACAAGGCTACCTGAATCCAGCAATACCACAACATTTCTACCATTAACACACATTTTGCATAAATGTTTCTCAGTTCCTCGAATGGCAGTGCATGCGACTGTCGCACACAGCGACTGACGTCTGCCCGTCAGAAAGTCACACTGCATGGGTTCCTCCACAACCGGGCAATTGGCTGCAATATGTCCCGCTTGCCGGCAGCGGTAGCAAACGATCCTTCTTGCCGCCTCTTGAGCCGCTGATTTCCCAGGCTGTTCTCGCCAAACTTGGGGTAGAGCTCCCACCCTCTCACTCTCTCCACCCTTACCCCTTGGAATCCTCTTATCCGCCCCTGGGGATGGTCTGGTCTTAGGGTGGAAAGTCCGAGTGTCTCTGGAAGAGGCCGTCAGGTTCTCTGTAGCCAAGTATTTCTCCACACGATCCACAAGACCATCGGCCGTCTCTGGGTCTCCATGGCTTACCCACTTTTGGATGGCAGTAGGAAGAGCTCTCAAAAACCGATCCATTACAACACGTTCCACAATCTTTGGTGCGGACAAAGTCTCTGGCTGTAGCCACTTTCTGCTCAGGTGAATGAGATCATACATTTGAGACCTGGGGGGTTTTCCAAGCTGGAAAGTCCAGTTATGCACACGCTGAGCCCGGACAGCCTGGGTGACACCCAGCCTTGCCAATATCTCAGCTTTTAGCATCACATAGTCTTTTGCTTGGTCAGGCTCTAGGTCATAGTAAGCCTTCTGCGATTCACCAGTTAACAGAGGAGCCACCAGTCCAGCCCACTGCTCCTCAGGCCACTTTTCTCTTTCAGCAGTCCTTTCAAATGTGGTCAAAAATACCTCTGGATCATCCTCTCCAGTCATTTTTGTCAATAAACGACTCAACCCAAAGGACGCGGTATTAGTGGGACGGCTTTCCTCACTGGTCTGCGGACGTTGCTGCATTACTGCTTCCATTTGTTGTAGTCTCTGCTCTTGCTTCTGTAACAGGTCTATGAAGCGGGCCTCAGATTGCTGCTGGGCTTGTTGCTGAGCTTCCAGACTCTGTTGGTGAGCTTGCTGCTGGGCTGCAAGGCTCTGTTGATGAGCTTGCTGCTGGGCTGCGAAGTTCTGTTGTTGAGCTGCAAGGCTCTGTTGATGAGCTGCAAGGCTCTTTTGCAAACCTGCATTTGTCTGCTGTTGATTGGCATTTGCTAGAGCCAGCTGCTTCAGTATCTCCTCCATGCTGGCTTAAAAAAAACTGCCACTGGTTCTCCACCAACTGTGAGGGGGTTAGCTTGGCAGCGGGTGTGTGTGACCCCCGGGATGGGCTCCCCACACAAAAACAGGCCCAGCAAACAGAGGTTGTGGTTTTCAAAATCAAAAAAAGGTGCGGTTTATTTTCTATTTACAGTGACAAAACACAGCAAAGCCAAAAGAAACATAAACAAAATAAATCCTGGTCAACTTGACCTCTGACTAAACATACAGGTTTCCTAACTAACAACTGGGATCAGCCTAGTTCTGTCCTAGTCCCTAAGTCCCTGGTTTTAAATGTCCAAGCAAATAGCCACACAGGCTTTGTCTCACCGCACAGGGGTTCACTCTCCCTAGACAGTCCACACAGGTCTGGTTCCAGGCATGAGCAAACACCTACTGAATCTGGGAGTTCTTATAGAGGCCTAAATGAGCTGACAAGCTTCAGCTGGTCTCATCAACTCCCTGTCTGCACGACGCCCCACACTCTCCCTAGACATATGAGTCATCCATGAGCCCACTAGCCTTAGCTGGGCTTATACAACTCTCCACCTAGTTGTATAAGTCGGCGTAAAGCCTGAATCTGGGCGAAATATATCTACCCCCTGGATGCAACCAGGTGACTTTACCTTCCTGCTGTCACAGTAGGTATGCAGGGGCAGCCACAGTTAATATAGATAGGAAGGAGGCGTTAGCCTGTTATGCTGAGTTTCACAAGTTAAATCTTTGAAATGCTTTGAGTCTGGTCTAAAGTTATTCAAGGGGTGCTTATTGGGTTTGGCGCATAAAAAAAACTTGAGTCTGTAACTGCAATAAGGGGTAGGAAGAGCAACACCACTAAGGGCTACCTTGTCAAGTCAAGGAAGAGGAGGTAGTTGACAGGGATGATCACAAGGAAGAACACGCTACAAGGCAACTAGTCATCAGGCACGTTGCCTGGTAGTGTGATGGGTCCTCCAGAAGCGAGGGTGGCGATAAGCTGGCTCCCACCTCAGTGGTCGGTGTCCAGTGGTATCTGTTGGAAGGACAACAGCATGTAATGTAAAGTACTGTGAACTATATATTGTATGCATTATACTTATCTATGCAGCAGGTGGGGCTGTAGTATTATAGTGTTATAGTGTGTATTCTATGATATAACAGGATGTATTGTCTATCTATGTTCAATGCACTTGTTTGTTGTTCTCTTCCTGTCTCCATGATGTAAAGACATGTTCTGCTATTTCTCCATGACAGTAAATGTATCTACTGCATACATAAAGCTTCCAGCGCAAAAAGTTTCAATACTCAGCTAACAGGTTTTGGGCCCAGTGCACCCAGGCACTGGAGCAAAGAATTCTAAAAGTCCGTGAGTACTGTACACAAACAGCTGAAATATGGCAAGTGGTTCAGATGTGAAGTTTGCAATTGTAAAGTTGAACAATGCCAATTACCAGCTGTGGAAGTTCAAGCTCGAAATCCTTTTTAGCATGGATGACTTGTGGCAAGCAAGTGCTGAATACATACAGACCCACAAACGAAGAGACAGAGGACTGGGACAGGAAGGATAGACAGGCAAAAGCAACCATAAGCTTATTAATGGAAGATGACCACCTTATCCACATAAGAACAGAGAAAACGTTCAAAGAAATATGGACTTCATTACAAAAACTGTATGAGCGTTCAAGTCTAAACAGCAAACTGTTTTTGCTAAGAATGTTATATAAGATAAGACTAGAAGAAAACCAGCACATGTGTAACCACGCGAGGACACAGAAGATGAAGCAGAACACTATGGTGTGGGATTTGGACCTCCACAGGACAACTATTCTTGTCCGGGTGGAGGACTGCCAGGGGCAGCTCCTTTAAGAAGCAAAACTGACAATTTTTTAGGGAAAGGGAAAAACTAAAAAGGAAGACTAAAGGCCCATACACACGATCAGACTTTTTAACAACAACAGTCTGATGGACGTGTTTGATCGGACAATCCGACCGTGTGTATGCTCCATCGGACAATTGTTTTCGGTTATTCATTGGACAAATGTACGCTGTGAATGCTCTCAAACTTTCCGGCAACAAATGTCCGATGGAGGATAATCCGATCGTGTGGACACAAGTCCATCGGACTAAAGTCCAAAGTACAAACACGCATGCTCAGAACCAATGCTGAAGATCAGACAGCAATAGCAGAAGTTGCCCAAAGGGTGGAGGTAAAGAGCTGAAAACCCACGTGATTTGGTGAATGTTGGCTGAAAAAGTTCTGCCGTGTGTATGCATACCAAATTCACGGCCAACGCCCCTTCGGACCAAAATCCACGGTAAAGTTCGTTGCAAGTCCGATCATGTGTATGAGGCTTTAGAGAGGATGTAGGGGAGGGAAGTGGAGCCATTCTCAAAAAAAGAAAGAGATAACATGTGAAGGTATTTTTAATTTCAGTGGGGTAGAATTAACTTAATCAGAAAAACTAACATTAAATCAAGGTCTCAGATATGCACCTAAAAAATCCCTCAATAAGTTCCAAATGTTTATAGATGTTCAAAAATATGCCAAAAAACTAAATATTAAACAACATTTTCTTTCCAATCCACTCAATAGGGACTCTAGTCGAACAGTGAAGTCCAGTATAAAGAGTACAGGTTTAAGGAATGCATCTTTATTTAATCCCCTGGGAAACTCCGCTCCCAACATTTCAGTTTTTAACCACTTGCCGCCTGCTCTATAGCGGATTGACGTCGGCAAAGTGGTTTTAAAATCCTGACTGGACGTCATATGATGTCCTCAGGATTTTGAGCCCGGGGGCACGCATCGCGGCGATCATTGTTGCGGGATGCCAGTCTGACACCCCGCAACACCGATCTAGACTCTTTACCATGTGATTAGCCGTGTCCAATCACGGCTGATCACGATGTAAACAGGAAAAGCCGGTCATCGGCTTTTCCTCACTCGCGTCTGTCAGACGCGAGTAGAAGAGAGCCGATCGGCTGCTCCTCTGACAGGGGGGGTTTGTGCTGATCGATTATCAGCGCAGCCCCCCCAAGGATGCCCACACTGGACCACCAGGGATGCCACCAGACCAACAGGGATGCCCACCACCAGGTATGCCACCCTAAACCACCAGGGATGCTAATCAGTGCCCCTAATGGATGCCAATCAGTGCCCACAATGGATGCCAATCAGTGCCCACAATGGGCATCACTGATTGGAAGGCATTATTGTTTAGCACTGATTGGCATCCATTAGTACAACAGATTACAGTATCATTACATGCTATCAGTGCCCATCCATGCCACCTATCAGTGCCTATCCATGCCCATCCGTGCCACCTATCAGTGCCCATCCATGCTGCCTATCTGTGCCCATCCGTGCCGCCTATCTGTGCCTATCTGTGCCCATCTGTGCCGCCTATCTGTGCCCATCCGTGCCACCTATCGGTGCCCATCCGTGCTACCTATCGTGCCCATCAGTGCCGCCTCATCGGTGCCCATCAGTGCCGCCTTATCGGTGCCCGTCAGTGCGGCCCCATCAGTGCCCATCAGTGAAGGAGAAAACGTACTTATTTACAAAGTTTTGTAACTGAAACAAAAAAAATAGGGTTTTTTTTCAAAATTTTTGGTCTTTTTAAAAAAAAAATTGCAGAAAATAAAAATCCCAGAGGTGATCAAATACCACCAAAAGAAAGCTCTATTTGTGGGAACAAAATTATAAAAATTTAGTATGGGTACAGTGTAGCATGACCGCGCAATTGTCATTCAAATTGCAACAGCGCTGAAAGCTGAAAATTGGTCTGGGCAGGAAGGTGTATAAGTGCCCTGTATGGAAGTGGTTAAGGAATTAGTTGTACAGGATTTACAAAGAGCAGTTTTCAAAAAAGAACATCAAAAGGATATTCATGAGGAAATTCTGTGTCAAAGGAAAAATTTAATTATACGTCCCACGGATAAAGGAGGAGGAATTGTGCTTTTGAATAAACAAGATTATCTGAATGAGATGGATAATCTTTTGTCAGATAAGGAAACGTATACCAGTCTCAAAAGAGACCCTACTAATTTATATAAAAGGCAATTGAATATTATGATCCAGGAGGAATACAGAACGGGTATAATTACTAAAAAGGAGCTAGAATTCCTAATTCCCTTGGCACCAAGGATGCCTATTATTTATTACATACCAAAAGCACACAAAAATCTGTTACACCCGCCAGGCCGACCTATAGTCAGTGGCATAGATTCAGTCACATCTCGTATAGGGAAATTTGTAGATCATTTTCTGCAACTCTTAGTAACTAAAACCCCAGCCTTTTTAAATGTCTCTATGCAAATTAATATGGAAATATCAGCTATTACTTTAGAGGAAAATACATTGATGTTGATGATGACAGCAGATGTTTCTTCTTTATACACTATCATTCCACATATGATAGGGTATTAAGCAGCTAGATACCGTCTCACAAAAGATACATATTTAGGTGTTTTACAGAGGGAGTTTATTTTGAGGTTGTTGCAATTCGCTATGGAACACACCTAATTTTTTTTCTATGAAGGAGACTACTATTTAAAGCAAACTGGTGTGGCGATGGGGGCTAAGTTTGTCCCCAGCCTCGCCAATCTCTTCATGGCCCTTTGGGGAAATTATTTTATTTTTTGCCCGAGGAATCCCTGTCTCCTTTTCTGGCGTCGCTATATAAACAACGCCTTTTTTTTTTGGAAAGGAGACGAAAATTCATTGCATGAATATATGGGATATCTTAATTCCAATAATGAGTTTAGTGGGTCATCTGTAAGTTTTTTGGATCTGGTTATTTTCAAGGACCAGGATAAACTATTAACCAAAACACATTTTAAGTCCACAGATAGGTATGGATTCATTCCATTGGACAGTTGCCATCATCCCAATTGGCTGAAAGCCATTCCAAAGGGCCAATTCCAATGTATTAGAAGAAACTGCTCTAATATGGATGACTTTAAATTTCAGGGCAACATATTAAAAAATCGGTTTGTAGAAAAGGGTTATGACCTGGAAATCCTGGGAAAGGAAATACAAGATGTATCCATCATAGATAGAGAAATATTTTTGACTCAAAAAAATAAAGAACCGGCTGATAACAACAACTTTGACTTGGCCTTTATAACCACTTTTTCTTCACATTTGCGGGTTTTAATAAAACTATTAACCACTTCCGGACCGCCGCACGCCGATATATGTCAGCTGTTTGAAGAGGGATATCATATTTACATATCATATGGCTAGCTGCCATAACCCAGGTATCCTCGTCGGTCTAGTTTCCGATAATGGTGGTCTCTGCGGCGGATTCGCCGCGAGATCACCGTTATTAGCGGCGGGAGAGAACCCCCCCTCCCGCCGCTCTCTAGTGCCCTCAGCCGCTTTACCAGAGCCGTCGGCAGTGCCGGAGGCGATTGGGTCTTTCCTGTGGAGACTAGTGAAGAGAAGATGGCCCCCACCCGTCTCCATACCATAGCAGGGTGAAAGCGACGTCAAAACGTCAGTTCCGCCTATAGCTCTTAAGGGCCATTTTATTTTTATTTTTTTCAAATGACAATTTTATTTTATTTTTTTGCATTTTTGTGTAAATATGAGATCTGATGTCTTTTTGATCCCAGATCTCATATTTAAGAGGACCTGTCATGCTTTTTTCTATTACAAGGGATGTTTACATTCCTTGTAATAGGAATAAAAGTGACACAATTTTTTTTTTAAACGCGCCCCGTCCCGCAGAGCTTGCGTGCAAAAGCGAACGCATACGTGAGCAGCGCCCGCATACCACACATGTGAAGTATCGCCGCAATCGGTAGAGTGAGAGCAATAATTCTAGCCCTAGACCTCCTCTGTAACTCAGAACATGCAACCTGTAGAATTTTTTAAACTTTGCCCATGGAGATTTGTAAGGGTAAAAGTTTGTCGCCATTCCACGAGCAGGCGCAATTTTGAAGCATGACATGTTGGGTATCAATTTACTCGGCGTAACATTATCTTTCACAATATAGAAAAAATTGGGCTAACTTTACTGTTGTCTTATTTTTTAATTCCAAAAAGTGTATTTTTCCCCCAAAAAGTGCGCTTGTAAGACTGCTGCGCAAATACGGCGTGACATAAAGTATTGCAATGACCGCCATTTTATTCTCTAGGGTGTTAGAAAAAAATGTATAATGTTTGGGGGTTCTAAGTAATTTTCTAGCAAAAAAAACTTGTTTTTAACTTGTAAACAACAAATCTCAGAAAGAGGCTCGGTCCTTAAAGCGGAGCTCCACCCGCGATTTTTTTTTTTTTTAAAGTCAGCAGCTACTAACACTGTAGCTGCTGACTTTTAATAAGAACACTTACCATTCCTAGGCGCCCGCGATATCAGGCCCCGATGGCGATCGCTCGGTCCTGGCAGGTCCCGGCGCCTCCATCCTAACTAAGGGAAACAGGCAGTAAAGCCTTACGGCTTCACTGCCCGTTTCCTACTGCGCATGTGCGACTCGCACGGCGCTTTGTGAATGGACGGCTGCCTTCTGGGATACACACAGTTCCCAGAAGGCAGCGCGGAGGACGAGGAAGAAGACCATCGCGGTGGAGGAAGAGGCTGAAGAGCTAGTTCCGCATAGCAACCGCCCTTTCTGGTGAGTATAAAAAAAAAAATTTGCAATTTTTTTTTTCTATTTTTTTTTTAGATTTTATGGGGGGAAAAAATCAGGGTGGAACTCCACTTTAATTGGTTAAAAAACATTGGCAGGTCTTAAAAAATGATAAGATCTTGGGACCTAAACTCCTGTTATACCTAATGTTATCTATAGGAAAACAAGGACTTTGAAAGATGTGTTGCCACCTAGTGCAACAGACCTTCCACTAAAAATCTGTATGTTTGGTGGCCTAAAAGTTTTTTTCCCATGCAAAAGATGCTAAGTATGTAAAAATTCTAAAACTATGAGAACCTCTAAATTCACATCACATGTTACTTCGAAAACATATAATATTGAAGATTTTATAACTTACTATAGGGGTCATCTACTTAGTTAGGTGCCTGTATGGTCTTCAATATGTGGGCAGGACCACACGGGCACTAAATGTCAGAATAGGAGAACATTTAGCCAATATTCGCAAAGGCTTTATAGGATACAGTGGGGGTTATTTACGAAAGGGAAATCCCCTTTGCACTACAAGTGCACTTGTAAGTGCACTAAAAGTGCACTTGTAAGTGCAGTCACTGTAGATCGGAGGGGTAGATCTGAAATTAGGGAAAACTCTGCTGATTTTATCATCCAATCACGTGTAAGCTAAAATGTTGGTTTTTATTTTCCTTACATGTCCCCCTCAGATCTGCAGTGACTGCACTTGAAAGTGCAATTTCAGTGCACTTGTAGTGCAAAGTGGATTTGCCTTTCGTAAATAACCCCCCAGTGTATCCAAACATTTTCGATACCATCCTAATAGGAATCCATCTCTCCTTCAGGTGATAGTCATAGAAAAATGTTCCACATTGGAGGGGTAGCAACCTCAAAAGACAGATTTCACACCAAGAAACCCGATGGATCTATGACTTACAGTCATATAGTCCCCTGGGTCTTAACGTGGAATGGGACATTAGCTGTTATATAGATAATAGATTAAACTTTTCTTGTAATATGTAATATATAGTTTATAGGTATTTTGGCTTGCCAACTACAGGGCCAAATTACAGTTTGCAATTTTATTTGGAATCATTTACTTTATGCTAATTATGATTTTAAAGACATTTGTTAAAATATTTTTATCCTTTAGTAAATAGGAATAGGAATTATGTATATTGATTATTGACATATGATAATTCGTGATTTTATGTTTAGTTCACATGTGATCAATAGAAATCAGTTTTACAGAGGACTAGTGTATGCTGCCTTTTCCCTGGCTGTATAGCTGTATATGGTTCTATAATTCCTTTTTCCCAAATATACGGGAACTGTAGGACAATCAATTGTTCTTTTTCCTGTGTTTATTTGGGATTTCTAGGTTTTATTGGTATAGTTTGTGGATCTTTATGTATAGATTGTGGAGTTGTCAATGAAGCAAAAATCTTGCTACCCAACAATGATACATATCGCAGAGAAATCGGTAAGCTGCTATATGTTGCCACTGTGACAAGACCAGACATACTTGCAGCAGTGGGCATTATATGCAGGAAAGTTTCAGCTCCCTGTCAGCGTGACTGGAATGCAGTAAAAAGAGTGATGAAGTACCTCAAAGGAGCAATTCAGATAAAGTTACAGTTACCAGCAACATCAGATCCAACACTGGTTGGATATGTGGATGCTAATTGGGCCGGGGACTGTACTGACCGCAAATCCACAAGTGGATTCATCTTCCAGTATGGGGAAGGAACCATAAGTTGGTCTAGTCGAATGCAAGCAACTGTTGTGCTAGCTTCAACGGAAGCAGAGTACATTACAGCAGCACATGCGTGTCAAGAAGCGATATGGATTCGTCAACTTTTTGTGGACATTGGGATAGACATGTCAAAACCAAATTCCCATTTTTGAAGACAACCAGGGTTGTATAAAGCTTACGCAATCAGAAAGGGTCAATCCTATCGACATCAAGTATCACCTACTGAGGGACAATCAAGAGCAAGGTGTTATTGACATTCAATACTGCCTGTCAGAGGAGATGACTGCCGATGCACTCACCAAGCCTTTGTTGAAGGAACGTCATAGTTATTTGCAGTAGAAGCTGAATATAATTTGACAAAGCACATGCTTTTGAGAAGGGGTGTTGGAAGGACAACAGCATGTAATGTAAAGTACTGTGAACTATATACTGTATACAATATACTTATCTATGCAGCAGGTGGCGCTGTAGTATTATAGTATAAATTCTATTAAGGAACAGGATGTATTGTCTATCTAGGTTCAATGCACTTGTTTGCTGTTGTCTTCCTGTCTCCATGATGTAAAGACATGTTCTGCTATTTCTCCATGACAATAAAGGTATCTACTGCATACAGGAAGCTTCCAGCACATAATTTCGATACTAAGCTAACAGTATCTAGATCCAAACATGTGTCACAGAGATCTAAAGTCCCAGTCACAGGGTACAGAAAGAGTTAAGTGTGAGCATGCATGAGGCCCCACTATGTGCTCGGCGGGACCTCATTCTTTTAGTGGCGGTAACTGGTGGTGTGAGCACTGGCTCTGTGCATCCTTCTTAAATGCAATCATGCATCAGTGCAGGTGCGGTGACATGGGACAGAGCAGTTCATGGAGGAACTCTGTACATTGCTGCTGCACACAGAGGACTCATCTTTGAGTTGGTGAACTGCTTTAATGTTTGATTTTTCACATGACCACAGCCCGCGCCTGGTCTCGGGCATTGAAGAGCACACCCTCAGGGGCGAGGTTCTAACTCCACATGCATGGGCGCAGTTGATCCCGCCCACACACTGACCACTAATGTGAGGAACATGTATGCCACATTTAAATTTATTTTATTTATTCTTATACTGTATCTCCACATACTGTTCATACCATTGTACCCCAAGTTGTAGATATAGTCAACATATTGTTAACAGGGGTTCCCTGAGACCTGGAAGTTATTTTAAGGGTCCCTTTGAATTTAAAAAGGTTGAGAAATGCAGTCTAGATGCTAAAAGCACCTAGAGTAGCAGTACCAGGCCCTGATGAAGAGAGACTCTTTAAACCCCTGAAACACTGTCTTTTTATGAAATAAGAGTCAGTCTGAACAAACTTAAATCTAGACTTTATACAATCTGCTTTTGTTCCATCTTGTACACCCGGTCCTTACGTGAGCAAAGAGCTGACCTTCAACCAGTGGCATAACGTGGGGGGCAGGGGGGGCCGTGGCACCAGGCGCAACATTGGGGGGGCTAAATCCCGCACCAGTTTGTGTCACTTTGCATCAATTCTCATTAATTGTGTCCCCTGCAAAACCAGCCACCATATTGTGGCTGCTGGCGCCCTGTGGTTGGGAGAATGTGGTTATGTGCTGCACCGGGGCTGGCCAGTCCTGGAGTCCTGCCCGTGCTTCTGTAAGCCGCCGCCGTCTTCTCCTCCACCCTTCCTCCCGACCGTGCCAGATCTGGAAGTGCAGTGGGACTTCGACTGGGACTGGGAATCATTCCCTGTGTGGCATACAGTGATCGATGGAGAACAAAAAAGGAGGTAAGTGTGTGTGAGCCTGTGAGGGAGCCATGTCAGATGGGAGCAGCCGCAGGTCAGCAGCAGTTAGGGAGAGTCACACCATCGCCATGCCACGTGTTAATGCCAGACAGCAAGCACACAGACACGCAGCATGACAAGTTACATGCCAAAATCCCCCCGCCCGGGACATGCATGCTACAGGATTAATCATTTACAGCTTCATGATGTATCCCTCAGGGCTTTCAGCATGTAAGGGGTTAAATGATGAATCCTGCTAGGCATTTGGCATGTCGAATGCCCTGAGGGATGGAGTGGGTGCTGCATTCAGGGCAATGGAGTGGATGCTGCATTCATGGCAATGGAGTGGGTGCTGCATTCATGGCAATACGGTGGGTGCTGCATTCATGGCAATACGGTGGTTGCTGCATTCATGGCAATATGGTGGGTGCTGCATTCATGGCAATGGAGTGGGTGCTGAATTCATGGCAATACGGTGGTTGCTGCATTCATGGCAATACAGTGGGTGCTGCATTCATGGCAATACAGTGGGCTGCATTCATGGCAATGGAGTGGGTGCAGCATTCATGGCAATACGGTGGGTGCTGCATTCATGGCAATACGGTGAGTGCTGCATTCATGGAAATGGAGTGGGCTGCATTCATGGCAATGGAGTGGTTGCTGCATTCATGGCAATACGGTGGGTGCTGCATTTATGGCAATATGGTTGGTGCTGCATTCATGGCAATACGGTGGGTGCTGCATTCATGGCAATGGAGTGGGTGCTGCATTCATGGCAATACGGTGGGTGCTGCATTCATGGCAATACGGTGGGTGCTGAATTCATGGCAATGGAGTGGGTGCTGCATTCATGGCAATGGAGTGGGTGCTGCATTCATGGCAATGGCGTGGGTGCTGCATTCATGGCAATGGAGTGGGTGCTGCATTCATGGCAATAAGGTGGATGCTGCATTCATGGCAATAAGGTGGATGCTGCATTCATGGCAATAAGGTGGGTGCGGCATTCATGGCAATACGGTGGGTGCGGCATTCATGGCAATACGGTGGGTGCTGCATTCATGGCAATACGGTGGGTGCTGCATTTATGGCAATATGGTGGGTGCTGTATTCATGGCAATACAGTGAGTGCTGCATTCATGGCAATACGGTGGGTGCTGCATTCATGGCAATACGGCGGGTGCTGCATTTATGGCAATACGGCGGGTGCTGCATTCATGGCAATACGGCAGGTGCTGCATTCATGGCACTTGTGAGGCTGCAGATGGCACTGATCCTTATTTTGCTTCACAGTTCTTTATTTAAAATTTAAGATTTTTTCCTGAAACTTCCTTTTTAATGTGAAGGTGCGTGTTATAACCTGATAAATACGGTATAGCCAAATAACACGCCCAAGCTCATCTCTTCGCCACACACAGCCACAAAGGCAAGAGAATTCTTGTTGGACAGGGTATTAGTGCTCAGGCGAACACACTTAGACCGAATTTTAATGGTTTTAAGAATGTCAGGCAAAATGGTCGGCCCTCACGTATGTTCACTTCATCAAATCTGGCCCTCTTTGAAAAAAATTTGGACACCCCTGGCTTAGGGGGTAAGGGGTTTTATACTGTACCAGTCAAAGGGACTCATTGAGTACTAAAAGTCCACGCGTTAGGGGACGCAAATTACTTGCCTTGCCCCGGGCGCTGACAACCCTCGCTACGCCACTGCCTTCAACCACCACTCATTTGAGCTGCCTAAGGAGAACGATTCTCTCTACACTGCTTAGGACCTGACTGAGAACACTTTCCACTTTAGGAGATCCAGTACTCTACAACTTACTTCTACATTCTAAAAAAAAACCCGAAGGTCAAGGACAACATGTTGATGACATTCTGTGCTCATGGCAGATGTGCTACCCACTGTGAGTGACAGAAGATTTATGCCTGCCATAAATTCTAATTTAAAGGTTACTACACCTACAATGGTATTGAAGCAATATTAATAAGTAAATAATAGGTGGAGTAAAATGTGCAATTACTTTATGGCTTTTACGCCTTCATGTCGCATATCTCAAAGACAATCACGTCTGCTGCTCAGGGAGTCAAATTAAACTTTGGAGCCAAAGGGATAAACAGTAATTTTTCAAAAGAATTTTGTAAAGAGCCAATGCAGTATCAATGGTTCATGAAAACGTTCCAAATGTTGATGGTAGCGTTGCATGGGATGGATTATTCTGTCAATCGTGTGTATTGCAATTAGTTCTTTTTTAGGGTGGATGTTGGTAATGTTTGGTAATCCGTAGTAAAGGTTGTATCTTTTTGTGTATGGGTTATGAATACAATTTTAACCTTTTAAATCCTAACGCCACACTTATTTAACCACTTGCCTCCCAAGCCTATTCTGCCACTTCTCTCGTATATGTAAAAATCAACTTATTTTTGCTAGAAAATTACTTGGAACCCCCAAACCTTTTATATATTTTTTTTAAACAGAGACCCTAGTCCAGTGATGGCAAACCTTGGCACCCCAGATGTTTTGGAACTACATTTCCCATGATGCTCATGCACTCTGCCGTGTAGTTGAGCATCATGGGAAATGTAGTTCCAAAACATCTGGGGTGCCAAGGTTTGCCATCACTGGCCTAGAGGATAAAATGGTGGGTGTTACAATTTTTTATGTCACATGGTATTTGCACAGTGGTTTTTCCAGATTTTTTTTTTAGGGGGGGGTTACACTTTAAAGCGGAGTTCCACCCAAAAGTGGAACTTCCGCTTAAACCACTCCTCGCCCCCTTACATGCCACATTTGGCATGTAATTTTTTTTTGGAGGGGGGAATGGGGGCTTCAGTAGGAGTGGAACTTCCTGTCCCACTTCCTCCTTCCGCCCAGGGACCGCTTAGGCGACTCGTCATATCACCTTTTGGTGGCCCCTCCCTGTAACCACTTCAGTCCCGGAAGGATTTACCCCCTTAATGACCAGGCCATTTTTTGTGATACGGCACTGCGTCACATAAACTGACAATTCCGCGGTCATACGACGCTGACCGAAACAAAATTGATGTCCTTTTTTTCCCACAAATAGAGCTTTCTTTTGGTGGTATTTGATCATCTCTTCGGTTTTTATTTTTTGCGCTATAAACAAAAAAAGACTGACAATTTTGAAAAAAACAACAACATTTTTTACTTTTTGCTATAAAACATATCCCCAAAAAAATAATAATTTCTTCATCAGTTTAGGCTTATATGTATTCTTCTACATATTTTTGGTAAAAAAAATAAAAAAAATCGCAAGAAGCGTATATTGATTGGTTTGCGCAATAGTTATAGCATCTAAAAAAAATAGGGGATAGATTTATGGCATTTTTATTATTTAATTTTTTTACTAGTAATGGCGGTGATCAGTGATTTTTAGTGGGATTGCAGCACACAGATCGGACACGTTGACACTTTTTTGGAACCAGTGACAATTATACAGCGATTAGTGCTATAAAAATGCACTGATTACTCCACAGGGGCAGGCAACCTGGGGCACTCCAGCTGTTGTGGAACTACATTTCCCATGAGGCATTGCAAGGCTGGCAGTTACAATTACTCCCAGAGGCATGATGCGACTTGTAGTTCTGCAACAGCTGGGGAGCCCCAGGTTGCCTACCCCTGAATTACTGTAGAAATGACACTGGCAGGGAAGGGGTTTGAGTCTTTTGGCGGGATATGTGACGTCATACCAGTCTGGGGGTGGGAGGAGCTTCAGTTTTTCCTTTTTTTCCCTCTTTATTTTCTGATCGGTTGATGGTTATTTAAATTCTTTAAACTGTTACCCCACGTTTATCACATGCCTGACAATGGGGTCCTGCGTGACTCAGAAACGTTGCACTCTCCTTGTGTTGTGATCATGCAATAAACTATCCGTTTGGACTATTTATGTTGTTCCATGGTGTGCTGGCAAATATCTACATTGGGGTTAACACTAGAGGGCTATCAAGGGGTTAAGTGTGTCCTAGGGAGGTGTTTCTAACTGTGGGGGGAGGGGACTGACTGGGAGTACAGAGAGATCGCTGTTCCTAATCACTAGGAACAGACGATCACACTGTACTCCCCTGACAGGACGGGGGTCTGCTTTGTTTACATTGGAAGATCCCCATTCTGCCTCTCTGTGGAGCGATTGCGGGTGGCCAGCGGGTGGACATTGTGGCCGCTGGCCATGTGCATCATCTCCGGTGCCCGCTGTAGTCATTACACGAAGCTCTGTACCGGTACGATGATTTGCGCAATAGAGTCGCCCTTCCGCAGTATAACTGCGGCGGCTGGTCGGCACGTGGTTAACCAACTCACTCCGCTGATCCCCACTGAGCCGGCGGATGACAGAGCGGTCCCCGCACACTGTGCAGGGACCGCCCTGTCAGATCTCCGCTCTCCCCTATGGGGGGGATCAGATGAACACGGACCGTCTGTCCGTGTTCATCAGATCCGCTCCGCAGACGGATTGAAAAATAGGATTTTCCTCCGTCTGCAGAATCGGAGGATTGCGTACCCGGATGAGATCGGGTGTCAGCGGATGTTCATCCGCCAACACCCACGATCTCATAGGGACCAATGTATGTCCCTTTTTCATCCGTAAACGGATGGATGAAAAAGCAGACATACGGTCCGCTGGTGTGAAAGGGGCCTAAGTGTTGCATGCCTGAACCTTCCCCTTCTTGTCGCTTCTACTCTCTCTCTTCCAAGTTTTGCCTCAAGAAAATAATAAAACCTTGCTGCTTGGGTTTTACACCGGTGTGGATATTGGCTTTATTAAAAAAGGGACTTCCGCCTAGACAATGGAGACCAGGGATCCACTCTGAGGAGGTAACTCGCCGCAAGGCCCAAAAAAATCTAACACCGCTCGCCTCTCCCTATCTGGAGTTGGACAACGGGCAGGTAGCAGGTGTGCCTTACTGCTAAAAATGGATGTAGCAGAAGGGTCTGTGTGCTACACAAGTAATAGTGGTGAGCAGGGAGCAGAGGGCCCGAGCCAGAGATGGTGGAACTGAGTTCCACCACGTTCCAGCTGGAAAAAAAAGCCCTGGTTAAAAGGCAAATGAAACCTGGAGTTAGGATTTAAAGTGAATCTAAACCTAAAAAAACTAAAATTCAGTTGAGGCATTAGTCTGTGTAGTAGTATCACAATTGATTGCTTGCCTCACATAGACAAGATCATTGCTTTTTTCGCAAGAGAACAGTTCTGTTTGTTCAGTTATATTAAATGGACTTTGGTCATCATGTGACACTGTGGCTCTGAAATTTATTATGGTAACCAATAACAGACTTGTTGCTACGATATCTATTTTATTGCATGCTTGTTGAAAGGGCTGAACAGAATCTGCCTCCTGTACCAAGCTATAATACCAGTGTTTAACTCAACAGCTGTAAGAGTTAGGCGTGACTCTTAAAAGGACAACATAAAGAGCATTGCGACTCAAACTTTATAGCTTAAGGCTAAACTTTTTGAAAGCCTCAGATCGGCCCTCATCAAAGATTTAAGAAGAATATGGAACGCAGAGATTCTGTCAAGCAGAAGGAGAAAGAGATTTTCTGCACTTACTGTGTCCAGACATCCGTGGCTGCCACTAAAACATGCATTCATTGTGAAGCCTCGATGTGTGAAGAACATCTCAAGACACACAGCAAATCTCAAGAGCATGTCATGGTGGAGCCCACCACCTCAATTAAGGACATGAAATGTTCCGTCCATGATAAGATCATCGAGTTCTGCTGCTCCAAGGATGGGGCTTGCATTTGCGTATCATGCTGCATTATTGGAGATCATCGAGGGCACAAAGTGGATCCTCTAAAGGACGCCTTTGAAAAGAGAAAAGCGAGTCTGAAGGACATCTTAGACAACTTGACTTTTGAGAGTGAGGAGAATGAGAACAAGCTTGAGAAGCTGCTGGAGACACGTGAAAGTGTTCAAGAAGCCGCTTCTGGTATAAATGAAAGGGTGGCAGCTCTCTTTAGAGATATCAATGAACAACTCGAAGCTCTGCAGACAAGAGCCAACAGTGAGGTCTCCAGACAAGAGCAGCAGACCACGTTCAGAGTGAACGCCTTAATTCAGCAACATGAAAAAACAAAGGATGAGCTCAGCAAAAAAATAGGTAGCATCAAGGAGCTACACAATGGGACTGACCCATTGACTGTGCTCAGGGGAACTCCTCATGAAGAAACCAAACGTAGGAACTCTCGGAAGTCCAGCAACAGTGACTTTGAAGCCAACCTAGTTGCAAGTTTAGACGAGAGCCCAATTTCTCTTATACTACACATGGGACTTCAAAGCTTTGCTGAAAGTGTGCTGGAGCTTAAATCCATACGCCAGTTTTCCAATCTGAAGAAGACTGACCTCTCCTTAGACATAGATACAGCTCACAATAAAATCATTCTTTCAGGTGATCTTAAATCTGCTTCTTACTCTGCCACTTCTCAGAAGTACACCGAGACACCGGAGAGGTTTAAATCTTGCCAGGTTTTAAGCAGCAACGTTTTTACATCAGGACAACATTACTGGGAGGTGGACGTAAGTGGGGCCACAAGATGGATTCTTGGTGTGGCTTGTAACAGCATTGAGAGGAAAATCCCTGGCAATGAGTCTTTTATTGGATACAACAATAAATCCTGGACCATATTTTATCAAAAGTTCCTCGGAACATCCCACAACAACATCCAAACAACAATTTCTACTGACGCTATAGTGAAATCTGTTGGAATACACCTAGACTATGATGGTGGCTATATATCCTTTTATCAGGTGAACCCAACTAGACATCTGCATACCTACACTGCTGCCTTCACCAAGCCCCTCCATGCTGCTTTCTACATATTTGAAAACTGCTCTCTCCGAATTATAGACTAAATGAAACGAAGCGGGGAGTACATGAAGGCTTTGTTTTATAAAGTACTACTGAGTGTGAAATCTGATGCAGCGCTACATAGAAATCAATCAGCTTCCAGGGTTTTTTTTTTTTTTGTCAAAGCTTAATTGGACAAGCTGAAGATAGAAGCTGATTGGTTGCCATCAGGGCCGCCATCAGGGGGGTACAGGCAGTACACCTTTAAGGGGCCCAGAGGGCAACCCCCTTTTTTTTTCTTTTTTTTTTTTATAAAAATGTCTTTTTTTTATTTATTTTTTTTATTATTTATTTATTTTTTGTAAGGGGCCCAGAGGTCCCCAGAGGCCCCCAGGGCCCCGGATGGCAACCACCCTTTTTTTTTTTATATAAAAAATGTAAAAAAAAAAATTATTTTTTGTAAGGGGCCCAGAGGTCCTCAGGGCCCCAGATGGCAATCACCCTTTTTTTTCTTATTATTTACTTTCTTAATTTCTTTTTTTGTAAGGGGCCCCGGATGGCAACCCCCCTTATTTTTTTGTTCGTCAGCACTCAAAGCCCCCCCCCCGACCTCAACAATTCGTGGCAACAGCACCCCCCCCCCGCTTCTCAAGTCGTGGCACCCCCCTCCTCGCTTCTCAATTCGCGATCCCCCCCCTGCTTCTCAATTTGCGGCGGCAGCACCCCCCCCCCAGTTCTCCTCTGTTCTGTTCCAGGGGGGCCATGCCTGAAGCTGTGTGAGGGGCCCCAAATTGCTGATGGAGGCCCTGGTTGCCATATGCAGAGCTGCACCAGATTTTACACTGTCCAGTTTTAGAAAACCAACCCCAATGTGATTTATGTGATACATCTTTAAGCAGTTTTTGTTATGTGCCTTCCATATACAGTATCTTTTTGGGCATTGGATGTATACCTTGAAAAATGGTTTGAACTTTGATTGTAACCTCTAAAATCTTTCTGTGAAGTTATGTGTAGATAGATGTAGATAATTTTCTAAGGCAATGAGTAGCCTTTGAAATTTCATTTTGCGATAAATAATTCAAAAGCCTTCACAGGTACAATGGAATACAATTTAATTGCATTATGACATAGAAACAGCATATCAAATGTTTCTAGACATCATTTCTACTGCTATATATTGAGCATGCTAGGAGAAAGAGCCTTAAAAAAATTGGACAGTAATTTTTTAGTCTGATGATAATTTGAGAATTACAATCGCATGGCTTAATTAAAGATACGTATCATTGTGTTAAAGTAGCACGATGGGCAAAATCAAAAATGTAATGTGCGATACAGTTTGTAAGTTGCGTTGGGCTCATTCACACTTGCAGAAGCTCCTCTGAAAATGGATCTGTGGTGGATAGCTTTTCAGAAGGCTGGGAGGTGATGAGCTGCCTCCTTACTGCCGGTCCCAGTTGCGTGTATTGCAGTTGCAGTGCCCACTGGTCACATTTAATGGCAATACTCCAACATGGGGTATACTTTTTGCTGCAGCATGTGTACAACCCTATCTGGGCCACTGTTGCAGCGTAAGGAGGGTGGTCAGGGGGTGGTAAGCTACAGCTCAACGGCCTATTTTTACTATCTCCTAGCTGCAAGTGTGAACAAGGCATTACTGAGCCCCCCATGTAACATAGTTTTATTACCTTATGATCCTGACATTATTTTTCCTCTTCGTTTAACAGTCCAAGTTGTCCAGAAAAAGTTTTAGTTGCAGGGGGTGGGAAAAACCATGAGGACCCTTTCATACGATGCGGACTCCACCAGGAGGTCCCCAGAGGCCCCACAGGGCCCCGGGTGGCAACCACCCTTTTTTTTTTTTTTTTTTTTTTTTTTTATATATAAAAAATTTTAAAAAAAATTTATATATTTTTTTTAATTTATTTTTTTGTAAGGGGCCCAGAGGTCCCCAGGGCCCCAGATGGCAACCACCCTTTTTTTTCTTATTATTTACTTTCTTAACTCTCGGGAGTCATCTTTTATTCATATGGCTTACAACTATTTATTTTGGAAAAAAAGTTGTAACAAAAAATTGGGCATTATTTGTCTTCGACTAATCTACCTCATACATTTTTTTTAAAGACATGTCCATCTAAAGCCTCGTACACACAGTCGGACTTCCATCGGACTTTTCCGTGGATTTTTGTCTGAACGGAGTTGGTCGGGAACATCCATAGCATACACACCACAGGACTTTTCTGCAAACTTTCACAAAACTTTTTGCAACATCACGTGGTTTTTCTGCTCTTTACTGCCACCCTTTGGTCAACTTCTGCTATTGTTGGTTGATTTTAACATTAGTTGTTTTGTCCATCAGACAAAAGTCCTATGGTTTTCTGTACACACGGTCGGACTTTGCTCCATCGGACTTTTGTTGGGAAAAAGTTTGTCGGTTTGCAGACCCAACTTTTGTCCGATGAAAACAAAACCAAACGAAAAAAAAAAAGTTTTTCCGATGGAGCGTACACACGGTCGGATTGTTGGTCCAACTTGCTTAAAACGAAGTTTGTTGGGCAAAAGTCCGACCGTGTGTACGGGGCTTAAGATTATCCTGTCCACATGGTTACAATGCCAGGGAAAGAGAGCAGCGCCATCTGAGTGCAGTATGTCAAGTATTTTAATGGCAACAAAAAATATATTCACAGTGTAAATAAGAGAAGGTCACATGGTGAAGACACTGTACGGTGTTCATCCACTCTGAAGGGAGGACGTGCTGCGGCGTGTCAATCTGGTCACGGCTGTGCTGGGGACTCCCAGCACTTTCTAGTCCATGGGTACATACAGAGAGAAGCTGCCGACGTTACTCCTGGGTGTCAGATGGAGCAGGGTGGTGCGTGCGTGCGTGCGTGCGTGCGTGCATGCTCCTTCTTGAGGCAACGCAGAGAGCAGGGGTCTCCAAACTTTCTAAACAAAAAGCCAGTTGACTGTCCGTCAGACTTTAGAAAAGCTGGACTGTGGCCAGCGGGAGTAGAAAATGTCCTGGAATAAGTGGGGGTAAACAAAGCCCCATCTTTGGTATTAGTGGGAGAAATAGTGCTCCATGGTTGGTGAAAGACAGGTATCCCAAATGTGGCACCGGAGGGGGGGGGGGGATAAAGGAGCCGAAGTTTAACTTTTGGGTGGAATTGCGCTTTAAAAAAAAAAACATCAATTTCTATCCACCCTGCTTTAGTGACAGTAGCATGTATATCTACACACGGGGCTTTTTTTCAGTGGGAACCCAATACTGGCACCTCCAGCACTAAATGTATATAAGGGGTGCTGGGGAATGCTAGAAGGTCTATTGTTGCTGCCTGATGGGGATCTATTTTTGCTTGAGGGGATTTTTTTTTTTGCTGGAGTGGTGTCAGTTGTTGCTGGCAGAGGATCTATTGGCCCTGGTTGGGGCGGGCGGGGGTTGTTTACAATTGTTGCTGGAGTGCTACTGTACTGTTGAGGGAGGGGTCTATTAAAAGCTGGGTGCTGGCAGATCTACTGTTACTGGCCAGGGTCTATTGTTGCAAATGTGGATCTATTGTTGAGGGGGCATTTTGTTGCAGTGATCTATTGTTGATGGTGGAGTCTATAGTTGCAGGGGGTATCTATTTTACTGCTTTCTTGCTATCATTAAGGCCCCTTTCACACCGAGACGTATTTCAGGCGTTTTAGCACTAAAAAATAGCACATAAATAACACCTGAAATACTCCTGCCCCAGTATTCTCTATGTGAAAGGCCAAGGGCTTTCACACTGAGGCGATGCGCTGGCGGGAGGGAAAAAAAAAACTCCTGCAAGCCACATCTTTGGAGCGGTGTGTATACTGCTCCTTCCCATTGAAATCAACGGGACACCGCCCGTAAACCAGTTTGCGGGCGGTATTAACCCTTTTTCGGCCACTAGCGGGGGGTTAAAACCGCACCACAAGTGGCCGAATATTGCGGTAAATCTGATGCTGAAAATCACGCCGCTATACTGCCACCGTGTGAAAGGGGCCCAACACATTCCTTAGCACCAGAAAATGATACTTGGTTCTGTATTCGCTAATAGGGGGCAGTACTTGGAGGTGGGTAGGGACAAGGGGTGACTTGGAAGGGGAGAGTACCTGCACCTATTCACCAAGGGAAAAAAAAAGCCATAGATGTGTAAGAGAGTGTGGCCATTTTAAATGCATGCATTTGTAATTTTGAATAGATTAGGAAATTCTAATATTCCTCTACTATCCTTAGAACACTTCTTTTTTTGTCTGCGTTTCCCTCATTACTGGCCTGTCGAAACTGTTGTCACCAGAACCGGTAGTTTGTTAAGGGAAATCTCCTTAAAGCCGAGTTCCACCCAAAAGTGAAACTTCTGCTTTAAAGCACTCCTCACATTACTTCTAGTCCCACTTCCTCCTTCTGCCGGGTGCCTACAGTCTGAATAGAGGCGCCGGGGGGAGCGACCGCATCTCTGGACCATTGAGAAAAGTGTCTGTTTATTAAAAGTAAGCAGCTACACTTTTTGTAGCTGCTGGACTTTTAAATAAACATAAAAAGGCTGAACTCCCCTTTACCAGAGCCCAAGAAAAAAAACCTATTGAATGCCAACACTTCCCCACTCTATATATTAATTAAAAAGAAGAAAAAAAAAAAAAAAAAAAAAAACAATGTTTGGCTTTTTATATTAAAGTAATAGTTTAGTTTACTTTGTTCCGCAACAAACTAAAAGCAAGAATCAAATGTTATCAATTGTCAAATCATGTTTGCTAATAAATATAATTATAGCTTCAATTGCCACTTTATCTTATTGTTCTAGTTGTATTCTTTAATGGCTCATATTATAGGTTAATCATTTTCCTTGAATGTGTTTACATGACAGTTTAAGGCAAGTGTGAAAAAGATATCTGTGTGCATGCGCTGCTTCTTCCCAGAGGTTACTGTAAGCTGCCCTGTACATGTTTTGAGCTACAGCATAGCTCTCAACTGTCCCGGATTTCAAGGGACTATCCCCAATTTGGGACAATGTCCCTCATTGCTCCTCGCTTGTCCCTCATTTTGGTCTGATGTATATAAAAGGCACTTTTTAATCTATCAAAGTGTTTTCCAGCGCTAAACATTTCATCTGCTTTCTAAATTGCTGCATTTGTATAATCCAAAAGCCAATATAAAAAGGAATAGTAGTGGTAAAAAAAAAAAAGCACTTGTGAGTTTAATCAATCTTGTTTTTTGTACAATTCTCCTTTAAGCAGGTGTGGCAATGGGTGTGTCTTATGCTGATAAGTGTCCCTCATTCCCATCTCAAAAAGTTGGGAGGTATGCTACAGCTAGATTGTAGAAAACTCAGCAGCCATGTTTTGTCTTCATAAGTTGTCGTGTGTACAAATATATCATTGCCATTTAAATTAAAAAAAAAGTGGGAACAGAAGGATTCAAAGCTGCAAATACAACAGGGTTAAGAAGGTAGTTAAAGGGAACTAAAAAAGGCAAAAACATTTGTTATTTTGGATATGTAGGGAGGAGACACCCCTTTACGTCCTGTCCCATAGCAATTATAAAAAATAAAACAACACAGGAAGAAAGGGACAATCCCTCCAAAGTGAGGGAATCACTGGTTGTCACCAGAACTAGTTTCCTGTTCTGGTGACGACCCTTATTTGGGAATTTCCTAGGCAGCCCATACATTTTTTTTCGTACAACCAGCGTGTTGAATATTAAAAAAACAAAAAAAAAACAAACACAACAACAACACTGGGAAGTGTTCCAATCTCACTCCCCCCTATCCAAAAACTTAAAAAGTTTTGTTTTTAGTTATCCACTTGCCAACTAGCCACCGTCATACTGCGGCAGGTCAGCTCGTTCCCACAAATTGCCGTAGCTGTACATCAGCTCCTTTAAGAGCTATAGCCCACTTGCGGCGCCAGAGGGGGAGCCGATGCGCGTTGCCTGCTGGCCAACCGCGATCGCTCCACAGAGCCATAAATGGGGATCTGTCAATGTCAAACAGATCCCCATTTTGACAGGGGAGTAGAGAGTGATCATCCTAGTGATTAGGAACACCGCTCTCTCTCCTCCAGTCAGTCCCCTCCACACAGTTAGAAACACCTCCCAGGGAACACTTAACCCCTTCCCTGCCAGTAACATTTAAACAGTAATCAGTGCATTTTTATAGCGCTGATCGCTGTATAAATGTCAGTGGTCCCAAAAAAAAAGCCATAAATCTATCCTATAACTTTTGCGAACCATTATGTGCTTATTACGATTTTTACCAAAAATATGTAGAATACATATTGGCCTACAAACCGATGTTTTTTTTGGAATATTATAGCGCAAAAAAAAAAAAATCTTCCTCAAAATGGTTTATAGCGCAAATTAAAAAAAAAAAAAAAGCAGGTGATCAAATACCAAAAGAAAGCTCCATTTGTGGGGAAATAAAAAAGTCAATTTTGTTTGGGTACAGTGTCACAACCGCACAATTGTCAGAGCGACGCAGTGACATCGCAAAAAATTGCCTGGATGAGACGAGATCCAAATTTCAAAAACTGACAGGCAGCATTTATAAACAACATCCCCCTGCCTGCGATAGTGTCATCCATGTCCGCCATCAGGAATTTTGGGGCCCCTTACACAGCTTCAGGCATTTGCCCCCCCCCTGGAGCAGCGGAGAACCAGGGGGGGTGCCACGAATTCAGAAGCGGGGGTGCTGCCGCCGAATTGTTGGGGTGCTTTGGGTGCTGACGAACACCAAAAAAAAAAAAAGGGGGCCATCCGGGCCCCTTACAGGTGTACTGCCCTGGTGTCATCTGAAACTATAGTAAATCAGTATATAGTAAAACTATAGTAATCACTCCACTGGTGCACATGAACCACCACCCCCCCCCCCCCCCGGAAGAAATTCACCAGAATATGCCACTCATGACTGACAAAGTGCTTGTGTAATGCATCCAATTCCTGGAAATTTGTTGTATGGCTTAGCATGGACTCCACTGGGTCACTCCTCTATTGAGCTCATAAAAAACACCATGCCTCAAGGCATGGAGCTGGAATCAGAGTGAGGCTCGGTTCACACTAGTGCAACGCGAGAACCCTGCAAATCCACTGCGGGTTTCCGCATTGCACTGAGCTCGCAAGGCACACTGCCATATGTTAACGCCCCCATTTCAGCTCGTGTATCGCACTGCGAACTGACAGTTCGGATATGAATTGGATCCCATATGTGTGAACACCCATGCGATCCAATTCTGGTACGAACAGAAAAAAGGGACCTGTGCGTGTTTGGATCGAATGCGGTGCAATATCAGCCATACTATCTGTATGGCTGAAATTGCATCACACCTGATGTGAACAGCAGTGTGCTGCGAATCACATGCCATGTCTGGCATCGCACAAATTTACCAAACCAAAAGGCAGCCTGTTCCCTGACATTAGAGATAGATATGATATCTCTCTCTCACACCAACCCCAGACTTTACCTGCTTTTCTTTTGCTTGGCTCCTCCACAGGGAAAGACTTAGGCACACCGCACCACAAGCCCGTACCCTCCTGGATGGGGAGGTTGAGCGGTGTTAGTTTCTCGGGCCTGCCTGCGGCTGGCATTTAAAAACCTCCAGTGCTGACCTTGTTTCTGTGGTAGTCAGAAACAAGCCTTTAGTTCTCCCCAGTAAGCAACTGTCCACACCAACTGAAAAGTCCAACTCTTATTTATCTCAGCACAATAAGTCTTTGAGAGCCGACAGGTTGGGACAAGACAGGTCAGATAAGGTGGAAGGAGGTCCAGGCATAAACTTGAATTGGGTTTTCTCCTGCTCTGATTAGCACGAACAGGCTTGGCGCACGGTCTGCCACAGACCATGAAGTTGGTCACTGACCGGGTGAAAAAAGATGAGTCACTGCCACTGACCTGGTGTGCGTAGTGTCACTGACATACAGAACACGCACTTCCTTTGTAAGCTGGCCCCTTTTCAGGACGAGAACATCCCTCCAGAGAGTTACCAGAGGCCCCATCTGTCACAACTCTGCGCTGGGTCTTCAGAAAGGGTCACCCCCCCCCCCCCCGGCCAAGGGTCCCCTCGCAAGGCAGATCCCTGGGAGTCTCGGTCCCTGGCGGATCCCAGCCGAAGGCCGCTGGGCTCCAGGCCATTCTCCAAAGTACCTCACCCCAGACTAAAGGTGTCTGGGATGGAACAGCAGCTCCATCTCTGGGCCTAGGGCACCCGAAAACAAATCAGGCCTCTGGGCCTAGGGCACCCGGAGGCGACACAGGCCTAAGGTGCCTGAGTGCAGAACCGACCCTCTGGAAGATGGCCACCCCTTTTATATCCCCTCCCAAAAGGCACAGCATGTTCCCCGCTGTACTGCCGCCAGGAGGGGGACCAAAAAAAAAAAAAATCACAACCTTGTACTGCGGTCCAACCCAGGCCCATGGCAACAGCACCACCCATAGGCCCCAGGGAACTACACACCAGTACCATCTTCCAGGGACAGAAATGGTCCATGAAACCTGACAATTAGTGCATCTGAGCCTAGTTACCACTCAGATGCTTCCCCCTAAATGTAACCACAAAAAAATAAAAATTAAAAGCCTCATCTCCCATCAATCCCAAGCGAAGGGTGGCCAATTGCTCTGTTTCCCAATATGTAATTTCCAACTTTGACCTGATGGGGAGAACCCCTCAAGGCTCTGGGAGGGTCCCGACAACATTGTCAGGAGGATTCACCCAGCTGATTGACTGCTGGCTTTGGCTCAGTGTGCAGCCAAGAGCCAGATGTGCCCACTCCCTCTCCAGCAAGGTACTACAGAGCAGTGACAGCCACTGCTCTTCACAGGGCCGCCATCAGGAATTTTGGGGCCCCTTACACAGCTTCAGACATGGGGGCCCCCCCTGGAGCAAATTGAGAAGTGGGGGGGTGCCACGACTTGAGAAGCAGGGGGTTTGGGTGCTGACAAATAAAAATAGGGGGGTTGCCATCCAGGGCCCTGGGGACCTCCTGGGCCCCTTACAAAAAATTTTTTTTTTTTTTATAAAAAAAAGGGGAGGTTTCCATCCGGGGCCATGGGGGACCTCCGGGCCTCTTACGAAAAAATAAAATATATAATTTATTTTTATAAAAAAATAAAGGGAGGTTTCCATCTGGGGCCCTGGGGAACTCTGGGCCCCTTACAGGTGTACTGCCTGTACCCCCGATGGCGGCCCTGGCTCTTCACTCAGTTTGCAGTCCACTTGTAGCCATCAGCAGTCCTGCCATTACCTAGTTCAATCTTGGAGCCAATGTGCTACAGCATAGAGAAGTATTTGATTACCCCAAAACTTCCTTTAATACAGGTAGTACCCCAGGTAAATCTACAGACACACAGTAAAGCATGGTGTCACTGTACACACAGAGTAGCATCTCTGGCATCAAGGCACATGGTTGCAACTACATTCAGTGATGTAGTATCTAACCAAGCATCTTCAAAGAGATAGAGCTAGATCACAAATGACACAAGATTTAGAAAATCAGAATTTATTTAAATTTTGACAGTATGCATTGTGGGTCTTTGGCTTCGGTGACATCTCCAGACACCGAAAAGGGTAACTAGCACCATCAATATGCCACCTCCTACGGCTGCTCCTCTCACCCACATCAGGAAATTAGGCTTTTCATCTGTGGCACCTGATAACAAAGACAAGTGTCAGCTTCATAATTGGTTCACAAGATGTAGTTGCCTTGGTCCACAACAACACATCTTACGCAGCAAGATTTAGGACAGCAATAAAGTGTTTAAAACTGGTGTAGGGATTCTAATGTAAATTAAAATAAAAGTAAATTATGTAGCAATGGATTTACATAACTGGAAGAGTCATGCCATGAGCTACAGCCTTCTGCAATGTGTGTACCTACATCAGTGCATGGCTTGATGGCACCAGCCTTGGTGTTGCTACCAGCTACTTGACCTCCACCATTACTTCTTATATAGAACCTTCCTAAAGAAAGTAATTTAGTGCAACTGGTATACTGTAGCCAAGCCATTTTATACAGGGGCACCATTTGAATATCTGCATATCTTTCAATGCACTTTACCTTTTGCTCTTCTGGGAACTAGTTTTTCTCCCTCAATCACGTTGCCATCAATCGGTCCTTCTTCAGCACCAATAAAACCCACATCTGCATCGGTCTCATTCAGCATCTCGAAATTCCAAGAATCTGTAAAGATAGTTTGGGCCTTTAGGTAAAAAAAAAAAAAAACAACAACACATACGAGGCAATTTCTTCAAAATTTAGAAAGTGAAGTCATCCAAAATGCAGATGTGTTGCCCTACATAACCGTTGGTAATTGAAAACCTACCATAATGATTCATAGACCCTTCAATAGACACACTCATCTTGACATTTGGCCGATTTTCAATGGCAACAACATTTATAGGCCCTTTTGATACTACGATCTGCTCTAGTGGTTCCTTGGATGCGCGTTCTAAAAAAAAAAAAAAAAAAAGTCATAATGATTAGCAAGAGCTTTTTAATCTTTCCCTTAACAGCAGAAAGAGGTTCGCACTTACTCCGCCTTGGGCTGCATGATGGACTGCAAGGGTCCCGAGCAGATGGGCTACACACAGAGGCACTGCAGTGGAAGTAAACCTGCAGATCAAGACATTTTTGGACAATTTGTTAATCTGCAACCTTAGAGAAAACCTTTCAGGCCTGGAGGATGTCATTGCGTCAATAGACAATGCAAGTATATCGGAATTTAAGTATTACTCGTGACCTAGGACCAGTATGCAGATATCAAAGTAAGCAACCAAACCATTGAACACAAATGGCCAGTGTACTAGCATCATCAGAATGGGATGGGCAATACAGCCCCAGACATTTCAGGAAAAGTGTTTATGCCCTGTGGACCGTTTTGCCAAGAGCCAGCTTTATAGCAAGTGAAGTTAGAAAACATACATATGGTGGATAGTCAACAATTCAGAATAGTGTGTAGAGTTCATACATGCCTTATCTGAAGTCCTAGTCTGCATGATCATTCAGAGTCAGCCAACCAGACTGGAAGTCACATCAAAGCATGACAGCCTGGCATGTATGAGAAGATATGGTTGACTTACCGCTTCACTGAAAGCAGTTTGGGTAGGTTCATCCACAAAAACGAAGGCACTGACAATAAAGCGCTTGTAGTATTTTGGGAAATCAGCTGCGGTTTCAACAGGGGACAAAACAGTGAGGTAGTCCCTTTCCTCTCCAATGTAAGGGCAGCTGAAAATACATTTATTGGAGGCACATTCTGAGATTGACATCTTATTTTCTGAGCAATACAGGAAGACACTTTACCATGACCTCTTTCCATTCTCTTACCATGACCTTACCTGCCAACAAGAAGAGGCCATTGCATTTCTTGGGTGGGGTCTGAGGATGGCGTGGCCCAGCAGTTATTCAAGACCAAAACCAAGTTTGGGTCAGTTCTCCTTAGTATTCGGACCTCTAAGAAAACTAGATCCCTAAGGCCTTTGATTAAAGGATAGTCTTCTTCCTGGTAATATGACCTGTACTGTGCATCTGCAGGAGAAAAATTATGCAAGACTTAGAACCAGTCTTCCAAAAACCATGTTGAGTCTTGTTCTCTTCTCAAGAGCAGTTGAATAACCTACAAGGTTACAATTACTAGATGTAATCATTCGGGAAAGTGCATCTGTTGGCACAGCACTACAACATACTAGTTCTCATTCTGAACCCTTTAGTCCTACAGCTTCCTATATTTCAGCTCTCCTTCAGAGTCACCTTTTCTGCCTTTTGTTTTACCCACTACCCATTCTCTCTACAAGCTCTATCCACAGATTTAATGTGCTGCATGGTTTTTGCTTAGATTTTCGCTTAGATTTATTTGTTCTCAACTTCTATAGTCTGTCCTCCCTATAAGGTCCCTCAAAACCATCTGTTCCCATAAGCATGTGGTAAATCCACATGGTTTCACACCCATGTGTTGAGATCCAATAGCCTACTCATTTTTTGTAAAGCTAAATGCAAGTAATTTATAAAGTACCCACTTAAGATTTTAGTCTAATTTCACCAGCTTTCCCTCCAATACATCTCAAAAAAGGTTGAGATTTATAAAGTCCCAATTTAGAATCTCCCCATTGATGTCAATCCCCCACATTTGACTGCCATTGAAGAAAGGTCTCCTACTCCCATTCAAAAGACCTACCAAAAAGCTCAGGACATATTACTATTAACCCAAGTGATCATTGCCAGAAGAAACTAAAAAGTTCTAATCTCAATGCCAGGATCAATCATTACTGTAGGTTTATGCACAGGAACCTCTCAAGGATGGAGCACACTTTCCAGTTGCTATTCTTCTAGCAACTTTAAGATTTGCTTATGACTACATTTCATGAAGTCACCCTTTAGGCAGGTGCAGGAGACACGGCACAGATCCTACCGGAGAAGGGGAGTCTGCCCCCTTAGAGACTCAGTCCTCTCTAGGGAAAGCAAGTATTTGAGGCAGATATTCTACAGTCATCTTAAGGGGGGGGGGACCTTTATGTAGGGATTCCACATCATTCAGGCACACTGAGTGAGTGGACAGGAACCTGCTGGTCAGGCAGTGTTTCATGCAGGGAAAGGTTGAGACAGTGAGTAACACCGAGCCTTTACCTCAGGGACTTCCTCCTGTGGGTTAGTGCAGCATTCTGCCACCCCTTTAACAGAGCAGTCTTCTGGCAACGTTACAGTGCAATACGATAGAGCTGGTGTTAACGGCCTTGTTCTATAGTAGGTCACTTACCCATTGTGACTGTTACAACTCAGTTTCCACTTGGCTAAAGCCTGTGTGCCTGGTATCCCTCCCAAGCAGTTATTGGATCTAGGCCCCACCTACAACTCCCTTTCATCAAACCTGACCTCATACAGGCTTGGATACTTTACAGTGATGAACCCTACATACAGAAGGAGGCTTACTATTCTTGGCCATAAGACCCTGGCCAAAAAAAAAAAAGTGGCCAGATGAGCAGGCTTTAGGCAGCAAGCCAGTTAAGTTGTATTGGGTTCTGGAACAGCCTTTCCACAAAGCCTGGATGTGGACATGCAGTTTCCAATTACCTTGAGCTATTCTCATTTCCAGGAACAGGGGACCTGTGGTGGATACAGGTGGAGGAGGTGGAAGAGTAACCACTTCAACCATCAGGGGGGCAGGAGCAGTTTGAGAATAGTTGCAACGAACCATTAGTCTGTTAAAGAAATAAGAGTCAGTATTTTAACTGGCAAGGTAATCCCCATCCTCTGCCCATGTCGTTTACCTCATGGTGCTGTCTCTTGTGATTGAAGCACCTTGCCATATCATCGTTTCCATTGTAGCTTCAAAGTTATTTTCATAAACCACCATCTCGCTCCCAGAGAGCTAAAACAAAAGAGCATTTAGCCATGGACAACAAAACAAGGGTAGCTTCTATTGGTCTTGAATCATGAGCAGGCAGTATGGGAGTTGAAGCCTCAAACTCATTTATCACACCATATTACGTTTTAGAGTATGTACCATAGCCATTTAATAGGCAATATTAGACATCCATTTCACATTTCCAATCTCACCTTCTTTACTCCACAAGAAAGAGGAAACCTGAATGCTACAAAAGCTGAATTCTTCAAAACACTCAATCCAGGGCATGATGTAGAGTCCACATTGACAACATGTGCAGAGTCCAGGATTAAGGATGGAATCGTCACATCTTTAGAAATTGCAACCAGAACCTGGCCATCAACTGTGCATTGGGCAGTCACTGCAAACAGCATATAAACAAATCAATTTTCCCATATAAAGCATTTCAGAATCTAAAGGATGGTTTTGTGGTGTAAAAAAAAAAAAAAAGCCACTGCAAGTTTTAAAGAGACCCAATTACCAGACCATTAGTTTTAAGTAAGCGGCCTTAGAGCCGCTACTCAAGGGACACTATAGTATTCCCTTTCTCCCCCAGAAGCTACATAAAAAAAATTTTTTATGAAGGGAGTTGGGAGGGGTGGATGAGCTGGACCAGCACAGTAGACACTCAGGAGAGGCCAATGGTGTGCAAGGAGGGAGCTATACTAGGAATGGATCCATGGAATCACATTTTCTAGCAAAGTTAAAGAAAAACTGAATGCATTTTATACACTTTGTGCCTCTACCTGTACCGGGATGATGGGTTACAAAATAAAAACACCACACCAGAGATTTAGCAGTTAAAGATGCTACATTACATTTTTCATTGGAGCCATGCTCAAACTACAACCCTCCTTTATGGTTAGCAGGAAGATGAACTGCTTTTCTGCTTCAACTGAAATGCAGATTTCTCACTTTGAAGGCTCATGCAAGAACAGACCAATATATGAAAAGGAGCCATGAAAAGCCATTGGTGAAAATCTACATTTAAAAAGTTTCTGTACTAGATCCCCAGTCGCTTGTTTGGCACAAAATAGGGAAGGGGGTAAAACTGGTTATGTTTTAGTGCAGTCATGTCCTTAATGGAAAATTTCCAGTCATTATCTATTAAGCAACTGGGACAGAAGAGGATGGAATCACCTTAAACCCCCCCCCCCCCCCCCCCCCAATAGTAGCAATACTAGAAGAAACCTTAGAGCCCTTTAACAAGGGCTGTCTGATCAGACCCACCTGTCAGTTTTTCAGGTGGATCCGTATGGATCCTGCAGGCTCCTCTATGGAGCAGCGGATGTCAGCGGACACATGTCCATTGACACCTGCCACCATCCGATCCTGCAAAACCAGACAGATGATGGTCCCATTATCCCCATCCATCGGGCAGACAGATGGAAACGAACAGGCGGGCCGATTCCCTCAGAGCGCAGGACTATGTTCTGCACAGCAAGCAGGCACGGACCGCTCATCTGCCTGCTCAGTGGAGCAATCCCCTGCTGAGCAAGCAGAATCCGCAACACAGAGGCACGTACGTTAGGGAGCCTTACAGGCATTCTAACCCGTCCACCATCAGATCTAGGTTTGTCTTGCCATTTTGTGTCCATGAATACTGGAACAGGTGAGCAATATACTGTATGCCCATGACAATACACAGTATTCTGGTTTTAAAAACCTCATGTCTCCTACTAGCACTTGCCTCACACCATGCTAGCAGAAACTGGAAGAGCACAAGAGATGGAGGCATTATCCAAAATGCAGTCGCCAATAATTTTTCTGAGAGTCTAACCTAAGACATTGACTTTGTTAGTCATTCTGTAAACTGGATACACTGGTCCAAGCCAACATGATGGACTCACCTTCCTTTCCAAAGTAACAGGGAGAAGAGTCACTAGGAGAGAAGCAGCATCCCAGTCCTTCACACACATCCCTGGACACGGCTTTTTCAGCACAAGGCAAACGGTCACTTTTCTGGATAGCTGCACAGTCACTGGCACTTGGGGCATCCATAACTGGAATATACCATACAACCAATTTAGAGCAGCCAGCTCTACACTATAGTGCATTTGATTTAATGAATGATCCAGAGTTGAGCAGTCTGCCCAAATTGATAAAGATACTCCGTCATAAAAAAAAAACCCACACCCCACCCTATTCCACTGAACTACACAAGTTTGATACAAGGCTAAGCAGATCTGATAGTCATGCTTAAGCTCCCCCTGTCCTCCCAGAATGTGAAGCCACAGGATCCAATTACCATGAGGCAATTGGATCAAAACCTGAACTACAGAAGTTTGCCAACAAACATTTTAAACCATTTACCCAACATGTAGGCATTTTCCTGCATTTGCAGATCTATATGATGAAGCCATACTGCCTTGCCAAAACCGATTAGCAAATTTGGTCTGTAGCAAGGTGTCACTTTTGCACGTAGCTTATGGACTACAGTTTGTGCCTATAATAACTTTACTCTTTTCATTGTCTGTATCATACTGCTGCAATTTGTTTGCTTCAGCTATGATAAGAACAATGCATGACGGACCTTGTGGTGCAGAGAGACAGCAACTATTGCTATAGAGAAGAAAGACTACAAGGCCAACAAGGCCACTGTGCTGTTAGGGTGCGTGGCAGCATGCACAGCCTGCTGGGGTAACTTATTTAAGGCAAGGCGGGGCTTGTGTTCCGTCGCTTGGGACACCATCTTGCAAGAGGCCTGCAGCGAGGGTGTTTAGGCCAGAGAAGCCTGGGCCTAGAGTGACGGAGGCCGATTGCCTGTCGGAGGGATTCCTGCTACAGCCTGGCTGATCAGACCCAGGAGAGACACAGCTCCACACCCCTGAGCATCCAGAGTCACCTATCCACCGGCGCCTTGTGAGCGGCTAATCGGAGGACCAGGGACCGTGACTCGTCCGGAGGTTGCAAACCAAGAGGGCCCTGTCGGAGGATACCAGCAAGGCGAGACCTCATGTGGTGAGAGGGCACCTGCCCACGAACATAACTGTCGCAGAAAGGTGACTTCCATACTTTTACTTACACTTGCTGGTAACTGTAGTACCGCAAGCAGAGACTACATTCAGGATTGAGTTAGCACTTTGGGAAGGATCAGCATTCCACTTGCCCTTTTCACCACAGGTTAATTGTTTAATCTTTCTTCACCTTTTCTCTGGATTACAAATACTCAAGTGCACCAACAAAAGCTAGCAAAGATTACTGGAGACTTTGGGGAGCAAGCATTAGTTTCAGCTCACCGACTAGGTTGATACAGGGGGATGCGTACCAGTAAAGCTGCCCACCAGGGGGAGCCAGATAGCTTGTTAAATCTGCATGAGTAAATCAACTTTTGCATTTATTTTACTGTCATTGTGCCGTTTAGTGAGCTGGGTTGACTTGGGGAAGTACCCCACTGTAGATACCATTGCAGTGGGAGATTCCTCCACCATGCACTTGAGGTCTGACTGCAAGTTTAGTAAATTCGGGTCTCATGGTTTATAAAATAAAGCTTTTGAACTGTTGTGCATATGCTTGTCCATGGACTCACAGGGATCTGTCGGAGTCAAATGTCTCGTGTTAATCCATTTCTTGGTTGAACTACCTCGTGCGGGACTGTCTTTTGCAGCTGTGCAACAGGCTAACCACAACAAGGTAATATTTAATTACAGTTACTGTTGTATGATATCATTGTGGCCCTCTATAGCCTTTAGGGGTCCACAATCACATTGTTTTTGTCCAGCTGTGCCAAGGGGGGGGGACCGAGCCATATTACAGGGGTTGATAGGCAGAGTACAGGCAGAGTACAGGCCCAAAAAACTTAAAACAGCAGCTCCTGCGGGGGTAGTGCTACAGGTCTCTAAATACAAGTAGTAAAACTGGGACTATTAGATAGCTCTAGTAATAAATAGAAGTTCTGTTGGTGGTAGCCCCATTCTCAAAAGGTTTGCAAGTACCTTTCTAGTTTATATTTTGTGCAGACACTATAGTGTCTCTAGATTTGTAGCTGTACCTTCCAACACTCATAGTAGATTGGGGGCCACACCTTCCAGAAGTATGTGACGTGTGCTTGCCACATACAGTACCTTGGCAAAATGAAGGCAATAAAGTGTTCCAGGGCTGATGTAGCACCCTGTAGTTTAGGCAGGAGCTACTCACAAATTTACTTGCCAGGAGTAATTATCCTGGTTAATTTAGTGATTTCTCCCCAAGTTTGGCCTTGTTGCACTTTTCTACCGCTAGGTGGCCGGGTACTTGGTACTAGACAGGGATTTTTTTTTCCCCAGGGGGAACTTGGAACTCAATTGCACCACCTCTGGCTCAGACCCTTTGGTGCCTGCTTAGCTCTGCAATCCTGGCATTTAATGCCCCCTTAAGACACTCCTACTGTTTGTGAAATTTGACTGAACACACCCACTATTTGATATGATTTGAAGGGTGTGTATTAGGGGTTTTGTGGGGCCGTAGTTAAGTTCCAGCACCTATTGTTGGAGGAAAAAAGCCCTGGTACTAGATATGAAAAGGGCAACCCAAGGTCGAGTTATGATTATGTGGGGCGTTTCAGCCAATGGTCAAGGGTTTTCTTGAATCCCTTGGCCTGCTGGGAGAATACATACGGATGGAGTCAGGTGATCCTGTTCTGTGCCACCTGGATGCGTGTCATGTGCCCTGGGCTGCTAGGCCAGAGATTGGGCCAATCCCAGGGGCACCTGGCTGCTAGGCTGTGCAAGGGCCTATCCAGAAGTGATCAGCGCATGGTTGGGCTTGTGGCTTGCAGGCCAACCAGAAGGGATTGTTCAGCCAGCTGGAGAACTTGTCAACGGTCGGAGGTAGAAAGGAAGCCGTCACCATAAAGGGGCCAACCACCTTATTACCAGGGACCACTGAGTAACTGTAGCAAGTACCGTAGCAGCCTTCTCACTAAACAGGCACGGTGGAGAATCGGGAAACTTGGGACCCAGCAGGGAAGCGTGGGTGACACTTGAGGGAGATACCACCACAAAGATTGGAGGAGCTCAAGGGATTCAGAGGGTCTAGCGAGACCGGGAGCTCAAGGTTGAACAGCTACAAGAGGCAGTTGTAGTGAAGCTGAAGGAACTGTTAAGACTATTGCCATAGTAAACAGCATTCCTGCAAGTGCAGATGTGGCACCTTGCTGGGGCCTTTCCCTGTACAGTTGTCCTATTGAAGTCGGAGTCTGCCAATTGAATTTACAGCTACTCAAGTGTCCTGGGCCTAACCCTCTTGCCCCCAAAAATAGAAGAAAAAAAAAAAAAAAAAAAAAAACCGTTGAGAAATATAAAACTTTACATCCAGGAAGCAGGCCTGGACTGGCCATAGGGCAGACAGGGCATTCACCCGGTGGGCCGGGGCTGCCCATTCCATGGCCTGGTGATGTTCAGGCTGCACATCGGGAGGTAAGCGGCGACCGCGGCCTGGACAGGGTTAACAGGCCACGGCTCACCTACTGCTATGCGGCCGTGCCTGTGTTATCTCCAGCGGAACTAGCAGCTGCATGGGCTGAGCTGTGTCACACAGCTCAGCCTCAGAGCCGCGCTGAAAGTTACGCTCTCTGCCCCTATGGACTGCTACTCCTCCAGCCATAGGTGGCCGCACAGTAGGGTGGAGGGAGGAGCTGCGGGCTGCTGTCAGGATGTAGTCGTCCCTGTCTCACGTCGGCAGCTCGGGAGAGAAGAAGGCTTCCGGCTTGTTCTTCCCTCCCAATTGGCCACAGCGGAGGGCCAATCCAAAAACAAAACAAATAAAACAGTGGGGCATAAAATGGGAAATTTAGTCCTAGCTGTCGTACCCAAGTGAGCAAACGTCCAGAGAAGTTGCATACCCTACACTTTTCCTCATGGTCAGGAACCTTTCCCTGCCCCTACTCTACCCACTTGAAAAAACCTTGAGCAAAGCCTGGAAGTCAGGATCTTCAATAGGCTCAGCATGACCCAAGATGGCTGCTAGAGTCACATTGGGGGCAGCAGCAGCCAATTGGATAGCTTCCTTGAAGTGCACCAGTTGCGTTTGTGTGCTAGCTCTACATCTTCAATCTGTCCTTTAACACTTATGTGATATTAGTTTGTAACTTTTAATGCATTTAATCCCACCTAAAGAAATTACCATTAAAAACCATGCAGTTCAAGATCAGATGCTTCCCCTCAACCATCTTCGGCTGTCCTCTAAAGATCCCAAAACTAGAGGCCAATAATTTTGCAAGGTTCTGCTCACATCTCTGCACTTTGTTTCATGCTTTCTAAAGCGCAGTGCATGACAAGCCGTTTCTCATTCTTTCCCCAAGGGCCCCATCACACCCATGTGTTTTCCTACAGTGAGATTGTGGAAGAGCTGCAGGCACTTTGTGGTGCCATTTTAACTCTAGACATCAATAACCAAGTACCAATGGTAGTGTGCATGCAGCATTTGTGTTCATAAAGCACCTCCCATCTGTTAGGCCAATGCAATATTTTCTGAAATTTAAAAAGCAGCATGGCACATTGGCAAAGCACCAAGTGTTAATTAAGCCATGAGTTTCCAGATTCTGGATTTATGAAAGACAGCACAAGAGTACCTGCAAGATAGCTATATAAAAACATACCAGACAATCCCATGTTGGAGTCACTGGAATAGATCAATAGCAAACTCCAATGTTATCTAGCCTGTCTAAACCCCTGATATTTACTGCACTTCTACATCAGAGGATAGCAGAGCAATGTATAGGGGCAACAGGGCATGTTCAAGAATCAGTAAGGCAGTTTATGGGGGGGGGGGGGGTGATAAAATGTAGAATGCTGTACTGACAGTCTGAGATTTGCCATTAGAATTCTTGCAGATTTGGTTTAATGTATGCTAGTTACCATTTACCTGATTTTAAGGGACACTTTAGATCCTTTTTTTGATGATCCAATTCTCCATTGTCCATTCTGTCAAGGATCACAGTCATCACATAGTCTTCATCCTTCAAGTAAATAAGAGCAGAAGTAGCTACAAGAAATTATGACCCTTGGTACTACTACTCTAGATTCTTATGTAAAGCCTTCTTAGAACACCTCATTCAATGACAATTATTCCTCATTTTTGTACAATGGCAGAGCCATACAAATCATTGCTTTACACCCCCATTGTCCAGATACTCTCCAGAACTGCTGGTGTAAAGGGCAAATATAAAAGCCATTTCAAAACTGCATACAGTTTCAGGCAACTTGGCCATCCTCCGTGCCTTTTTAAGCCATAGCTTTCATGGGGTAGGGTCTGGGGGGGGGGGGGGGGACAACAAGATAAGCTGTATGGTTTACTGCATTAGGATGTGTTTCACCGGCTTCTATCCCAAGTTGGCCCCAGTCCTCCATCAGGTAGATAGAGGGACCAGACAATTGCCACTTACAAGTAAATATAAAAAAAAAAAACCCACCCTCAAATCCAAGCTTGTAATTGGGGTGGAGCAAGAGAGAATCTGTATGCATGCACACACCACCTCATCTTTGTATACACTGGAGGGGCCTCTGTCCAGGTTTCGATTTTTCCTCTGGGGAGATTCACCATCTTTGTGCTGGTGGTGTTCACCAGGACAGAGTGATCAGATGCCAACATTTAATAGCCCTCACTTGAACATGGGTCATAGGCCAATGTCCCCATTGGAACATATTCCCTTGATCCATGCTCCAGTGAGGGCTGTAAAATTTTGGATACTTGATGACTGTCCCTGGGCAGGTAACCTGTACTATAGGACTCCAGTACACTCAGGTATAAGCAGAGCATGGCTCCCGATAAGTAGATTAATCGGCAAGGCTTACTCTTGGAGTAGAAGTCCCTACCATGTGCAGGGGAATCTTTAAAGTCATGGTTTCCATTGGAACGTTTGTCTGCAAACCTAGTCCCCTCAATAGTCACCAGGACTAAAGGCTGAACCTCCCCAGAGGAACACAGATCACAAGAACCGGACAGTTTTTCACAGTACCAATAAGACAAGTTTCAACCTGAAACCATTTAGTTTGTACTCAACTCCAACATTCAAAATTTTGATTCTCCCCAATTAGTTGAAGCTTACTCTTGTAGTAATCGTAGCCCAGTTTTCCCCAGTATGTTGAGCCTTGAGTGAGATCCCTAAACCTCAAGCAGCCATTAATGTGCCAATGCTCCTCCCCTTGATCTCTTTAAATATCTATAAACATGCAACATAAAAGTTTACCCACCTCCTCCCTTACATAGCACCCATCATAGGCAGCAGTGACCAGCAGTGTCTTCTCCATGTCCCGTCCTATCCACAGACCACATGCTGTGTCATTCTGGAGAGAGCGGGCATTATCTTTATTATCTGGAAGAGGCGAATAGTGGATTCAAATGACATGTTCAGTATACAAAAATAAAGTACACCTTCCAGACAACATTATACAATTACATTATGTTCAGTCATTCTGCTATCAGGTTAACACTGGAGAAAAAGCCAGCATTGCATTACCAACTTGTCTGGAAGGCTGGAAGGGCCACATCTTTATATTTACCACAATTTAGAGTGGCTTCAGGACAATTGGGGGGGGGGGGGGGAAACACCTTTGAAGCCCGTGCATATGGGCAGCCACCAATGAGAAGCGGAGTTCCATGCTGGTGGCAAAAACAATCACTGTGTACACGAATAGGCCAAGCACAGCCAGATTCATACACTGTACAAATTAGTTATCAATGCGATTTGCCTGTAGCCACTCATCCGATCTGTTAAATGCAATTAATGACTCTGCATTGCTTAACTGCAGCAGAGGAAAAAAAAAGGGGGAGATCACCAGCCCAACCGTACAAGTCTCAGGATAGGGTTGCCACTTTTTCATCATGCCAAACCCAAACACTTTAGCAAAGCACTGCTTTTTTTGTAGTACAAAACAAAAACGTAGTATAAGTAGATGCAAAACCTGTATAAACCCCCCCCCCCCCCCCACCAAATCATGCTGCACCAAAATGCATGGCATTTTCTTTTTCCGCAGGTGAATGAGCACATGTGTGTCATTAAGTCTTAATGGCACCACTGCACACCTTCAAGAGGGCTGTGTGTTTTTGTGTATTGTAAGAATGCAGTTTTGTGCACATTCCTGCAACACAATTTTTTTCAATCACAGCCAGGGAAGAGGGAGTTGGAGGCAGGGTTCAGCCACGCTCTGTGGGTCTATGGAGCAAGCCTGCACAAGTGCCCCCACAGCAAACTGCTATGGTGGGTACCTGGGGGGGGGGGGGGGGCTGGGAACCAAGACATACATACCCCCACCTTCGGTGATTCTAGGGGCCACCAATTGTAACCCCCCCCCCCCATTGCTCATAGATTACATGAGAGTGGCTATACAGCAGTGGTTGGTCTTAGGCCCCTTTCACACTGGGGCGTTTTTCATGCGGTTTAGCGCTAATAATAGCGCTGTTATACCGCATGAAAAAATCCTGCCCTGTGCCTTCAATGTGAAAGCCCGAAGGCTTTCACACTGAAGCGGTGTGCTAGCAGGACCGCTCCAAAAGTCCTGCTAGCCGCTTTACAGCGGTAAAGGAGCGGTGTGTTCACCGCTCCTTTACCGCGGTCTCCCATTGAAATCAATGGGACAGCGCGGTAATACCGCCCGCAAACCGCGGCAATAGCCGCGGTTTGCGGGCGGTATTAACCCTTTTTCGGCCGCTAGCGGGGGTTAAATTAACCCCCCTAGCGACCGCATACCGCGGTAAGAACGAAAGTATAGCAGCGCTGAAAATCGCGCTGCTATACCGCCACCGCACCTGCCCGCCCCAGTGTGAAAGGGGCCTTATGGTAAACCTTCCAAGACAGAGAGTCTACCATTGTGCATCCTCTGATAATGCAGACGCATGTGTCAGTACTTTGAGTGGTCCATTTATGTTATGTGTGGATTTTAAGATTAAAAGCATTTTTATTTATGGAGCTTGGAGTGCGATCACCTGCTTTGAAAGTTTTCCAGTAAATGGACTGGACCAGCACCAGATCTTCAGTACAGCCTTTGTTATCACCTGGAGTGGTTTTGCAGCCTCTTTGTCTCAGTACTTTGAGTCCTTGGCCTGAAGCAAGGTTGCAGATCAGGGAAAGCCCTTTATCTCTACACTTGTTCTGACCCTCCAGTCTAGTCTGACCCAGAAGAGGCAGGCAGATATAGTTTGCAGAATGGCAGCCTCTGTTTTACTCAGGGAAGGTTGCCTTTTGAGCCAACTCACACCGGATGCATTGGGCAGTGCTGGGCAACCTTGCCCAGTAACCAACACAGACAAGGCAAACACTCTTGGCAGTCCACAGTATGCTGCAGAAAAAAAAAAAAAAAAACCCCCACACCCCACCCCAGTCTGGGTTGATGCCATCTACCACATCATATTGCAGCCAAGAGAACAAAATGTAAACAGCCTTTTGACATTTCAGTGTAGTTCTAAGAGTAAGCACCCCCCTAGGGTCATTATGTACAGTGAAGTCTCAAGATACTGGATGTCCATTCAGTAGACATTATGCACTATACAACAAATCCATACCTGCAGCTCAGTTTTATTAGGCGATAAGCTTTTCTAATTTTAGATAAAGTGAAGAGGGAGCCAAACCCCTTTCGGGTTTTTATTGCTGTCCGTTTCCCCATTGGGGAGATTCATCCTCCATTTGTCCCATTTGAGAGCAAAAAGGAAATCACAATTGAGGGGGGGGGTCCCAGAACGGGAATGGAAGTCTTCCAACGAGGGACACTAGTTGAGGACTAGGGATGAGCTCAGGCATGTTCGCATTTAGCATGTGCAGAGCCCACCAAGGAAGTCGACACCGTCAGAACCGCGCTGCGCTAATCACAGGCAGGGAGACATTTCCCGATCTCTGCAGCCGAGCATCGGACAATGTCTCCCTGCCTGTGATTAGCGCAGCGCGGTTCTAACGGTGCCGACTTGCTTGGCAGGCTCTGCATGTGTTCGATATGAACACGCCTGAGCTCATCCCCATCAGAACTCCCGCACTTCAGGAGGGATTTCCCCTCACTTTCTGTTTCAGCTATGGGACAGGAAAGGAAGGAAACCCCCCAATGCACAAGTTTAAACAGGAGGAGTACTATACACCACCTGATTGTGAAGTTTCAATCAGGACTAGAGCAATAAAGCCCTCCATGGGTGTTAGTGCAACGGATGTGTTCTACCACAGGGACATGAAAGGTTCATCACAATCATCTGACTTACAATCGCTACTCACCCAATACTGCAATATCAGCTGCAAACACTTCTACACCCACAGGAAGAGAAAATCTCATGTTTTTGGGCCCACAATGCACACCAGACAACTGCTCTAATGTCATCCCTGCAGAGTGCACTAAGCCAAGTAAATAACAGCTCCATAGAACGCCCCAGAAACCTGCTATGGAGAGCTCCATACTGAATAATGATCACAACTCCTCAATATGGAACCAGGACAGAGATTTATACCACCAATAAGAGGCTGGGCCAGTGAGCTGATTGGACAGGTGTGAGCGAGAAATCAGGTGTATTAACCCATTATTTATAGGGCTGGTAGTATACATACCATAGAGAGGCACTACTGCACATCCACACATGACTTCAGGTGTATATATCCTAACCACTTAAGGGCCAAGCCTCTTTTTTTGACTCTGTGTTTTTACAAGTTAAAAACATATTTTTTTGCTAGAAAATTACTTAGAACCCCCAAACATTATACTTTTTTTAACACCCTAGAGAACAAAATGGCGGTCATTGCAATACTTTATGTCACACCGTATTTGCACAGCGGTCTTACAAGCGCACTTTTTTGGGAAAAAATACACTTTTTTTTATTTAAAAATAAGACAACGGTTAAGTTAGCCCAATTTTTCTTTTATACTGTGAAAGATAATTGTTACGCCGAGTAAATTGATACCCAACATGTCACGCTTTAAAGTTGTGGAATGGCGACAAACTTTTACCCTTAAAAATCTCCATAGGCGACGTTTAAAAAATTCTACAGGTTGCATATTTTAAGTTACAGAGGAGGTCTAGAATTATTGCTCTCGCTCTAACTATCGCGGTGATACCTCACATGTGTGGTTTGAACACCGTTTTCATATGCGGGCGCTGCTCACGTATGCGTTCGCTTCAACGCGCGAGCTCCTCGAGACGGGGCGGTTTAAAAAAAATTAGTTATTTTTTCTTATTTATTTTACTTATTTTTAGTTACTTTGACACTGTTTTAAACAATAAATAAAAAAATGGGTCACTTTTATTCCTATTACACATCCCTTGTAATAGAAAAAAGCATGACAGGTCCTCTTAAATATGAGATCTGGGGGTCAAAAAGATCTCATATTTGGACTAAAATGCAATAGAAAAATAAATAAAAATGTTGTCATTTGAAAAAATGACAACAAAAAAATGGCCCTTTAAAAGCTATGGGCGGAAGTGACGTTATGACGTCGCTTCCGCCCTGCTATGGTATGGAGACAGGTGGGGGCCATCTTCCCCTCCCTCGTCTCCATACCACTGGCGTGACAGAACCTGACCGCCTCCGCCCATACCCTTAAGCAGCGGAGGGCGCGGGAGGGGGGGGCCTCTCCCGCCGCTGATAACAATGATCTTGCGGCGAATCTGCCACAGAGACCACCATTATCGTAAACCGGACCGCTCACTGAAGAGATGGAGCTAGCTGCTGCCATAACAGAGATATCCATCTTTAAAGTGCCGGCGTATATATACAGTGGGCGGTCCGGAAGTGGCTAGACATTACTGCCCCACCTCGTATAGCTCGTCAGCTCCAACTAGTGGCCAAAACATGGTGTTTATTTTCTCACGGAGGTATTTCAGAAAACTATACCGCATTTTGGCCACTAAATTCACTGGGTCTCTATGCTTCTCTATGTAAAGCAGAGCCCTCAGTCCTGATGGAAGCAGTGGGCTGGCTCTTGGGAGGAGTTGTGCAAATAATAAAATGCCTTGATGGGTGGATGACAGTCTGGAGAAGTGGGCACAATGTGCAGTGAAATCAGAGGAAGCCATTTCAGTCGAGAAGAGGAGGCGGTACAACTGTGCAAGGCTGAAGGGAAAGCTGGAGGTCAGAAAGGTGAAAGTGCAATACAGGCAGTCGTCCTCCTATAATCTGAAGCAGCGCTATGAAGTTTAACGTGCTTTGTGCCTCAGTGATTTGATAGGCTGGGTTTATGGAACATATAGGAGCACTATGTGTTTCTCAACTCCAGTCCTCAAGGCGCCCCAACAGGTCATGTTTTCAGGATTTCCCTCAGATGAAAGGCTGTGGTAAGTCAGTGAAACTGATCAAATCCCCTGTGCAAAATAATGGAAAGCTTGAAAACATGACCTGTTGGGGCGCCTTGAGGACTGGAGTTGAGAAACACTGGAGTGAGGACATACAGGGGTTCATTTACTAAAGACAAAGAGACTGTGCAGTTTGCAAAGGGCAGTTGCTCCAGAGCCTAATGAATGAGGGGAAGCTCTGCTGACTTGCATCCTCCATTTTCCTTGCATGTGATTGGGTATTCTTTGGAAAGTGGACCTTTACCTCATTTACTAGGCTCTGAAGCAACTGCACAGTCTATTTGCCTTTAGTAAATCCACCCCATAGTCTCCTATGAAGTACTGTAAGTATTTCTGATAATTCACCACCAGGTGGCAGCAGAAGGCTGTTAGTGATATTCTCCATGATACATTACCCGGTGTTCTGATGAGAAATGCCCCCTGTCGAATAATGCCCGTCCTGTACTGCGCAAGCGCAGCCGAAAGCCGCTGAACATTGGAATACGCTCCCGATGCTCGTGCAAGTCTGCAAGGGGCCGGACTTGTTCATTATGGGCGCGTGTGAGGGGCGGAGGGCAACAGAAGGGGGCGTATTCAGTAATGATGGATAAGATGGGGGCGGAATTTGTCACGAAACTCAAACACATCTCCTAAACAAATATATCTCTGCTATTCTTCCTACATGTGTGAAGGGCAACACGTTTAGGAAGAATAGCAGAGATATATTTGTCAAAATCCAATCCCATCTTATCCATCATTACTGAATACGCCCCCTTCTGTTGCCCTCCGCCCCTTCACCCGCGACCATCATGAATACATCCGCCCCTTGCAGAGTTGCACGATCATCGGGAGCGTGTGGCACAATGTCGCCGTGAACAGCTGATCCTAAATGACGATGTTCGGACACTTTCGGTGGCTCCGTACTACGCAAGCGCTGCGCCTGCGCAGTACAGGGCAGGCATTATTCGACGGGGGGGCATTTCTCATCACAACACCGGCAGTAGAAAAATTCTGGCTAGGGCATGAATGTGGAAGAGTAATATGTCACATAGGACGTCCACCCAGAACAGCGAATGTTCTGTGGTAGTCCTACAGCCTATAACAGAGAAAGTCACATCACAGCGGCAAAAAATAATAAAAATAATAATAATACAAATAAATAATAAATATTATATAAATAAATAAATAGTAAATACAACTATATATATATTAAATAATATTTAAAAAAAAAACATGAAAAAAAAACAAATAAATAAATACAAATAAATAATACAAATAAATACTAAATAATATAAATAAATTGTAAATAAAAATAAATGCTAAATAATATAAATAAATAAATACATTAAATAAATAATATAAATAAATAATAAATAATGTAAATAAATAAATAAAATAATAACAATAAATAAATTATGACTACAAATAAATAATAAATAATATAAATAATTAATACAAATAAATATATAAGTAGTAATAAAAAAAGGGAATTTGGAGGAGGCTGAGAGCAATAAAACCAACTTTTTTAAATGAAGAATATTATTATTTTTTTATCAGAATTTATCATCCATTTCTACATATTATTATTATTATTAATATAACACAGGATTTGTATAGCGCCAACAGTTTGTGCAGTGCTTTACAATATAAAGGGGGAAAGTATGATTACAATAGAGTTCAATACAGAAGGAATAAGAGGGCCCTGCTCATGGAGTTTACAATCTGGAGACTCTCATAGACTAGGACCGCACTGTCCAGAGGTGCTTATTTCGTTATTTATTTCAGGTACTTATATAGCGCCGTCAATTTACGCATCACTTTACATATTTTTATTATAAATTCTCATCAGTCCCTGCCCAAGAAGCTTACAATCCAAGGTCCCTAACTTGCATACATGTACAAGGGCCAGTTTTGGAAAGGGGGGGGGGGGCACTAGATTTTGATGAGCCGCTTGGCATTTTGCAAAAGTTGTGCAACTAAAACCTCAGTTTTTAATGCAAATTGTTAGAGGGTGTAAGTTGCTGTTTTTTATTTATTTTTTATTTACCGTCTCACTGGTAAATTTGTGTTGCTAATTCCAGTAATAATAAATGACAGGCTTGGACCATTTGGTTGCTGCCTTCACTCTTCTATATTTCTATTAAATTACAATTCATGTGTCGTTCCCTTTTCTTACACCAGATGGCGACAACGTCCACAAATGATACAATGCCAACTTCCATACAGTGACTTTATAAATGAGCCTTTACTATGTACTAAACCCCCCATTCATAACACAGAACCATTCCAAAATTGTGCCAATAGGTTTACAATCTTTGTCATCGGCCTCATAAAAAGATACCAGGCAGGGACATTTCTGATCTATAATATTTTCACTTTTTTTGTATTCTGGTGCTTTGTCATTTTCCAGTTGTTATATATGATGTGTACTGATCTGGAGATCCAATCATTTTCGTTTTGTAACTAACTTCACCAGCCTGGGTCTGACCACAGATCGGGGTCTCTAATAGGGATGAGCTCGGTGTTCGAGTCGAACATACGTTCGACTCGAACATCGGCTGTTCGATCGTTCGACGAAGATCGAACGATTTGGGCCGTTCGCGCCTAATTCGAGTGACGCGAACGGCCCACAATGCACTACGCCATCGCAGTGTCATCCAGGCGCTGTGATTGGCCAAGCATGCACTGTGACCCCGCATGCTTGGCCAATCACAGCGCCGGCAGCGAGGAGAGCAATGATTGGCCACAGGCAGGATGCCTGTGGCCAATTATTGCTGAGGGTGTTTAGTACACGCCCCACACTATAAAAGGCCGCCAGCACGGCGGCCTAGTGTAGTGTGTTCCGGAGCAGGGAAAGAGAAGCATAGGCAGGGACAGTGACATTTATTTTTTCTTGCTTAACCTGGATTCCTTTAGTTTAGGGAAAGAGAAGGATAGGTAGGGAGAGTGTCAGTGTGTTTTACTGTGCGAATCCTTGTTTCTAGGGACAGGGAAGGACAGTGAGGGAAATTCTCCTTGTGCTATAGTGTGCTTTAAAAAAACATTTTTTCTAGGGACAGAAAACTATAGGTAGGGAGAGTGTCAGTGTGTTTTACTGTGCGAATCCTTGTTTCTAGGGACAGGGAAGGACAGTGAGGGAAATTCTCCTTGTGCTATAGTGTGCTTTAAAAAAACATTTTTTCTAGGGACAGAAAACTATAGGTAGGGAGAGTGTCAGTGTGTTTTACTGTGCGAATCCTTGTTTCTAGGGACAGGGAAGGACAGTGAGGGAAATTCTCCTTGTGCTATAGTGTGCTTTAAAAAAACATTTTTTCTAGGGACAGAAAACTATAGGTAGGGAGAGTGTCAGTGTGTTTTACTGTGCGAATCCTTGTTTCTAGGGACAGGGAAGGACAGTGAGGGAAATTCTCCTTGTGCTATAGTGTGCTTTAAAAAAAACATTTTTTCTAGGGACAGAAAACTATAGGTAGGGAGAGTGTCAGTGTGTTTTACTGTGCGAATCCTTGTTTCTAGGGACAGGGAAGGACAGTGAGGGAAATTCTCCTTGTGCTATAGTGTGCTTTAAAAAAAAAAATTTCTAGGGACAGAAAACTATAGGTAGGAAGAGTGTCAGTTTCTTTCACTGTGATAATCCTTGTTTCTAGGGACAGGGAAGGACAGTGAGGGAAATTCTCCTTGTGCTATAGTGTGCTTTAAAAAAACATTTTTTCTAGGGACAGAAAACTATAGGTAGGGAGAGTGTCAGTGTGTTTTACTGTGCGAATCCTTGTTTCTAGGGACAGGGAAGGACAGTGAGGGAAATTCTCCTTGTGCTATAGTGTGCTTTAAAAAAACATTTTTTCTAGGGACAGAAAACTATAGGTAGGGAGAGTGTCAGTGTGTTTTACTGTGCGAATCCTTGTTTCTAGGGACAGGGAAGGACAGTGAGGGAAATTCTCCTTGTGCTATAGTGTGCTTTAAAAAAACATTTTTTCTAGGGACAGAAAACTATAGGTAGGGAGAGTGTCAGTGTGTTTTACTGTGCGAATCCTTGTTTCTAGGGACAGGGAAGGACAGTGAGGAAAATTCTCCTTGTGCTATAGTGTGCTTTAAAAAAACATTTTTTCTAGGGACAGAAAACTATAGGTAGGGAGAGTGTCAGTGTGTTTTACTGTGCGAATCCTTGTTTCTAGGGACAGGGAAGGACAGTGAGGGAAATTCTCCTTGTGCTATAGTGTGCTTTAAAAAAACATTTTTTCTAGGGACAGAAAACTATAGGTAGGGAGAGTGTCAGTGTGTTTTACTGTGCGAATCCTTGTTTCTAGGGACAGGGAAGGACAGTGAGGGAAATTCTCCTTGTGCTATAGTGTGCTTTAAAAAAACATTTTTTCTAGGGACAGAAAACTATAGGTAGGGAGAGTGTCAGTGTGTTTTACTGTGCGAATCCTTGTTTCTAGGGACAGGGAAGGACAGTGAGGGAAATTCTCCTTGTGCTATAGTGTGCTTTAAAAAAACATTTTTTCTAGGGACAGAAAACTATAGGTAGGGAGAGTGTCAGTGTGTTTTACTGTGCGAATCCTTGTTTCTAGGGACAGGGAAGGACAGTGAGGGAAATTCTCCTTGTGCTATAGTGTGCTTTAAAAAAACATTTTTTCTAGGGACAGAAAACTATAGGTAGGAAGAGTGTCAGTTTCTTTCACTGTGATAATCCTTGTTTCTAGGGACAGGGAAGGACAGTGAGGGAAATTCTCCTTGTGCTATAGTGTGCTTTAAAAAAACATTTTTTCTAGGGACAGAAAACTATAGGTAGGAAGAGTGTCAGTTTCTTTCACTGTGATAATCCTTGTTTCTAGGGACAGGGAAGGACAGTGAGGGAAATTCTCCTTGTGCTATAGTGTGCTTTAAAAAAAATTTTTTCTAGGGACAGAAAACTATAGGTAGGAAGAGTGTCAGTTTCTTTCACTGTGATAATCCTTGTTTCTAGGGACAGGGAAGGACAGTGAGGGAAATTCTCCTTGTGCTATAGTGTGCTTTAAAAAACATTTTTTCTAGGGACAGAAAACTATAGGTAGGAAGAGTGTCAGTTTCTTTCACTGTGATAATCCTTGTTTCTAGGGACAGGGAAGGAGAGTGAGGGAAATTATCCTTGTGCTATAGTGTGCTTTAAAAAAAAAAAATTTCTAGGGACAGAAAAATATAGGTAGGAAGAGTGTCAGTTTCTTTCACTGTGATAATCTTTGTTTCTAGGGACAGGGAAGGACAGTGAGGGAAATTCTCCTTGTGCTATAGTGTGCTTTAAAAAAACATTTTTTCTAGGGACAGAAAACTATAGGTAGGAAGAGTGTCAGTTTCTTTCACTGTGATAATCCTTGTTTCTAGGGACAGGGAAGGACAGTGAGGGAAATTCTCCTTGTGCTATAGTGTGCTTTAAAAAAACATTTTTTCTAGGGACAGAAAACTATACGTAGGAAGAGTGTCAGTTTCTTTCACTGTGATAATCCTTGTTTCTAGGGACAGGGAAGGACAGTGAGGGAAATTCTCCTTGTGCTATAGTGTGCTTTAAAAAAACATTTTTTCTAGGGACAGAAAACTATAGGTAGGAAGAGTGTCAGTTTCTTTCACTGTGATAATCCTTGTTTCTAGGGACAAAGAAGGAAAGTGAGTGAAATTCTCCTTGTGCTATAGTGTGCTTTAAAAAAACATTTTTTCTAGGGACAGAAAACTATAGGTAGGGAGAGTGTCAGTGTGTTTTACTGTGCGAATCCTTGTTTCTAGGGACAGGGAAGGACAGTGAGGGAAATTCTCCTTGTGCTATAGTGTGCTTTAAAAAAACATTTTTTCTAGGGACAGAAAACTATAGGTAGGGAGAGTGTCAGTGTGTTTTACTGTGCGAATCCTTGTTTCTAGGGACAGGGAAGGACAGTGAGGGAAATTCTCCTTGTGCTATAGTGTGCTTTAAAAAAAAAATTTTCTAGGGACAGAAAACTATAGGTAGGGAGAGTGTCAGTGTGTTTTACTGTGCGAATCCTTGTTTCTAGGGACAGGGAAGGACAGTGAGGGAAATTCTCTTTGTGCTATACTGTGCTAAAGCATTGATCACCAACCATCTTTAAAAAAACATTTTTTCTAGGGACAGAAAACTATAGGTAGGGAGAGTGTCAGTGTGTTTCACTGTGCTAATCCTTGTTTCTAGGGACAGGGAAGGACAGTGAGGGAAATTCTCCTTGTGCTATACTGTGCTAAAGCATTGATCATCAACCATCTTTAAAAAAACATTTTTTCTAGGGACAGAAAACTATAGGTAGGGAGAGTGTCAGTTTCTTTCACTGTGCTAATCCTTGTTTCTAGGGACAGGGAAGGACAGTGAGGGAAATTCTCCTTGTGCTATACTGTGCTAAAGCATTGATCATCAACCATCTTTAAAAAAACATTTTTTCTAGGGACAGAAAACTATAGGTAGGGAGAGTGTCAGTTTCTTTCACTGTGCTAATCCTTGTTTCTAGGGACAGGGAAGGACAGTGAGGGAAATTCTCCTTGTGCTATAGTGTGCTAAAGCATTGATCATCAACCATCTTTGAAATCCTTGTTTTTTGGACAGTCAGGGAAATTGTCGTTGTGCTATTCTGTGCGAAAGCAATCATCCTCAACCATATTTAGAAATCCTTAAGTAAAGGGACAGAGAAGGACACCTGAAGGTAGCCCTTATTGCTTTTTTCCCATCTCCCTGCAGGCCATCAATTAGAATGTCTGGAAGGCAAACAAGGAGAGGCAGACAGTCAGGAGGCAATAAAAGAGGGCAAGCAGGCTCTGTGTCTGGGGGCAACAGTGCTGGTCGTGGACGCGGTGCATTGTCATCAGCACATGGCCATGGGACACGCTTGTCCTTCTTTTCGGCAGCTGGACATGTTGAGCCACATCATGCCGAAGACTTGGTAGAGTGGATGACCAAGCCCTCCTCCTCCTCCTCATCCTCTCTCACCCAGGCTCAGGGTACTGGAAAAGCAGCTGCCAAAGCGTCCTCTTCCCTGGTATCAATGTCAGACTCATCATCAGTCACTCCTTCCCTAGACCCACCATGTCCTCCTCCTGAGGAGTCCCCCGAACTGTTTGAGCACAGTGTTGGGTACATGCTCCAGGAGGATGCCCAGCGTTTCGAAGGGTCTGATGATGAAACCCAGCTACAGGAAGGCAGTAGCGTGAGAGCAGACAGAGGGGATGCTCAAGAAGGACACCAATCTGGCAGTCATGTTCCAGCAGCTGCAGCATACTGCCAGATTGGCTCCAGTGATGAGGAGGGAGGGGATGATGAGGTCACTGACTCCACGTGGGTGCCTAATAGGAGAGAGGAGGAGGAGGAGGATGAGGAGGAGGCACATCTCCAACGAGGCAGGATGCCCTTTGGTGGCCAGCGTAAGGGCAGTACACCGACGGAATCACACCGCAGAGCTCCGCCTGTGCAGGGCGCTGCCTCTGCCCGTCATTCAAAAAGTTCTTTGGTGTGGGCCTTTTTTGAGGCTAGTGCATCAGATCGCACAGCTGCTGTTTGCAACATATGTCTCAAGCGTATATCGCGTGGCCAAAACATCAGCCGCTTGGGTACCACATGCCTGACCAGACATATGTTGACCTGCCATGCAGCTCGTTGGCAAGTAGGGATGAGCTTCGTGTTCGAATCGAACATACGTTCGACTCGAACATCGGCTGTTCGATCGTTCGACGAAGATCGAACGATTTGGGCCGTTCGCGCCAAATTCGAGTGACGCGAACGGCCCACAATGCACTACGCCATCGCAGTGTCATCCAGGCGCTGTGATTGGCCAAGCATGCACTGTGACCCCGCATGCTTGGCCAATCACAGCGCCGGCAGCGAGGAGAGCAATGATTGGCCACAGGCAGGATGCCTGTGGCCAATTATTGCTGAGGGTGTTTAGTACACGCCCCACACTATAAAAGGCCGCCAGCACGGCGGCCTAGTGTAGTGTGTTCCGGAGCAGGGATAGAGCAGCATAGGCAGGGACAGTGACTTTTATTTCTTTCTTGCTTAACCTGGATTCCTTTAGTTTAGGGAAAGAGAAGGATAGGTAGGGAGAGTGTCAGTGTGTTTTGTGCTTGTGCTATAGTGTGCTTAAAAAAAACATTTTTTCTAGGGACAGAAAACTGTAGGTAGGGAGAGTGTCAGTTTCTTTCACTGTGTAAGTCCTTGTTTCTAGGGACCTGGAAGGACAGTGAGTGAATTCTCCTTGTGCTATATTGTGCTTAAAAAAAACATTTTTTCTAGGGACAGAAAACTGTAGGTAGGGAGAGTGTCAGTTTCTTTCACTGTGCAAGTCCTTGTTTCCAGGGACCTGGAAGGACAGTGAGTGAATTCTCCTTGTGCTATATTGTGCTTAAAAAAAACATTTTTTCTAGGGACAGAAAACTGTAGGTAGGGAGAGTGTCAGTTTCTTTCACTGTGCAAGTCCTTGTTTCTAGGGACCTGGAAGGACAGTGAGTGAATTCTCCTTGTGCTATATTGTGCTTAAAAAAAACATTTTTTCTAGGGACAGAAAACTGTAGGTAGGGAGAGTGTCAGTTTCTTTCACTGTGTAAGTCCTTGTTTCTAGGGACCTGGAAGGACAGTGAGTGAATTCTCCTTGTGCTATATTGTGCTTAAAAAAAACATTTTTTCTAGGGACAGAAAACTGTAGGTAGGGAGAGTGTCAGTTTCTTTCACTGTGCAAGTCCTTGTTTCTAGGGACCTGGAAGGACAGTGAGTGAATTCTCCTTGTGCTATATTGTGCTTAAAAAAAACATTTTTTCTAGGGACAGAAAACTGTAGGTAGGGAGAGTGTCAGTTTATTTCACTGTGCACGTCCTTGTTTCTAGGGACCTGGAAGGACAGTGAGTGAATTCTCCTTGTGCTATATTGTGCTTAAAAAAAAACATTTTTTCTAGGGACAGAAAACTGTAGGTAGGGAGAGTGTCAGTTTCTTTCACTGTGCAAGTCCTTGTTTCTAGGGACCTGGAAGGACAGTGAGTGAATTCTCCTTGTGCTATATTGTGCTTAAAAAAAACATTTTTTCTAGGGACAGAAAACTGTAGGTAGGGAGAGTGTCAGTTTCTTTCACTGTGCAAGTCCTTGTTTCAAGGGACAGAGAAGGACACCTGAAGGTAGCCCTTATTGCTTTTTTCCCATCTCCCTGCAGGCCATCTATTAGAATGTCTGGAAGGCAAACAAGGAGAGGCAGACAGTCAGGAGGCAATAAAAGAGGGCAAGCAGGCTCTGTGTCTGGGGGCAACAGTGCTGGTCGTGGACGCGGTGCATTGTCATCAGCACATGGCCATGGGACACGCTTGTCCTTCTTTTCCGCAGCTGGACATGTTGAGCCACATCATGCCGAAGACTTGGTAGAGTGGATGACCAAGCCCTCCTCCTCCTCCTCATCCTCTCTCACCCAGGCTCAGGGTACTGGCAAAGCAGCTGCCAAAGCGTCCTCTTCCCTGGTATCAATGTCAGACTCATCATCAGTCACTCCTTCCCTAGACCCACCATGTCCTCCTCCTGAGGAGTCCCCCGAACTGTTTGAGCACAGTGTTGGGTACATGCTCCAGGAGGATGCCCAGCGTTTCGAAGGGTCTGATGATGAAACCCAGCTACAGGAAGGCAGTAGGGTGAGAGCAGACAGAGGGGATGCTCAAGAAGGACACCAATCTGGCAGTCATGTTCCAGCAGCTGCAGCATACTGCCAGATTGGCTCCAGTGATGAGGAGGGAGGGGATGATGAGGTCACTGACTCCACGTGGGTGCCTAATAGGAGAGAGGAGGAGGAGGATGAGGAGGAGGCACATCTCCAACGAGACAGGATGCCCTTTGGTGGCCAGCGTAAGGGCAGTACACCGACGGAATCACACCGCAGAGCTCCGCCTGTGCAGGGCGCTGCCTCTGCCCGTCATTCAAAAAGTTCCTTGGTGTGGGCCTTTTTTGAGGCTAGTGCATCAGATCGCACAGCTGCTGTTTGCAACATATGTCTCAAGCGTATATCGCGTGGCCAAAACATCAGCCGCTTGGGTACCACATGCCTGACCAGACATATGTTGACCTGCCATGCAGCTCGTTGGCAAGCCTACCTCAAAGACCCACACCAAAGAACAAAGCGGACCTCTCCTTGCACCGCATCAGCTGGGATTTCCAACCCCACTATAACTTCAGTCCTCTCTGAAACATGCACTGAGAGGAATGAAGGTGTAGAATTAGGTGTGTCACAGCCAAGTACTTGCGGCCACTCTGCTAGCAGTACACCGACGTCCGATTCTAGCAGGCAAATTTCCCTGCCCCAGCTGCTGGACCGTCGAAAGAAGTTCACTCCCAGCCATCCACATGCCCAGCGGTTGAATGCTAGCTTGGCTAAATTGCTAGCGCTTCAACTGCTGCCTTTTCAGTTGGTAGACTCGGCCCCCTTCCGTGAGTTTGTGCAATGTGCGGTTCCTCAGTGGCAGGTTCCCAAACGCCACTTTTTCTCACGGAAGGCTATTCCGGCTCTCTACCGGCATGTGGAAGGCAATGTCTTGGCCTCGCTGGACAGGGCGGTCAGCGGTAAGGTGCATATTACCGCTGACTCATGGTCCAGCAGGCATGGACAGGGACGTTACCTTTCTTTCACGGCCCATTGGGTCACTCTTTTGGCAGCTGGGAAGGATGCAGGACAAGGTGCAGTAGTGTTGGAGGTTGTCCCACCGCCACGCCTCCAAAATGCTACTACTGGTTGTGACACACCTCTCTCCTCCACCCCCTCCTCTTCTTCTTCCTCCATGGCCTCTTCCTGTGGTTTGTCCTATGAACCAGCGGTGCTCCGTAGCCGTTCACGGGGCTACGCAAGTACGCAGGCAAAAAGATGCCATGCCGTGCTTGCGCTGGTGTGTTTGGGGGACAGAAGCCACACTGGGGCAGAGGTCCTGTCTGCTCTGCAGAGCCAGGCCGAGAGGTGGTTGACGCCACGCCAGCTTAAGCCAGGAATGGTGGTTTGCGACAATGGCACCAACCTCCTCTCCGCCCTCCGACAGGGACAACTGACCCATGTGCCCTGTGTGGCTCACGTCCTTAACCTGGTGGTGCAGCGGTTCTTGGGCAGGTACCCGGGCTTACAGGATGTCCTGAGGCAGGCCAGGAAAGTCTGTGTGCATTTCCGCAGATCTTATAATGCCAGTGCTCGCCTGGCTGAGCTGCAAAAGGAGTTGAACCTGCCCAAGAACCGCCTTATATGTGACATGCCCACCAGGTGGAACTCAACGTTGGCCATGCTGCAGCGGCTGCACACGCAGCAGAGGGCCATCAATGAGTACCTGTGCGACTACGGCACCAGGACAGGGTCAGGGGAGCTTGGTTTTTTTTCTCCACGCCAGTGGGGCATGATCAGGGATGCATGCACTGTCCTGGCACCATTTGAGGAGGCCACGAGGATGGTGAGCAGTGACAGTGCATGCATCAGTGACACTGTACCTCTTGTCCACCTGTTGGAGCACACGCTGCGTGGAATAATGGACAGGGCACTTGAGGCAGAACAGAGGCAGGAAGAGGAGGACTTACTTGCCTCTCAAGGCCCCCTTTACCCAGACAGTGTTCCTTCTGTCCCACCCATCGCACAGGAAGAGGAAGAGGAGGAGGAGGAGGAGGAGGAGGAGGATTGTGTCAGCATGGAGGTGGAGGCTGGCACTCAGCATCATCAGCAGCAGTCTTTTAGGGATGATTTACAGTCCCAAGAAACCAGTGGACTTGTACGTGGCTGGGAGGAGGTGACTGCGGATCATGTTGTCCTTAGTGACCCAGAGGACTCCGGAGCGAATGCCTCAGCAAACCAACGCTGCATGGCCTCCCTGATCCTGCAAAGTCTGCGGAAGGATCCTCGTATTCTTCGGATCAAGGAGAGGGACCATTACTGGCTGGCCACTCTCCTTGATCCACGGTACAAGGGTAAGGTTGCGGACCTTATGTTACCGTCGCAGAGGGAGCAGAGGATGAGACAACTCCGGGAGGCCTTGCAGAAAGGTCTGTGCAACGCGTTCCCAGAGACTGGGAGGTTACAAACTCCTGGTCCAGGACAACGAGTTGCTGAGGCTTCGGCCAGTCAAAGAAGGAGCGGTGGGGAAGGTGGCCGTCTGACCGATGCGTTCAGACAATTCTTTAGTCCGCAGCCCCAAAGTATGATTGGTTCCAGCAACCATCGCCAGCGTCTGATAAACATGGTGCAGGAATATCTAGGGGCAAGGTCAGACTTGGACACCTTCCCCACCGAAAATCCTCTGGCTTACTGGGTCTTGAGGATGGATCACTGGCCAGAGCTTGCACAGTATGCAATTGAGCTACTGGCCTGTCCTGCATCCAGCGTTCTTTCGGAACGCACATTCAGTGCTGCTGGAGGATTTGTCACGGATCACAGGGTGCGCCTGTCCACCGACTCGGTTGATCGACTGACTTTCATCAAGATGAACCAGTCTTGGATCACCACCAGCTACCACACACCTGATGCTGATATAACAGACTAATTGATTTTAACATGTCACATCCCTTCAAGACTGATGCTGATGCTGAGTGTCTGTGCTGTTATGTTGACTGGCTATCCTCCTCCTCCGAGTCCTCAATGATACGATTGATGATGATAGCTTGGAAGATCATTTTTGTTTATGGGTGCCGCCACCAGTGGCTAAGGCCCAATTTTTCAGCCCCTGTTTTACAGGGGCGTGTAATTACAATTTTTTTAGCAATAATTTGCCATAGGGCTCATTGCTGTGCTCCAAGTACAGTATCTGTGAGGGGTTGGAGTGTTGTGGCACCAGTGCCTAAGGCCCAATTTTTCAGCCCCTGTTTAACAGGGGCGTGTCATTACAATTTTTGAAGCAATACTTTGCAACAGGGCTCATTGCTGTGCTCCAAGTACAGTATCTGTGAGGGGTTGTAGTGTTGTGCCACCAGTGCCTAAGGCCCAATTTTTCAGCCCCTGTTCAACAGGGGCATGTAATTACAATTCTTGATCTAATAATTCACAGCAGGGCCCATTCCTGCACCCACCAAGAGTAACTCTGAGGGCTTACAGTGTTGTGTCAACACCACCACCACCACCAAAGGCCCAATTTTTCAGCCCCTGTTCAACAGGGGCATGCAATTACAATTCTTGATCTAATAATTCACAGCAGGGCCCATTGCTGCACCCACCAAGAGTAACTGTCAGGGCTTACAGTGTTGTGGCACCAGCACCACCATCAAAGGCCCAATTTTTACTACCACTGTTCAACAATTATATGTAATTACAATTCCTGATATAATAGTTGACAGCAGGGCGTTCCAGCACCAACCAAGAGTAACTGTGAGTGCTTACAGTGTTGTGCCAACACCAACAACTAAGGTGCCTATTTCTGCAGAGTATCTACGGCAGGTCCCTACTTTCAAACATCCAACTTACAAACGACTCCTACTTGCAAACGCAAGAAGACAACAGGAAGTGAGAGGAAATCTACCCCTAGGAAGGAAAATTCTCTCCTGTAAGAATTAATATGGGAGAAAGGTGTCTCCTCTGTACTGATGCTTTATCAGCAATCCTTGTTTCAAGAAAAACACCACATTTCAAAAACAGTTGTCATTGGGACGGAAAGTGAGGTGAAATGTTCTGAACAGGGGCACAGACAGCAAAACAAATGTTACAGGGGTGATAACCCTTACCTATGTTTTCCAAAAAGTTTAAAAATAGATTTTTGGGCTGGAGCTACACTTAAACAATGTACCTGTTCAAAATTACAAACAGATTCTACATAAGAACAAACCTACAGTCCCTGTCTTGTATGCACCGCCTGTATACGGCTGTTCAGAGTATATAGGGCCTTTTTTATTTTATGTGCGGGGTTCCCCTTAATATCCATACAAGACCCAAAGGGGCTGGTAATGGGCTGGGGTAGGGGGGGGGGTCATGGGGTAGCTATGCCATTTTTCTTAAAGATTTTCATCCATATTACCGGGACCAGACATTACATTAAAGCCGCAAGCAGTTTTAAATGGCTTTTTTTTCCTTTAGAAGTGTCATTTTGTGCAGGGACAGTTCTAAACACGGGAAACACGTGGCACTTCACAGGCATACTTTAGACACCCCCCAGGTACGATATTTAAAGGAATATTTGACTTTTTTTTTTTCACTTTATGCATCATTAAAATGACTGCTCCCGAAAAACGACCGTTTTTAAAACTTCTTTTTGCATTGATACATGTCCCCTGGTGCAGAACCCGGGTTCCCAAACCCTTTTTAGGACAATAACATGCATAATAGTTGTTATAATTAGCACTTTAGAATTCGAACGTTCGCATCCATTGTATTTAATAGGGTTCTAATGTTCGTACGAACTTTCGGTCCGTTCGCGGGTTCTGGTGCGAACCGAACCCGGGGGTGTTCGGCTCATCACTATTGGCAAGCCTACCTCAAAGACCCACACCAAAGAACAAAGCGGACCTCTCCTTGCACCGCATCAGCTGGGATCTCCAACCCCACTATAACTTCAGTCCTCTCTGAAACATGCACTGAGAGGAATGAAGGTGTAGAATTAGGTGTGTCACAGCCAAGTACTTGCGGCCACTCTGCTAGCAGTACACCGACGTCCGATTCTAGCAGGCAAATTTCCCTGCCCCAGCTGCTGGACCGTCGAAAGAAGTTCACTCCCAGCCATCCACATGCCCAGCGGTTGAATGCTAGCTTGGCTAAATTGCTAGCGCTTCAACTGCTGCCTTTTCAGTTGGTAGACTCGGCCCCCTTCCGTGAGTTTGTGCAATGTGCGGTTCCTCAGTGGCAGGTTCCCAAACGCCACTTTTTCTCACGGAAGGCTATTCCGGCTCTCTACCGGCATGTGGAAGGCAATGTCTTGGCCTCGCTGGACAGGGCGGTCAGCGGTAAGGTGCATATTACCGCTGACTCATGGTCCAGCAGGCATGGACAGGGACGTTACCTTTCTTTCACGGCCCATTGGGTCACTCTTTTGGCAGCTGGGAAGGATGCAGGACAAGGTGCAGTAGTGTTGGAGGTTGTTCCACCGCCACGCCTCCAAAATGCTACTACTGGTTGTGACACACCTCTCTCCTCCACCCCCTCCTCTTCTTCTTCCTCCATGGCCTCTTCCTGTGGTTTGTCCTCTGAACCAGCGGTGCTCCGTAGCCGTTCAAGGGGCTACGCAAGTACGCAGGCAAAAAGATGCCATGCCGTGCTTGCGCTGGTGTGTTTGGGGGACAGAAGCCACACTGGGGCAGAGGTCCTGTCTGCTCTGCAGGGCCAGGCCGAGAGGTGGTTGACGCCACGCCAGCTTAAGCCAGGAATGGTGGTTTGCAACAATGGCACCAACCTCCTCTCCGCCCTCCGACAGGGACAACTGACCCATGTGCCCTGTGTGGCTCACGTCCTTAACCTGGTGGTGCAGCGGTTCTTGGGCAGGTACCCGGGCTTACAGGATGTCCTGAGGCAGGCCAGGAAAGTCTGTGTGCATTTCCGCAGATCTTATAATGCCAGTGCTCGCCTGGCTGAGCTGCAAAAGGAGTTGAACCTGCCCAAGAACCGCCTTATATGTGACATGCCCACCAGGTGGAACTCAACGTTGGCCATGCTGCAGCGGCTGCACACGCAGCAGAGGGCCATCAATGAGTACCTGTGCGACTACGGCACCAGGACAGGGTCAGGGGAGCTTGGTTTTTTTTCTCCACGCCAGTGGGGCATGATCAGGGATGCATGCACTGTCCTGGCACCATTTGAGGAGGCCACGAGGATGGTGAGCAGTGACAGTGCATGCATCAGTGACACTGTACCTCTTGTCCACCTGTTGGAGCACACGCTGCGTGGAATAATGGACAGGGCACTTGAGGCAGAACAGAGGCAGGAAGAGGAGGACTTCCTTGCCTCTCAAGGCCCCCTTTACCCAGACAGTGTTCCTTCTGTCCCACCCATCGCACAGGAAGAGGAGGAGGAGGAGGAGGAGGAGGAGGATTGTGTCAGCATGGAGGTGGAGGCTGGCACTCAGCATCATCAGCAGCAGTCTTTTAGGGATGATTTACAGTCCCAAGAAACCAGTGGACTTGTACGTGGCTGGGAGGAGGTGGCTGCGGATCATGTCGTCCTTAGTGACCCAGAGGACTCCGGAGCGAATGCCTCAGCAAACCTACGCTGCATGGCCTCCCTGATCCTGCAAAGTCTGCGGAAGGATCCTCGTATTCTTCGGATCAAGGAGAGGGACCATTACTGGCTGGCCACTCTCCTTGATCCACGGTACAAGGGTAAGGTTGCGGACCTTATGTTACCGTCGCAGAGGGAGCAGAGGATGAGACAACTCCGGGAGGCCTTGCAGAAAGGTCTGTGCAACGCGTTCCCAGAGACTGGGAGGTTACAAACTCCTGGTCCTGGATAACGAGTTGCTGAGGCTTCGGCCAGTCAAAGAAGGAGCGGTGGGGAAGGTGGCCGTCTGACCGATGCGTTCAGACAATTCTTTAGTCCGCAGCCCCAAAGTATGATCGGTTCCAGCAACCATCGCCAGCGTCTGATAAACATGGTGCAGGAATATCTAGGGGCAAGGTCAGACTTGGACACCTTCCCCACCGAAAATCCTCTGGCTTACTGGGTCTTGAGGATGGATCACTGGCCAGAGCTTTCACAGTATGCAATTGAGCTACTGGCCTGTCCTGCATCCAGCGTTCTTTCGGAACGCACATTCAGTGCTGCTGGAGGATTTGTCACGGATCACAGGGTGCGCCTGTCCACCGACTCGGTTGATCGACTGACTTTCATCAAGATGAACCAGTCTTGGATCACCACCAGCTACCACACACCTGATGCTGATATAACAGACTAATTGATTTTAACATGTCACATCCCTTCAAGACTGATGCTGATGCTGAGTGCCTGTGCTGTTATGTTGACTGGCTATCCTCCTCCTCCGAGTCCTCAATGATACGATTGATGATGATAGCTTGGAAGATCATTTTTGTTTATGGGTGCCGCCACCAGTGGCTAAGGCCCAATTTTTCAGCCCCTGTTTTACAGGGGCGTGTAATTACAATTTTTTTAGCAATAATTTGCCATAGGGCTCATTGCTGTGCTCCAAGTACAGTATCTGTGAGGGGTTGGAGTGTTGTGGCACCAGTGCCTAAGGCCCAATTTTTCAGCCCCTGTTTAACAGGGGCGTGTCATTACAATTTTTGAAGCAATACTTTGCAACAGGGCTCATTGCTGTGCTCCAAGTACAGTATCTGTGAGGGGTTGTAGTGTTGTGCCACCAGTGCCTAAGGCCCAATTTTTCAGCCCCTGTTCAACAGGGGCATGTAATTACAATTCTTGATCTAATAATTCACAGCAGGGCCCATTCCTGCACCCACCAAGAGTAACTCTGAGGGCTTACAGTGTTGTGGCAACGCCACCACCACCACCACCACGAAAGGCCCAATTTTTCAGCCCCTGTTCAAAAGGGGCATGTAATTACAATTCTTGATCTAATAATTCACAGCAGGGCCCATTCCTGCACCCACCAAGAGTAACTCTGAGGGCTTACAGTGTTGTGGCAACGCCACCACCACCACCACCACGAAAGGCCCAATTTTTCAGCCCCTGTTCAAAAGGGGCATGTAATTACAATTCTTGATCTAATAATTCACAGCAGGGCCCATTCCTGCACCCACCAAGAGTAACTCTGAGGGCTTACAGTGTTGTGGCAATGCCACCACCACCACCACCACGAAAGGCCCAATTTTTCAGCCCCTGTTCAAAAGGGGCATGTAATTACAATTCTTGATCTAATAATTCACAGCAGGGCCCATTCCTGCACCCACCAAGAGTAACTCTGAGGGCTTACAGTGTTGTGGCAACACCACCACCACCACCACCACCACGAAAGGCCCAATTTTTCAGCCCCTGTTCAACAGGGGCATGCAATTACAATTCTTGATCTAATAATTCACAGCAGGGCCCATTGCTGCACCCACCAAGAGTAACTGTCAGGGCTTACAGTGTTGTGGCACCAGCATCACCATCAAAGGCCCAATTTTTACTACCACTGTTCAACAATTATATGTAATTACAATTCCTGATATAATAGTTGACAGCAGGGCGTTCCAGCACCAACCAAGAGTAACTGTGAGTGCTTACAGTGTTGTGCCAACACCAACAACTAAGGGGCCTATTTCTGCAGCGTATATACGGCAGGTCCCTACTTTCAAACATCCAACTTACAAACGACTCCTACTTGCAAACGCAAGAAGACAACAGGAAGTGAGAGGAAATCTACCCCTTGGAAGGAAAATTCTCTCCTGTAAGAATTAATATGGGAGAAAGGTGTCTCCTCTGTACTGATGCTTTATCAGCAATCCTTGTTTCAAGAAAAATACCACATTTCAAAAACAGTTGTCATTGGGACGGAAAGTGAGGTGAAATGTTCTGAACAGGGGCACAGACAGCAAAACAAATGTTACAGGGGTGATAACCCTTACCTATGTTTTCCAAAAAGTTTAAAAATAGATTTTTGGGCTGGAGCTACACTTAAACAATGTACCTGTTCAAAATTACAAACAGATTCTACATAAGAACAAACCTACAGTCCCTGTCTTGTATGCACCGCCTGTATACGGCTGTTCAGAGTATATAGGGCCTTTTTTATTTTATGTGCGGGGTTCCCCTTAATATCCATACAAGACCCAAAGGGGCTGGTAATGGGCTGGGGTAGGGGGGGGGGTCATGGGGTAGCTATGCCATTTTTCTTAAAGATTTTCATCCATATTACCGGGACCAGACATTACATTAAAGCCGCAAGCAGTTTTAAATGGCTTTTTTTTCCTTTAGAAGTGACATTTTGTGCAGGGACAGTTCTAAACACGGGAAACACGTGGCACTTCACAGGCATACTTTAGACACCCCCCAGGTACGATATTTAAAGGAATATTTGACTTTTTTTTTTCACTTTATGCATCATTAAAATGACTGCTCCCGAAAAACGACCGTTTTTAAAACTTCTTTTTGCATTGATACATGTCCCCTGGTGCACAACCCGGGTTCCCAAACCCTTTTTAGGACAATAACATGCATAATAGTTGTTATAATTAGCACTTTAGAATTCGAACGTTCGCATCCATTGTATTTAATAGGGTTCTAATGTTCGTACGAACTTTCGGTCCGTTCGCGGGTTCTGGTGCGAACCGAACCCGGGGGTGTTCGGCTCATCACTAGTCTCTAACCACTATGTGGGGTCTCTCTAAATGCAGGAAGAATAACATTACCATTCTCATTTATCAAAACATATAAGAGGAGATTTACTAAAACTGGAGGGTGCAAAATCTGGTGCAGCTCTGCATAGAGACCAATCAGCTTCCAGGTTAAGGCCGGGTTCACACTGGTCCCACAAACGCTCCGACATTGGGAGCTCATGTCGCATGACGTGTGAAAATCAATGTTTCCCTATGAGAGCCGTCTTAACTGGTCCGACACATGTCGGTCTGACTTTGAAGATGCTCCCTGTACTACTTTGGTCCTGACAAAAAGGGTGCTCCGGGTGGCCACATGCTCCCATGACGTCACAGTCACATGCTCCCATGACGTCACAGTCACATGCTCCCATGACGTCACAGTCACATGCTCCAGGGCAACCCGAAGCTTGTGACTGTGACGTCATGAGAGGCCTATATAAATCGTTGCGCACCGCACACCCGGCATTACAGCGGGAGGAAGCGACGTGTCAACATCGAAGAGGAGAAGAGGGAAGAAGGAGACGGAGAAGACCAGGCCCCCACTAGCAAAAGAGCTGGAAGAAGATAGCGGAGGCCCGGCAGAAGTAAGAAAGAACCGGAGAGCAAGAGAAGAACCAGAGAGCGCAGAGACGACACCGGAGACCCCCAAAGTTGGAAGAAGACCCCCGAAGTTGAAAGAGACCCCCAAAGTCAAAAGAGACCCCCGGAGTCGGAAGAAGACCCCCGAAGTCGGAAGAGACCCCCGGAGTTGGAAGAAGACCCCCGGAGCTGTGTAATAAATTACTTTAAAAACCTGTGTGTGTTTTTTTATTGATATTTTTTTGCCACCAGGTGAATGGGTAGGGGTACGATGTACCCCATACTCATTCACATAGGGTGGGGGGCCGGGATCTTGGGGCCCCCTTATTAAAGGGGGCTCCCAGATTCCAATAAGCCCCCGCCCGCATACCCCGACAACCAACGGCCAGGGTTGTCGGGAAGAGGCCCTGTCCTCATCAACATGGGGGCAGGGTGCTTTGGGGTGGGGGGGCTGCAGGTCGCCCTCCCGCCCCAAAGCACCAAACCCCCCATGTTGAGGGCATGCGGCCTGGTACAGTTCAGGAGGGAGGGGGGCCACCCTCTCGTCCCCCCCCCCCTCTTCCCCTGCGGCCTGACAGGTTGCGTGCTCGGATAAGGGTCTGGTTTGGATTTTGAGGGGGACCCTCACGCCGTTTTTTTGGCTAGGGGGTTCCCCTTAAAATCCATACCAGACTGAAGGGCCTGGTATGCTCCTGGAGGGGGAACCCATGTCGTTTTTTTATTTAAAATTTGGCGTGGAGTTCCCCCTCAAGATTCATACCAAACACAGTGCCTGCTATTGGCAGGGATCCAAGCCGGATCCCCGTTCATTGAAAGTCGGACATATGTCGGCTTCAAGTCGCAGGGCAAAGTCGGATCCAAAGTAGGACGGCTGTCGTGACGCACTAGTGTGAACCCGGCCTTATTGTCAAAGCTTAATTGAACAAGCTGAAGTTAGAAGCTGATTGGCTGCCAGGCACAGCTGCACCAGATTCTGAGTGCCCACGTTTTAGTAAATCTCCCTCTATACTGTGATGGACAATATAAACAATCTATTCCATTGTATTCAATCAGAAGTATATGGGAAAGTGATGGAAATCTCCCCTAAAGCCTCGTACACACCATCGGATTTTCCCTGGACAAAGCGTAGGACTTTTGTCGAAGGGCGTTGGCCAGGAACTTGTATTGCATACAAACGGCAAATAATTGTCGGCCAACAAACACAAAACTACGTGGTTTTTCAGCTCTGTAGCGCCACCTTCTGCTAATGTTGTGTTAGGCTACTTTCACACTGAAGCGCTGGGTGTGCTGGCGGTAAAACGCCGCTATTTTTAGTGGCGTTTTATTGTCCTGTGGGTGGCGGTAAAGAGCAGAAAAACCACGTGATGTTGGAAAAGTTTTGGGAAAGTTTGCAGAAAAGTCCTGCCGTGTGTATGCTATGGGTGTGCCCGGCAAACTCCGTTCGGACAAAAATCCACGGAAAAGTTTGTTTGAAGTCCGACCCGTGTGTACGAGGCTTTAGACAGGTATCTGCACTAGAGTTGCCACCTCATCTCTATAAACCCGAACACATATGACTTACACAGGTTCTGAGGCTAATTGAATGCAGGTAAGGCACCAAGTGAGTTTAATTACCACCTTAATCAGCCACAGAACCTGTTTAATTGATATGTGATCGGTTTTAAAGGCATGAGGTGGCAACCCTAATCTGCACCCCCCCCCCCCCCCGAAAGGTGCCAAATGTGTCACCGGAGGGGGGAGGGTTCCCGAAAAGCGGAAGTTCCATTTTTGGGTGGAACTCTGCTTTAAGACTGGGATGCCATTAAAGTTTGTGTGCGTGTGAAAGCAGGCGTCCCAATACTTTTGGTAACATAATGTATGTTTTTCATTCATTTTTGATTCAATTCCATTGAAGTTTATGGAGCCAAAAAAAAGTCTGTGCACTGTTCCAAAAAAAAAACAAAAAAAAAAAAAACGCATTGCAGGAAGCTGCATAGATGTGACCAGGACCCATAGGAAATAAGGTTAAATGGATTGTAGTGCGTTTCTGCAGATGCACTAAAAAAAAAAAAAACCCAGATGTGAACCTAGCCTTAGGGGCGCAGCAATTTGAAATCAATGGGCTGCCTTAAGTGTCTGGCTAAAAAACACGAATGCGTAAAAACGCGGCGTGATTTTACCCACATTCTCTAAACGCCTAGGTAGGAATGCTGACTTTAACTGGTTTTTTTTTTTATTTATTTTTTTACTTTTTTCTTTTTTTTTTCTTTGCTTATTTGTTTTTATTTTATTTTTTTATTTTATTTGTTATTATTTTATTTATTGTTGATACTTCTTTATTTATTACTGTTATTATGTCAACTAAATAAATAATAAGGAAACAAATAAATAAATACAAATCTTACAAACATGAATGAATGTTATGGATACATTGTATCTCTTTGCAGAGAATGGTTTGCTGTAATAAAGCTGGTTAAAGGAGAAGCCAGGGTGAAGGCAGTGAGGCATTCTGGGTAACGTAGTCTATTATGTGTTGCCTGCAGGTCTGAGCTGTGCACAGGGTGGCCTGTAGGGACTCCATTCCCAGCATGCATTGTGCAGGGAGACGTGTGGTTGCTGCTGAATGGCTGGGCTGTAGAGGGATGTGGAGGGTGAGTATAGGATCCTATAGAGTCCAGGTCATAAGAAGCTTCTGAATACGTCTCCACTCTCCACCAGCACAGGTATAGAGGGGAGGAGGGGGGTGGTAAGATCACAGCATTCTCTACTAATGGGGGGTAAGATCACAGCATTCTCTACTAATGGGGGGGGGGGGTAAGATCACAGCATTCCCTACTAATGGGGGGGGGGTAAGATCACAGCATTCTCTACTAATGGGGGGTAAGATCACAGCATTCTCTACTAATGGGGGGGGTGGTAAGATCACAGCATTCTCTACTAATGGAAGCTTACAGAAGTCTGCCAATCATATCACTGCCGCAGACTGACTGGGCTCAGCGTGTGTATTGCCCATATGGTTTATAAAGCGGTGAATCTGACATCCACTGCAGAGGATTCTTCCGGGTCCATGCGTTTTAATTGAGAGCGATTGATGAAAGTCGCCCCTGGAGCTGTGGACGCACAGGAAAACACGCGTCACGCTTGCGTTGCCATTTATTGCAAATACAGCAAGCAGATACGTGACCTCTCAACACCCAAATAGGTACAAGAGCGACTTTGGCTTGCTTGTCGCACGTAGGGCAGCCCGATTGAAATGTGCGCAGAAACGCATGTTCAGCAAACGCTAGTTGTGGACCTAGAGCTTGGTGCATTTTTGTGGCACGTTTTACATTGCTCACATGTGTTTTGCATTTTTGGGGTTGGGTAATGTTGCTAAGAGGAGGTGTCTGTTGTCATGCAGGAAAACGCACTAAAAAACGCATGCATTCTTGATACGATTCCATTGAGGTCTATGGAGCCAAAAAACACATGTATAGAAAAAAAAATAAGTCCCTGTACCTTTCCAAGAAAAAATGCACTGGTGGAAAATGTGCACATAGAAAAAAAAACACACTGGGGGGTTATTATGTGTGAAAATCAGGTTCACTTCTGCAGAGAAACCAATCGGCTTCCAGGTTTTATTGTCAAAGCTCAACCACTTCAGCCCCGGAAAGATCTGCCCCTTTAATGACCGGGCCATTTTTTGTGATGCGGCACTGCGTCGCTTTAACTGACAATTGCGCGGTCGTGCGACGTTGTACCAAAACAAAACCTGACATCCATTTTTTTCCCACAAATAGAGCTTTCTTTTGGTGGTATTTGATCACCTCTGCGGTTTTAATTTTTTGCGCTATAAACAAAAAAAGAGCGACAATTACAATAAAAAACTATATTTTTAACTTCTTGCTATAGTAAAAAAAAAAAAAAAAGAATTCTTCATCAGTTTAGGCCGATATGTATTCTACATATTTTTGTTTAAAGCTTTTTTTGCAATAAGCGTATATTGATTGGTTTGTGCAAAAGTTATAGCGTCTACACAATAGGGAATAGATTTATGGCATTTTTCTTATGTATTTTTCTACTAGTAATGGCGGCGATCTGCGATTATTTTTATTTTTTTTGCGGGATTGCGGCACAGAGATCGGACACTTTTGACACTTTTTTGGAACCATTGACATTTATACAGCGATCAGTGCTATAAAAATGCACTGATTACTGTGTAAATGTCACTGGCAGGGAAGGGGTTAACACTAGGGGGCGATCAAGGGGTTACATAGTCGGTGAGGTTGAAGAAAGACACAACCCTTTGTGTGTGATTATATGTCAGTATTACATTGTATATCCCTGTATGTTGTGGTCGTTCAGTGATTCCTAGGTTAAGTGTGTTTCTAACTGTGAGGGGAGGGGACTGACTAGAGGAGGAGACAGATCATTGTTCCTACTTAGTAGGAACAGACAATCTGTCTCTCCTCCTCTGTCTCGTGCCCGCGGTCGTGGGTGGCCGGCAGTGATCGCGCCCCGCTGGCCGCGTGCATCGGGTCACCTGCCGTGCAGCAAACGTGCACCTGCTATGCTTCCTAAAGGAGCCGCCGTACATATACGGCAATTCGCGAAGGAGAGCCAACCTGCCGTCGTTTATGTACAGGAGCCAGTCGGGAAGTGGTTAAATGAACAATCTGAAGTTAGAAGCTGATTGGTTGCCATGCACAGCCGCACCAGATCCTGAGTGCTCCAGTTTTTAGACTCTGTGAGCCTTCGGAGGGGGCGGAGCCTTGACGCCCTGGGCTCAGAGGGAGCGGGTTGAATGATGTTGGGTGTCGTTCTTCCTAGAAGAGGAATAGGGTTGGATTGGTGAATCTGCAGAGGACAGGAAAAGGTTTGGGAGTAATATTATTATTATTATTATTATTTTTTTTTTTTTTAACACCTTATTGTGGTTTCCCACTGGCCAATCCTAAATTTGAGAAGCAGAGTTTTCCATCGTGTGAGCTTTGTGACCAGCTGTCACCCCATGCGTTACGCTGGCAGGAACAGGTAGAATTGCCAGTGTTGGGTGCCTGTGGGGGGGGGCGATCACATGGGAGAAGAGGGGAGTGAGTCACATGACCCCCCCCCCCCCTATACCTGGAAATACTGCGCCAATGGAGTGGCAGGCAAGTGAAGGAAAGGAAGTGCAATCAGATGGATGTACAGAAGCTGTTGCTGCCCCCTAGTGACCACATCAATGTAATATGTCAGTTCAGACCGGTGTTCCCTTTTACAGGTGAACTGCCATTTTTACTAACCTTCATAGAGATATAGAATGGACGAATCAGATGGGTTACTTACACAGACGCTTTTCTTGTAGAATTTTGGTGAGGATCGGACTACAATTTACCACCATTGTCTGTTTTTTTTTTGTTGTTTTTTTTCCAGCTCTGAGTTCAACGACCAAACTGTGGATTTCTGTAGTCAGGATGGCACTTGTGACCGTTTTTCTTCTTCTCCAACTACTCTTGGCGCTGGCGCTGAAGGAGAAAAAGGAATGTACAGAGAACCACGGCGGTTGGTAGGTCTAACCGCAATAAATCACGTTTGTTATCCCATGAAGAAGGGTTGTCTGTGCTGGCCCAGCAGCCAATCGGATTGATTCTAATCGTTACTAGGCTTGTGCAATTCGTTTCGTAACGAATTGAAATTCGTCCGAATTTAGCAACTTTCGGACATTCGGAAGCATTCGAATTTCCGAACAAAGCAATTACGAATAAGACCGAATCCGAAATAAATTATACCGCAAATTGCGAATGCCCGAATGTCTTCGGCATAATTCGTTATGAAAAAGTTACGAATGTACGAATCCATACGAAGCACAATAACACTCACTCTGCTCTGCTCTCTGCTTCTCCCACACCGTGCTGAACTCCCTCTCAAAATGGTGTACAGGGGCGGAGGTTATAGCCGCATGTAAAAAACGAAAGTAAAATACGAGATTTCGAATCCATTCGAAGCACAATAACACTCTGCTCTGCTCTCTGCTTCTCCCTCACCGTGCTGAACCCTCTCAAAATGGTGTACAGGGGCGGAGCCTATAGCCGCATGTTAAAAACGAAAGTAAAATACGAGATTTCGAATCGTTACAAATAACCGCAATGTATTTAGAAAAGTACAAATCCATTCGAAGCACATTAGGCATAATAGGCAGCGTCGTTGTGAGAGAGACACGGAAAATTACGAATCAACGAACCCAAAAAAAGTTACGAAAGTAGGAGTTGTGTCCAGAATCAACGAAAAACAACGTACTCTACCGAAAGTACGAACCCAAAAAAAGTTACGAAAGTAGGAGTTGTGTCCAGAATCAACGAAAAACAACGTACTCTACCGAAAGTACGAATTATAAAGCAACAAAAAATTCAACGAAAAATGTCGCTTGCAAAAATACGAATGAGTCCGAACACGAAAAATCCCGTCTAGCAAAATTACGAATGATTACGAATCAACAGGACCGGAAAGAAACGAACCGAAACGGAACGAATTTTTCCGTTGTGCACAAGTCTAATCGTTACCTTCCTGTACAAATTACAAAACAGAAGAGGCAACCTGGTTGGCTGGTGTGAGCAACTCAGAACGAAAAGTCTTTGTTGTACTGTAAAGTGTAGATGCGTGTGCGTGTGTGTGTATGTGTATATATATATATATATATATATATATATATATATATATATATATATATATATATATATATATATATATATATATATATATATATATGGAGGGTCTTTGGTCTGATTGGGTGAGTCCCCTTCACTTTCTGTGTGGTCACCAGTAGAGGACGTGACGGTAAGTCTATCTGGAAAGGACTCAGACCTCTATAATAACATGTCAGAGGTTCAAACCCTTCCCACTCTTATCTAAAGAGTGGGAAGGGTTAGAATCCCTGACATGATTAGAAAAACCTATTTTGGGTGGAGTTGGCCTTTTAAGATTTTACTGTACATTTTAATTGTCCTGCTATAAGGAAGGAGAAAAGCAAAACTAAATATCCTTCAACTGGGGTGTAGAAAACCTTTCTAGTCTAACTGGACTGGGTTTCAGGCTGGGTTCACACCTATGCGAATTGGATGTGCATTTCCTCCGCATCCAATTCGCATAGCAGGAGAATGTGGCTGGCTCTCTATGGAGCCGGTTCACATATCTCCGCAACAGGTCCGGTTTGAATTGCTGGAAAAAACGTGTGGCTTTTTTTGGTGCGTTTCGGGTCCAAATTCAGCCCACAATTGAAATCGGACCTGAAACGGTGAACCGGCACGCACCGGACCCCTGCTGTGCGACGGATGCGACGATAGTAGTGTGAACCCAGCCTAAATCAGTTAAATATATTCCAGGTGCAAAACAAAAATTGTACAGTCTCCTATAGTCCCTTCTTTGTTTTTTCCGCAGCCACAGCCTGAGTAGAAAATCCTGTGCCCTGGACAGGGATACTCGCTCTATAGAAACAAATAATACAAATTCCGCGCTGCCTGTGGAGGTGAGCAGCTACAAAACCAATCGACAAATAGGTGCAAACAGAATAACAAATAAAATGTAGCGCTAATAAATGTGAGTAGTGAATATATGTAACACCCAGTGAATGAAAGTGATACTCAGTCCAAAAATCAGATATCAATAGTCCATATAAAAAAACACATGAAAAGAGTCTCTGATGGAGTGAAATCAAAACAAGATCAATACAAATGTGTGATGCTCCCACAATTCTGAAAGGGTGAAGTGAGGATGACCGCCACCGATAAAGGAGAGGCTTACCGGAATCTGTGGACCCTAATAAACATACGTCCAAAGCAGGCGTGTCCAAAGTGCGGCCCGCGGGCCAATTGCGGCCCGGTTTTGAACGGCCCGCCTGGTTATCTACACATATATATCTTTTGTGGCTCCCGACGATCTCCCAGCGCCGGGGCCACAAAATAAATACCGTATTTATCGGCGTATAACACGCACTTTTTTTCCCCTTAAAATCAGGGGTGCGTGTTATACGCCGATCCCTGCTGCCTGTGAGGGGAAGAGGAGCGAGCGCCACCGAAATAGCCCGAGCCGAGTGTACTGTGTACTCGGCTAGGCTCGGCTCCGCTCGCAGTCACACCCAGTCCCACCATTGGACGTGTGTTATGTCCATCATAGAAGCTGGGCCAAGGGGCGGGACTGTGAGAGGAGCCGAGTACACCCGAATACACAGGATGTCCAGCTCTATCTCGGATGTCCTGTGTTTTCGGGTGTACTCGGCTCCTCTTGCAGTCCCGCCCCTTGGCTTGGGTTCTATGATGGACATAACACACGTCCAATGGCGGGACTGCGAGCGGAGCCGAGCCTAGCTGAGTACACAGTAGTTTTTTCCTGAAACTTCCCTCTTAAAGTGAAGGTGCGTGTTATACGCCAATAAATACGGTATATCCAAATAACACGCCCAAGCTCATCTCTTCACCAAACACAGCCACAAAGGCAAGAGAATTCTTGTTGGGCAGTGTATTAGTGCTCGGACGAACACACTTAGACCGAATTTTAATGGTTCAAAGAATGTCAGGCAGAATGGTCGGCCCTCGAGCATGTTCACTTCATCAAATCTGACCCTCTTTGAAAAAAGTTTGGACACCCCTGCTCATGGGCGTCCGCTGAACTTTTTTCAGGGGGGGGGGGCATAATTTTAAGGTCATCCATGCATCTTTGGGGCAGTGGAGCAGCGCTGTATACACCACTCCTCCACCGCCCCTGCCCATTGAAATAAATGGGCACCGCTGCCGAAGCGCCTGCAAAGCGCTTCGGCATCGGCATTACACCGTTGCATTTAACCCTGTCTTCGACCACTAGCTGGGGTTAAAAGCGCCCCACTAGCGGCCGAATAGCGCCACTAAAACTATGGTAAAGCACCGCTAAAACTAGCAGCGCTTTACCGATAACGCGGCCAGCTGGTAGTGTGAAATAGCTCTTGAGTATAATTCAGCTTCACTCCACCATGTCCATATAAATATAGCTTAGAGAATGTACATCTTTCTATAGTGCAATGTATTGCAATACATCTGTTGTGCCCATATTTTGATCTTAATGAAAACCGCCTATACTGTATAGGTTGTTTTCATCAAGATCAAAATATGGCCGCCCACAACAGATGTATTGCAATACAAAAAGATGTACACAGTGGTGTCGTGGCACAGGCACTGCTGTTACCTGTAGTTCTTCAGCGATAGGCCCAGGGCAGGCACTGGCAGCGTATTCTCTCGTCTCGGCCACTGCACGCCACGCAACTGTGGGAGGAGGCGGCGCATACATTTACACAGACAGAGGCAGGCTGAGGCAGCAGCCAATCACGGAACAGCCGGGTCACAGACAGTGATGTTAAGCAGAGGCCCGAGCGGCAGGGCCAATCCGATGCTCGGGCCGGGGGTGAGGAGGGAGGGACGGATGTGTAGTCGGAAAAGACAGAGCAGCCCCAGCCCCCAGGCCAGCAGAAAACGTAGAAAAAAAAGTCCACAGCTGCCACAGAGGCAGCCATAGCAACACAGGGGGCAAGTGTCTTCACTCTGACTTCTGATTCCAGGGGGGGGGGGGGCAATTGACCCCCCTTGCCCTATGGAGCGGACGCCCATGCCCCTGCTCTAAAGGGTCAACTCAAGCTTTAGTGTATACCACTGTAGAAGCTGGATCCTCTGTTGTATGATTCACCAGAAACGTCACTCACAACAAGCTTTTGCTCTCACAGACCAGTGTTATTTGTGTTTCCCAGGCAGAGAGACAATCTTACTTGCTCTGCCTGGAAGCAGCCATCTCTCTGCAGAAGTCCAACATGCCCTCTGCTGGGTCAGAGCCCTGCAATCAGCAAGGCGCATACTCTATCCTCAGTGCAGAGCTCTGGCTCTGACTCAGTAGGGGCTGTGTCAGACCTCTGCAGAGAGACCACTGCTTCCCCCACAGAAAGCAACAGTCTTTCTCTGCAGGAATTTCTACTTTTTTTTTCCCAGCCTCTGGAATATGTTTAGCTGAATTGAACTAAACTTTTATTTGGGCCTTAAAATGACAAGTGCTGCTCCTGCGGCCATCATATTATAGAATATTTTTGTTTCATTCTGTTGGCAGGTTATGGAACAATTACTCCCCAGTACAGGAGGAGGAGAGCTGTACAGTGGAGAGGAGAGACGGCTCCATCACCTACACTGAGTTTCTTGAACAGTGAGTAAAGGTGGGGGGGGGGGGGATGTCCAATGTACATACATAACAGTACCTTGCTGTACAACTCTGCTATCCCTTTAAATCAGGGGTCTCAATCTGGCGGCCCTCCAAAACTACAAGTCCCATGAGGCATTGCAAGGCTGACAGTTACAAGCATGACTCCCTCAGGCAGAGGCATGATGGGACTTGTAGTTCTGCAACAACTGGACGGCCACCAGTTTGAGACCCCTGCTTTAAATGATCAGACCACCGCTAAATAATACTTTAAATCCGGACCCATTGAATCCTGGAACAGTTGTATTCGGCTCCAACGTTTCACACAAATCTTCTTGTTTGTTGTATTTTGCCCATGGAAAATATCAGCTTAAAGCCGAGGTTCACCCAAAATTACAAGTATATCTTATAGCCTTTAGTACATAGAATACATCTTCTAATGCTGCATTAAAAAAAAATTGCCGTTTAAATACCTATTTATTTTCCTTTTCATTGCTACTTCCTGCTTCTCCCTCCCGCGGGAGTAGGCGTGTACCCAGCTTTCCCCGGCGCCGCACTGTCTCATGGGAGCTGAGTGTTATCCTTCCCAAGAGTCAGTGCGGTGCCCCCCGACCAGCGAAATGGGACACGTGACGAGGGCGTATCTTGCACATTGAGACAAGGGGAACGCACGCACCGTTGTGGTTGCCATCACAATGGAGCGGGGACTTTCGATGACGCCGCACGTTGTGATGGCAAACCCGGAAGTTCACGGCGCTGCTCAGAGTAAATAATGATGACCAGGGCGGCCATCAGCAATTTTGGGACCCCTTACACAGCTTCAGGGATGGGCCCCCTGGAGCAGAGGAGAACCTTGGGAGTGCTCTGCCGCCGCAAATTGAGAAGCGGGTGGGGCGGCCGGGAATTGAGAAGCGGGGGGTGCTGCAGCCGCATATTGTTAAGGTCGGCGGGGGCTTTGGGTGCTGACGAACAAAAAAAGAACAAAAAAAAGGGGGGGTTGCCATCCGGGGCCCTGGGGACCTCTGGGCCCCTTGCAAAAATAAATAAATAAATAATATATATATTTTTTTAAATACATAAAAAAGGGGGTTACCATCCGGGCTCCGGGCCTCTGGGGACCTCTGGGCCCCTTGCAAAAAAAAGATGTTATAAAAAAAAGGGGGGTTGCCATCCGGGGCCCTGGGGACCTCCAGGCTTCTGGGGACCTCTGGGCCCCTTACAAAAAATAAATTAAAAAAAATAAAATATTTATTTATTTTTTAAATAAAAAATACATAAAAAAGGGGGGGGTTACAATCCGGGGCCCTGGGGACCTCTGGGCCCCTTACAAAAAAAAGGGGGGTTGCCATCCAGGCCCCTGGGGACCTCCGGGCCCCTTACAGGTGTACTGCCCGTACCCCCTGATGGAGGCCCTGATGATGACAATTCACTGCGTCCAGGAAAAGAGTGCTTGTGGGCTTCACATGCCCACAAGCAAAATGGAAACTGCCCTAAGCCAATTATATAAGTTATTCTTTCTAAAGAAAACGGACAGCGCATCATTTTTTAAAACCAAAACAGTGAGTATTTATCTGCAATGGGGAAAGGAATTGAATGAAAAAAACAAAAAACGAATGGCCGCGGAACCTCCGCTTTAACCAATTCAGAATGATGAGTCAGTTAACAATGGGGCTTGGTGTAACAGATCCCTGTGATTAAGGTCTAAGGGGCAGAGCCAAACACATCAGACCCTGGCCTGGTTGAAGCCCTGGCTGAGGTTGCCATACACTTTAGATTAATTGGAATACTTTTGATGTGCGGCTACAGGGAGATTGTCTTCATGACTTGGGTGGACTGACCCTTTAATATCTCTCTCCATGACAGATATGCCTATAGGAGGCCGGTTATTCTGCAAGGAATCACAGATAACTCGGTAAGTGGTGATTGCTGATTTGTGAGTCCAATCACATCCCAGCTTAAATCTCGCCTCCATTTCATTCCATTCTTTTCTCGCCATTCCCTTCCCCTCCCCCAGGAGTTTCGGACTTTGTGCAGGAAGGATCACCTTCTCAAAACCTATGGAGACCACCTAGTGCGCTTGAGTACAGCCAACACTTATTCCTATGAAAAAGGTGAGTCTTTCAGAAAGGGTACCCCTCTTTGTGTGTATAGGGAAGGCCGGCATTTTGTATGCTTTGTCAATATCAATATATATGTAGACAGGTGCAGTTAGCTACTTTGCCACTAGGTGGCTCTGTATCAGAATAGTGTAAGTAGGGTCACCAGGTGCTAGGCCCCTTTTAGGTAGAGCCCTCCTGCATGGATGAGTCAGTGTCCCGTTATACACCAGGTTGGGAGGAGGTCTAGAAAAACTTGGGGTATGGGAGTTAAACCCCCCGCATTAATGTAGATGTAACCCACAAGTGTAGGCCTTGGCCATGAGGGCTTTCACATTGGAGTGAGAGGAGAGGCACTTTCAAGGCGCTTTGCAGGTGCTATTTTTAGCGTTATAGCGCCTGCAAATCGCCTCAATGTGAAAGCAGCCTAAGTGTAGTAATATGGTTACATTTATTGAAGATACAACATTTAGCAACTCACATGGTTGATGATTATAACAGGCACATCTACGTATGGAGGCATCCGGGGTAAAGCTGTCCACATAGACCATCCTTCTCACCGCCATCGACGTCGTCCCTTCCCCGAGCGATTCAAGCCTCGCTTTCAGATCGCTCTACTGCAGGGTAATCTTCCCGGTCACCATTGCAGACTGACAGCAGTAAGAGCCGGCCGTGCGGACGACGGTCTATGTGGACAGCTTTACCCCGGATGCCTGCATACTTAGATGTGCCTGTTTTAATCATCAACCATGTGAGTTGCTAAATGTTGTACCTTCATTAAATGTAACCATATTGCTACACTTAGAGGCGCCTCTCTTCTCTTTTATACTCTGTAGCTCCTGATGGATTTTGCTTCTAATCCCCCTGTGGAGGTTTCCATTTGTGGATGGACATTTTATGGTTACACAACCAATCATATCGCTATAATCTTTTTATATGGACTATAACAGGGGTCGGCAAACCCCCCCCCACCCCCCGGCACTGGTGCCAGACATGGCACGTGGCAGCTCTTTAGGCGGCACGTGAGGCCAATCCTGGGGAACCCATCTCCCAAACATGAATGCCGTCCAGTTGCTGCGGCTGCATGAAGCAAAAGCTGTGCGGCTAGTTCCCGCCCACCTCTCTTCCCGCTGGCATCGGCTGAGTGCTTCAGTATCTGTGCAGGCTGGTTCCCGCCCACCTCTCTTCCTGCTGGCATCGGCTGAGTGCTTCAGTATCTGTGCAGGCTGGTTCCCGCCCACCTCTCTTCCTGCTGGCATCGGCTTCACTATATGTGCAGTGGGTGAGTCGGAGGGCAGGACGCCTCAAGGCAGACAGTGCACCTTTGGTAATCGTGCATTTTTTTTCTTCCCTTTGGCAGCAGCAATCTTGTATTCAGCCAGCTCATGCCCAGGCTTTTTTTTGGTCAGTGTGCATCTGCTGTCTCCGTCCCTTCTCTCCCTATGCAGCCACACGACTGGCTCAACCCTAAGGGGAGACCATGTAGACTGTGGGTGAAGTTTTTACAGTTTTCTAAACATATTACAGGCTTTGTAGGTACTACTGAAAGTAATACTTATAAAGCCAATTATAAAGGAATACTGCCTTATAGCTGGCTTTGTGAGCAATGCTTTATAACTGGCTTTGTGAGTACCCCTTTTATATCTGGCTTTGTGAGAAATACTTTATATCTGGCTTTGTCAGTACGGTATTATATTTGGCTTTTTGAGTAATACTTTATAACTGGCTTTGTGAGTACTGCAAAGCCAAATATAAAGTATTTCTCACAGAGACAGATATAATGTATTTCTTACAAAGCCAGATCTAAAGCAATACTCCCTTATATCTGGCTCTGTGAGTAAATGCGTTATATCTGGCTTTGTAAGGAATACTTTATATCTGGCTTTGTGGGTATGGTATTATATTTGGCTTTGTGAGAAATGCTTTATAACTGGTTTGTAAGTACTGCAAAGCCAGATATAAAGCATTTCTCACAAAGCCAGTTATAATACCATGACTTATGAATAAATGGTTGTGGAATGAACCATCTGAGTTTCCATTATTTCTTATGGGAAAATTTGCATTGATATACGAGTGCTTTGGATTACAAGCATGTTTCCGAAAGGAATTATGCTCGCACTCCAAAGTTTTACTATGTGTGTGTGTGTGTGTGTGTGTGTATATATATATATATATATATATATATATATATATATATATATATATATATATATATAAATATAAATATGGGCAATCGATAAAGTACATTAGGTCTTTGGCTGCGGGCACTTTTCACATTGGAGATCTGAATTGAATTGAATTGTTAATCCTGGAGCTCCTCTAACAGTCTTAAACACTGACGCACCCCCAAAGACCTAACCTGTAAAGTACCATAACACCTAACCCCACCCAGCACTGGCCAATTCTAGTGAAGCAGAGTTAAAAAAAAAAAAAAAAAAAAAGTGAGGATTTGCTATGTTGCAGAGAACATATCGTAATGGTAATTGTGCTTAAGCAGTACTCTAAAAAATGCATTTTTGTCTGTTTTTTTCCTGTAAAATAGCAATGCTATGGTAGTACAATGGTACGTGAGTGTGCCTAGGCATTCTTGTGCCTACAGTCTCATAGTTGTATATCTGCAGTGTAAGATCTAAGGTACTGCTGACTCTGACTGCTAGTTTTAGGAGATTTGGAATGAGATTTGGTGATGTTATTATTTCCCTTGCTGGAGGCTCCAATGTTAGCAAGTAAAGCCCTGCCTCTACCAAGATTGCCTCCTCCAGATAGAGACACAGTTCAGGACTAGTGATGAGCCGAACACCCCCGGGTTCGGTTCGCACCAGAACCCGCGAACGGACCGAAAGTTCGAACGAACATTAGAACCCTATTAAATACAATGGATGCGAACGTTCGAATTCTAAAGTGCTAATTATAACAACTATTATGCATGTTATTGTCATAAATAGGGTTTGGGAACCCGGGTTGTGCACCAGGGGACATGTATCAATGCAAAAATAAGTTTTAAAAACGGTCGTTTTTCGGGAGCAGTCATTTTAATGATGCATAAAGTGAAAAAAAAAAGTCAAATATTCCTTTAAATATCGTACCTGGGGGGTGTCTAAAGTATGCCTGTGAAGTGCCACGTGTTTCCCGTGTTTAGAACTGTCCCTGCACAAAATGACACTTCTAAAGGAAAAAAAAGCCATTTAAAACTGCTTGCGGCTTTAATGTAATGTCTGGTCCCGGTAATATGGATGAAATTCTTTAAGAAAAATGGCATAGCTACCCCATGACCCCCCCCCCCTACCCCAGCCCATTACCAGCCCCTTTGGGTCTTGTATGGATATTAAGGGGAACCCCGCACATAAAATAAAAAAGGCCCTATATACTCTGAACAGCCGTATACAGGCGGTGCATACAAGACAGGGACTGTAGGTTTGTTCTTATGTAGAATCTGTTTGTAATTTTGAACAGGTACATTGTTGAAGTGTAGCTCCAGCCCAAAAATCTATTTTTAAACTTTTTGGGAAACATAGGTAAGGGTTATCACCCCTGTAACATTTGTTTTGCTGTCTGTGCCCCTGTTCAGAACATTTCACCTCACTTTCCGTCCCAATGACAACTGTTTTTGAAATGTGGTGTTTTTCTTGAAACAAGGATTGCTGATAAAGCATCAGTACAGATGAGACCCCTTTCTCCCATATTTATTCTTACAGGAGAGAATTTTCCTTTCTAGGGGTAGATTTCCTCTCACTTCCTGTTGTCTTCTTTCGTTTGCAAGTAGGAGTCGTTTGTAAGTTGGATGTTTGAAAGTAGGGACCTGCCGTAGATACTCTGCAGAAATAGGCCCCTTAGTTGTTGGTGTTGGCACAACACTGTAAGCACTCAGTTACTCTTGGTTGGTGCTGGAACGCCCTGCTGTCAACTATTATATCAGGAATTTTAATTACATATAATTGTTGAACAGTGGTAGTAAAAATTGGGGCTTTGATGGTGGTGCTGGTGCCACAACACTGTAAGCCCTGACAGTTACTCTTGGTGGGTGCAGCAATGGGCCCTGCTGTGAATTATTAGATCAAGAATTGTAATTACATGCCCCTTTTGAACAGGGGCTGAAAAATTGGGCCTTTCGTGGTGGTGGTGGCGTTGCCACAAGACTGTAAGCCCTCAGAGTTACTCTTGGTGGGTGCAGCAATGGACCCTGCTGTGAATTATTAGATCAAGAATTGTAATTGCATGCCCCTGTTGAACAGGGGCTGAAAAATTGGGCCTTAGGCACTGGTGGCACAACACTACAACCCCTCACAGATACTGTACTTGGAGCACAGCAATGAGCCCTGTTGCAAAGTATTGCTTCAAAAATTGTAATGACACGCCCCTGTTAAACAGGGGCTGAAAAATTGGGCCTTAGGCACTGGTGCCACAACACTCCAACCCCTCACAGATACTGTACTTGGAGCACAGCAATGAGCCCTATGGCAAATTATTGCTAAAAAAATTGTAATTACACGCCCCTGTAAAACAGGGGCTGAAAAATTGGGCCTTAGCCACTGGTGGCGGCACCCATAAACAAAAATGATCTTCCAAGCTATCATCATCAATCGTATCATTGAGGACTCGGAGGAGGAGGATAGCCAGTCAACATAACAGCACAGGCACTCAGCATCAGCATCAGTCTTGAAGGGATGTGACATGTTAAAATCAATTAGTCTGTTATATCAGCATCAGGTGTGTGGTAGCTGGTGGTGATCCAAGACTGGTTCATCTTGATGAAAGTCAGTCGATCAACCGAGTCGGTGGACAGGCGCACCCTGTGATCCGTGACAAATCCTCCAGCAGCACTGAATGTGCGTTCCGAAAGAACGCTGGATGCAGGACAGGCCAGTAGCTCAATTGCATACTGTGCAAGCTCTGGCCAGTGATCCATCCTCAAGACCCAGTAAGCCAGAGGATTTTCGGTGGGGAAGGTGTCCAAGTCTGACCTTGCCCCTAGATATTCCTGCACCATGTTTATCAGACGCTGGCGATGGTTGCTGGAACCGATCATACTTTGGGGCTGCGGACTAAAGAATTGTCTGAACGCATCGGTCAGACGGCCACCTTCCCCACCGCTCCTTCTTTGACTGGCCGAAGCCTCAGCAACTCGTTGTCCAGGACCAGGAGTTTGTAACCTCCCAGTCTCTGGGAACGCGTTGCACAGACCTTTCTGCAAGGCCTCCCGGAGTTGTCTCATCCTCTGCTCCCTCTGCGACGGTAACATAAGGTCCGCAACCTTACCCTTGTACCGTGGATCAAGGAGAGTGGCCAGCCAGTAATGGTCCCTCTCCTTGATCCGAAGAATACGAGGATCCTTCCGCAGACTTTGCAGGATCAGGGAGGCCATGCAGCGTAGGTTTGCTGAGGCATTCGCTCCGGAGTCCTCTGGGTCACTAAGGACGACATGATCCGCAGCCACCTCCTCCCAGCCACGTACAAGTCCACTGGCTTCTTGGGACTGTAAATCATCCCAAAAAGACTGCTGCTGATGATGCTGAGTGCCAGCCTCCACCTCCATGCTGACACAATCCTCCTCCTCCTCCTCCTCCTCTTCCTGTGCGATGGGTGGGACAGAAGGAACACTGTCTGGGTAAAGGGGGCCTTGAGAGGCAAGGAAGTCCTCCTCTTCCTGCCTCTGTTCTGCCTCAAGTGCCCTGTCCATTATTCCACGCAGCGTGTGCTCCAACAGGTGGACAAGAGGTACAGTGTCACTGATGCATGCACTGTCACTGCTCACCATCCTCGTGGCCTCCTCAAATGGTGCCAGGACAGTGCATGCATCCCTGATCATGCCCCACTGGCGTGGAGAAAAAAAACCAAGCTCCCCTGACCCTGTCCTGGTGCCGTAGTCGCACAGGTACTCATTGATGGCCCTCTGCTGCGTGTGCAGCCGCTGCAGCATGGCCAACGTTGAGTTCCACCTGGTGGGCATGTCACATATAAGGCGGTTCTTGGGCAGGTTCAACTCCTTTTGCAGCTCAGCCAGGCGAGCACTGGCATTATAAGATCTGCGGAAATGCACACAGACTTTCCTGGCCTGCCTCAGGACATCCTGTAAGCCCGGGTACCTGCCCAAGAACCGCTGCACCACCAGGTTAAGGACGTGAGCCACACAGGGCACATGGGTCAGTTGTCCCTGTCGGAGGGCGGAGAGGAGGTTGGTGCCATTGTCGCAAACCACCATTCCTGGCTTAAGCTGGCGTGGCGTCAACCACCTCTCGGCCTGGCCCTGCAGAGCAGACAGGACCTCTGCCCCAGTGTGGCTTCTGTCCCCCAAACACACCAGCGCAAGCACGGCATGGCATCTTTTTGCCTGCGTACTTGCGTAGCCCCGTGAACGGCTACGGAGCACCGCTGGTTCATAGGACAAACCACAGGAAGAGGCCATGGAGGAAGAAGAAGAGGAGGGGGTGGAGGAGAGAGGTGTGTCACAACCAGTAGTAGCATTTTGGAGGCGTGGCGGTGGGACAACCTCCAACACTACTGCACCTTGTCCTGCATCCTTCCCAGCTGCCAAAAGAGTGACCCAATGGGCCGTGAAAGAAAGGTAACGTCCCTGTCCATGCCTGCTGGACCATGAGTCAGCGGTAATATGCACCTTACCGCTGACCGCCCTGTCCAGCGAGGCCAAGACATTGCCTTCCACATGCCGGTAGAGAGCCGGAATAGCCTTCCGTGAGAAAAAGTGGCGTTTGGGAACCTGCCACTGAGGAACCGCACATTGCACAAACTCACGGAAGGGGGCCGAGTCTACCAACTGAAAAGGCAGCAGTTGAAGCGCTAGCAATTTAGCCAAGCTAGCATTCAACCGCTGGGCATGTGGATGGCTGGGAGTGAACTTCTTTCGACGGTCCAGCAGCTGGGGCAGGGAAATTTGCCTGCTAGAATCGGACGTCGGTGTACTGCTAGCAGAGTGGCCGCAAGTACTTGGCTGTGACACACCTAATTCTACACCTTCATTCCTCTCAGTGCATGTTTCAGAGAGGACTGAAGTTATAGTGGGGTTGGAGATCCCAGCTGATGCGGTGCAAGGAGAGGTCCGCTTTGTTCTTTGGTGTGGGTCTTTGAGGTAGGCTTGCCAACGAGCTGCATGGCAGGTCAACATATGTCTGGTCAGGCATGTGGTACCCAAGCGGCTGATGTTTTGGCCACGCGATATACGCTTGAGACATATGTTGCAAACAGCAGCTGTGCGATCTGATGCACTAGCCTCAAAAAAGGCCCACACCAAAGAACTTTTTGAATGACGGGCAGAGGCAGCGCCCTGCACAGGCGGAGCTCTGCGGTGTGATTCCGTCGGTGTACTGCCCTTACGCTGGCCACCAAAGGGCATCCTGCCTCGTTGGAGATGTGCCTCCTCCTCATCCTCCTCCTCCTCCTCTCTCCTATTAGGCACCCACGTGGAGTCAGTGACCTCATCATCACCTCCCTCCTCATCACTGGAGCCAATCTGGCAGTATGCTGCAGCTGCTGGAACATGACTGCCAGATTGGTGTCGTTCTTGAGCATCCCCTCTGTCTGCTCTCACGCTACTGCCTTCCTCTAGCTGGGTTTCATCATCAGACCCTTCGAAACGCTGGGCATCCTCCTGGAGCATGTACCCAACACTGTGCTGAAACAGTTCGGGGGACTCCTCAGGAGGAGGACATGGTGGGTCTAGGGAAGGAGTGACTGATGATGAGTCTGACATTGATACCAGGGAAGAGGACGCTTTGGCAGCTGCTTTTCCAGTACCCTGAGCCTGGGTGAGAGAGGATGAGGAGGAGGAGGAGGGCTTGGTCATCCACTCTACCAAGTCTTCGGCATGATGTGGCTCAACATGTCCAGCTGCCGAAAAGAAGGACAAGCGTGTCCCATGGCCATGTGCTGATGACAATGCACCGCGTCCACGACCAGCACTGTTGCCCCCAGACACAGAGCCTGCTTGCCCTCTTTTATTGCCTCCTGACTGTCTGCCTCTCCTTGTTTGCCTTCCAGACATTCTAATAGATGGCCTGCAGGGAGATGGGAAAAAAGCAATAAGGGCTACCTTCAGGTGTCCTTCTCTGTCCCTTGAAACAAGGACTTTGACAGTGAAAGAAACTGACACACTCTCCCTACCTACAGTTTTCTGTCCCTAGAAAAAATGTTTTTTTTAAGCACAATTTAGCACAAGGAGAATTACCTCACTGTCCTTCCAGGTCCCTGGAAACAAGGACTTTGACAGTGAAAGAAACTGACACACTCTCCCTACCTACAGTTTTCTGTCCCTAGAAAAAATGTTTTTTTTAAGCACAATTTAGCACAAGGAGAATTACCTCACTGTCCTTCCAGGTCCCTGGAAACAAGGACTTTGACAGTGAAAGAAACTGACACACTCTCCCTACCTACAGTTTTCTGTCCCTAGAAAAAATGTTTTTTTTAAGCACAATTTAGCACAAGGAGAATTACCTCACTGTCCTTCCAGGTCCCTGGAAACAAGGACTTTGACAGTGAAAGAAACTGACACACTCTCCCTACCTACAGTTTTCTGTCCCTAGAAAAAATGTTTTTTTTAAGCACAATTTAGCACAAGGAGAATTACCTCACTGTCCTTCCAGGTCCCTGGAAACAAGGACTTTGACAGTGAAAGAAACTGACACACTCTCCCTACCTACAGTTTTCTGTCCCTAGAAAAAATGTTTTTTTTAAGCACAATTTAGCACAAGGAGAATTACCTCACTGTCCTTCCAGGTCCCTGGAAACAAGGACTTTGACAGTGAAAGAAACTGACACACTCTCCCTACCTACAGTTTTCTGTCCCTAGAAAAAATGTTTTTTTTAAGCACAATTTAGCACAAGGAGAATTACCTCACTGTCCTTCCAGGTCCCTGGAAACAAGGACTTTGACAGTGAAAGAAACTGACACACTCTCCCTACCTACAGTTTTCTGTCCCTAGAAAAAATGTTTTTTTTAAGCACAATTTAGCACAAGGAGAATTACCTCACTGTCCTTCCAGGTCCCTGGAAACAAGGACTTTGACAGTGAAAGAAACTGACACACTCTCCCTACCTACAGTTTTCTGTCCCTAGAAAAAATGTTTTTTTTTAAGCACAATTTAGCACAAGGAGAATTACCTCACTGTCCTTCCAGGTCCCTGGAAACAAGGACTTTGACAGTGAAAGAAACTGACACACTCTCCCTACCTACAGTTTTCTGTCCCTAGAAAAAATGTTTTTTTTAAGCACAATATAGCACAAGGAGAATTCACTCACTGTCCTTCCAGGTCCCTGGAAACAAGGACTTTGACAGTGAAAGAAACTGACACTCTCCCTACCTACAGTTTTCTGTCCCTAGAAAAAATGTTTTTTTTAAGCACAATATAGCACAAGGAGAATTCACTCACTGTCCTTCCAGGTCCCTGGAAACAAGGACTTTGACAGTGAAAGAAACTGACACTCTCCCTACCTACAGTTTTCTGTCCCTAGAAAAAATGTTTTTTTTAAGCACAATATAGCACAAGCACAAAACACACTGACACTCTCCCTACCTATCCTTCTCTTTCCCTAAACTAAAGGAATCCAGGTTAAGCAAGAAAGAAATAAAAGTCACTGTCCCTGCCTATGCTGCTCTATCCCTGCTCCGGAACACACTACACTAGGCCGCCGTGCTGGCGGCCTTTTATAGTGTGGGGCGTGTACTAAACCCCCTCAGCAATAATTGGCCACAGGCATCCTGCCTGTGGCCAATCATTGCTCTCCTCGCTGCCGGCGCTGTGATTGGCCAAGCATGCGGGGTCACAGTGCATGCTTGGCCAATCACAGCGCCTGGATGACACTGCGATGGCGTAGTGCATTGTGGGCCGTTCGCGTCACTCGAATTTGGCGCGAACGGCCAAAATCGTTCGATCTTCGTCGAACGATCGAACAGCCGATGTTCGAGTCGAACGTATGTTCGACTCGAACACGAAGCTCATCCCTATTCAGGACAAGGACTGGTAGGTCGGTAATGGTAAACGGATCAGCTGAAGGCCTCAGGTGTAATACTGGGTACAGGTTCATTGCCCTCTGTCTGCTTTTTTAAAGGTACAGCTTCCAGAGTTCAGTTCTTCCTTAAGCCATGTCCAGCCAAAACTTTTATTTTTTTTAGTTGTGCATAGAATGGGGAGGGGACAGCACCCCCTTCACTCCTCGTTCCATGTACTTCCATCCTTCACTGGGAGTAACTACACCAGATCCCCACTCTTTGGTTCTGGCTACTAATAACTTAAAAATCACACATCCATAGTATGGTTCCCCTACTTCTACAGTATAGTTCTATTAATGTCTGGGACTCTGAGGTTTCTCTTTTGTTGTGACACCAGGACAAGGAATCAGGGGAATATTGATCACCGGGACAGGAAAGCACAGGCAACAATCAAAACCATGCTGAAGTTCTACATTTGTCATACTTAAATGATGCAATTACTACTTAATAAATTAGTGCCAACGCATGAATGAAAAGTTATTTTTATTTATTTCAGGTACTTGTATAGCACGGTCAATTTACGCAGCGCTTTACATATACATTGTACATTCACATCAGTCCCTGCCCTCAAGGAGCTTACAATCTAAGGTCCCTAACTCACATTCATACATACATATACTAGGGCCAATTTAGACAGGATCTAATTAACCTACCAACATTAGACCTGTGCATTTCGTTTCGTTCCGAACCGAAATTCGGACAAATTTTCATTATTCGGACATTCGGATGCATCCGAATTAACGAATTACAAATGCTAACGAATTCAACCGAATCCGAACGTTTCGTATCGAAAAACCACGGACGAAATTCGAATCAAATTCGAAAAAAATTTGAAAAAAATTCTAGTCGAATCGATATTGAAAACTATTGGAATAGAATCGAAAATATTGGAAAGAATCGAATAGAAAAACAATGGAATAGAATAAAATACAATAAATATATATATATATATATATATATATATATATATATAATTATATTATATTCTGTTCTATTTTTTTTCTAGTCTATTTTCTATTCTAATCTTTTCTAATTGGAATTCGAAAAGTCGGTCGCATTCAGAAATATTTCAACCAAATTCGGAAATATTTCTACCGGATTCGACAATTACAACCGGATTCGATTAATATTTTAACCATATTCGAAATTATTCCAACCGAATAGAAAAGACCATGTTCTGACATTCGAATTTCGTATAGAATGAATTCAAATTCCAATTAGAAAAGATTAGAATAGAAATAGAAAATAGACTAGAAATGGCCCTAGTCTAGTCTATTTCTAGTCTATTTTCTATTTCTATTCTAATCTTTTCTAATTGGAATTTGAATTCATTCTATACGAAATTCGAATGTCGGAACATGGTCTTTTTTCTCTATTTGGTTGGAATAATTTCGAATCCGGTTGAAATATTATCGAATCCGGTTGTAATTCTGTCGAATTCGGTAGAAATATTTTCGAATGCGGTTGAAATGATTTTGAATCGCGTTGAAATAATTTCAAATCCGGTCGAAATATTTTCGAATGCAAACGATTTTACGAATTCGGTCGAAAACGGAACGAAATCTGAAAACGAATTTAACGAATCTAACTAAACGAAATTAATTGATTAACGAATTAAAACGAAACGAAACTAAACAAATTTTTTTCCTTTTGCACATGTCTAACCAACATGTCTTTGGAGTGTGGGAGAAATTCGGAGTACACGGAGGAAATCCACGCAAGCACAGGGAGAACATACAAACTCCAGGCAGCTGGTGTCGTGGTTGTGATTCGAACCGGCAACCCTTTTTACTGATATGCTAAAGAACTATCCACCACACCACTGTGTCGGCCCTAAAAGTTCTCTCTGAGGGTTCACTCTAGTCAAATATGTACATTTGGCAGTTGATTCAGGGCATATATTCCCTCCGACCCCCAGATTGTCTCTGACTGTAAACTTCAGCTTGAACAGTTGGTTGTCCATCTAGCTAAGTTAATGTGGTTTATAGCGTCCTCCTTGTGTGAAAATGCTCAGTTTCAGAATGCCCTCACTGCATTGCCCCATTCCTCCAAAGATGGTGCCAAGCAACCCAAGTGTATCCTTCATAAGGGAAAAAGAGTGTCTTGGTGCAGAAGTGTTACTCCTTCATTGTGGCCTTGTGGGAGGTACAGACACACTAATGAAAACATTGATGTTTTTGGGTAAGCACCAGTCCAGTACAATCATATTCCCCTTACAAATATCTCTAGGACCACACTATTGAATGGACTTGGAATGACAAATGCACCATGAACACGGGTATCAATGAACAATTTGAACCTGCTTCAAGAGACAACTCACCTGGTTGCAAAGTGAACAAATCTTTACATTTTACACATAACCATGTCCCCTATTTTACCATCTTGTCTCCCTTGTTTGTGTTGCAGTGGATGTCCCATTTCAGGAGTATGTGGAGCATTTGTTGAGACCGCAGGATCTGAAGACACTGGGATGTGGTAGGTTGCCTTTTCTTTAGCAATAACTTTCCCAGATGATAGTCAGAGATATTCGGCAGAACAATGTTGATATGTAGCGTTGTAACCCCGAGGGCCTGTCCTGTGCACATTGGTGGATTCAGATACAGTATGTTCATTGCAGGCAATGTATGTCCATGCGTTAAAGTGCTTTGCGTCAAGGCCACCCATCCATTTAAATGGGCTGCCAAATGCACCACAATGTATCTGAAATTGTAGCTGTTGAATTTTTGGTAATGCAAGGACCACAATGTATATGATATATCATACTGTATTGCTGTGAGCTTTAGTGCTAGGGAGGGTCGGACGATACCCCAAAAACATCCAGATGGCTTACGTTTCAGGGGCGCACCCCTTTCATCAGAGCCTAAATGGTCCGCCCTCCTGTTTTCTTTCTTTTTCTAGCCATATGAACACCCATTGTTCTGAGGAGGGCTGCAAGACTATAGACTTTGCCTCTAGACAGAACCACGCCACCTATGTTTTGAGGATACACCGAGAGCGCAGGAGATTTTTGTTTTGTTTGGATGCTGAAGGCCCATACACAATCTAGGGTTGCCAATTTTTTTTATCAAGCCGAACCTGAACACTTTAGCTGCACACGGTAAATGTTTTGTTTTAGTATACACTATAGCAGTGGTCTCCAAACTGCGGCCCTGGGGGCGGATGTGGCCCTTTGCTGGCCTCTATCTGGCCCTCGGGGCACTGTTCTATCCACAATTGACACTAATGATGGGACACTATTCCTCCCACTGACACCAAGGATGGGGTACTATTCCTCCCCCTGACACCAAGGATGCAGAGCTATTCCTCCCACCGATATCAACATTGGGACGCTATTCCTCCCACCGACACCAAGGATGGGGCGCTATTCCTCCCACCGACACCAAGGATGGGGCGCTATTCCTCCCACCGACACCAAGGATGGGGCGCTATTCCTCCCACCGACACCAAGGATGGGGCGCTATTCCTCCCACCGACACCAAGGATGGGGCGCTATTCCTCCCACCGACACCAAGGATGGGGCGCTATTCCTCCCACAGATAAACAATTGGGCACTATTCCTTCCACTAAAACCAATGATGGGGCATTGTTTACTTCCACTGAAGCTGGGGGATTTTCTACTCCCACTGGCTACAATCCGGCCCCACTAAGGTCTGAAGGACAGTAAACTGACCCCTGCACTATAGGATTGTAACAGACCTGGGACACCTTTGGGCACTCCAAAGAGAATAGTAATGTGAAGCACATAGATTAAAATATGCTGGATTTCTTCTTCCACAACGTGGCAGGAGAAAATGTCTCTAAGTACACGTGTTTATGTTTGTGTGTGGCTTTGAGCGTAAATACAATGTACTGGACAGAATATTAATTCTGCCCATTGGAATACATTTAAGCACAGTGTGTTTATGTGCATAAATAACGTTCATAAGCTCCTCCCAGAACGCACATATTTAAAAAAAAAAATTTTTTTATATCTGTAAACGATTCCCTTGAAATATATACACCTGTAAACGCCTATGCGTGCATGGCCACATAGGCTAACGTAGAGGTGCTTCTACAGATTTAAAAAAAGGCTGAACGCCTTTTATGAGCGGCATTTTTTTTAAGGCCTGTGTGCAAGAGCCCTCCTTCTCTTTCATTTTGAGAACAGAGATGTGTGGTGCTTGGCAATGAGGACCTGTGTTGTTGACGTATGAGCTATGAAATGATCCCGGGTTTTTCTTGCAGATACTCTGTATTTCTTTGGAGATAATAATTTCACTGAGTGGGGATCTCTGTTTCAGAAGTATATCCCGCCACCATTCAAGCTGCCAGGCACTACCGGGGCGTATAGTTTTGGCGTAGCTGGTGAGTGTTGATTTAAGAATTTAAAAATATTTTTAACAAATTTTATAATTTTGTGGCTCTGGGTCCAAAAATCTGTGTTTTTAAATTCCATGTATTTTTAGAGATTCCGTGTATTACAGAATAACAACATAACAATGACAAATGGAGAATCAAAAGGGTAACAATCTGACTCAGGAGTTCAATGACACACATCAGCATGGGTCCCAGAACAGTTCTAGAACAAGAAGATACTAACATTTGGGATTACAGACCAATAACACATTGGAAGCTGGGGTCCTAGAAGAATGATACATTGGCAATTGGGGACCATAGGCCAGTGACACATTGAGAGTTGAGGTTCTAGAACAATAACATTTTCACAATCTATGTCCCAGAACAATGGCACATTGACACTTTGGGTAAAGGAACAACGACTCTGATACTTGGTTTTACAAAATAATAGCACTTGACATTTGGGGTCCCAGAACAATGACATTTGGGGTCCCAGAACAATGAGACAGTGGCACCTGGAAACTGAGATCGAAGGACCACACCAAAATGTAATCATCCAGACACAGATTTCCTCCAAGGTAAAATTAAGATAAAGTTTATTACAAAACACAATGCGTTTTTAGGGGTTAAAGTGCACTCCCTTCATTAGGGCTACAAAGTTCTACAACAACAGAATTCAAAATGATGTAGGAATAAGTAAAATATACAGTATCTCACAAAAGTGAGTACACTCCTCACATATTTAAAAATATTTTATATCTTTTCATGTGACAACACTGAAGAAATTACCGTTGCTCCAATGTAAAGTAGTGAGTGTACAGCTTGTATAACAGTGTCAATTTTGTTGTCCCCTCAAAATAACTCAACATACAGCCATTAATGTCTAAATGGCCAAAGTGGGCCCAAAGTGTCAATATTTTACATAACACCGGGGAGGGAAAATGGCTAATTGAGCCCAATTTGGACATTTTCACATGACACAGAGGAGGGAAAATAGCTAATTGGGCCCAATGTGGACATTTTCACTTAGAGGTGTACTCACTTTTGTTGCCAGCGGTTTAGACATTAATGGCTGTGTGTTGAGTTATTTTGAGGGGACAGCAAATTGACACTGTTATACAAGCTGTACACTCACTACTTTACATTGTAGCAAAGTGTCATTTCTTCAGTGTTGTCACATGAAAAGATAGAAGAAAATATTTACAAAAATGTGAGGGGTGTACTCACTTTTTTGTGAGATACTGTATGTATGTATGTATGTATGAATGTATGTATAATATATATGTATACAGTACACAGTATTTATATACCTATTTTACTTATTCTTACATCATTTTGAATTCTGTTGTATCTTTGTATCCCTAATTAATCACTTAAGGACCGGACCAATATGCAGCATAATGACCAGGCCCCTTTTTGCGATTCGGCACTGCATCGCTTTAACTGACAATTGCGCGGTCGTGCGACGTGGCTCCCAAACAAAATTTGCATCCTTTTTTTCCCACAAATAGAGCTTTCTTTTGGTGGTATTTGATCACCTCTGCGGTTTTTATTTTTTGCGCTATAAACAAAAATAGAGCGACAATTTTGAAAAAAATGACATACATTTTTTGCTATAATAAATATCCCCCAAAAATATATAAAACAACATATTTTTTCCTCAGGCCGATACGTATTCTTCTACATATTTTTATTAAAAAAATCGCAATCGGCGTTTATTGGTTTGCGCAAAAATTATAGCGTTTACAAAATAGGGGATAGTTTTAAGGCATTTTTATAAATATATTTTTTTTTTTTTTTTTTTTTTTTTTTTCGTGACTGCGACATTATGGCGAACATATCGGACACATTTTTGGGACCAATGTAATTTTTACAGCGATCAGTGCAATAAAAATCCACTGGTTACTGTAAAAAATGACACTGGCAGTGAAGGGGTTAACCATTAGGGGCGCTGGAGGGGTTAGGTGTGCCTAGGGGCGTGTTTCTAACTGAGGGGGTGCATGGCTACGAGTGACACATCACCGATCTCCGCTCTGATAACACAGAGTGGAGATCGCTGACATTGTCAGTAGGGGAGCGGGGAGATGTTGTGTTTACACTAACATCTCCCCGCTCCATGCCTCCGTGAGACGATCGCGGCGATCGAGTCCGCGGGACCCGCGGTCCGACTCACGGGGAAGGCAGGGGGTCGTGAGCGCGCGCGAGACCCCGGCAGTTAAAGGGCCACGGCCACGTACAGGTACGTGCCATTCTGCCGACGTGCGTGCGTGTATAATATAAATATATATATATATAATATACACATACATACATACATACATACATACATACATACATACATACATACATACATACATACATACAGTGAGGGGTACTTAAGTGGTTAAGGAGGGTGCTTTTTGACCCCCGAAATGCACTGGGTTTGTAAAAAAACTTCTCTTACCTTGGAATTATTCTGTGTCTGGATGATTACATTTTGGTATGGCGCTTCAATATCATATTCCCTTTGTTATAAAGCAAGGAGACAGTGGAAGTCCTTTGGCATGGAAAAGCTGCCAGCCCTAGGAATCCAGGCATCCTAGTCAAATACCCCCATAACACCAGGAAAAATAAAAGGTTCCAGTAATATCTTTCCAAATTTCTTTTACCAGTGACTGTTGATTTCTCAAGACGAAACGCCAAAAACCATGAAACAAGGACAGTTGGGGTTCCATAACAAGGACAAACCATTGTTCGAATTCCTCGAGAGGTTGCTAGGGGTTCCTTGAACAATGAGAACTTTCTGCCTCTCAGATAAGTTCCCACTGACCTTTTCAGCTATCTGTAAAGAGGTAATTCTTCCCAGTGACCACAAGTGTGATGCCTTGTACACACGGTCGGAATTTCCGATGAAAAAAAGTCAGACGGAATTATTTCATCGGATATTCCGACCGTGTGTGCCCCATCTGACTTTTTCAGTCGGAAATTCCGACGGAGTTAGAAAAAAATTTCTATCGGAAATTCCGTTGGTCTGTATGGAACTCCGACGGAGAAAAAAAACACGCATGCTCAAAAATAAGTCGACGCATGCTCGGAAGCATTGAACTTAATTTTTCTGGGCTTGTCGGAGTGTTGTACGTCACCGCGTTCTTGACGGTCGGAATTTGGTGTGACAGTGTGTATGCAAGACAGCTTGAACGGAATTCCGTCGGAAAAATCCGGAATTTATCCCGACGGAAAATCCGATCATGTGTACAAGGCATAAGGAGCATTCTTCCCACTGACCATCACACCAATGTATCGTAAGTCGTTATTTCAAGGGTTCCTCTGTGTTGAAAAGGTTGAGAAAGGCTGATCTAGGACAATGGAAGACAGACGGTCAAGGTCTGCAAACCATACACAGTGACAGATGAGGTCCAGAAACGGCACACCCAGGTTCCAAGAACGGTGACACACAGTTAGTGTCTTGGATCAATGACATACCTACAGTCTCTAGGTCTCAAGACAATGGCACACAGGCACAAAGTTCTTCAAAATGTTATCAGGCCTTTGGACCGCCCATAATGTTAGCCATACAATTTTCTTGTTTAATTTCCTTCAGATTTACCTTCAACAATGTAGTGCAAGGGCCTGCCTAATTGTATACAAATCAAAAGTGTTTAGGTTTGACCTCATATTTATATGTTTTGGTAAATCTAAAGAAATTTTGTACAAGAAAATTGTATAATGTATGGCCAGCCTTAATCCTCCCATCATTGAGCTTCCAAACCATTGTTGTCTCCTCTTCCCCAGGTTCAGGAACGGGTGTTCCCTTCCACTGGCATGGACCTGGCTACTCAGAAGTTATATATGGCAGAAAGGTAAGGATGACTGTTCCATTAGTTGGGTTTACTGGTTCTACAGATTTTCTTTCAACAATGTACTATGGCTTTAAATACAAAGTTTTGGAACTCCGTCTTGTAAGAGTTAATACTTTAGTTGCGGCATGGCGGGAGAGGACAAAAACATTTTAGGATATCTCACTGGTGGATTCTCCTAAAGGTATAAAAAGCCATTGAGTGATTTTATCCTTTCAGCACCCACCCAAAAGCTGATTGATTAATTGACTCCACTCTGCATTTTGCTGTGTGCATTGTCTTGGCATACAAACATAATTAGATTCTGATGTTGAAGAGGATTTGGAAGCCAGTGTTGACTGTATGCAGCTTTTACAGCCCAGGATAGCCTGGGCAAACAACTTTTGCACGGATGTCCTGTTCTTGCAAGTACATAAACTTTACATGTATACTTGAGATTTATTCTGGTTTGTTGGCATACTGGATGATTTAAAACACATCTTAAGCCAACACTTTTTTCCTTTTGGTTTTGTATAGGATGGGTAAACTGTCAATTTTAATGTTTTTTTTTTTTTTTTTTCTGTTTTGTGTTCTGCTGGGGAACTTTTTCTTTCACTTCCTGCCTTAGAGCCACGAAAGGAAGGAAATATCTCCAAAGTGAGGGGAAATCCCTTCTTAGGCGGTTGGCACCGGAACAGATTCATCAAGAAAAGATGTTCTTTCTATTGCTGTTTTGGCAACAACTGTAAAATGTTGGATTTCCCATTACTTTCTGTTCTTTTGACAATGGTTACCAGATCCAATAGGATGAATCTTCCCAGCGGGGACTCGGACAGCAGTAAAAACTCACTGGGGGCTGACTCTTCCCTGTGCCATATAAAATGGGGAAAAAATAGGATTTTTTACTCACCGTAAAATCCTTTTCTCTGAGTCCATGGACCGACACAGCTTCTCTATTGACAAAGTGGGTATTATCCGTTAATTAGGAGTGACTAGGCAGAAAAACTTGTAAAAAATGTTGCATCACACCTTCTACAGTACCGCCCAGGGGGCGGACCCTCTGGGTATACCCTCTCAGTCTGCATCTTCGCAGATCAGTTCGTCAAAAAGCAGTACAAACTTAAAAGGAGGGGTGGGTGCTGTGTCGGTCCATGGACTCAGAGAAAAGGATTTTACGGTGAGTAAAAAATCCTATTTACTCTTTCGTCCATGGACCGACACAGCTTCTCTATTGACAAAGTGGGACGTCCCAAAGCAGTGTCAGAGAAAAAACGAGGGGTGGTAACAGCATAAAAATAAACTTCACCCCAAACACAAAACAGCACTCCTCCAACGGAGGAGTTGCAACTCTAAACAGCCGCTTGCAAAACCTTGCGGCCAAAAGAGGCATCCGAAGATGCATCTACATCAATTTTGTAGAATTTTGTGAAAGTGTGAGCGGACGACCAAGTCGCCGCTTTACATAATTGGGAAACAGACGCTTGATGTCGGAAAGCCCAAGAGGCACCTATTGCCCTGGTCGAATGCGCCGTGACAGGAAAGGGGGGCGCCTGACCCTTTAAGGCGTAAGCCTGGATTACTACAGGTATCTGTCGGATCCACCTAGAGATGGTGGCCGATGAGAATGCTTGGCCCTTCTTGGGACCAGCCACCGAAACAAACAGTGAGTCTGACTTCCGGAACAGGGAAGTAGCAGATAGGTATACTCTCAAAGCTCGGACAACGTCCAAGGAATGCAACGCCGACTCCTTAGGATTCGACGGCTGAGGACACAAGGATGGAAGTACAATGTCTTCGTTAAGATGAAAAGCCGAAACGACTTTCGGAAGAAAGGAAGGCTGCGGCCGCAGCACCACCTTATCCTTGTGGAAAATCAAATAGGGAGCCTTGCAGGACAAGGCTGCCAGCTCAGAGACTCGTCTAACTGACGTAACAGCCACCAAAAAGACCACTTTCTGAGAAAGTGTCAACAGGGGAATATCTCTAATATTCTCAAACGGTGCCTTCTGAAGCACCGAGAGGACCAGGTTCAAGTCCCACGGAGGTAACGGGGGACGGACCGGAGGGGCCACCTGTCGGACCCCCTGCACAAATGTACTCACGAGAGAGTGAGTCGCCAGGGGTCGCTGAAAAAAGACAGCCAGGGCAGATATCTGTCCCTTAAATCGTACTTGGGGCAAGCCCTTGGTCCACCCCATGCTGTAAAAACAGCAGGATTCTGGAAACCAAATAGGTACGCGGATGCCATTTCATTTCCTCACACCTGGAGATGTAGGCCCTCCAAGTGCGGTGATAGACCTTCCTAGAGGACGGTTTTCGAGCACTTCTCATAGTAGAGATTACTGAATCTGACAGGCCCCGGTCTCTCAGTACCTGGTTCTCAACAGCCATGCCGTTAAAGCCAATGACTGTAAAGCAGGATGGAATATGGGACCTTGCGATAGCAGGTCCTTCCGTAGTGGTAGGCGCCAGGGGACGTCTGCTACCAGACGTACTAGATCGTCGTACCAAGGACGCTGAGGCCAATCTGGAGCGATTAGGATCATTGGAATTCCCTCTGCCTCCACTCTGCGGAGCAGAAGAGGAAGAAGCCTTAAGGGAGGGAAGGCATAGATTAGCCGATACTGACCCCACGATGCTACCAACGCGTTCATTGCGTCTGCCCATGGGTCTCTTGACTGGGCCACAAATCTCAATACCTTCCGATTGAGTCGGGAAGCCAGAAGATCTACGTCTGGTGTGCCCCATCTTTGGCAGAGGAGTTGGAACACCTCCGGGTGTAAGGACCATTCTCCCTGGTCCAGCATCTGGCGGCTCAGGTAGTCCACCTGCCAGTTTTCCACACCCGGAATGTACACGGCCGACAGTGCCGGTACGCTCCTCTCTGCCCACTTCAGGATGCGAGCGATCTCCGATGCTGCAGCTGAGCTTCTTGTTCCTCCTAGATGATTGACATATGCCACTGCTGTGGCGTTGTCTGACTGGATCCTGACTGGACGACCTTGCAGTCTCTGAGACCATTTGAAGAGGCACAGCTTGATCGCCCGGATCTCCAGGACATTGATCGGCAGGAGGGCTTCCTCTGGGGTCCAGCGACCCTGCGCCGACTGGACACCCCAGTCTCCCCCCCCCCCCCCCAACCTGTAAGGCTGGCGTCCGTCGTGATCACTATCCAGTAAACCGGAAGAAATGACTTCCCGGCCATTACAGCCGGTGCTGTCAGCCACCATACCAGGGATCTCCTGACTAGGTGGCTCACTCGGATTTGATAATCCAGAGATGAAGGGCATCTGTTCCATCTGGACAGAACTTCCTTCTGTAACACTCGAGTGTGGTATTGAACATATGGGACCGCCTCGAAGGAGGCTACCATGAGGCCCAACACTCGCATGCAAAAACAGAGTGACGGCCAATTCCTGGAAGTCAGCTGCCGTACTGCAGCCCGGAGGGTCTGCAACTTCTCCACAGGGAGGAATACCTTTGCCTCTGAGGAATCCAGAATCAACCCCAGGTACACTAGGCGTTGAGTGGGCACCAATACTGGCTTTTGCGTGTTTAGTATCCAACCACAGTCTCGAAGAGTCTGACAGGTAATGGACACGCTTACCTCTAATTCTGAGCTTGAAGGGGCCTTCAGCAGAAGGTCGTATAAGTAGCCTGTGATAGCGATACCCCGCTGTCTTAGAAGTGCCAGAATCGGAGCGAGCACCTTGGTGAACGTCCTGGGTGCTAAGGCAAGGCCCAACGGGAGGGCCACAAACTGGTAGTGGTCCTTCCCGATAGCAAATCGCAGAAACCTCTGGTGTCTGGAGTATATGGGGACATGCAGGTATGCGTCCTTGATGTCCAAGGAGGCCAGAAAGTCCCCCGGATGGAGAACCATGACTACAGATCGAACCGACTCCATCCGAAAACTTTGTACCTTCACAAAGCAATTGAGGGCTCTGAGATCCAAGCTTGGACGAACCCCCTCCTTCTTCGGCACAATGAACAGATTTGAGTAAAAACCCTGTTCCAGTTCTGGAACTGGAATAACTACCCTGCGTTCCAGTAGACCCTGGACCACCCCATACAGGGCCTCCCGACGGGTCGGTAGTAGCTGGAGATTGGAGGTGTTGAATCTGTCCGGTGGACAAGAGAGAAACTATATCTTGTAGCCTGAGGAGATTACTTCGCAAACCCACCTGTCGGAGATTAGTGCTGTCCACTGAGTCGCAAATTTGCGAAGATGTCTCCCCACCCGAGAGCTGGGTGGGGGTGGACCTTCATGCGGACGCAAAATTTGTCCGCAGGCTTATTGGGTATGCGGGACCAGGGACGCTTTTGTCCTTGGGCAGGCGCTTTATCGGCCTGGGGTCTTTTCCCTGTCGCCCTAGGGGGACGAAAAAAACACTTGTGCAGTAAAGGAGGGCCCTTGCCCTTGGCGTGGCCCCTTACCCTTGCTAATTTGGGGAAGCAAAGTGCTTTTACTTCCTGTGGCATCCTTGATGATGTCATCCAGAGAAGCCCCAAAAAGTCTGTCGCCCTTAAAAGGCAGATCCAACAGGGCTTTCTTGGAAGTCTGGTCCGCAGACCAGCCTTTTAGCCAGATCAGGCGGCGTATTGCTACTGCATAAACCGAAGTTTTAGACAGCAGGGGAATAGTATTCATGTCTGACTCGCAGACAAACCTAAGGCCCTGGACCAACAGGTCGGCCAATGTTATCTCATCAGGAGGAGCATCTCGCTCCTTAACCCCTGGAGTAGCAATCTTGCCCATTCAGTAAGTGTGTGAGACACTAGGGCCCCCGCCAATGCCGGGCGTACTGTCGAGCCTACCACTGAGTATAGGTAGCAAGCGAGTGCTTCAGCCTTCTTATCCACAGGGTCCTAGAAAACAGGAGCCCCTTCTACAGGAATTGTGGTGGCTCTATTAAGTCTGGACACCGGAGGGTCCACTATAGGGGGGAAGAGGTCCATTTCTTCAGAAAACTCTCCTCAAAAAGGGGTACCGTACCGCAAACCTCTTTGGGGCTGTAAAGACCCTCAGTGGGTTCTCCCATTCCTTGTATAAGAGTTTATCAAAAGACACACAAGGGAACACCTTAGCAGTGCGGGCAGGTCTATGAAACCCAAGTGGACCGGAGTCTCTGCTGCTTCTGCAGTATTTTCCAATTTTAGCATATCCCGCACTGCAGTAATAAGGTCAGATACCAAAGCCGTCTCGCGTACTGACCTGGACTTGGAGTCCTCCTCACTGTCCGATCGGTCACGGTCTGCAGTCTCTGATGCGTCAGAATCTGGGCCATGAACCGTAGCTGGACCTGGTTCTGCATCAGAAATATCCCCAGAAGATTGCAGGGGACGGGGCGTTTACTACCCCCTGTATTCCCGTGTGCTGCTTCCACCCTGGCAGCAAACGCCTCTAGGATTGCAGTCATAGCGTTCATAGACACCTCAGGGGCACCAGCTGCTAAATCTGGTGTTTCAGGGGAGAAGACATCTGGCTCAGATGCCATGCTGACCACACGCTGACACTCACAGGGCTCCAGGCAAGATATCAATAGGCCACCCTCCTGTGCTGCAGAGAGGCCGGGTCACCCAGAGGACTCGCCACCCTGGATAGGTACTGCTATGCTGCGCCTGTGATGCTGTCCCACTGCTGCTGTGTCGGTCTGCTTCTTTTATCAGCACTTCCTGTGTGAATTTTCGCGCCAGTGTAATGCACCCTAGAGGCCGGAGGCTCTCGAAAAATGGTTGCCAAAAACGTCTGTATGGAAGATAATGTGGGCTCTAAGAAAATGGCCGCCGACAGAAGATAGAGGTCAAGCAGCCATAGCCCACAAAAAGATGGCCGCCGAACGGCAATATCTGCATACAGGGTGGACAAACATGGCCGCCGATCAGCTGATAGGGGCCAGTGGGTGTGGCCGAACCACAGGAAGATGGCCACCGGGCAGTCACAAGAGGCCAAACTTGGCATGGACCACCTCAAAATGGCCGCCGACAGCATGGAGGAAGAAGGACACAAACACAGGTAAGAAAAAATGACATTTCTTTTAAATGTTAGTTACAGCCAGCCCCGCTCCAGTGGGACCCCCTAGGTGACCCCCAGCACCCAGCAACCTTTAGCTAGAAGCCCAGGGAGGAGGGAAAGGCAGGGAGAGAGGGAAGAAAGGGGCCACAACCACTTACTTGATCTCTCCAGGAATGTCCAGCTAAATCACCCAGCCGAGGCAGGGGAGTTTTACTTACCTATCCTGCATGTATTCTGCTGGAAGACATTCCAAACAGATCATCGTCCGCGCACGGAAGGTGACTGTTGGCCAGGCATGCTGTGATTGGACCCAGAAGGGACGATCATATGTATGCCCTGGAGCATGACGCTCACCGGACAGGCTGCTGCGACTCGGCCGTAAGGTCAGCCGAAGCTGAGCGGTCCGATGCAAGCCTTGGAGCGTAAGCTCACCGGCCAGGCTGCTGCGACTCGGCCGTAAGGTCAGCCGAAGCTGAGCGGTCCGATGCAGGCCCTGGAGCGTAAGCTCACCAGCCACCCGTGGAGCGACGGGCATGTCGTGGAAAACCCAGCGCGTAGCTAGGGTCGGCACACGCTCGATGGCCGAAACTGGGGAGACTACAAGGATCGAGGATCCAGCCTGTCACCCAGTCGGCAGTTGATCGAAGATCGCAGAAAACAACAAATCTAGCAAAAAAAAAATATATATATATATATATATATATATATATATATATAATCTTTTTTCCCCGGACCAATTGGCCCGAAGGGAGCCATGTCCTACTCCTTGCTAGACAGAAAAAAACTGATCTGCGAAGATGCAGACTGAGAGGGTATACCCAGAGGGTCCGCCCCCTGGGCGGTACTGTAGAAGGTGTGATGCAACACTTTTTACAAGTTTTTCTGCCTAGTCACTCCTAATTAACGGATAATACCCACTTTGTCAATAGAGAAGCTGTGTCGGTCCATGGACGAAAGAGTAAAAGTGTTTGTTAACCTAAAAAAAAAAAGTCCTGTTCCTTTTTTGAGCACAGTGCTTGTGTTGTGTAATTTGGCCCCTTCTATCACCTAAAAAAAAAAAGAACCCCAGCTGATCCTGCCTGGCTATACCCCCCTGTAAACTGACCACAGTCTATCATGGCCGCTCTGCTGAACCCTGACACTGTGGTCAGTTTATGTGCCTCGGTCATCCGCAGCCCTGCACTGTACTCCTCTGTCGTCGTTTCTAGCCCCCACCCCCTCCCTGCCTGCTCATGTCGGTGCCCACCCTCTCCCCTCCTGCTGCTCTCATATCTACTATAAAATCCTCCCATCCCCTCTGTAACATAACGATATGTGTGCCTGTGTTATATTAAAAATATGCCGATCTGTACCTATATCAGAGGGTCTCCCCGTGCTCAGGTGACTCCCTCGGCTCTCTCTCTACTTTTTTCCCCAGCTGACGTCAGCGGAAGTGCTCGGCCCCACCCACTGGAGCTGTCAGCCGGGCAAAGGAGAGAGCCGAGGAGTCACGTGAGCGATGGGAGTCGCTCTGATATAGGTTGTTGTTCAGTCATTGAGTCGTGTCCAACTCTTCGTGACCTCATGGACCATAGTGCGCCAGGCTCTTTCACTTTCATTAAGCCCTGGTTCACACTGGTGCGTTTTTGACATGCGATTTGGCATGTCAAAACGCCGGTATTTGCCGCAAATTGCCGGCAATGGAACCATCCTAATCGGTGCGACGCCGCATCTGCAGCGCTGCACCGATTTCAAAAAGTCGTTTCTGTACTACTTTTTGCGATTTCGGCCGCGATTTACATTGACATCTGTGTCAGATGTCTTTAATCGCGGCTGAAATCGGGACTGCCAGCGAGAGTGAAATCGTGTGAGTTCAGCTGAACTCGCACGGCTTCACTCCCGCAGCCCCAGTGTGAACCTGGGCTATGGGACTCATTAGTTCATCTTCACTTTCTGCCATTAGTGTGGTATCGTATGCATATCTCAGGTTGTTGTTATTTATCCCTGAGATCTTCATTCCGGCTTGTGATTCGTCGATCCTGGCATTTCACATGATGTACTTTGCATATAAGTTAAATAAGTAGGTTGACAATATACATCTTTGCTGCACTCCTTTCTCAATTTTGAACCAGTCAGTTGTTCCATGTCCTGTTCTAACTGTTGCTTCTTGACTTGCATACAGGTTTTTCAGAAGACAGGTGAGGTGGTCTGGTATTCCCATTTCTTTCAGTATTTGCCTGATATATCTGCCATATTTTTTTAATATAACACGGGGACACATATTGTTATGTTACAGAGAAGATGGAAGGTTTTTATAGTAGTGGCTTAACCACTTAAGCCCCGGACCATTTGGTAGCTAGAGGACCAGAGGTGAATTCAGAATTTTACACTGCGCTGCTTTAACTGTAAATTGTGCGGACATGCAATGTTGTACCCAAACGAAATTTGCGTCCTTTTCTTCCCACAAATAGAGCTTTCTTTTGTGTTTCAATCTTTTTATTCAAGTTTTGTCATACAAAATGTATAAAAGTCGCCACATAACATTGTACAGTCACAGTCAACATTTGGGGTAACACAATGAAGATCACCAAGTGTAGGGGTCCTTGGAGTAGTCCGAAGCTCCGTAGAGCCGTTAACCCCTATTAGCATCGCAGATCATATCTGAACCGTCCACCCAGATGAGCCGCCCCCCCATCCATCTATCGGGGGGGGCGCAACCCAGCCGGCCGTGTGGGCAGCCCAGAGGTCTGATCAGACTGACAATGGTCCCGTAGGAGCTGAGAAAACAGGGAGCAGCACAAACCTCTAAGGTCTGGATCTGACTCCAAAAATAAACAATAAACAAATTTCAAAAGAGAGGAAAGAGGACAGTGACAAAGAATAGAAGGAAGGAGACAGAGTAAGGAAAGGACAGTTGAGGAGGGGGGAATGGGGGGAGGGAGGGGGGGGGGAGCCCCGATTCAGCATCCAGACATCTCAACCTAATCCCCTAGGCTATGCTGTAAACATCCCCGGGTCATTAGTTAGGTAACGAAGCCATGGGTCCCAAACTCCATGAAACAGTTTCATTTTATCTTGGGCCAGAGCGGTCAAGCGTTCGTTTAGCATCAACCAAGACAATTTGCCTTTAAGCTGATCGAATGGTAGAGCTGCCGATTTCCAGTTCCTAGCAATAGTGATTTTGGCTGAAATAAAAATAAATGTCAAGAGCCTCTTGCAGGACTTGGAGGCTTCCACATCTCCTCCCCCCAGTAGTGCTTGCTTAGCTGATTTAGTTAGGTTTAGTTGGGTAAGGTAGTAAACTAAATTATACACCCTGATCCAAAACCTCCGGACCTTTGGGCATGTCCACCAAATATGATAGGTGGTGCCCATCTGGCCACATCCTCTAAAGCACAACGGGGTAGCTCCTGAGACAAAAGTTGCCAGTCTGACCGGCACCATATACCACCTCAGTAGAACCTTATAATTGGCCTCAATTATTGAAGTATTGACGAGCGAACGAGATGCTGTCTCGGCTATCCTATGCCATTCGTCCAGATCCAGGGTTTCCTGCAAGTCGGTCTCCCATTGGACCATATAAGTCAGCTTTGTCGATACACTCAGCAATATCGAATATATAGCAGATAAATGTCCTTTAATTTTATCATAATTTTTGCATAGATGTTCCATGGGAGTTTGGGTTGCTAGGTTGCTCTTGCGAGCCAGGGTTTGTACATAATGTGAGATTTGGGCGAACCTATAACCCTCCGCTGGAGGCATTTGATGTCTGTCAGCCATAGTCCGTTCGGTCAGCATACCTCTATGATCGCACAAGTCAGCAATACACTTAAAACCCTTATTAGTCCACCATTCGAACGCTAGTGGAGTGAGACCCGGGGTGAATGCTTTATTTTGAAGCAGAGGTGTCAGTGGAGAATGAGGAGATTTGAATTTGTGAGATCTGGAGAGTCTGTCCCATAGTTCCAGTGACATGGATAAAGTAGGGCAAAGTATAGGAGGTCGCTCCTTGATAGGGAGCCATAAAATATAAGAAATAGGTTTGGGACGGCAGGAATAAGATTCCATAGCCATCCAAATGGCCTGTGCCTGTTGGGAGTGAAACCTTGTAAGTTGTGCTATCTGGGCAGCATAAAAATATTTTAATAAGTCTGGAAGACCAAGTCCTCCTCTCCGCTTCAACGTGTATAGAGTGCTCCTATTCACCCTGGGTCTCTTATCACCCCAAATAAACTGTAGTACTTTATTCTGGAATCGTTTAAGGTCATCACGGGCCAATGAAACTGGCAAGGTACGGAAGAAATACAATAATCGAGGTAGAACATTCATTTTAATTGAGTGAAGTCTGCCAAACCACGATGGCGGGTGAACCTGCCACTTAGCCATGTCAGCTGTTAGCCGTTTGAAAAGGGCTGGATAATTCTCTTTGTACAACTCACCAATAGATGAGGTCAGCTGTATGCCTAAATAAGGGAGAGCTGTGGATTCCCATCGGAATTGAAATGATTTTTCAAGCGTAGCCTGAGTGGAGCTTAGCAAAGATAAGTTCAGTGCTCTTGACTTACTATGATTAATTGCCAACCCGGAAATGTTGGAGAAAGGCTGCAAAATAGCATACAAGTTAGGTAGGGATGTGATCGGTGAGGTCAAGGTCAGCAACAAGTCGTCCGCAAAGAGTAAACATTTGTGTTCATAGTCTCCGCAATAAATGCCCTGTATATCTCTGCAGGCGCGAATTTTGAGCGCTAGTGGTTCAATCGCCAGGGCGAATAATAGTGGCGACAACGGGCAGCCCTGTCTAGTTCCTCTCCTGATAGGAAATGTTTGGGATGTATATCCTCTGAGCATTAGCGAGGCACTGGGGGAATCATATAATATGTGAGAGCTTTCTTTTAATGGTATTTGATTGCCTCTGCGATTTTTATTTTTTGCGATTATAAACGGAAAAAGACCGAAAATTTTGAAAAAAAATTATATTTTCTACTTTTTGTTATAAGAAAAATCGAATAAACTCAATTGTAGTCATACATTTAGGCCAAAATGTATTCAGCCACATGTTTTTAGTAAAAAAAATGTCAATAAGCGTATATTTATTGGTTTGCGCAAAAGTTATAGAGTTTACAAACTAGGGTACATCTTCTGAAATTTACACAGCTTTCAATTTATGACTGCCTATCATTTCTTGAGGTGCTAAAATGACAGGGCAGTACAAAACCCCCCCAAATGACCCCATTTTGGAAAGTAGACACCCCAAGGAAATTGCTGAGTAGTGATGAGCCGAACACCCCCGGGTTCGGTTCGCACCAGAACCCGCGAACAGATCGAAAGTTCGTACGAACATTAGAACCCTATTAAATACAATGGATGCGAACGTTCGAATTCTAAAGTGCTAATTATAACAACTATTATGCATGTTATTGTCCTAAAAAGGGTTTGGGAACCCGGGTTCTGCACCAGGGGACATGTATCAATGCAAAAAGAAGTTTTAAAAACGGTCGTTTTTCGGGAGCAGTCATTTTAATGATGCATAAAGTGAAAAAAAAAAAGTCAAATATTCCTTTAAATATCGTACCTGGGGGGTGTCTAAAGTATGCCTGTGAAGTGCCACGTGTTTCCCGTGTTTAGAACTGTCCCTGCACAAAATGACACTTCTAAAGGAAAAAAAAGCCATTTAAAACTGCTTGCGGCTTTAATGTAATGTCTGGTCCCGGTAATATGGATGAAAATCTTTAAGAAAAATGGCATAGCTACCCCATGACCCCCCTCCCCCCTACCCCAGCCCATTACCAGCCCCTTTGGGTCTTGTATGGATATTAAGGGGAACCCCGCACATAAAATAAAAAAGGCCCTATATACTCTGAACAGCCGTATACAGGCGGTGCATACAAGACAGGGACTGTAGGTTTGTTCTTATGTAGAATGTGTTTGTAATTTTGAACAGGTACATTGTTGAAGTGTAGCTCCAGCCCAAAAATCTATTTTTAAACTTTTTGGAAAACATAGGTAAGGGTTATCACCCCTGTAACATTTGTTTTGCTGTCTGTGCCCCTGTTCAGAACATTTCACCTCACTTTCCGTCCCAATGACAACTGTTTTTGAAATGTGGTGTTTTTCTTGAAACAAGGATTGCTGATAAAGCATCAGTACAGAGGAGACACCTTTCTCCCATATTTATTCTTACAGGAGAGAATTTTCCTTCCTAGTGGTAGATTTCCTCTCACTTCCTGTTGTCTTCTTGCGTTTGCAAGTAGGAGTCGTTTGTAAGTTGGATGTTTGAAAGTAGGGACCTGCCGTATATACTCTGCAGAAATAGGCCCCTTAGTTGTTGGTGTTGGCACAACACTGTAAGCACTCACAGTTACTCTTGGTTGGTGCTGGAACGCCCTGCTGTCAACTATTATATCAGGAATTTTAATTACATATAATTGTTGAACAGTGGTAGTAAAAATTGGGCCTTTGATGGTGGTGCTGGTGCCACAACACTGTAAGCCCTGACAGTTACTCTTGGTGGGTGCAGCAATGGGCCCTGCTGTGAATTATTAGATCAAGAATTGTAATTGCATGCCCCTGTTGAACAGGGGCTGAAAAATTGGGCCTTAGGCACTGGTGCCACAACACTCCAACCCCTCACAGATACTGTACTTGGAGCACAGCAATGAGCCCTATGGCAAATTATTGCTAAAAAAATTGTAATTACACGCCCCTGTAAAACAGGGGCTGAAAAATTGGGCCTTAGCCACTGGTGGCGGCACCCATAAACAAAAATGATCTTCCAAGCTATCATCATCAATCGTATCATTGAGGACTCGGAGGAGGAGGATAGCCAGTCAACATAACAGCACAGGCACTCAGCATCAGCATCAGTCTTGAAGGGATGTGACATGTTAAAATCAATTAGTCTGTTATATCAGCATCAGGTGTGTGGTAGCTGGTGGTGATCCAAGACTGGTTCATCTTGATGAAAGTCAGTCGATCAACCGAGTCGGTGGACAGGCGCACCCTGTGATCCGTGACAAATCCTCCAGCAGCACTGAATGTGCGTTCCGAAAGAACGCTGGATGCAGGACAGGCCAGTAGCTCAATTGCATACTGTGCAAGCTCTGGCCAGTGATCCATCCTCAAGACCCAGTAAGCCAGAGGATTTTCGGTGGGGAAGGTGTCCAAGTCTGACCTTGCCCCTAGATATTCCTGCACCATGTTTATCAGACGCTGGCGATGGTTGCTAGAACCGATCATACTTTGGGGCTGCGGACTAAAGAATTGTCTGAACGCATCGGTCAGACGGCCACCTTCCCCACCGCTCCTTCTTTGACTGGCCGAAGCCTCAGCAACTCGTTGTCCAGGACCAGGAGTTTGTAACCTCCCAGTCTCTGGGAACGCGTTGCACAGACCTTTCTGCAAGGCCTCCCGGAGTTGTCTCATCCTCTGCTCCCTCTGCGAAGGTAACATAAGGTCCGCAACCTTACCCTTGTACCGTGGATCAAGGAGAGTGGCCAGCCAGTAATGGTCCCTCTCCTTGATCCGAAGAATACGAGGATCCTTCCGCAGACTTTGCAGGATCAGGGAGGCCATGCAGCGTAGGTTTGCTGAGGCATTCGCTCCGGAGTCCTCTGGGTCACTAAGGACGACATGATCCGCAGCCACCTCCTCCCAGCCACGTACAAGTCCACTGGTTTCTTGGGACTGTAAATCATCCCTAAAAGACTGCTGCTGATGATGCTGAGTGCCAGCCTCCACCTCCATGCTGACACAATCCTCCTCCTCCTCCTCCTCCTCTTCCTGTGCGATGGGTGGGACAGAAGGAACACTGTCTGGGTAAAGGGGGCCTTGAGAGGCAAGGAAGTCCTCCTCTTCCTGCCTCTGTTCTGCCTCAAGTGCCCTGTCCATTATTCCACGCAGCGTGTGCTCCAACAGGTGGACAAGAGGTACAGTGTCACTGATGCATGCACTGTCACTGCTCACCATCCTCGTGGCCTCCTCAAATGGTGCCAGGACAGTGCATGCATCCCTGATCATGCCCCACTGGCGTGGAGAAAAAAAACCAAGCTCCCCTGACCCTGTCCTGGTGCTGTAGTCGCACAGGTACTCATTGATGGCCCTCTGCTGCGTGTGCAGCCGCTGCAGCATGGCCAACGTTGAGTTCCACCTGGTGGGCATGTCACATATAAGGCGGTTCTTGGGCAGGTTCAACTCCTTTTGCAGCTCAGCCAGGCGAGCACTGGCATTATAAGATCTGCGGAAATGCACACAGACTTTCCTGGCCTGCCTCAGGACATCCTGTAAGCCCGGGTACCTGCCCAAGAACCGCTGCACCACCAGGTTAAGGACGTGAGCCACACAGGGCACATGGGTCAGTTGTCCCTGTCGGAGGGCGGAGAGGAGGTTGGTGCCATTGTCGCAAACCACCATTCCTGGCTTAAGCTGGCGTGGCGTCAACCACCTCTCGGCCTGGCCCTGCAGAGCAGACAGGACCTCTGCCCCAGTGTGGCTTCTGTCCCCCAAACACACCAGCGCAAGCACGGCATGGCATCTTTTTGCCTGCGTACTTGCGTAGCCCCGTGAACGGCTACGGAGCACCGCTGGTTCATAGGACAAACCACAGGAAGAGGCCATGGAGGAAGAAGAAGAGGAGGGGGTGGAGGAGAGAGGTGTGTCACAACCAGTAGTAGCATTTTGGAGGCGTGGCGGTGGAACAACCTCCAACACTACTGCACCTTGTCCTGCATCCTTCCCAGCTGCCAAAAGAGTGACCCAATGGGCCGTGAAAGAAAGGTAACGTCCCTGTCCATGCCTGCTGGACCATGAGTCAGCGGTAATATGCACCTTACCGCTGACCGCCCTGTCCAGCGAGGCCAAGACATTGCCTTCCACATGCCGGTAGAGAGCCGGAATAGCCTTCCGTGAGAAAAAGTGGCGTTTGGGAACCTGCCACTGAGGAACCGCACATTGCACAAACTCACGGAAGGGGGCCGAGTCTACCAACTGAAAAGGCAGCAGTTGAAGCGCTAGCAATTTAGCCAAGCTAGCATTCAACCGCTGGGCATGTGGATGGCTGGGAGTGAACTTCTTTCGACGGTCCAGCAGCTGGGGCAGGGAAATTTGCCTGCTAGAATCGGACGTCGGTGTACTGCTAGCAGAGTGGCCGCAAGTACTTGGCTGTGACACACCTAATTCTACACCTTCATTCCTCTCAGTGCATGTTTCAGAGAGGACTGAAGTTATAGTGGGGTTGGAGATCCCAGCTGATGCGGTGCAAGGAGAGGTCCGCTTTGTTCTTTGGTGTGGGTCTTTGAGGTAGGCTTGCCAACGAGCTGCATGGCAGGTCAACATATGTCTGGTCAGGCATGTGGTACCCAAGCGGCTGATGTTTTGGCCACGCGATATACGCTTGAGACATATGTTGCAAACAGCAGCTGTGCGATCTGATGCACTAGCCTCAAAAAAGGCCCACACCAAGGAACTTTTTGAATGACGGGCAGAGGCAGCGCCCTGCACAGGCGGAGCTCTGCGGTGTGATTCCGTCGGTGTACTGCCCTTACGCTGGCCACCAAAGGGCATCCTGCCTCGTTGGAGATGTGCCTCCTCCTCATCCTCCTCCTCCTCCTCTCTCCTATTAGGCACCCACGTGGAGTCAGTGACCTCATCATCCCCTCCCTCCTCATCACTGGAGCCAATCTGGCAGTATGCTGCAGCTGCTGGAACATGACTGCCAGATTGGTGTCCTTCTTGAGCATCCCTTCTGTCTGCTCTCACGCTACTGCCTTCCTGTAGCTGGGTTTCATCATCAGACCCTTCGAAACGCTGGGCATCCTCCTGGAGCATGTACCCAACACTGTGCTCAAACAGTTCGGGGGACTCCTCAGGAGGAGGACATGGTGGGTCTAGGGAAGGAGTGACTGATGATGAGTCTGACATTGATACCAGGGAAGAGGACGCTTTGGCAGCTGCTTTGCCAGTACCCTGAGCCTGGGTGAGAGAGGATGAGGAGGAGGAGGAGGGCTTGGTCATCCACTCTACCAAGTCTTCGGCATGATGTGGCTCAACATGTCCAGCTGCCGAAAAGAAGGACAAGCGTGTCCCATGGCCATGTGCTGATGACAATGCACCGCGTCCACGACCAGCACTGTTGCCCCCAGACACAGAGCCTGCTTGCCCTCTTTTATTGCCTCCTGACTGTCTGCCTCTCCTTGTTTGCCTTCCAGACATTCTAATAGATGGCCTGCAGGGAGATGGGAAAAAAGCAATAAGGGCTACCTTCAGGTGTCCTTCTCTGTCCCTTTACTTAAGGATTTCTAAATATGGTTGAGGATGATTGCTTTTGCACAGAATAGCACAACGACAATTTCCCTGACTGTCCAAAAAACAAGGATTTCAAAGATGGTTGATGAGGAATGCTTTAGCACACTATAGCACAAGGAGAATTCCCCTCACTTTCCTTCTTTGTCACTAGAAACAAGGACTCGCACAGTAAAAGACACTGACACTCTCCCTACCTAGAGTTTTCTGTCCCTAGAAAAAATGTTTTTTTAAAGCACACTATAGCACAAGGAGAATTCCCCTCACTTTCCTTCTTTGTCCCTAGTAGGGATGAGCCGAACACCCCCGGGTTCGGTTCGCACCAGAACCTTCGAACGGACCGAAAGTTCGCGCGAATTTTCGAACCCTATTCGTTATAATGGACGCGAACGTTCGAAATCAAAATTGCTAATTACAACGGCCAATATGCATGTTAATGTTATAAAACAGGTTTGGGGACCCGGGTCCTGCCCCAGGGGACATATATCAATGCAAAAAAAAATTTTAAAAACTAAAGTTTTTTCGGGAGCAGTCATTTTAATGATGCATAAAGTGAAAAAAAAAAAAGTGAAATTTTCCTTTAAATACGGTACCTGGGGGGTGTCTAAAGTATGCCTGTGAAGTGGCATGTGTTTCCCGTGTTTAGAACTGTCCTTGCACAAAATGACATTTGTAAAGGAAAAAAAGAAGCCATTTAAAACCACTTGCGGCTTTAATGTCATGTCTTGTCCTGGCCGCCATATGGCTGAAAATCCTTGAGGAAAAATGGCATGGCTACCCCATCACCCCCCCCCCCCACCCCAGCCCCTTTGGGTCTTGTATGGATACTAAGGGGGACCCCGCACCCAAAATAAAACCCTATACCTACAACCCTATATACTCTGAACAGCAGTATATAGGTGGTGCAAACAAGACATGGACTGTAGGTTTGTTCTTAAGTAGAATCTGAACAGGTACATTATGAAGTGTAGCTACATCCCAAAAAAATCAATTTTTTAAGCTTTTTGGAGAACATAGGGAGGGGTTATCACCCCTGTAACATTTGCTGTCTTTGCACATCTGTTCAGAACATGTCACCTCACTTTCCGTCCCAATGACAAATGTTTTTGGAAAAGTGGGGTTTTAATTGAAACAAGGATTGGTGATAAAGCATCAGTAGAGAGGAGATACCTTTTTCCCAAATTAAATCTAACAGGATAGAATTTTCCTTCCTAGGGGTAGATTTCCTCTCACTTCCTGTTTTCTCTTGCCGTTTGCAAGTAGGAGTCGTTTGTAAGTTGGATGTTTGAAAGTAGGGGCCTGCCGTATATACTCTGCAGAAATTTGCCCTATTAGATATTGGTGTAGCCACAAGACTGGTGGGCACAGGAATGGGCCCTGCTGTGAGTTAATAGATCAAGATTTGTACTTGCATGCACCTGTTGAACCGGGCAGAAAAATTGGGCCTTTGGTGGTGGTGGTGGACGGTGTTGCCACAAGACTGTAAGCCCTCACAGTTACTCTTGGTGGGTGCAGGAATGGGCCCTGCTGTGAGTTATTAGATCAAGATTTGTAATTACATGCACCTGTTGAACAGGGCAGAAAAATTGGGCCTTTGGTGGTGGTGGTGGTGGTGGACGGTGTTGCCACAAGACTGTAGGCCCTCATAGTTACTCTTGGTGGGCGCAGGAATGGGCCCTGCTGTGAACTATTAGATCAAGATTTGTAATTACACGCCCCTGTTAAACAGGGGCTGAAAAATTGTGCCTTAGGCATTGGTGCTGGTGCCACAACACTGCAACCCCTCACAGATACTGTACTTGGAGCACAGCAGTCACACCTGTTGCGAAGCATCTTTTTAAAAAATTGTAATTACACGCCCCTGTTATACAGGGGCTGAAAAATTGTGCCTTAGGCACTGGTGCTGGTGCCACAACACTGCAACCCCTCACAGATACTGTACTCTGAGCACAGCAATGAGACCTGTTGCAAAGCATTGCCTAAAAATTGTAATTACACGCCCCAACAGGGGCTGAAAAATTGTGCCTTAGGCACTGGTGCTGGTGCCACAACACTGCAACCCCTCACAGATACTGTACTCTGAGCACAGCAGTCACACCTGTTGCGAAGCATCTTTTTAAAAAATTGTAATTACACGCCCCTGTTATACAGGGGCTGAAAAATTGTGCCTTAGGCACTGGTGTGGTGGCATGGATCATTGAGGAGGAGGAAGAGGATAGTCAGTGAACATAACAGGACAGTCACTCAGCATCAGCATAGGCAGTCTTGAAGGGATGTGACATTATAAATTATTCCGTTATATCCGCTTCAGGTGTCTGGTAGCTGGTGGTGATCCAAGACTGATTCATTTTTATGAAGGTCAGTCGATCAACCGAGTCGGTGGACAGGCGCACCCTATGATCGGTGACAAATCCTCCAGCAGCACTGAATGTGCGTTCGGAAAGAACGCTGGATGCAGGACAGGCCAGTAGCTCAATTGCATACTGTGCAAGCTCTGGCCAGTGATCCATCCTCAGGACCCAGTAAGCCAGAGGATTTTCGGTGGGAAAGGTGTCCAAGTCTGACCTTGCCCCTAGGTATTCCTGCACCATGTATATCAGACGCTGGCGATGGTTGCTGGAACCGATCATACCTTGGGGCTGCGGACTAAAAAATTGTCTGAACGCATCGGTCAGACGTCCACCTTCCCCACCGCTCCTTCTGCTACTGACCGAAGCCTCAGCAACTCGTCGTCCAGGACCAGGAGTTTGTAACCTCCCAGTTTCTGGGAACGCGTTGCACAGACCTTTCTGCAAGGCCTCCCTGAGATGTCTCATCCTCTGCTCCCTCTGCGACAGCAAGATAAGGTCCGCAACCTTACCCTTGTACCGTGGATCAAGGAGAGTGGCCAGCCAGTAATGGTCACTCTCCTTGATCCGAAGAACACGAGGATCCTTCCGCAGGCTTTGCAGGATCAGGGAGGCCATGCAGCGTAGGTTAGCTGAGGCATTCGGTCCGGAGTCTTCTGGGTCACTGAGGATGACATGATCGCCAGCCACCTCCTCCCAGCCACGTACAAGTCCACTGGTTTGTTGGGACTGTACATCATCCCTAAAAGACTGCTGCTGCTGATGCTGAGTGCCAGGCTCCACCTCCATGCTCACACAATCCTCCTCCTCCTCCTCCTCTTCCTGTGTGATGGGTGGGACAGAAGGAACATTGTCTGGATAAAGGGGGCCTTGAGAGACAAGGAAGTCCTCCTCTTCCTGCCTCTGTTCTGCCTCAAGTGCCCTGTCCATTATCCCACGCAGCGTATGCTCCAACAGGTGGACAAGAGGTACAGTGTCACTGATGCATGCACTGTCACTGCTCACCATCCTCGTGGCCTCCTCAAATGGTGAGAGGACAGTGCATGCATCCCTGATCATGCTCCACTGGCGTGGGGAAAAAAAGCCAAGCTCCCCTGACCCTGTCCTGGTGCCGTAGTCGCAAAGGTACTCATTGATGGCCCTCTGCTGCGTGTGCAGTCGCTGCAGCATGGCCAACGTTGAGTTCCACCTGGTGGGCATGTCACATATTAGGCGGTTCTTGGGCAGGTTCAGCTCCTTTTGCAGCTCAGTCAGCCGAGCACTGGCATTATAAGATCGGCGGAAATGCACACAGACTTTCCTGGCCTGCCTCAGGACATCCTGTAAGCCTGGGAACCTGCCCAAGAACCGCTGCACCACCAGGTTGAGGACGTGAGCCATACAGGGCACATGGGTGAGCTGCCCCTGTCGCAGGGCGGAGAGGAGGTTGGTGCCATTATCAGAAACGACCATTCCTGGCTTAAGCTGGCGTGGCGTCAACCACCTCTCGGCCTGCCCCTGCAGAGCTGCCAGAACCTCTGGCCCAGTGTGGCTCCTGTCCCCCAAACACACCAGCGCAAGCACGGCATGGCATCTTTTTGCCTGCGTACTCGCGTAGCCCCTTGTACGCCTACGGAGCACCGCTGGTTCCGAGGACAGAGCACTCGAAGAGGACATGGAGGAAGAAGAAGAGGAGGGGGTGGAGGAGAGAGGTGTGTCACAACCAGTAGTAGCATTTTGGAGGCGTGGTGGCGGAACAACCTCCAACACTACTGCACCTTGTCCTGCATCCCTCCCAGCTACCAATAGAGTGACCCAATGGGCCGTGAAAGAAAGATAACGTCCCTGTCCATGCCTGCTGGACCATGAGTCAGCGGTAATATGCACCTTACCGCTGACCGCCCTGTCCAGCGAGGCATGGACATTGCCTTCCACATGCCAGTAGAGAGACGGAATTGCCTTCCGTGAGAAAAAGTGGCGTTTGGGAACCTGCCACTGAGGAACCGCACATTGAACAAACTCACGGAAGGGGGCCGAGTCTATCAACTGAAAAGGCAGCAGTTGAAGTGCTAGCAATTTAGCCAAGCTAGCATTCAACCACTGGGCATGTGGATGGCTGGGAGTATACTTCTTTCGACGGTCCAGCAGCTGGGGCAGGGAAATTTGCCTGCTACAATCGGACGTCGGTGTACTGCAAGTACTTGGTTGTGACACACCTAATTCTACACCTTCAGTCCTCTCAGAGCAGCTTTCAGAGAGGACTGAAGATATAGTGGGGATGGAGATCCCAGCTGATGAGGAGCAAGGAGAGGTCCGCTTTGTTCTTTGGTGTGGGTCTTTTATGTGTGCTTGCCAACGAGCTGCATGGCAGGTCGACATATGTCTGCTCATGCTTGTGGTGCCCAAGCGGCTGATGTTTTGGCCACGCGAGATACGCTTGAGACAAATATTGCAAATAGCAGTGGTGCGATCTGATGCACTCGTCTCAAAAAAGGCCCACACCAAAGAACTTTTGTGATAACGTGCAGAGGCAGCGCCCTGCACAGGCGGAGCTCTGCGGTGTGGTACAGTTGCTGTGCTGGCCTCTAGCTGGCCTCCAGGGGGCATCCTGCCTCGTTGGACATGTGACGCTGCATCCTCCTCCTCCTCCTCTCTCCCTTCAGGCACCCACGTGGAGTCAGTGACCTCATCATCCCCTCCCTCTTCACCACTAGAGCAAACCTGGCAGTAAGCTGCAGCTGGTGGAACACTACTGCCAGATTGCTGTCCTTCAGCATCCCCTTTCTCTGCGCGCACACTACTGACTTCCTCAAGCTGGGTATCATCATCCGAGCCTTCGAATCGTTGGGCATCCTCCTGGAGCATGTACCCAACACTGTGCTCAAACAGTTCGGGGGACTCCTCAGGAGGACATGGTGGGTCTAGGGAAGGGGTGGCTGATGATGCCATTGAGTACGCGTTGGCAGCTGCTCTGCCAGTACCCTGAGCCTGGGTGAGAGAGGATGAGGAGGATGAGGAGGGCTTGGTCATCCATTCTACCAAGCCTTCGGCATGATGCGGCTCCACATGTCCAGCTGCCGAAAACAAAGACAAGCGTGTCCCATGGCCACGTGCTGATGACGATGCACGACCACGTCCACGGCCAGCACTGTTGTCTCTAGAAACAGAGCCTGCCTGCCCTGTGTTCTTGCCTCGGCACGCTCTGCCTCTCCTTGGCGGTCTTCCAGCCATTGTAGTCGGTAGTGTATATAGTATAAAAAATAGAACTCCTATGTGTGCTCACAACACACTGTATGTCCTATGGGTGCTGACACTAACACACTATAGGTACTATGTGTGCTGCTGAGAAGAAAATATAGGAGCTCTGTTTGCTGCCACTAACACACTAGAAGTCCTATGGGTGCTGCTGAGAAGAAAATATAGGAGCTCTGTTTGCTGCCACTAACACACTAGAAGTCCTATGGGTGCTGCTGAGAAGAAAATATAGGAGCTCTGTTTGCTGCCACTAACACACTAGAAGTCCTATGGGTGCTGCTGAGAAGAAAATATAGGAGCTCTGTGTGATGCCACTAACACACTAGAAGTCCTATGGGTGCTGCTGAGAAGAAAATATAGGAGCTCTGTTTGCTGCCACTAACACACTAGAAGTCCTATGGGTGCTGCTGAGAAGAAAATATAGGAGCTCTGTTTGCTGCCACTAACACACTAGAAGTCCTATGGGTGCTGCTGAGAAGAAAATATAGGAGCTCTGTGTGATGCCACTAACACACTAGAAGTCCTATGGGTGCTGCTGAGAAGAAAATATAGGAGCTCTGTTTGCTGCCACTAACACACTAGAAGTCCTATGGGTGCTGCTGAGAAGAAAATATAGGAGCTCTGTTTGCTGCCACTAACACACTAGAAGTCCTATGGGTGCTGCTGAGAAGAAAATATAGGAGCTCTGTGTGATGCCACTAACACACTAGAAGTCCTATGGGTGCTGCTGAGAAGAAAATATAGGAGCTCTGTTTGCTGCCACTAACACACTAGAAGTCCTATGGGTGCTGCTGAGAAGAAAATATAGGAGCTCTGTGTGATGCCACTAACACACTAGAAGTCCTATGGGTGCTGCTGAGAAGAAAATATAGGAGCTCTGTTTGCTGCCACTAACACACTAGAAGTCCTATGGGTGCTGCTGAGAAGAAAATATAGGAGCTCTGTTTGCTGCCACTAACACACTAGAAGTCCTATGGGTGCTGCTGAGAAGAAAATATAGGAGCTCTGTTTGCTGCCACTAACACGCTAGAAGTCCTATGGGTGCTGCTGAGAAGAAAATATAGGAGCTCTGTTTGCTGCCACTAACACACTAGAAGTCCTATGGGTGCTGCTGAGAAGAAAATATAGGAGCTCTGTTTGCTGCCACTAACACACTAGAAGTCCTATGGGTGCTGCTGAGAAGAAAATATAGGAGCTCTGTTTGCTGCCACTAACACACTAGAAGTCCTATGGGTGCTGCTGAGAAGAAAATATAGGAGCTCTGTGTGCTGCCACTAACACACTAGAAGTCCTATGGGTGCTGCTGAGAAGAAAATATAGGAGCTCTGTTTGCTGCCACTAACACACTAGAAGTCCTATGGGTGCTGTTGGGGTGCAATGCTGTGCTAACAGCACTGCGGTTGGTACTACTGCAATACTGTACTAACAGTAAGCACGCACCAGACTAATCCCCAGCAGCAGCTAATAACACACTAACTGTGCAATCAGCAGCAATGAACGATCAATGACTTAGGTAGCAATGGTTTAGCAAAGAAATAGCCAATGGTTTAGCAAAGAAGAGCAAATCTTTCAGTATCAAGCAAAGACTGAATCAGCAGACTAATCTCTCCTAAAGCCGGAACTCATGTGACCGGGGCCGATGGCGTGGCGGCCTTTTAAATGGTGGGGCGTGTACTAAAGCCCCTGAGCTGTAATTGGCTACAGGCGTCCTGCCTGTAGCCAATTATTGCTCTCCGAGTTTCGGGCGCTGTGATTGGCCAAGCATGCGGGGTCACAGTGCATGCTTGGCCAATCATCAGCCAGCAATGCACTGCGCCGGCCGCGCCGGCCGCAATGCATTGCGGGGCCGCTCGCATCACACGAATGTGATGCGAACGGCCCAAATAGTTCTGGGCTCGACGAGCGAGCGAACGCCCGATGCTCGATTCGAACATGGGTTCGAATCGAGCACCGGGCCCATCCCTAGTCCCTAGAAACAAGGACTCGCACAGTAAAAGACACTGACACTCTCCCTACCTAGAGTTTTCTGTCCCTAGAAAAAATGTTTTTTTAAAGCACACTATAGCACAAGGAGAATTCCCCTCACTTTCCTTCTTTGTCCCTAGAAACAAGGACTCGCACAGTGAAAGAAACTGACACTCTCCCTACCTAGAGTTTTCTGTCCCTAGAAAAAATGTTTTTTTAAAGCACACTATAGCACAAGGAGAATTCCCCTCACTTTCCTTCTTTGTCCCTAGAAACAAGGACTCGCACAGTAAAAGACACTGACACTCTCCCTACCTAGAGTTTTCTGTCCCTAGAAAAAATGTTTTTTTAAAGCACACTATAGCACAAGGAGAATTCCCCTCACTTTCCTTCTTTGTCCCTAGAAACAAGGACTCGCACAGTAAAACACACTGACACTCTCCCTACCTATCCTTCTCTTTCCCTAAACTAAAGGAATCCAGGTTAAGCAAGAAAGAAATAAATGTCACTGTCCCTGCCTATGCTTGTCTTTCCCTGCTCCGGAACACACTACACTAGGCCGCCGTGCTGGCGGCCTTTTATAGTGTGGGGCATGTACTAAACACCCTCAGCAATAATTGGCCACAGGCATCCTGCCTGTGGCCAATCATTGCTCTCCTCGCTGCCGGCGCTGTGATTGGCCAAGCATGCGGGGTCACAGTGCATGCTTGGCCAATCACAGCGCCTGGATGACACTGCGATGGCGTAGTGCATTGTGGGCCGTTCGCGTCACTCGAATTTGTCGCGAACGGCCCAAATCGTTCGATCTTCGTCGAACGATCGAACAGCCGATGTTCGAGTCGAACGTATGTTCGACTCGAACACGAAGCTCATCCCTATTGCTGAGAGGCATGTTGAGCCCATTGAATTTTTTATTTTTTTGTCCCAAGTGATTGAATAATGACTAAAAAAAAAAAAAAAATTACAAAAAGTTGTCACTAAATGATATATTGCTCACACATGCCATGGTTATATGTGGAATTTCACCCCAAAATACATTTAGCTGCTTCTCCTGAGTACGGGGATACCACATGTGTGGGACTTTTTGGGAGCCTAGCCGCGTACGGGACCCCGGAAACCAAGCACCGCCTTCAGGATTTCTAAGGGCGCAAATTTTTGATTTCACTCCTCACTACCTATCACAGTTTCGAAGGCCATAAAATGCCAAAATCGCACAAAACCCCCCCAAATGACCCCATTTTGGAATATAGACACCCCAAGCTATTTGCTGAGAGGAATGGCGAGTATTTTACAGCTCTCATTTGTTTTTGAAAATGAAGAAAGAAAAAAAAAATATATATATATATATATATATATATATATATATATATATATATATATATATATATATATATTTTTTTTTCAATTTTCAAAACTTTGTGACAAAAAGCGAGATCTGCAAAATACTCACAATACCTCTCAGCAAATAGCTTGGGGTGTCTACTTTCCAAAATGGGGTCATTTGGGGGGGGGGGTTTGTGCCATCTGGGCATTCCATGGCCTCCGAAACTGTGATAGGTAGTGAGAAGTGAAATCAAAAATTTACACCCTTAGAAAGCCTGAAGGCGGTGCTTGGATTTTGGGGTCCCGTACATGGCTAGGCTCCCAAAAAGTCTCACACATGTGGTATCCCCGTACTCAGGAGAAGCAACAGAATGTACTTTGGGGTGTAATTCCACATATGCCCATGGCATGTTTGAGCAATATATCATTTAGTGACAACTTTGTGCAAAAAAAAAAAAAAAAATTGTCGTTTTTCCGCAACTTGTGTCAACATATAAAATATTCCATGGACTCGACATGCCTCTCAGTATATAGCTTGGGGTGTCTAGAGGTCATTTGGGGGGGTTTTGAACTGTTCTGGCATTTTATACACAACATTAGGAAGCTTACATCCACTCTTCTAACCACTTGAAGACAAAGCCCTTTTTGACACTTTTTGTTTACATGAAAACATTTTTTTTTTTTGCAAGAAAATTATGTTGAACCCCCAAACATTATATATATATTTTTAAAGCAAAGGCCCTACAGATTAAAATGGTGGGTGTTGCATTTTTTTTTCTACACAGTATTTGCGCAGCGATTTTTCAAACGCATTTTTTGGGTTAAAAAATACACTTTTTTTAATTTTAATGCACTAAAACACACTATATTGCCCAAATGTTTGATGAAATAAAAAAGATGATCTTAGGCCGAGTACATAGATACCAACACGACATGCTTTAAAATTTTGCACAAACGCGCATTGGCGACAAACTACATACATTTTTAAAAGCCTTTAAAAGCCTTTACAGGTTACCCCAGTATATTTACAGAGGAGGTCTACTGCTAAAATGATTGCCCTCGATCTGACTTTCGCGGTGATACCTCACATGCATGGTGCAATTGCTGTTTACATATGACGCCAGACCGACGCTTGCGTTCGCCATTGGGTAAGAGCAGGGCAGGACAGGGGTGCTTTTTTTTTTTTTTTTTTATTAATTTTGCTTTTTTATTTTATTTTTAAATTGTTCCTTCCAAGTATTTTTTTTTTTTTATCATTTTTATTGTTATCTCAGGGAATGTAAATATCCCCTATGATAGCAATAGGTAGTGACAGGTACTCTTTTTTTGAAAAAACTGGGGTCTTCTAGACCCTAGATTTTTCCTCTGCCCTCAAAGCATCTGACCACACCAAGATCGGTGTGATAAAATGCTTTCCCAATGGCGCTTTTTATATCCGGGGGGGGCATTCCCTCCCACTGCTTGTAAAAGCAGTCCAGAGGCTAATTAGCCGCTAGGATTGCTTTTACATGAAAGCCGGCCGCAGGCTGAAAAGAATGATACCAAGATGATACCTAAACCCGCAGGCATCATTCTGGTATAAACATTCAAAGTCCAGCAACATACCAGTACGTTGCTGGTCCTTGTTGGACATGTATTGTAATCTTTTTATTTCATGCAGCCAGTTGGCTGAACGAAAAAAGAGATTGATCGGTGGGTATGCCCACCATTAGAATACCGCCCTTCATCCACCCACTTCCAATGATGGGCATACACGCACCATTTATATATGCCGAAGCATGGGGGCATCCTCCCGCAAAAAAGTTATGCCGCACACACATGGTCGGACTTTTCCACGGGCAAGCCTCCGTCGGAATTTCGACCGTATGTACGCGGCATTAGGAGCAAAATCGCTCCTCCGCCCCTGCTGCCCCAATGCTTCGGCATATTTGCTTTTTTTTTTTTTAACTGTGGTGGTGAAATCACCTCCTACAGCACTGTAGTCGCAGGGATCAGGCCTGTCTCTGCGAACGCTGCAGTTATGTGTGTTGTGTTTTGTAAGTGACAGTGATCGATCGATACTGCACTTGGGTGGCCTGGGCTGGACGGAGGGGCAAAACGCAGGTGCCAGCCGGTATCTGGGCTGATCCCGCTAACACTGCGTTTTTGGGAACCCTAAACTGCTGGGGACGCTGGTATAGATCTGATCAGATCAGATATTGATCTGTTCAGATACTATACCACTAAGGGGGGGTGTATGCTTCACGCGTGGGTGTTAGCGTTACTGGCACTAACCTGACGCTGCCTGGGGTGTGACTCAGACCCTCTCTGACACTAAAACCTAATTGATATCACCCGCCGGGCGATCAGGGGGTTAAACCTTTATTGGGTTATATACACGGCGGGTGCCCTGACACTATAAAAAGCAAACTAACTAACCAGCGTCACCCGTAACACTTATATGGTGATCACTGGTGAAAGGGTTAACTAGGGGCAATCAGGGGGTTAAAACCTTTATTAGATAATATATGGTGGTACCTGACGCTATAAAAACCTGCGGCGAACCTAAAAAAAATTACCAGCTACCGATCTGCATCACCGACACTAAGACAGCGTTTAGAAAAACGATTGCTTAGCGACAGTGGTGATAGGGGGTGAAAGGGTTACCTGGGGGGCGATCAAGGGGGTTAAACCTTTATTAGATAATATATTGGGGTACCTGACGCTATAAAAACCTGCGGCGAACCTAAAAAAAATTACTGGCTGCCGATCGGCATCACTGACGCTAAGACAGCGGTCAGAAAAATGATCGCTAAGTGACAGTGGTGATAGGGGGTGAAAGGGTTATCTGGGGGGTGATCAGGGGGTTAAACCTTTATTAGGGGGGGTTAGGGGGCTACACTGGACCTAAGACTAAACTTTGGTGACACTTTTACAGTCACAAATGTCACTGATTGCAGTGACCATTTATTTAGTGATCACTGCAATCAGTGACACTGTGACTGGGGGGGTGATCTGGGGTGTCTGGGGGGGCCTGGGGGGGCGATTTATGTCCCTATGTGTCCTGGTGTCAGTGTAGTGTTGTGTGCACTGACCTGATATCTTCTCTTGTACGGCGCTCGGTATATGTGAGCGCCGCACCAGAGATGACATCACTTCCTCCTGCTCCCTCTGTCTGACACAGACAGAGGGGGCATTTCTATTCGCCGGGAGCGATCGCGAGGGGGTGGCCAGAAACGAATGGCTGCCCCCTCATCCCGGAACGCTCCCGGACACTTAGCCACCGCTCACTGTATAGAAGGGGGGTCCGATTGGACCCCCCAACTGTACAAAGGCAATCACGTACACTCTACGTGATTGTGCCTGTCGGTGCCATTCTGCCGACGTATATATACAGTGAGCGGTCGTTAAGTGGTTAACAACCACTTTAAGTTTTAGATACACTTGAAAAGAAACCTTGCAGAAAACTACAAGTTCAGCTTATTCTTTAGCCCAGTGGTCTCCAAATTGCAGCCCGGGTGTTGGATGTGGCCCTTTGGTTTATATTTATCTGGCCCTAGGGGTATTATTCCACCAACTGGCACCAATGATGGAGCACCGTTCCCCCTACTGACACCATCAATGCGGCACTATTCTTCTCATTTATATCAAGTTCAGTAATGTGGCACTATTCCTCCCATGTAAACCAATGATGGTGGTACTGATGCCTGGGCATTTTCTACTCCCGCTGCCTGCAGTCTGGCCCGCTGAAAGCCTGAAGGACAGTAAATTGGCCCTTTGCTTAGAAAGTTTGGAGACTCCTGCTTTAGCCTAACATGAAAACGCACATCAGGACAAAACGTGAAGGTGACATCACAGGCCTTCCGACAAGATCTTGGAAAAATTAAAGTGTAAGGTCATCTTTTTAGAAAATTTCCCAATGCAATTCTACATCCAATGGATAGTACATACCGTAACTTCTCCAGTTGGAAATCACGCTGGCTCTTCAATCCTCTCCTGCAAACAGCAGGAGAGACTGAATTTCACAATAATGTGCCCCCTAGTGCCCATTCCTGGCCGTTCAAACTGCGCTGGTGCAGTGTATCTTCTCTGCCTTCAGCTTGGCTTACTAGCGGTCGTTCTGGGTTATTCAAACTCTGTGCTCATGTAGAGAAGACCATGCAGCTTCTCTGGGCTGTTCAGATTTTGTGCTACTAAGTTGGAGCCTGGAGAGGACGCAACGCGCAGGAGCGCCATGATGCATTATTGTGAAATTCGACCCATCCTGCAAACGGCAGAGAGAAGAATGAGGGACTCGGTGCTTTTTCTGGAGAGGACCCAAAACAGCTTGATCAGTCATGGTAGGACCATCACCATTTCCAACAGGAGGAGCTATGGTATGTTCCATTCATTGGATGTACAAATGCATATGGAGATTTTCTGAAAATCTTCCTGAAAAGTGAATTTACACTTTATTCCAAATCCTGCATTGCACAGGAATGTATTCATTAGGTAGTATAGAACATTAAATGGGGACTATAGCTTTTAGTACTATGATGTCTTGAGGTATAGGGCAGAGACACAAATTACTCATACCCCCCTTAAATTTTCCACATTTTTTTTTTTTTTCATGTTACAACCAAAAACATAAATGTATTTTATTGGGATTTTATGTGATAGACCAACACAAAGTGGCACATAATTGTGAAGTGGAAGGAAAATGATAAATGTTTTTTATTTTATTTTTTACAAATAAATATCTGAAAAGTGTGGTGTGCATTTGTATTCAGCCCCCTTTACTCTGATACTCCTAACTAAAATCTAGTGGAAGCAATTGCCTTCAGAAGTCACCTAATTAGTAAATGGCGTCCACCTGTGTGTAATTTAATCTCAGTATAACTACAGCTGTTCTGTTTGTTTGTTAGAGAACCTTAATGAACAAACAGCATCATGAAGGCCAAGGAACACACCAGACAGTTTAGGGATAAAGTCGTGGAGAAGTTTAAAGCAGGGTTAGGTTATAAAAAAAAATAATAATAATAATAATAATAATATCCCAAGCAACATCTCACGGAGCACTGTTCAATCCATGATCTGAAAATGGAAAGTATGGAGAGTATGGCATAACTGCAAACCTACCAAGACATGTCCGTCCACCTAAACTGACAGGCCGGGAAAGGAGAGCATTAATCAGAGAAGCAGCCAAGAGGTCCATGGTAACTCTGGAGGAGCTGCAGAGATCCACAGCTCAGGTGGGAGAATCCACAGGACAACTATTAGTCGTGCTCTCCACAAATCTGCCCTTTATGGAACAGTGGCAAGAAGAAAGCCATTGTTGAAAGCCATAAGAAGTCCTGTTTGCGAGAAGCCATGTGAGGGACACAGCAAACATGTGGAAGAAGGTGCTCTGGTCAGATGAGACCAAAATTTGACTTTTTGGCCTAAAAGTAAAATGCTATGTGTGGCAGAAAACTAACACTAAACACACCATTCCCAACGTGAAACATGGTGGTGGCAGGATCATGTTGTGGGGATGCTTTTCTTCAGCAGGGAAAGGGAAGCTGGTCAGAGTTGATGGGAAGATGGATGGAGCCAAATACAGGGCAATCTTAGAAGAAAACTTGTTAGAGTCTGCAAAAGACTTGAGACTGGGGCAGAGGTTCACCTTGCAGCAGGACAACAACCCTAAACATACAGCCAGAGCTACAATGGAATGGTTTAGATCAAAGCATATTCATGTGTAAGGCTCTATTCACAATAATGCGTTTTTTTTGGACAAATTTTGCAGGGACAAGGGCTTCTTCCCGACATCCCTTGCCCGGTGGTTGTCAGGGTCTGCGCGCAGGGGGCTTATTGGAATCTGTAAGCCCCCTTTAACAAAGGGCCCCCAGATCCCGGCCTCCCCCCTACGTGAATGAGTATGGGGTACATTGTACCCCTACCCATTCACCCAAAAAAGTAGTTTAGTGTTAGAAAATACAGTAGACCGTTTTTGACAAGTCTTTTTATTAAAAATATCTTCTTCTTCACCGCGTCTTCCTCCATCTTCTCCCCCATCTTCATCCTCCGGGCTTCTCCTTCTCCCGCTGCTTCTTCTTCTTTGTCCGGTGTTCTTCTTCCTCTCCCGCCGACGACCCTCCTCCGATGCTGCGTCCCGCTGATCTGTCCGCGCCGATGTCAAGCATTTCTTAGATAACGATGGGGGCGTGGCCATTGGATTATGTCATCTGGAGGCCCTGCCCCCTTGTGACGTCACCGCAGGGGCATGATGGGTCCGTGACGTCACAAGGGGGTGGGGCCTTTGGATGACGTAATCCAATTGCCACGCCCCCATCGTTATCTAAGAAATGCTTGACATTGGCTCGGACAGATCGGCGGGATGCAGCATCGGAGGAGGGTCACCAGCAAGACTGGTGGCAGAGGAAGAACAACACCGGACAAAGAAGACAGAAGGAAGAAGCAGGAGAAGCCCGGAGGATGAAGGTGGCGGAAGACCAGAGGACGATGCGGGGAAGAAGATATTTTTAATAAAAGACTTGTCAAAAACAGTGGCGTCTCCAGCTTTCATATTTAGGGGGGGCACATGGGGGGACAGGGACAAAAGTAGGGGGGCCAACTATAAAATGCAAATATATATATATCCTCGGGCCCTTTACTACGGTCCCACAACGGGCCCTTTCACATGTTCTGTAGTGAGCTCCCTTCCTACTATACTGGGGCCCCACCAGGGTGGCAGAAAACAAGAGATATATGTCACCAGCACACCAAGAAAATATAAGGGTCCAAAGCAGTGGGAGAACTATCAGGGTTGCAAAGGTTGTCTTGCCACCGGGCCCTGGTGTTCTGCCACTGTGGGGTTCCCCAGCTGTCCTGTCCCTGTTATTGACAGCGCTGGTCTGGCATCTGTCTCCTTGGCACCGGCGGCAGTCTATTAGGACTTTGTGCTGGTGACATTATGGGTGCATGCAGGGGAAGGCTGGCACTATTGGTTATAGAGAGCCGAGCCCCCAGCTGGTCACCTAGCAGCAGAAATGCTGTATAACCTTCTCTGTTGACATGCTGATCGGGATGTGATCCTAGTGATGCTCCCAGTCAGATCTAATAAACACAGTATTTATTAGCATCAAGAGTACAACCACATATATATATATATATATATATATATATATATATATATATATATATATATATATATATATATATATATAAACTGTATGTTCAGCGGCCATGTGGGCTCTATGCCTGTAAAGTGTGGGCTTTGATCAATAAAATCACTGATATTTAACACTAGGATTTGACTAGGAGCATCACCTGGATTGCATCCCGATCAGCATGTCAGAGAAGGCGCCACTGCTGCTAAGCAACCTGCAGGGAGCTCAACTGTCTACAACCAATAGAGATGGGCTCGGGTGTGTTTAAAATCCCACATGCCCGATCTCCCACAAGGAAGCCGACACTCCACAGTGCTAATCACAGACAGTGAGACATTTCCTGATCTGTGGAGCTGCGGAGCGGGAAATGTCTCATTGCCTGTGATTAGCGCTATGCAGTGTGGGCTTTCTGGCAGGCTCTGGCATGTGGAATTTTGAACATGCCCAGCCCATCTCTAACAACAAATTGAGCTGGCCCTCCTGTACATCAGCCCCATAAAGTAACCAGCACTGGGTTCCAATGTGCTGCCGCCGCTGCCATGGAGACAGAGTCCTGCGCTGTGAATAGCCGGGACAGGACAGCAACCCTGGTTGTTCCAGCACTGGTCCACACTGGGAACATTCCCCCATCCACCTATAATGTGTAGATGGGGGAATTGGATAATTTCCTTTTTTTTTCATTCAACCTAATAGTTGAATGAAAAAAAGTGATCAATGTATGGGCTGCCTAAGAGCTAAGACCAGCCATAGACAGTTTAAATCTCAGCTGGTTCAGCAGGAACTGGCTGAGATTTGAACCATTAATGAGCAGATTCTCTTATGATTATCACTAGTGGTTGCTATAGTCACTAGTGATAATCACTGTTTGTCGGGGGAATACAATTGCTGGGCAGGAGGGATATTCCCCTGTCAGCACTGTCTGTGTTGATGGGGAAATCATGCAAGTTTCTTTCCTGCAATCTGTGGATGCGTATATTCCCTGCCTAACTGAAAGCGAAAGTAAATTGTGAATGTCTTGAAAGAACAGGAGAGGGGGAGGGAGACAGATGGGGGAGAGAAGGGATGGAGATAATGCAGTTCAGTGATTACAGTGTACTGCAGTCTGCAGTGCACACACTTACCCATGGTCTACGCTAGAATCTCAGGCATCATTCACACACAGCCTGGAATGCTGCTGATTTTCATATTTCCCGCCCACACATCCCCTCTCTTCAGATACAGCACGCTAGGACAGTGTGGGCGGGACTGGAAGGAGGAGGAGGAGCTGTATTCCTCCCTGCTCGTATGTGAGGAGAGTGAGGGGGGGGGGTGGCTGGACTCGCTGGGCTGTGAAAGAGTGTCATAGACTGACACTCGGCTCAGCTTGCAGTCACCACTCTCGGAATTTATAGGCTGGTTCTCCTGTCCTAAGGACGGGAGAAATCAGTCTGTTTTTTCAGTAACTGAGATGAAGGCTTGGGCCCCCCTCCCCCCCTCCCACAGTGCTTGTGGAGTCCTTCCTGCAACTCGCTCTTCTCCATGCCAATGAGGATGCAGGGAAAGGAGCGAGCAGAGGGAGGGGGAGGAATCCCCCACAGGAGCTGACTGGGGACGCTCTCCCTCTCAGGAGAGACTATGTTACCCCAGCAGAAGCCCGAGCAAAAAAAAAATTTTTTTTTTTTTTTTGGGGGGGCACATGGTGGGGCACAGCATAATGTTGGGGGGGCCAGGGCCCCCTCTGGTCCCCCCCTAGGGACGCCATTGGTCAAAAACTGTCTACTGTATTTTTTAACTCTACACTACTTTTTTTGGTGAATGGGTACCATGTATAAAATGCAGGAAATGCAGCGCTAATACATGAAAAAATGGGGACTGGTGAATGGTCTAGCCCAGGGGTCTCCAAACTACAGCCCTCCAGTTGTTCAGGAACTACAATTCCCATCATGCCTAGTCAAGTCTGTGAATGTCAGAGTTTTACAATGCCTCATGGGACGTGTAGTTCTGCAACAGCTGGAGGGCCGTAGTTTGGAGATCCCTGGTCTAGCCCAAAAGCAATTAAGCCATATGGTTGTGTGAACCAACATGGCACAATATAGGTGACACAAAAAACTTAAAAATAGTATCAAACCAAAAACAAACCAAGTGAAGGAAATCGTTCAGAAGACCAAAAATTTACATATGTGTAAAAAATGGCATAAAACGTGAACAAAAAATAACACTTATAGTGAATAAGAATCTAATAATAAAAAATAAGTCAGTGAAATAAAATCAATCCATAAATAAACTCCGATGTGAATAAGTGAAAATAAAACATCCAAGCATAAGCCAAAAGGTATTCCAAAGAGAGTGATAAAGGTAAACTTCTTCCCAAGAAAGCTGTGACAGGTTCAGCTGTGACACCCAAGTGAGTAATGATCCTGCTTACTAGATGGCGTGACTGTACAGCGGTACCTCATTGCTGCTTTCCGCTGACCACTATTTGTGATTTTGTAAGTGCAACTCTTACCTTTTTAATAAATACTTGGTCTTACATATACTACACTATGGAAGTTTTTATCTTTTTCTATTTGAGTGCAAATCGGATGATGAGCCACTGATAAGGAGATCTATAGGCTGCGGGGAAGCCCTATTCCCTATGCTGGGTGAGACTGCAGGGTAAAACATCACAAATGCAGTCTGCTTATGCATTTCTGCCCGCAAAGGGCCTTAATCATAGCTATGGTGCAGGTGTCAGACTTATAGGAATGCCAGCCACAGCACAATTTCACCTCGCATTTCTAATACACGCTGGGTAAATTGTGACGAGTTTCACTTTTTTGAGTCTCCATGAGATACAGGAAGTAGGGAGAGGATTCAAACTAGCATGCTTTTCTATTTTTTTTTTTTTCTTCTCGATCAGGTGGGACAAATATCAGCTACTCCCAGTTGACAATCTTTATTTGCATAAAATGTACATTTTTTTTTTTTAAACCAGCGCTGGCTTCTTTACCCTCCGGACAAGACCCCTGAATTTAACCCTAATAGTACCACATTATCTTGGATGTTTGACGTGTACCCCTTCCTTCCAGCTGAGGAACGACCAATCGAATGTACCATCCGGCCCGGAGAGGTTAGTTCAGAATAAAACGATTACTGTGGTGTAAAGGATAACGGAAAAGACTAGATGGAGATGTGTGCTCCATAGCATATATACTGGTGTTCCTTTTAATATACGATCACTCTCACAAGACACTCTTATACCCTGTACACACGGTCGGTTTTTCCGATGGACTTTTTTCATCTGAAATTCCGATCGTGTTTGGGCCCCATCTGACTTTTTCCCATCGGTGTTAAAAAATAGAACATGTTTTAAATTTTTCCGATGGGGGAAAAAAAAAACGATGGGAAATTCCGATCGTCTGCGTGGATTTTTCTCCGATGGAGTTCCACACAATCTCAGACTAAATTACAAGACGGGAGCGCTCGTTCTGGTAAAACTAGCTTTAGCATTACATATACTGAATACATGGTGCCCCTTGGAGCCCTTTTTGTAAGTTGACAATCACTGGTCTAGATTTTGATTATGAATTTAAGAGAACTGGTCAGATTGTTATCGATAGGAAATGTTTATCGAATACAATACAGTCCAAGTGTTTTCAGGGAAAGGGTCTCCCCTTCTTCAAGGCTTAAACATGTGGTACTGTGATTAACCCCTTGACGCCAGCACCTCCCCACCCTTTAAGATGTTTATGATGCTGGGAGGCGGGGTTTATGATCATGTGACTGCTGTGATTGGCTGTCACATGCTCGTAAAGCTTCCGATCGCAAATAGCGATCTGGTAACTGCTGGGAGCGTGCTCTCAGCACAGCTCTGTTTACATTCTGGTACGCATATATGCGGGTCCTCAATGTTAAGGCCCACCTGCTGCGAAGCCACATATATGCGTACCGCTGGCACAAAGAGGTTAAAGCAGAAGGCGAGCCAAAACCTAAGCTTAAATCTACTCCCACCCCCATTCTATTTACCCTGTAAAATGAAAGATGTCTATACTTACCTATTCTGAAGTCGCTCTGGTCCTGCCACACGATCAGGTCCCAGCTCTGGCTTCAGTGTAGACAATGGATGCCGATGCCCTATAGTAAGCCTATAGGTTAACGTCATTGCCCAGGCTTTGCTGCCAATGATCTGTCCTCTTTGCGGAACCTGGCGCTGGAGAGATCATGTGACCGGACATACATAAGTATAGACATCTTTCTTGGGTAAATAGAATAGACTTAAGCCCTGTACACACAATCGGTTTTACCGATGGACTTTTTTCATCGGACAAACCGATCGTGTATGGGACCCGTCGGTCTTTTTTCCATCGGTTTTAAAAAATAGAACGTTTTAAATTTTTCCGATGAATCAAAAACCGATAGCAAATTCCGATCGTCTATTGGCAAGTCCATTGGATAAAAAACCCACCCATGCTCAGAATCAAGTCGACGCATGCTCAGAAGCATTGAACTTCATTTTTCTCGGCTCATCTGAGTGTTTTACGTCACCGCGTTTGGAACGGTCAGTTTTTTGACTGATGGTGTGTAGGCAAGACTGATGGAAGTCAGCTTCATCGGATTTCCGATGGACAAAACCATCGGATTAGAATTCATAGGATATCCGATTGTGTGTACGAGGCTTTAGAATGAGGGTGGGAGCAGGTTTACGCTTAGTTAGGTTTTGACTTGCCTTCCACTTTAAGGCCCCATTCACACCTCAGCATTTTGTAGCTTGAAGCCTGAAGCTCAAAACACTGGAGGAGAAAATAAATAAATAAATTATTCTTATGGTTCACATCTCCACTCCATGTCGCCTGAAGCTCAGAAAAATTCTGGAGTTTTTCTGTAGCTCAATCCGGCCAGATTTGGGCGTTTTTCTGCTTTTTACATTGGTGACCTTTTGCCTGAAAACGATACGCTCAGGTGTGAATGCAGCCTAAATCCAGGTAAGATTTATTTAAAAACTGAGTTATGAGCATATCTCATAAAGATGAGAGTGACTGACTAGCCACACTGATACCTCAGCTTTTTAAGCCTTAGGCCTCGTACACACGGCCGAGATTCTCGTCGAAAAAAAATGTCGTTTTTTTCGACGAGATTCCTGGACAAGAAAATTGTCCCGGCCGAGTGTACACACGCTCGTTTCAAAGAACCCGCGGTTCTTTGAATGGAGCGTACGCGGTGACATCATCGACTACGACGAGCATGCGCTCGTCACATTCGATGCCGTCGCCGCCATCTTGGTATACCCTACGTATGCCTAGGAAGCTACCGCGCATGCGTCAAATTCATTTCGAACATGCGCGGGCTTCCCGGCGGACAGGTAAGTGTACACACACTCACTTTTCTCGTCGAGAAACAGGCTGACGAGAATCTCGACGAGAAAATAGAGAGCAGGTTCTCTATTTTCTCGTCGAGGTTACTTGTCGGTTTTCTCGACGAGAAACCCGATAGCCGCGTACACGCGACCGATTTACTCGGCAAGACATCTCTGCCAGCAAGTTTCTTGCCGAGAAAATCGGTCGTGTGTACGAGGCCTCAAAGCAGACATTTTTATGAATCGAGTCCAGATTTAATAACCAAGCCATATATTTAAGCCTTGAAGAGGAGAGCCTTCCCTGAAATTTATCGCCTATACTTTTTTTATTTTTTTCCAATTAACCTTTCATAGCAATATTAAGTTATCTAATCATTTGTACCAGGCACTCCTAGCTTTATACTAAAAAATGGATGATCTGTTGAGCAGTTCATTTACTACGATAGAAAAAGCAGCAGAACACAATCAGGTTGTTTTTCACTGTAGACTATCCCCCTCAATAAATAACCCTTTGGTTTTATATCAAAAATCTACTTTGTACAGATTTAGCACTACCACGGATCTTACCTACTGGATCTTAATCACTGGTCTAGTGGAAGAGCTTGTGACAGCTTGGAGAGAGCACAAGAACATTTATCTCAGATACCATCATAATTTAATTTTCTTTCTCCTCTTGGCAAATGATGGCGGGGGGGCCAGGAAAATGTATTTTCTTTTTCGTACATCACGGGGCACAGAACAGGTTATAGTCATGACTACTTGGGTTATGCACCCCCTATAGGTGAAGGGACACTGGCTGATCTGACAGGAAGTGCACCTCTAAACAACCCCTTCTACTCCACAAAGTCCTCCCCTATATAACCCCTCCTACTTTAGGAAGTCTTCTAAAATATAATAACTCCTCCTCCAGGAGCCCCTCCGTTTTTTCACCAGTGTATTGAAGGTGATGGTCACACAAGTACGGTTTCTGCATGCTATGGCTATTCTCAGGGGATTCCAGTAGGGATCAGGAGTTTGGTCATCCGGATCCATTAAGGCTCGGATGCCTAGATGGATGGTACCCAGACCCTGCTGTGAGGAATTCGAATGTTGGCAGAGTTTAGCCAGTAATGCAACCTTTTCAGCAGTGGACCTTGCATGTTCATAACCCTGCCCAGTTATGCACTGAGGGCACTGTGTGGGGCACAGAGACTCTGAAGGTCTGGGATGACAGTGCCGGCCGTGATTGATGAAGATTGGATGCCGAGTTACAGGACCCTATGGCTGGAAGTTGGTGAGTGGCCCTTTAGGGAGTCATTTCCTTGCCTCCCCACTAGCAAATGATGCGGGCCAAGTAAATGGAATTTTTTTTTCGTACATCACGAGGCACGGAGCTGGCTATTAGTCATGACTATCTGGGTAATGCTATCTATAGGTGAATGAAAACCAGAATATCAAACAGAGATGAAGTTCTCCTCTTTATAATCCCTTCTACTCCAGGAGCTCCTCAGTTCTTTCACCAGTGTTTTGAAGGTGATGGTTACGCAAGTACTGTTTCTGCATGCTATGACCATTCTCGGGGGGATTCCAGTAGGGATCAGAATTTGGTCTGCCAGAGCCATTCTTTGACTCCGATGCTTAGATCTATGGTACCCGGACCCCGCTGTGAGGAATTCGGCAGGGTTCTGCATATACTGCAACCTTTTCAGCGCCTGGACCTTGCGTGTTTGGAACCCTGAGCAGTTGCACACTGACCAAGGTGTTATGGTACAGGTCCAGGGTATGTTGTGTGGGGACAGAGACCCTGAGGGTCCGAAGTGACAATGCCCACCATGACGGCTGAAGATTAGATCCTGGAAGTTGGTGAGTGCCCCTTTTAGGGAGTCATTTCCTTCCTTCCCCACTAGCAAATGATGCGGGGCTACATATGTGGAAATTCTTTTCAGATACCATCCTTGTGGCTCTTCCGCCTACAACCGGTGGGGGACTTCACCCCTAGACCAAACGTATGCTCACATGCACTGAGCAATATCAGTTTTAGATAAACTAAGCCCTTAATATTATAGAAGTTAGAGATTATTTTAGTCTATAATGTGTATCACTTCAACTGGCTGTAGCACATCTTGCTACTAATAATGTCACTGTCCTTTCTTCCTCAGGTGTTGTACTTTCCTGACCGCTGGTGGCATGCCACCCTAAACCTGGACACCAGCGTCTTCATCTCCACATTCCTCGGATAGCAAACATTTTCATGGTCAAACAGTTCACATCAACCCGCCCCCAAACCTCAGGGAACATAAACTGACAATGATCTATGGACAGCAGCCAAGATCGTAGCAGGCAGGAGCCACTTCTGTGAAGTTCACGTTGCGTTGGTTTTTCCCAGCATTCTCTTTTTTTAGGACCAAAATGTTATCCACTTCATTCCTTCAGGTTTTGCACATAATTTTATATTAAAATTTGTGTTTTTTTTTTTTTTTTTACATGTAATCACAACTGACAACAAATGATTTTTTTAATTTATGTTCTGTTTCTCAGTAATAAAACAATTGTCTCTGATAATGCATCTGGACTAATGAAAGAATTTAGTAATTAAATCTTAATTTATGAGAACTGTGCTGCCTTTTTTTTTATGGAAGTTTTACATTTCCCTCCTTTTTTTAACTTTATTTTCAGCCTGGTTCTTTAGCTTGGGGGTCCTGTTCCTTTTGGAGCACAGTGCTTGTGTTGTGTAATTTGGCCCCTTCTATCACCTAAAAAAAAAAAAAAAAAAGAAAAAAAAAAGAAAAAAAGAACCCCAGCTGATCCTGCCTGGCTATACCCCCCCTGTAAACTTACCACAGTCTATCATGGCCGCTCTGCTGAACCCTGACACTGTGGTCAGTTTACGTGCCTCGGTCATCCGCAGCCCTGCACTGTACTCCTCTGTCGTTGTTTCTAGCCCCCCCACCCCCTCCCTGCCTGCTCATGTCGGTGCCCACCCTCTCCCCTCCTGCTGCTCTCATATCTACTATAAAATCCTCCCATCCCCTCTGTAACATAACGATATGTGTGCCTGTGTTATATTAAAAATATGCCGATCTGTACCTATATCAGAGGGTCTCCCCGTGCTCAGGGGACTCCCTCGGCTCTCTCTCTACTTTTTTCCCCAGCTGACGTCAGCGGAAGTGCTCGGCCCCACCCACTGGAGCTGTCAGCCGGGCAAAAGAGAGAGCCGAGGAGTCACGTGAGCGATGGGAGTCGCTCTGATATAGGTTGTTGTTCAGTCATTGAGTCGTGTCCAACTCTTCGTGACCTCATGGACCATAGTGCGCCAGGCTCTTTCACTTTCATTAAGCCCTGGTTCACACTGGTGCGTTTTGACATGCGATTTGGCATGTCAAAACGCCGGTAATTGCCGGCAATGGAACCATCCTAATCGGTGCGACGCCGCATCTGCGGCGCTGCACCGATTTCAAAAAGTAGTTTCTGTACTACTTTTTGCGATTTCGGCCGCGATTTACATTGACATCTGTGTCAGATGTCTTTGTAATCGCGGCTGAAATCGGGACTGCCAGCGAGAGTGAAATCGTGTGAGTTCAGCTGAACTCGCACGGCTTCACTCCCGCAGCCCCAGTGTGAACCTGGGCTATGGGACTCATTAGTTCATCTTCACTTTCTGCCATTAGTGTGGTATCGTATGCATATCTCAGGTTGTTATTTATCCCTGAGATCTTCATTCCGGCTTGTGATTCGTCGATCCTGGCATTTCACATGATGTACTTTGCATATAAGTTAAATAAGTAGGTTGACAATATACATCTTTGCTGCACTCCTTTCTCAATTTTGAACCAGTCAGTTGTTCCATGTCCTGTTCTAACTGTTGCTTCTTGACTTGCATACAGGTTTTTCAGAAGACAGGTGAGGTGGTCTGGTATTCCCATTTCTTTCAGTATTTGCCTGATATATCTGCCATATTTTTTTAATATAACACGGGGACACATATTGTTATGTTACAGAGAAGATGGAAGGTTTTTATAGTAGTGGCTTAACAACCACTTTAAGTTTTAGATACACTTGAAAAGAAACCTTGCAGAAAACTACAAGTTCAGCTTATTCTTTAGCCCAGTGGTCTCCAAATTGCAGCCCGGGTGCTGGATGTGGCCCTTTGGTTTATATTTATCTGGCCCTAGGGGTATTATTCCACCAACTGGCACCAATGATGGAGCACCGTTCCCCCTACTGTCACCATCAATGCGGCACTATTCTTCTCATCTATATCAAGTTCAGTAATGTGGCACTATTCCTCCCATGTAAACCAATGATGGTGGTACTGATGCCTGGGCATTTTCTACTCCCGCTGCCTGCAGTCTGGCCCGCTGAAAGCCTGAAGGACAGTAAATTGGCCCTTTGCTTAGAAAGTTTGGAGACTCCTGCTTTAGCCTAACATGAAAACGCACATCAGGACAAAACGTGAAGGTGACATCACAGGCCTTCCGACAAGATCTTGGAAAAATTAAAGTGTAAGGTCATCTTTTTAGAAAATTTCCCAATGCAATTCTACATCCAATGAATAGTACATACCGTAACTTCTCCAGTTGGAAATCACGCTGGCTCTTCAATCCTCTCCTGCAAACGGCAGGAGAGACTGAATTTCACAATAATGTGCCCCCTAGTGCCCATTCCTGGCCGTTCAAACTGCGCTGGTGCAGTGTATCTTCTCTGCCTTCAGCTTGGCTTACTAGCGGTCGTTCTGGGTTATTCAAACTCTGTGCTCATGTAGAGAAGACCATGCAGCTTCTCTGGGCTGTTCAGATTTTGTGCTACTAAGTTGGAGCCTGGAGAGGACGCAACGCGCAGGAGCGCCATGATGCATTATTGTGAAATTCGACCCATCCTGCAAACGGCAGAGAGAAGAATGAGGGACTCGGTGCTTTTTCTGGAGAGGACCCAAAACAGCTTGATCAGTCATGGTAGGACCTTCACCATTTCCAACAGGAGGAGCTATGGTATGTTCCATTCATTGGATGTACAAATGCATATGGAGATTTTCTGAAAATCTTCCTGAAAAGTGAATTTACACTTTATTCCAAATCCTGCATTGCACAGGAATGTATTCATTAGGTAGTATAGAACATTAAATGGGGACTATAGCTTTTAGTACTATGATGTCTTGAGGTATAGGGCAGAGACACAAATTACTCATACCCCCCTTAAATTTTCCACATTTTTTTTTTTTCATGTTACAACCAAAAACATAAATGTATTTTATTGGGATTTTATGTGATAGACCAACACAAAGTGGCACATAATTGTGAAGTGGAAGGAAAATGATAAATGTTTTTTATTTTATTTTTTACAAATAAATATCTGAAAAGTGTGGTGTGCATTTGTATTCAGCCCCCTTTACTCTGATACTCCTAACTAAAATCTAGTGGAAGCAATTGCCTTCAGAAGTCACCTAATTAGTAAATGGCGTCCACCTGTGTGTAATTTAATCTCAGTATAACTACAGCTGTTCTGTTTGTTTGTTAGAGAACCTTAATGAACAAACAGCATCATGAAGGCCAAGGAACACACCAGACAGTTTAGGGATAAAGTTGTGGAGAAGTTTAAAGCAGAGTTAGGTTATAAAAAATAAAAATAATAATAATAATAATAATATCCCAAGCAACATCTCACGGAGCACTGTTCAATCCATGATCTGAAAATGGAAAGTATGGAGAGTATGGCATAACTGCAAACCTACCAAGACATGTCCGTCCACCTAAACTGACAGGCCGGGCAAGGAGAGCATTAATCAGAGAAGCAGCCAATAGGTCCATGGTAACTCTGGAGGAGCTGCAGAGATCCACAGCTCAGGTGGGAGAATCCACAGGACAACTATTAGTCGTGCTCTCCACAAATCTGCCCTTTATGGAACAGTGGCAAGAAGAAAGCCATTGTTGAAAGCCATAAGAAGTCCTGTTTGCGAGAAGCCATGTGAGGGACACAGCAAACATGTGGAAGAAGGTGCTCTGGTCAGATGAGACCAAAATTGGACTTTTTGGCCTAAAAGCAAAATGCTATGTGTGGCAGAAAACTAACACTAAACACACCATTCCCAACGTGAAACATGGTGGTGGCAGGATCATGTGGTGGGGATGCTTTTCTTCAGCAGGGACAGGGAAGCTGGTCAGAGTTGATGGGAAGATGGATGGAGCCAAATACAGGGCAATCTTAGAAGAAAACTTGTTAGAGTCTGCAAAAGACTTGAGACTGGGGCAGAGGTTCACCTTGCAGCAGGACAACAACCCTAAACATACAGCCAGAGCTACAATGGAATGGTTTAGATCAAAGCATATTCATGTGCAAGGCTCTATTCACAATAATGCGTTTTTTTTTTTGACAAATTTTGCAGGGACAAGGGCTTCTTCCCGACATCCCTTGCCCGGTGGTTGTCAGGGTCTGCGCGCAGGGGGCTTATTGGAATCTGTAAGCCCCCTTTAACAAAGGGCCCCCAGATCCTGGCCTCCCCCTATGTGAATGAGTATGGGGTACATTGTACCCCTACCCATTCACCCAAAAAAGTCGTTTAGTGTTAGAAAATACAGTAGACCGTTTTTGACAAGTCTTTTTATTAAAAATATCTTCTTCTTCACTGCGTCTTCCTCCATCTTCTCCCCCATCTTCATCCTCCGGGCTTCTCCTTCTCCCGCTGCTTCTTCTTCTTTGTCCGGTGTTCTTCTTCCTCTCCCGCCGACGACCCTCCTCCGATGCTGCCTCCCGCTGATCTGTCCGCGCCGATGTCAAGCATTTCTTAGATAACGATGGGGGCGTGGCCATTGGATTATGTCATCTGGAGGCCCTGCCCCCTTGTGACGTCACCGCAGGGGCATGATGGGTCCGTGACGTCACAAGGGGGTGGGGCCTTTGGATGACGTAATCCAATTGCCACGCCCCCATCGTTATCTAAGAAATGCTTGACATTGGCTCGGACAGATCGGCGGGATGCAGCATCGGAGGAGGGTCACCAGCAAGACTGGTGGCAGAGGAAGAACAACACCGGACAAAGAAGACAGAAGGAAGAAGCAGGAGAAGCCCGGAGGATGAAGGTGGCGGAAGACCAGAGGACGATGCGGGGAAGAAGATATTTTTAATAAAAGACTTGTCAAAAACTGTCTACTGTATTTTTTAACTCTACACTACTTTTTTGGTGAATGGGTACCATGTATAAAATGCAGGAAATGCAGCGCTAATACATGAAAAAATGGGGACTGGTGAATGGTCTAGCCCAGGGGTCTCCAAACTACAGCCCTCCAGTTGTTCAGGAACTACAATTCCCATCATGCCTAGTCAAGTCTGTGAATGTCAGAGTTTTACAATGCCTCATGGGACGTGTAGTTCTGCAACAGCTGGAGGGCCGTAGTTTGGAGATCCCTGGTCTAGCCCAAAAGCAATTAAGCCATATGGTTGTGTGAACCAACATGGCACAATATAGGTGACACAAAAAACTTAAAAATAGTATCAAACCAAAAACAAACCAAGTGAAGGAAATCGTTCAGAAGACCAAAAATTTACATATGTGTAAAAAATGGCATAAAACGTGAACAAAAAATAACACTTATAGTGAATAAGAATCTAATAATAAAAAGTAAGTCAGTGAAATAAAATCAATCCATAAATAAACTCCGATGTGAATAAGTGAAAATAAAACATCCAAGCATAAGCCAAAAGGTATTCCAAAGAGAGTGATAAAGGTAAACTTCTTCCCAAGAAAGCTGTGACAGGTTCAGCTGTGACACCCAAGTGAGTAATGATCCTGCTTACTAGATGGCGTGACTGTACAGCGGTACCTCATTGCTGCTTTCCGCTGACCACTATTTGTGATTTTGTAAGTGCAACTCTTACCTTTTTAATAAATACTTGGTCTTACATATACTACACTATGGAAGTTTTTATCTTTTTCTATTTGAGTGCAAATCGGATGATGAGCCACTGATAAGGAGATCTATAGGCTGCGGGGAAGCCCTATTCCCTATGCTGGGTGAGACTGCAGGGTAAAACATCACAAATGCAGTCTGCTTATGCATTTCTGCCCGCAAAGGGCCTTAATCATAGCTATGGTGCAGGTATCAGACTTATAGGAATGCCAGCCACAGCACAATTTCACCTCGCATTTCTAATACACGCTGGGTAAATTGTGTCGAGTTTCACTTTTTTGAGTCTCCATGAGATACAGGAAGTAGGGAGAGGATTCAAACTAGCATGCTTTTCTATTTTTTTTTTTTTTTCTTCTCGATCAGGTGGGACAAATATCAGCTACTCCCAGTTGACAATCTTTCTTTGCATAAAATGTACATTTTTTTTTTTTTTTTAAACCAGCGCTGGCTTCTTTACCCTCCGGACAAGACCCCTGAATTTAACCCTAATAGTACCACATTATCTTGGATGTTTGACGTGTACCCCTTCCTTCCAGCTGAGGAACGACCAATCGAATGTACCATCCGGCCCGGAGAGGTTAGTTCAGAATAAAACGATTACTGTGGTGTGAAGGATAACGGAAAAGACTAGATGGAGATGTGTGCTCCATAGCATATATACTGGTGTTCCTTTTAATATACGATCACTCTCACAAGACACTCTTATACCCTGTACACACGGTCGGTTTTTCCGATGGACTTTTTTCATCTGAAATTCCGATCATGTATGGGCCCCATCTGACTTTTTCCCATCGGTGTTAAAAAATAGAACATGTTTTAAATTTTTCCGATGGGGAAAAAAAAAACAATGGGAAATTCCGATCGTCTGCGTGGATTTTTCTCCGATGGAGTTCCACACAATCTCAGACTAAATTACAAGACGGGAGCGCTCGTTCTGGTAAAACTAGCTTTAGCATTACATATACTGAATACATGGTGCCCCTTGGAGCCCTTTTTGTAAGTTGACAATCACTGGTCTAGATTTTGATTATGAATTTAAGAGAACTGGTCAGATTGTTATCGATAGGAAATGTTTATCGAATACAATACAGTCCAAGTGTTTTCAGGGAAAGGGTCTCCCCTTCTTCAAGGCTTAAACATGTGGTACTGTGATTAACCCCTTGACGCCAGCACCTCCCCACCCTTTAAGATGTTTATGATGCTGGGAGGCGGGGTTTATGATCATGTGACTGCTGTGATTGGCTGTCACATGCTCGTAAAGCTTCCGATCGCAAATAGCGATCTGGTAACTGCTGGGAGCGTGCTCTCAGCACAGCTCTGTTTACATTCTGGTACGCATATATGCGGGTCCTCAATGTTAAGGCCCACCTGCTGCGAAGCCACATATATGCGTACCGCTGGCACAAAGAGGTTAAAGCAGAAGGCGAGCCAAAACCTAAGCTTAAATCTACTCCCACCCCCATTCTATTTACCCTGTAAAATGAAAGATGTCTATACTTACCTATTCTGAAGTCGCTCTGGTCCTGCCACACGATCAGGTCCCAGCTCTGGCTTCAGTGTAGACAATGGATGCCGATGCCCTATAGTAAGCCTATAGGTTAACGTCATTGCCCAGGCTTTGCTGCCAATGATCTGTCCTCTTTGCGGAACCTGGCGCTGGAGAGATCATGTGACCGGACATACATAAGTATAGACATCTTTCTTGGGTAAATAGAATAGACTTAAGCCCTGTACACACAATCGGTTTTACAGATGAAAACAGTCCGATGGACTTTTTTCATCGGACAAACCGATCGTGTATGGGACCCGTCGGTCTTTTTTTCCATCGGTTTTAAAAAATAGAACATGTTTTAAATTTTTCCGATGAATCAAAAACCGATAGCAAATTCCGATCATCTATGGGCAAGTCCATTGGATAAAAAACCCACGCATGCTCAGAATCAAGTCGACACATGCTCAGAAGCATTGAACTTCATTTTTCTCGGCTCATCTGAGTGTTTTACGTCACCGCGTTTGGAACGGTCAGTTTTTTGACTGATGGTGTGTAGGCAAGACTGATGGAAGTCAGCTTCATCGGATTTCCGATGGACAAAACCATCGGATTAGAATTCATAGGATATCCGATCGTGTGTACGAGGCTTTAGAATGAGGGTGGGAGCAGGTTTACGCTTAGTTAGGTTTTGACTTGCCTTCCACTTTAAGGCCCCATTCACACCTCAGCATTTTGTAGCTTGAAGCCTGAAGCTCAAAACACTGGAGGAGAAAATAAATAAATAAATTATTCTTATGGTTCACATCTCCACTCCATGTCACCTGAAGCTCAGAAAAATTCTGGAGTTTTTCTGTAGCTTAATCCGGGCAGATTTGGGCGTTTTTCTGCTTTTTACATTGGTGACCTTTTGCCTGAAAACGATACGCTCAGGTGTGAATGCAGCCTAAATCCAGGTAAGATTTATTTAAAAACTGAGTTATGAGCATATCTCATAAAGATGAGAGTGACTGACTAGCCACACTGATACCTCAGCTTTTTAAGCCTTAGGCCTCGTACACACGGCCGAGATTCTCGTCAAAAAAAAGTCGTTTTTTTCGACGAGATTCCTGGACAAGAAAATTGTCCCGGCCGAGTGTACACACGCTCGTTTCAAAGAACCCGCGGTTCTTTGAATGGAGCGTACGCGGTGACGTCATCGACTACGACGAGCATGCGCTCGTCACATTCGATGCCGTCGCCGCCATCTTGGTATACCCTACGTATGCCTAGGAAGCTACCGCGCATGCGTCAAATTCATTTCGAACATGCGCGGGCTTCCCGGCGGACAGGTAAGTGTACACACACTCACTTTTCTCGTCGAGAAACAGGCTGACGAGAATCTCGACGAGAAAATAGAGAGCAGGGTCTCTATTTTCTCGTCGAGGTTACTTGTCGGTTTTCTCGACGAGAAACCCGATAGCCGCGTACACACGACCGATTTACTCGGCAAGACATCTCTGCCCGCAAGTTTCTTGCCGAGAAAATCGGTCGTGTGTACGAGGCCTCAAAGCAGACATTTTTATGAATCGAGTCCAGATTTAATAACAAAACCATATATTTAAGCCTTGAAGAGGAGAGCCTTCCCTGAAATTTATCGCCTATACTTTTTTTTTTCCCAATTAACCTTTAATAGCAATATTAAGTTATCTAATCATTTGTACCAGGCACTCCTAGCTTTATACTAAAAAATGGATGATCTGTTGAGCAGTTCATTTACTACGAAAGAAAAAGAAGCAGAACACAATCAGGTTGTTTTTCACTGTAGACTATCCCCCTCAATAAATAACCCTTTGGTTTTATATCAAAAATCTACTTTGTACAGATTTAGCACTACCACGGATCTTAATCACTGGTCTAGTGGAAGAGCTTGTGACAGCTTGGAGAGAGCACAAGAAAATTTATCTCAGATACCATCATAATTTAATTTCCTTTCTCCTCTTGGCACATGATGGCGGGGGGGCCAGGAAAATTTATTTTCTTTTTCGTACATCACGGGGCACAGAACAGGTTATAGTCATGACTACTTGGGTTATGCACCCCCTATAGGTGAAGGGACACTGGCTGATCTGACAGGAAGTGCACCTCTAAACAACCCCTTCTACTCCACAAAGTCCTCCCCTATATAACCCCTCCTACTTTAGGAAGTCTTCTAAAATATAATAACTCCTCCTCCAGGAGCCCCTCCGTTTTTTCACCAGTGTATTGAAGGTGATGGTCACACAAGTACGGTTTCTGCATGCTATGGCTATTCTCAGGGGATTCCAGTAGGGATCAGGAGTTTGGTCATCCGGATCCATTAAGGCTCGGATGCCTAGATGGATGGTACCCAGACCCTGCTGTGAGGAATTCGAATGTTGGCAGAGTTTAGCCAGTAATGCAACCTTTTCAGCAGTGGACCTTGCATGTTCATAACCCTGCCCAGTTATGCACTGAGGGCACTGTGTGGGGCACAGAGACTCTGAAGGTCTGGGATGACAGTGCCGGCCGTGATTGATGAAGATTGGATGCCGAGTTACAGGACCCTATGGCTGGAAGTTGGTGAGTGGCCCTTTAGGGAGTCATTTCCTTGCCTCCCCACTAGCAAATGATGCGGGCCAAGTAAATGGAATTTTTTTTTCGTACATCACGAGGCACGGAGCTGGCTATTAGTCATGACTATCTGGGTAATGCTATCTATAGGTGAATGAAAACCAGAATATCAAACAGAGATGAAGTTCTCCTCTTTATAATCCCTTCTACTCCAGGAGCTCCTCAGTTCTTTCACCAGTGTTTTGAAGGTGATGGTTACGCAAGTACTGTTTCTGCATGCTATGACCATTCTCGGGGGGATTCCAGTAGGGATCAGAATTTGGTCTGCCAGAGCCATTCTTTGACTCCGATGCCTAGATCTATGGTACCCGGACCCCGCTGTGAGGAATTCGGCAGGGTTCTGCATACTGCAACCTTTTCAGCGCCTGGACCTTGCGTGTTTGGAACCCTGAGCAGTTGCACACTGACCAAGGTGTTATGGTACAGGTCCAGGGTATGTTGTGTGGGGACAGAGACCCTGAGGGTCCGAAGTGACAATGCCCACCATGACGGCTGAAGATTAGATCCTGGAAGTTGGTGAGTGCCCCTTTTAGGGAGTCATTTCCTTCCTTCCCCACTAGCAAATGATGCGGGGCTACATATGTGGAAATTCTTTTCAGATACCATCCTTGTGGCTCTTCCGCCTACAACCGGTGGGGGACTTCACCCCTAGACCAAACGTATGCTCACATGCACTGAGCAATATCAGTTTTAGATAAACTAAGCCCTTAATATTATAGAAGTTAGAGATTATTTTAGTCTATAATGTGTATCACTTCAACTGGCTGTAGCACATCTTGCTACTAATAATGTCACTGTCCTTTCTTCCTCAGGTGTTGTACTTTCCTGACCGCTGGTGGCATGCCACCCTAAACCTGGACACCAGCGTCTTCATCTCCACATTCCTCGGATAGCAAACATTTTCATGGTCAAACAGTTCACATCAACCCGCCCCCAAACCTCAGGGAACATAAACGGACAATGATCTATGGACAGCAGCCAAGATCGTAGCAGGCAGGAGCCACTTCTGTGAAGTTCACGTTGCGTTGGTTTTTCCCAGCACTCTCTTTTTTTAGGACCAAAATGTTATCCACTTCATTCCTTCAGGTTTTGCACATAATTTTATATTAAAATTTGTGTTTTTTTTTTTTTACATGTAATCACAACTGACAACAAATGATTTTTTTAATTTTATTAATGTTCTGTTTCTCAGTAATAAAACAATTGTCTCTGATAATGCATCTGGACTAATGAAAGAATTTAGTAATTAAATCTTAATTTATGAGAACTGTGCTGCCTTTTTTTTATGGAAGTTTTACATTTCCCTCCTTTTTTTGAACTTTATTTTCAGCCTGGTTCTTTAGCTTGGGGGTCAGATGTCACCTGAAGGCAGTGGCAACCCCGATTTAACAACTTGTTAACCAGCCGCCGCAGTTATACTGCTGCAGGTTTGCTCGGCTGCGCAAATTGCTGTAGGTGCACGTCCGGCTCATACACGGCGATCTGTGAGCGTGCGCGACCATTGGCCAGCAGGTTTGGCAGACTCTATGTCCACCGGCTGCCCGTGATCGTCCCCCCCGCACTGACAGAACAGGAATCTGCCATAGTAAACAAAGCAAATCGTTCTGTCAGGGGTTGACACACAGAGCCTGTCTTTCTGCTATGCAGGAAGATGGATCTGTGTGTTGTTCCAGGCAGCCCATACAGTTCCCTGCCAGTGTCATTACTACAATAACAGTGCAAATGTTTAGCACTGATCACTGTAATGTCACTGGGTTCCAAAAAAAACAAAAAGTGCCAGGAGTCCGATCCGTTTGCCGCAATTTCGCAGTCCCGCTAAAAATCGCAGATCACAGCCATGACAGTAAAAAATAAAAATGCCATAAATCTATGTCCTATGTTGTAGACGTTCATCTTTTGAAGAATCAATATACACTTGTTTAACAAAAATATGTAGAAGAATACAAATTGGCCTAATTTAATGAAGACTTTTTTTTTTTTTTTATTATTGGGCGTGTTTTATAGCCAAAAACAAAAAAGTTTTTTTTTTCCCAAATTGTCGCTTTTTTCGTTTATAGTGCAAAAAAGTTAAAACTGCAGAGGTGATCAGATACCACCAAAAGAAAGCTCTATTTGTGGGGGGGGGGGGGGGGACATAAATTTTGTTTGGGTACAATGCCGCATGCCTGTGCAATTGTCAGTTAAAGCGACACAGTGCCGTATCGCAAAAAATGGCCTGGTTAGGAAATGGGTAAATCCTTCCAGGGCTGAAGTGGTTAAAGAGGACCTGTACTGTGGTAGCTGTACCCAAAAGTAAGCCAAGAACTACTCACCAGTATCGTCTGTAGGCTCCCTGCAGCTGATTATTTCAACATTACTGACTTACCTGTGTCTGAGTGGGGGGGGGGGGGGGCAGCTTGGTAGAGGAGCAGGGCTTTGTTTCTATCTGTAGAAACTATCACCCTAGGGCAGTGGCATCAATCTCATCTTGGACAAAATCAGCAGTACGGTTACCCTCAAAGGGTCAGTTGTGCGCTAGGAGTATGTTACGTGCAGAGTTCAGGCGTATATCCAATCAGAGGCAGGCCCTGTTTAGGTATTCTGACAGCCACGGATATCCGCTGTCAGAATACAATAGCCAGAACTACAGATTTGTCCATATCCCACTGTTTTAGTGTGGATAAGTGAGAATCAAGCGATTTTTTTTATTTATTTTTTTCTCATTCAGCCTGAAGGGCCAAAGGAGAGAAATCTTAATATAGCTAGCTTGATGCTAATTGTTGACTTCATTCTGATAAACGATAGTCACCTGGCTGTCAAGTACCAAAGCTGTAGGACAATAAAATAACACACTTATAATTTTCAGTAGTCCTGCAATGGCCATTTGCATTCTTATCACAGGAAATTTTTACTTTTACCTATGGGCTCTGTTATTGGATGTTGCTTTTCACATTCTAGAGCTGGGAAACAGAGGGGAAAATTAACTGTATCATGAAGAAGAAAGAAAATTCAGCCCGTTTCACATGGGCTTCAGTTTGTATGAGAACAGAAAGCTTCTAGCAAATTTCTCTAAACCAGGGGTCTCCAATCTTTTGAAACAAAGGGGGCCAGTTCACTGCCCTTCACACTTTAGGGGGGGGGGGGGCAGACTGTAGCCAGTGGGATTTAACAAAGCCATAGGCTTGGTGGTCATGACATCTCCTGGGCTTATCTCTATTATTTATATCTGACAGGTTTCTTGCACTCCCAGAAAAGGGCTGTAGCTGTACTTCTGGAAGCCCACCACTGATGCTATAGGTCCAAGCGTCTTCAATATTAGAGTCGGTGCAGCTGCTATGCCTGCCTCTCACCTCCCTCCTGCCCAATCACAGAAGCCTTTGTATTATGTGAACTCATTCCCAAAATACAAAGGCTTCTCTGAATGGGCACCAGAGGAGAGGAGCGGGCAAAGCTGCTCTGTGCGCCTCTCTTTCTCTCGCATTCCATAGTGTCAATGAATGCTTCAGCATAGCCATAAACCTGTCAGATATAAATAGCGATAAGTTCAGGAGATGTAATGCACATCCTTGGACTTAAGTCATAACGTGCCTTCACTTTTTACAGAGTAGACGATTTCCTGGAATCCAGAGACCCTGTCACCAAAGTCACAGTATGTATATGCATTAAAGGTGCCTCTCCACCACCTCCAGATCTACTCACCTTTCCCTCACAGCTCCTGCGTCTACAGCACCCAACCCCTCCGAAGAAGCTCCTTTTTGCCACCAGTCTTCCAAGATGATTGATAGCCAGCTTCTTTCAACCAACTTCATCTAAGCCCAGGCTGTCATGGACAGACCCTCCAAGTGACAAATCACCATGCCAGCCTGGCCTTATAATCCTTCTGCAGTGAACGGTGCTTACCCTTTCAAGTGAGGAGGGGGCCTCAAGGATGGAGAGTGAGGTTAGGGGGTTGATTAAAACTGAACTCCAGCACAGTATTGCATATTATGTGAGGCACATGTATTCCCCTATTGAAATCTTGAAGTGATTTGTGCTTTTCTTCCTGGACTGAGCAATAAATTGTACCACTGTGCAGGAGCTTCCTGTAATAAAGACCGCTCACTGCTGCTCCCTCTCCTTGTGCAGGGTGACTGGCCTTGTCTCCGCCCCTTCCTGTAGTTTTCTGCAGGCAGCCTATATGTATGTGGGTGGTGCACAAAAAGCAGCCCTGATCCACTGCTCAGGTCCCCTGCTGGTGCTCCAGGCTCTTCCTCTTCTCCAAGTGCCACCACAGCAAGCTGCTTGCTATGGGGGCACTCATGCATGCTCACTCCTGAGCCCAGCTCTCTCCTCACTGGCTTGATTGGCAGCAGTGGGAGCCAATGGCTCCCGCTGCTGTCTCTCATCCAATGAGGAGGGAGAGACCCAGGAAAGCAGCAGCTCTCATGCACCTCACTGGATTGGGTATTAGGGGGGTGCATACTGAAGGTTTTTTACCTTCATGCATACAATGCATGAAGGTAAAAAAAAAAGATGTCAGCCTTTAGAACCACTTTAAAGCTGAAAGTGGCGTTCCACCCAAAAATTGAACTTCTGCTTTTCGGATTCCCCCTGTCCCCCAATCCCCCCCCCTCTGGTTTCACATTTGGCACCTTTCAGGGGGGGGGGGGGGGGCAGATACCTGTCTAATACAGGTATTTACTTCCGGCAAAAGATCGCTGCAGAATCTGCGGCGATCTATGTCATTTCCGGCCCCTCTGCTGTCTTCTGGGAGACACACAGGTCTCCGAAGACCGCTCAGCACGACTCGCGCATGCGCAGTAGCAAACAAGGCTGTGAAGCCGCAAGGCTTTACTTCCTGATTCCTTTACTGAAGATGCCGGGCGCCCTGGACAGGTAGGCGTCCTTATTTCCAAAGTCAGCAGCTGCAGTATTTGTAGCTGCTGACTTTTAATTTAAAAAAAAAATTGGCAGAGCTCTGCTTCAAGAATCCACATTGCACAACATCAGCTAAATAAAGCCATGAGACAAAACAGCTTTCCAAGGTGAACCCAGTCCCTGCCGTTACCTAGAAAGAATCCACAAGCCGCAACGGCATTAACTCTTTTTTAATGTACGCACTGTGCATTCACAGAAGAGGTGCCACACTGTGAAGTGTCTTCTACGAGAGTCAGTCAGTGGCCACACGCACAGGAGACGGCAGAATATATTTACATCGGCTATGTACACAAAGAAAACAAACAAGTTCAACGGGAAAAAAAATAATATCCAATTCTTTGGGATGCCCACTCTATTCAGCACGATTATCAGTAGGGGGTTAGTAGTTACGGCTGGTAACGGTAGCTTGTCCTCAGCCATTTTTGCCCTTTCTCCAGGAGGGTTCTGCGCATTGTGAAAAGTCTGTTAGAAAATGATTAGATGGAAAAAATATATATATTGGCGTAAAATCATGCAACTTGTCAGCCACGCTGGATGTCACAACAAGGGGTTAACCAATCAAAACACAAGTCAGAAGTAGAACGTTTTGCTCTCTGCAAAGCGAGGTTGTCCTTTACACCACATCAGTGCCGAATCTGGTGGAAGGTCAAATGGTTACTGAAGGTTAATATGAGGTCGGTGAGAATGGGGTTCTGTGCATTTTCTACAGCGGAGTCCCCGGACTGTAAATAGGACTGCGCACCACCGCTAACCGGTACTCCATGCGGAAAACTACATGACAGAGCCACATAACACTGAAAATGAGTCAATAAAACAAAAAATGGCATGGAGTCAGTCATATTTGTACATTTTAAAGGGGAGTTGACAATTATTTTTCTGCTATCATACCTATGGGGACTTTTCCTGTACAATGCAGTGAACTCAATGCCAGCTTTATTCATATGACTGCACTTCAAGTCTCCATGCTCTTCAAGCAGCACTGTAGGTTTTAGCAAGTCTGTTAATGCTACAGACGTCTTCAGAGATCTCTAAAAAAGGTCAAAGCTTCGGTTTCAGCTCTAGGAACTGCAAATCTATCATTCCATCTGCGTAGACCAGGAGGGGTGATATACATACTGCTGTAGTGGGACCGGACCTGCGAACCAGCCAGAAGTACAGATGGACAAGACAAAAAAAAGCAGCTCTCAGACAATCCTCGGATAGGGAAAATTTTGGCCCATCTGGTTTTCTAGCGGAAGCGGATGGATGTAGCAGGCGACACTGGACACGCGGATGAGATGAATAAGGCATGGAGGCAGAACAGGCACGTTATGAAACGCGGCGTGATGGGGGAGGGGAGCAGTCTGGAGCTGAAACATTGTAGGCTCAGACCGATGGGATCATCCGCCATTTCAGTAGTCTTCCACCCAACCATTCTCTGATATGAAGGCATCGATGACCTCTTTCATGGCTAGGTTTGGGATCAGCTGGTCTTGGGTCAGGGGGCTCCGGGTCACAGGGTCAAAATGACCGACTCTCTGAAGGAGAAAATAAGCAGAAATATTGCAGGTTTCTATTAGCCTAATGCCTGAAGTCTGCCAAAAAATAATACACTATACACCACGTGTCAAACACAAGGCCCCAGGGGCCAAATCTGGTCGCCAGGCCATTTCATGTGGCCCTCGCACCTCTCCTGCAGCTGCGGCTCCCCTACCATGTCTCAGCAGTTGGCAGCAGAGAGGGGGACAGCACTCTTCCACCAAATCCTGCACAGCACCCCTCTCCATCTCCCCGGGTCTCAGCATTCAGCTGACACTGGCAACTAACCCCAGCCCTCCTCTGATCCTCCTCCAGACCCTGCTTTCCAGCTCCACCCCCAACTTCTTCTTGGAAGCAGCACAAGGTAAGGGGGATGCACTGTGATATAAGTGAGGGTGGAGGACTCTTGACTACTGATGGGGGGGGGGGGTCTGTGCTCTGGACATTTAGTTTTACAGACAGAATGGCCCTTTGAGGGCAACCAAAATGCTGATGCAACCCCTGATGAAATAGATTTTGAAACCCCTGCTATACACAAAACAAAATATGGCGCAAGGATAGGGCTCCATTTATCCCAAAGGCAATGATAAAAAAAAATTATAAATAGATATAAAAAAAAAATCAGTTAACCATAAAACCAGAAGCAATGGGTAAAAAAAAAGTCCATTAACCTATATGGATTTGCTGTTTGAGGGGCTGCTCCACCAAGAACCAGGGAGATCTCTGCAATAGAAACACAAAACACAAGGGGGCGCCACCTAAGTGCAGCATTAGTGTTCTTTAATAAAATGAAAGACCACTGGCAACTTATAGCCACCATGACAAGGTATCCATTGAGCAAAGTGTTCCCAAGTGAGGGTCTCATTCCAGTGGGGACTTGCAGTGCAGAGACACACTAAAGACATCTGCACTGGATGAAGCCGCTCATTGTCCGGACCAAGGAGCACTAAAAAAAAATCCTTGTTTGGACAACGAGCAGCTTCTCCCATTGCAGACATCTTTAGTGTGTCTCTACACTGCAAGTCCCCACTGGAATAAGACCCTCACTTGGGAACACTTCGTTCAATGGGTGCCTTGTCATGGTTGCCATGTATGTTGTGAATTGTTTTTTATTAAAATACACTAATGCTGCACTTAGGTGGTGCCCCCTTGTGTTTTGTGCAAAAATGACAAACTGTAGCCAACTGGCAGAGAAAATCTCCCTAGCACATCCCCTCTCCTCCTCGCAGGCCTCTCCTCTTCTGGAAGTGTATATGTATTCTATGTGCTGGCCTAACTCCTCCACCTCACCTCCCTACCTTTTATGAAGCTGCTGGGGGAGACCACAGGAGAATATTGTGGTGTCACTTGAGTGACAGCTCCAAGTCTGCTGGGACTGCCGACCTCACATCTAAGATGGTGGCGCCCAGCAGCTGTCTCATAGTTTTTTTTTAAACATAAACTTCTGGGAAGATTTTTGTTGAAATGGTTTGGTGACACAGACTCATAAATCTTTCAATGCAAAACTTTTTTTTTTTTCCATTTTTGATAGAGTGGGTTATACCTAGCATTGCACCGATACTAAGCATTTGCATGAGTACTTGTACAAATGCTCTGATACCTTCAGACTCGGTTCACATATGCGCAGGCCGGTTTGCAGTGCGATTTCAAAACCTGGTCCGGTGCGCTTTCGTTCAGCAGTTCAGGTGCAAATTCCACTGCGAATTGTAGTGTATGAGATTAGATATCGTACCTGCACCAGATGGTCTGCACATACATGAACAGGCTGTCAAAACTCACTGAAACCCACATGGAAAACGGATGTCTATGCAAGTGAAATCTGTGCAGTTTTCCCATCAGTTTTCATGCATCTATGGTGTGAATGAGCTCTAAAAAAAAAAAAAAAAAAAATGTCACATGACACTAAAAATAAGTATCAGCGAGTAAACAAACTGGTATCGGTGCATCCTTAGTTATAACCCATGTCACTTGCGTCCCATTGGTGAGATGTACCTGCTCTTCCTGTCCCAATGTCATAACAGGAAGTGAGATGAAGTCCCTCCAAAGTGAGGGAATGCCAGGGTGTCGCCAGAACTACTGTCCTCATTGGAAGATTCACCCTCTTTTGCTATTCTGGTGTCAACCCAAAATTTGGGATTTTCTTTTACTTTCACTTTTGACAAAAATGGAAAAAACAGGACAAATGGTGAGGGTGAATCTCCTTAACGGGAACACAGACAGCAACTAAAAACTGACAAGGGTTCTAATCCCTCTTCACTCTGTCCAACAGGCACACACAAAAAAAAAGTTTTGCCCTTTAGTTATACTTTAAGGCCTTTCACAGCATTAAAGCGGTTCTTCAGTCCCCTGCATGAAAATTAAAAGTCAGCAGCTACATAAACTGTGGCTGCTGGCTTAAAAAAACCAAACACAAAAACAAAAAAAACAGCCACTCACCTGTCAATGGTTCCAGCGCTGTGCTCTCAAGACCGGGTTGCTTCACCGCTCTTCAGTGCCGGCGCCAGAATCATAACTGCGGGCAGCCAACTGTAACTGCTTGTGGCTTCACAACGCGATGTCCGCTGCGCCTTGTGAATGGTCCCGCAGTCCCTTGAGACCCATGACATGTCCCAAGAGGCTGCAGGGAGAGAAAGGAGGAGGCGAACGTCTGCTCCGATTGCCTAAGCAGTCAGAGCGGAAGTGGGAGCGGGTACCTGGTTTTGACAGGTTTCTCCAAGGGACAGTGGAACGTCCCTTTTTGGGTAAAGTTCCGTTTTAAAGCGGAGTTCCAACGACATATAGCCATTTTTATTTTTTAAATCCATCTGTTATCATGATAGGATTATAATGTGGCACTCATTAGTCTGCTAAATTGCGCTGTTATAATTAATCTTTTATCTAAAAACAAACATTATATTCCTCCTTGTTGTGCGTTCCCATCTTGCTTGTGGGCAGGCCAAGCCCACAAGGATAAACTTCCAGGATACGGTGCTGCTGAACATAAAGCATGCATTGCCCGTTCTCGTGCATACGCAGTATGCACACCTCGCAGCGTAGTAACCTTCTCGGGTTGTCATCACAACAGGCGGCAGTGCCCGCCCCATTGTGATGGCAAACAAGATAAGCAGAAGACATACACCCAAACCCAGAAGCCTTTGCTTGCTTCATTTCCGGTTTCTACATAACGCGATTCTAGCCCTCGGCGCTGCCCACTGACTCCTGGGAAAGGATGACACACATCTCCCAAGAGAACTGGCGCCGAGGGAAATTACATCAAATCGCCGCAGAGAGGAATTGGCAGAATACAAGGGACTCCATAGCAACAGTGCTGAAGGAGTAAAAAAAAATTAAAAATAATAATAATTCCAAATGTTGTTGCTGAAGGTGATTGTAGTTGAATTATGTAAAGTACATTTTATGAATGGAATTCCATTTTAAAGCGGAGGTTCACACAAAAAGTGAACCTCCGCTTTTTGGAACCCTCCCCCCCACCGGTGTCACATTTGGCACCTTTCAGGGGGGAGGGGGGGTGCAGATACCTGTAAAAACAGTTATTTGCACCACTTCCAGGTTCTGACTCCCGCGGGAGTCCCGCCCCTTCGCATCAACCCCCCCCCCCGCTATCTTCTGGGAAACACACTGTTTCCAGGAGAGAGCGGGGACCAGTGACGGCGCGCCGAGATACTCGCGCATGCGCAGTAGGGAACCGGGCAGTGAAGCCGCAAGGCTTCACTTCCCGATTCCCTCACCGAGGATGGCGCGGAAGCATCCGAGGACCGAGCGATTGCTCAGCCTCGTCTGCTGACATCACGGGCGCGCTGGACCGGCAAGTGTCCATTTTTTTAAAAAGTCAGCAGCTGCAGTATTTGTAGCTGCTGCCTTTTAATAAATAAATAAATAAATACAAAAATAAATATCGGGTGAACCTCCGCTTTAAGTATACATACAGATAGAAGAATTGGGGCTATTTAAGGTGTTTTGGGTAATATCTTAAAACTATTTAATTGGCAGCTCCTCATTTTAAAAACAGTATTCTGATTTTTAATTAGACTGTGTTCTGTTTTGTAACCGGCTGCTATGGAAACATGCTGCGGTTTTTACTATTCATTTCCTGGTAATGTAATCCAGTATTTGCAAAAGGATATTTATTACCTGCAAGTGCTCCTCTATGTCCTTTCTGTCGTAGGTGATCCCACTGGGTGTTATACAAGGCTCTCTCATCAGCTCAAAGCTGATCTTCCCACACAGGTAATCCGGGATGTCCCGCTTCTGTGCAAGGACACAAGTACAAGATATTTAGTAAATGACACAGCCGCACAATCCCTGACTAAATATACACAGACACATTCATGTTTCAGTCTTCATACAAGGAATGCATGCCATGCTAATCTATAACCAGCACCCTGTGTGGCCTTTCTGTTTCAATGTCTTTGCTTTCAATAAAGAAAATTTACAAACTAGAGCAATGTCTGGTGTGACAGTACAAGCTACAGCTTCAGGTCGGTCCACCTTTGTCCACACTTACACCGGGTGCACGGCCAGCTCGTTGCTGAGAACGTATGATCAATACAACAGATGACCGCACTCTAGCTATAAATGGAACGTCTTTATTAATGGTTATGCATAAAGCAGGTACAATAAGAAGAAAGAAACCTCTTACATGTTACACCGAGTCTATGATTCAAAGTGATTCTAAATGCAATTTTTTTAAAATAACAAACATGTCATACTTACCTGCTCTATGCAATGGTTTTGAACAGAGCAAACCCGATCCTTCTCTTCTGGGGTCCCCCACTGGTGCTCTGGGCGTTACACCCACCCCACCAAGTGCCCCCAGAGCAAGCCACTTTGCTCTGGGGTCACCTGTGCATGCTCGCTTCTGAGCTGGCTGTGTGTGTCCTTTGACACACACGACGTGGCTCGGCCCCACCCCCCCGCTCTCTCCTCACTGCCTGTGATTGACAGCAGCAGGAGCCAATGGCTCCCGCTGCTGCCTCTCTGTCCAATAAGGAGAGAGGGAGAGCCAAGATAGCTGCTGCTCTTGTGCACATCGCTGGATCAAGATCAGGCTCGGGTATGTACTTAGGGGGGACTGGAGGAGGGAAGCTGCATGCAGAAGGTTTTTTACCTTAATGGCTTAGAATGCAGCAAGGTGAAAAACCTTCTACCTTTAGAACCACTTTAAGCACTGGTCAGCATAAAGCATGTAACAACAACAAAAGTCAAGGCACCCCTAAACCCCCTCTTCAAGATACCATCTATCTTTGACTACGATCCGTTTGGGTTTAAGAATTTTACAACAGCCTATTTGTCCTGTTCATGAGCTAGTCAGCGTACTTTAGGATTCGTCTCATCTGGTGGACAGCTTCTTACATCTCCACCAGAGAGCAGCAGCGGCCCACTAGTGCTTACAGTGAAGGAACGCATTGAGTGACACTTCTCGTTCCACCACACCGCCCGAGTCCTGAGACGCCAGCCAGCGTCGCAGCGGTGTGACGTCATCCACCCGGAGGCTCAGAGTTCTCCCGTCCCAGCTGCACTACAATCCCTGTCTCGCGTCCCTCGTGTTGGAGGGCCCTCCACATGTCGGTACACACAAAGTCATCTCAAGGTACTGTTTACACTGCACTCTAGCTACTGGATCACTGAGCTATGCTTTGAACAAGTTTAATCCCTCCTTGCTCTACGGATCGTGGATAATAATTTTGCTAATTGTGATCACTGTGAATACCATTTTATTTCTCTTTTTTACCCATCTGGGATCGGATCCTCTTTATTGATTGAATAATTTTTGATTATTAAATGGACTAAGTTTTTTATTACAACTAAGAGTCTACATTGTGTATGTTCCATGAGCGTTGGATTTTAGTGTTTGAACGTAACATAAAGCATGTAAGTCCTTTAAAAAAATAAAAATCCATATATAGCTGCAATATACAGTGGAACCTCAGATTGCAAGTACCATGAATAACAAGCGTTTCGCAATACGATCAATTTAAAAAAAATACTGACTCAGTTTGCTAGTGTTGTCTTGCAATATCAGCAGGATTCAAGCCTCTGGGGTGTGCAGTACCGCATTTGGCCAGAGGTGCGGGGGCGCCGGTGACACCTTGGAGCCATTTGGAAATATTCGGAAACACTCTGAAATACTCTGTTCCCGAGTGCATCCAAGTGGTCTCCGAGTATTTCTGAGTCTCTCTGGCGCCCCCCACCTCTGGCCACATGCGGTATTGCATGCAATAGAAGTCAATGTGGAACAAATTATCTTAGTTTCCATTGACTTCTATGGGGAAACTCGCTTTGATATGCGAGTGCTTTGGATTACAAGCATTCTCCTGGAACGGATTATGCTCGTAATCCAAGGTTTCACTGTACTTAGCTTTGTTGGAGAGGGGTCCTGACGCCACTTATTTTTTCCCTATGCATTACAGCTCCATGTTCTTGCATGTAGGGCATCTTTGTGTACTTCTTTGGCAATACCTTTACCCCTTTGGTTGGCTGTTGGCCTGCCTCTCAGGTTTACAGGAGGCATGTGCAGACCTGACAGGCAGCCAAAATGGAGTGTACATGGCAGGCATGCTGCTAATTGCAAGGCAGTGACCAAGCCGAGTCAGCCTACAAGTGGAAGTGTCATTAATGGCAGGATCTCCAAGGAAGAAACTTTTGAACAGATTAAACAAAAAATGAGTCTAAACTCAACTCCCACCACAATAAGGCAGGCCATAGATTATGCGATTTTCCTGTGGTTGCAGGAAAGAAAATCGTTTAATTCCCTCATCAACACAGTCAGTGTCGATGGGGGAATTTCTCGCATGGAGACATTGTGTTCCATGCAGCGCTGGACTGAGGAGAGAAAGCAGTGGGAATTTAAAACTCCTAGACCGCTGGAGCATTGACAGCTCAGAATTGTGGGAAGCAAGTACAGTGGGGACCCAGAGGAGTGATATCCTTGGACAGGTAAGTGTCCATTTATTAAAAGTCAGCAGCTAGAGGATTTGCAGCTGCGGATTTTTATATATATTTATTTTTTACAGACTGAACCTCCTTCTTTAAGTGCTATGCAGGTCTCCTATACCCCAGCGCTACCGTCATGCGCACTAGCGGGCCGGCTTAGTAGCCGGATTTCTGAATGGAGTTAGCTGGCCCGAGCGCGCATGCGTGTGACGTCATCGCCGCTCCTGGGCCAATAACAGCGCCGGAGCGGCGATACACGGAAGGCAGTGGGGAGCAAAATGGCATCGGCGACGGAGGTGTCCGAGCACCGCTGCAGGGGCTTCGATCTCAGGTAAGTAATTCATAATGAGCTAGTATGCTATGCATACTAGCTCATTATGTCTTTGTTTTGCAGGTTGTTTACAAAAAAAAAAAAAAAAAAAGCGGGGTTTACAACCACTTTAAGGGGTATGTCTGAGGGACTTAAAAATTATGTGGCTTATCCTGTGACTGATCTATCTCAGCGGTTGTTTAGTGTGATTGATTGCTGTATTGTTTATGACATACAGATCGTCACTAAGGGAAAAAAGGGGAGGCTCATCTGCCACTTCAGTTCTTTAAAAGAATAAGTTCACCTTTTGTAACATGTGATACCCATATTCAGGGTATAACATGTTACAAATATACCGCAAAAATGTGCATTTATTTGTATTTATTTTTTAAAGTGAACTTATCCTTTAAATGGTAGCCATTTAAATTAAATGAACCATTATCTGTATTCATATAGGATTACTCACCTTGCGCTTTTCATCTACTTGAGAAAATAGCTCATCCATCTCTGCCAAATACTTATCCTGCACAATAAAAAAAGAAGCAGATTTTTATTTATTTTTTCTATTATGTGGTGCTGACTTATTACAAGATAGATCAAACCAGTCCCACCAGTCTCTGCTCCGGAGGAGCTTAAAATAGAACATTTATTACATGACATGCATGCAATCATCAGGCAAACCATGAGAAATCATTGTAAGGATATGCTTCAAACCGAATACACGGCATAAAAGAATGTTTATATCTTCAGCAGTTTACATTTCCGAGTGGGTCAGATACCCAAGTCCACGACGTGCGATGTGGTTCCATCCGAGTGGGGACCATGGGGTTGATTTACTAAAGGCAAATAGACTGTGCACTCTACAAAGTGCAGTTGCTCCAGAGCTTAGTAAATGAGGTGACTGTTAACTTCCATCATCTGCAAGCAAAAATGCTGTATTTTTTTTCTTTTTTTATCTTATATTGATTTCAGCGAGTGGGTATTCTTTGCAAAGTGAAGCTTCACCTCATTTACTAAGCTCTGGAGCAACTCCACTTTGCAAAGTGCACAGTCTATTTTCCTTTAGTAAATCAACACCAATGTGTCTGACAAACATTAAAGTCTTTCAGGTGTGAAGATTCTTTGGTGGCCAGAGTTTCTTCAAGCCCTTGGCGCTAGCCCTTTAAGGCAGGGGTCTCAAACTGGCGGCCCTCCAGCTGTTGAAAAACTATAAGTCCCATCATGCTTCTGCCTGTGGGAGTCATGCTTGTAACTGTCAGCCTTGCAATGCCTCATGGGACTTGTAGTTTCGCAACAGCTGGAGGGCCACCAGCCGCAGCTCACCAGTGCCCACCATTGCAGCCGCAGCTCACCAGTGCCCACCATTGCAGCCGCAGCTCACCAGTGCCCACCATTGCAGCCGCAGCTCACCAGTGCCCACCATTAAGCTCACTGTACCCCCATTGCAGTCTCAGCACAATGTGCAGAGGAGCATCACGGGGAAGAGGAGAGCAGCGGGATCACAGAGCGATAGCCCGCTGTTACAGTTTACATTACAATTGCCTCCGCTCGTGATTACACACAGCCCCGCCTCCTGACATTGCGCCTGTGATAGACAGAACATGTCCCGGAAATGGAAATGCGAGTAGAAAATTTGAGGTGTGTGTGCGTGCAGTGATTGGACACAGCAGGAGCCAATCAGTGGGTCCAGCGGACTCGATGTCCGCCGTGAACCATCAATCGTTCGGGACACAAGCAGAACAGCTGTCTGTCTATGTAAACAAGGCAGACTGCAGTTCTGTCAATAGGGAAGGTATTGATTCGGTGTTTCTGCAAAGCAGGAACACAGATCTCTGCCTTCCCATAGTACAAGCATCTCCCACACAGTAACCAAGCACAGGTTAGGCACACAGTTAAACCCCTTTTATTTGGGTATAGCGTAGCACGATCGCGCAAGTGTCAGTTAAAGTAATGCAGTGCCGTATGGCAAAAAATGGGCTGGTCATTAAAAGGGGGTAAACCTTTCGGAGCTGAAGTGGTTAAGGATCACCTGCCATGTACATTACACTGGCAGAGAGAGGTTAAGCAACTGCATGTTTGGATGCGGGATGTTTGATTTTCATTGTTACGAAATAAACATCCAAAGTGAAAATAACTCCCTTATAGGTAGCAAAAACTCTACAAATACTCCATAAAACTCATATGTATTAAAGATACCCAACCAAAGAAAAAAAATAAAAAACAAACAGTGCATATGGTGTAGTCCAAGTCCTCGAATTATGTTGATCAGTATCAAGGGACCTATTAAAAAACGGAAAAAAAAAAAAAACAGTAAATATAGCACAGTTTAAACTTTCAGAATATGCCGCTCAATATCAAAATCTTGGGGTTGATTTACCAAAACTGGAGACTGCAAAGTCTAGTACAGCTGTGCATTGTAGCCAATCAGCTTCTAACTTCAGCTTGTTCAATTAAGCCTTGACAAAAAAAAACTGGACGCCGATTGGTTTCTATGCAGAGCTGCCCCAGATTTTTCACTCTCCAGTTTTAGTAAATCAACCCTATTATTGAAAAAAAAAAAGTCCACATACCCCAATTTGGTGCAAAAAAGAAACAAAAAACAACATGCCAAAGAAATTAAAAAATTGTGCCCTACATTAGTTCACAATACAGCACACAATTTTGGTTTCTATGGCATGGTTGCAGGTTTTTTTTGTTTTATTTTATACACTAGATTCGGATATATGGACTTTTTCAATAGGGTTTTTTGATATTGATCAGCATATTTTGAAAATTTGGACGGCGTTATATTTACAGTTTTTGATACTGATCAGCATAAATTGAGGACTTGGACTGAACCATATGCACTGTTAAGTATCTTTGATACATATCAGTTTTCCTGAGTATTTGTGGAGTTTTTACTACATCTTGGGGAATTCGATTCACTTGTAATGAATTCATATCTTTGTGTAGTTGGGTGTGAGACGCATTGTTGTGCTTGCAAGGTCTGCTTTAGTGAATATAGATTTGGGTTGCTGTGTGGCGATATTCATACACATAAGTCTATATTGATTTTCATTATTGTACTCACATGTTTGTTGGCCACACAAGACAGCTGAACCCGGCTCCTGTTCTCCTCCACGTTCTCCTCCTGTTTCCGTTTTGTTTCTTCAAGTTCCCTGAAAATTAAATTACATAATTTACAGAAACTCTACAGGCTAAATTCCAATTTCATGCAACTGTTTAAACAACAACTTTAAGTCATAGCCCCACCCCTAAGTGCAGCTCAACTGATCACATACTTCCAATCGTGTTCCAGTGGCCTATGGGTGGTAATAAACCCAAAACCCAAAATGTAACATATTGCAGCTTATCAATCCCTAGATGTGGTGGCTGCATTCATATTTTTTTTTTTAGGCTTTTTCCCACCTCTGTTTTCACCTGGTGATCTGGCCAGTAACACACCTCCTGTATTAGAGCGCCCCCACTTTGGATGAAGGAGCACCTCTGGACAGCAGCGCTGTCAGTCTGCTGGGGGAGGGGAGCATCAGATGCGCTAGCAGACTTTATCCAGGTAAAGTAGGGGAAATTTGATCCCCTGCAGATTTTGTAGGTTTGCCCACTTATAACAATTATAGACCCTTCATTTCTTTGTCTTAGGTGTAGTTTAAATAATAGAGACAGAATACCAACCAAGAATCCAGAAAAAAGACATTTGATACAAATGTTATAAATGAAGCTTCAGTTCAGTGAGTGAAAAAAGTATTTGATCCCCAAGCAAAACATGACTTAGTAGTGGGGGAGAAACTCTTGTTGGCAATCACAGAGGTCAGACGTTTCTTGTAGTTGGTGACCAGGTTTGCACACATCTCAGGAGGGATTTTGGTCCACTCTTCTTTACAGATCTTCTCTAAATATCTAAGGTTTCTTGGCTGTCGCTTGGCAACTCAAAGTTTCAGCTCCCTCCATACATTTTCTATAGAATTAAGGTCTGGAGACTGGCTGGGCCACTCCATGATCTTAATGTGCTTCTTCTTGAGCCACTCCTTTGTTGCCTTGGCGGTATGTTTTGGGTCATTGTCATGCTGGAAGATCCATCCATGACCCATCCTCAGTGTTCTGGCTGAGGGAAGGAGGTTCTCATCCAAGATTTTACAACATATTGGTCCCTCATTGCGGAAAAGTACCTTTAGCAGAGAAACAACCCCAAAGCATAATGTTTCCACCTCTGTGCTTGACTGTAGGGATGGTGTTCTTGGGGTCATAGTCAGCATTTTTCTTCCTCCAAACACGCCGAGTCGAGTTAATGCAAAAGAGCTCAATTTTGCTCTCATCTGACCACAGCACTTTCTCCCAATCCTTCTCCGAATTATTTAGATGTTCATTGGCATGACTGTACATATGTGCCTTCTTGAGGAGGGTACTCGCCATGTTTGGAGGAAGAAAAATACTGACTATGACCCCAAGAACACCATCCCTACAGTCAAGCACAGGAGGTGGAAACATTATGCTTTGGGGCTGTTTCTCTGCTAAAAAGGTACAGACTGACTTTGCCACATTGAGGGACAAATGGACAAGGCCATGTATTGTAAAATCTTGAATGAGAACTTTCTTCCCTCAACCAGAACACTGAAGATGGGTCATGGATGGGTCTTCCAGCATAACAATGACCCAAAACATACCGCCAAGGCAACAAAGAAGTGGCTCAAGAAAAAGTGGCCTAGTCAGTCTCCAGACCTTAATCCTATAGAAAATGTATGGAGGGAGCTGAAACTTTGAGTTGCCAAGCGACAGCTAAGAAACCGTAAACATTTAGAGAAGATCTGTGAAGAGTGGACCAAAATCCCTCCTGAGATGTGTGCAAACCTGATCACCAACTACAAGAAACATCTGACCTCTGTGATTGCCAACAAGAGTTTCTCCACCAAGTACTAAGTCGTGTTTTGCTTGGGGATCAAATACTTATTTTACTCACTGAACTGCAACTTAATTTATAACATTTGTATCCTGTGTTATTTGTAAATTTTTGGTTGATATTCTGTCTCTATCAATTTAAAATACACCTATGATAAAAATTATAGACCCTTCATTTCTTTTAAAGTGGGCAAACTTACAAAATCTGCAGGGGATCAAATACTTATTTCCCCCACTGTACACACTATTAATTTTTTTTCAGAGCCGCTGTACTAACCATGCAAGGATAGTACAGAGATCTCCCCCACTGTTGCCCCCCCCCCTCCCCGCCACCGCCAGAACACTCCGTTCAGTGCCTGCTGCCATTGGCTGAAAACGCTGATCGGGAGTCGGTCGGCTGCTGGTTTTCCAGCATGCACGTCTGACAGAAGCCAGCCAGGCAGACAAACACAGGCCGAATGGTGTCAGTGGGAGGAGTAGATCCCCATCATTGGTGTCAGTGGGAGGAGTAGATCCCCCATCATTGGTGTCAGTGGGAGGAGTAGATCCCCCATCATTGGTGTCAGTGGGAGGAGTAGATCCCCCATCATTGGTGTCAGTGGGAGGAGTAGATCCCCCATCATTGGTGTCAGTGGGAGGAGTAGATCCCCCATCATTGGTGTCAGTGGGAGGAGTAGATCCCCCATCATTGGTGTCAGTGGGAGGAGTAGATCCCCATCATTGGTGTCAGTGGGAGGAGTAGATCCCCATCATTGGTGTCAGTGGGAGGAGTAGATCCCCATCATTGGTGTCAGTGGGAGTAGATCCCCATCATTGGTGTCAGTGGGAGGAGTAGATCCCCCATCATTGGTGTCAGTGGGAGGAGTAGATCCCCCATCATTGGTGTCAGTGGGAGGAGTAGATCCCCCATCATTGGTGTCAGTGGGAGGAGTAGATCCCCCATCATTGGTGTCAGTGGGAGGAGTAGATCCCCCATCATTGGTGTCAGTGGGAGGAGTAGATCCCCCATCATTGGTGTCAGTGGGAGGAGTAGATCCCCCATCATTGGTGTCAGTGGGAGGAGTAGATCCCCCATCATTGGTGTCAGTGGGAGGAGTAGATCCCCCATCATTGGTGTCAGTGGGAGGAGTAGATCCCCCATCATTGGTGTCAGTGGGAGGAGTAGATCCCCCATCATTGGTGTCAGTGGGAGGAGTAGATCCCCCATCATTGGTGTCAGTGGGAGGAGTAGATCCCCCATCATTGGTGTCAGTGGGAGGAGTAGATCCCCCATCATTGGTGTCAGTGGGAGGAGTAGATCCCCCATCATTGGTGTCAGTGGGAGGAGTAGATCCCCCATCATTGGTGTCAGTGGGAGGAGTAGATCCCCCATCATTGGTGTCAGTGGGAGGAGTAGATCCCCCATCATTGGTGTCAGTGGGAGGAGTAGATCCCCCATCATTGGTGTCAGTGGGAGGAGTAGATCCCCCATCATTGGTGTCAGTGGGAGGAGTAGATCCCCCATCATTGGTGTCAGTGGGAGGAGTAGATCCCCCATCATTGGTGTCAGTGGGAGGAGTAGATCCCCCATCATTGGTGTCAGTGGGAGGAGTAGATCCCCCATCATTGGTGTCAGTGGGAGGAGTAGATCCCCCATCATTGGTGTCAGTGGGAGGAGTAGATCCCCCATCATTGGTGTCAGTGGGAGGAGTAGATCCCCCATCATTGGTGTCAGTGGGAGGAGTAGATCCCCATCATTGGTGTCAGTGGGAGGAGTAGATCCCCATCATTGGTGTCAGTGGGAAGAGTAGATCCCCATCATTGGTGTCAGTGGGAAGAGTAGATCCCCATCATTGGTGTCAGTGGGAAGAGTAGATCCCCATCATTGGTGTCAGTGGGAAGAGTAGATCCCCATCATTGGTGTCAGTGGGAAGAGTAGATCACCATCATTGGTGTCAGTGGAAGGAATAGTGTCTTGCATCAGTGGCATGTACCCCAAGGGCCGGATAAAGACAAGCAAAGGGCTGCAGTTTGGAGACCCCTGCTCTGAAGCAAACATGTACTTTTCCCTTTAAATGACATTAGTCTTGTCTTTTTATTTATTTTGTTTAAAAACAACAAACATGTTATACTTACCTGCTCTGTGTAGTGGTTTTGCACAGAGCAGCCAGGATCCTCCTCTTCTCGGGTCCCTCTTCGGCTCTCGTGGCCTCTCCCTCCTATTGAATGCCCCCAAAGCATATAGCTTGCTATGGGGGCACCTGAGCCGAGTCACAGCTCACCAGCGCTCCTGGCTCTTTCCTCCTGTCGGGTGCCCGCACAGCATACAGCTTGCTCACACACAAAGCCATGGCTCAGTACCTTCCCCTCTGTCTCCGGATTGGCTCACTGACTGAGATTGGCAGCAAGTGCCAAAAGTCAAACAGGAGTGCGGGTCTCATGTGCATCGCTGCATCGAGGGGGGGGGGCTCAGGTGTTAGGGGGAACTGCTGCACACAGACGTTTACCTTCATGCATAGAATGCATGAAGGTAAAAAACCTTGTGCCTTTAGAACCACTTTAATGTGCACAGTAACAGGTATGCTTTACAGGTGGCAGAAGCTTTGACCTTCCACTCACTCCCCAGTCACCATAAACCACCTCTTTAGCCCAGCAAAATAGCAGTGACTTCCAAGTGGAAAATCATTTCCTGCCTCCCCACAATGCAATGCTCTGTGCCTGAGCAGCCAATCACCAGATCCAAGCATCATTACACAGATGAAGGGGAAGCCCTCATAGGCTGCGTAAACTTTGACTCAATTGAAGCTTTTACAGAACTTTAGTGTTCTCTTGCAGCAGATTAGGGTTACGGGAGCACTGAGTGGAAGATTAAGGGTAAATGTACTTTCAGTGCTTTGGAAAACAGCATAAAATAGACAATGACACCTTTGCCCATTCAGGCGCATAACACAGCCTAAACCCCCCCCCCCCCCCTCCTCAAGCATGTACACTCACCTCACCTCCTCATTGCCTCCCCACACTGCCCTTACTGATTTAGCAAGCTTTCAGGTATGAGGGGAAGCATGTGACCTTAATTATGCGACAGTGCTCAAGGCTAAGTAGCTAATCGGCAGGTCCAAACACTGTCGCATGAATGTTGCCATCCCTCTGTGTAAGCTCCAACACAAGTCAACACTGCAGATTAGACAGACGGGAATGCTGCAGAAGGGAAGCGGTGATAAAGCATGCACCGGGGGGGGGGGGGGGGGGGGGGGGGTTTATCTCAAGACTTTATTCCTGGAAGAAGCCAGACGCTCACCTTTCCTTCTCAGCCAGGATGAGTTTGGTGAGATAGGCATGCAGCTCGTTCTCCTGGTTGATCCTTCGCTCCTCTATGTTGTTCCAGCGCTTCTTCTTGGCAATCCTTAGAGCACTCGGGATGTCATCCCCAAAGTTCAGCCTTTGCTCCTTGGCCAGGTTATAAGCTGGAAAGTAAAAGGAGATTTTTCAATGTATATTTATTGCCCAACTGTAAAGACAACCAGGAAAACTAAGAGCATCTGTAGCAATCTCATGCTGATTTCTGAACTGTACTGCAAGGCCCCCCAGAGAGTCTATCATGCGTTTGCCCTTCCATGTGCTCCTTGCTGAGAAGGCCAGTTATAGGTGGGGGCAGGGGCCATTTGTTACTGGTGTAAATATGGTCCGGGGACACACTGGGCACTTTTGCTGCCACTGTGCTTCTTGCTGGGTGTCCAGTGTGCTCCTGTTCCTTTAAGGGGGATTGGACTGCCTCCAGGCCCACCTGCCCCTCATCTATCCATTGAATGCATATGTTCCCACTGTGGAGACGCTCATAAATTCAGTAGCGCTTACGACTGCAAGCATACACAGAGTGCCGTGAAGAGGCCTTGCAGCTTACGCATGCGTTTGCAAATGCGTGCTTACTAAACCCCTGTTTTTAGCGCAGACAGTTGGACAGGTTACCGTATATACTCGAGTATAAGCCAAGTTTTTCAGCACTTTTTTTGCTGAAAATGCCCCCCCCCCCCCCCTCGGCTTATACTCGAGTCACCTTTTTGCGCCTGATCTCCCAGACTTTGGGGAACCGGTACTTGGCACACATGTAGCCACACTCTTCCTCTACAAGTGTGTAAAGTTTGTTGTCTGGGGAACCTACGGCCGGGGACCACAGATTTTTCAAAGCCGGGCACCCCTTCCATAGACTCCCATGTTAAACGGTCATTTCTCCGGTGACCCGGTACTGGCCGGTCATAGGTCCCCTGGACCCGAAACTTGGCACACATGTAGCCCCATTTCTCCTCTATAAGTGTGCAGTTTTTTGTCTGGGGGACCTACGGCCGGGGAGCACCGATTTTTCAAAGCTGGGCACTCCTTCCATAGACTCCCATGTTAAACGACAGTCTAGTCATGGACACAGTGAGGCATGCCGATGGACACCCTAGGCTTATACTCGAGTCAATACGGTTTCCCAGTTTTTTGTGGTAAAATTAGGTGCCTCGGCTTATATTCGGGTCGGCTTATACTCGAGTATATACGGTAATTTGGTTGGTCAGTTGAGCTGTGAAATGTTCTGTTTTTGTCTTTTATTGTGTTTGCCCTTCCATGTGCTCCTTGCTGTGAAGGCCAGTTATAGGTGGGGACAGTGGCCATTTTTTTTGCCCCAGAGAGACTTCCCCATCTTCTGTCTCCAGGTCAGACTGCAAGAACACCCCCACCAGAAGCTGCCTAATCTCTATTCTAACTGCAAGGCCATCAGACAGGCAGCCTGCTCTTCTGTCTCATTGTCAGGCTGTAATGCCCCTACAGAGGCCGCCTTAAAAGGGTAACGTCCTGTTCCTGGGGGGAAAAAAAAATTGCAAAAAGAAAAAAATTATGAGTTAATACAATTGCAACACAAGTCATATTGTAATTGAATGTTAATAAAAATGACCTCTCTCCAATCTGCAGCCGCTGTAATTTTATGTAAAATGCAATATGGCCACCTGGAGGAGTTCTGTACACAGATGGTATACAGAAAGTCCCTCAGAAATATAATTTAATGCACAAAGGCGGCCTCTTCTTCTGTCTCGGCGCCGGGCTGTAATGTCTCCACAGTCCACCTTCTCTCCATTCCCCCTGAAATGCTGCCTTTTTCAGATTACATTGGGTTTATCTCAAGTTCAGAGACAGAAGGGCAGAACATGGAAAAAAAAAATAAGTGTGATCTCCTTTTATGTGTCACTGCTGCTAGAAAAACCCAACATCTCTTGCCACACTTGAAAACATGACTGGGCTGCAGTTCTCCGCTAAGGCCACTAATAGGTGCTGTACATATAAACAAGCGCATGATCAGCTACACCCGGAAAACGCGTTTAAATAGGAAATTGGGCCACGCTGGGAATTCAGAAATGAAGAAACACCCTCCTGTCCTCTACCCAAACACAAGCCATGACTCACAATTGTTGAGGTTGATAGGCAAGCCAATAAAATGTATTTGTATATTGAAGACATAGGCAGAGCTCAGCAGGATTACTACATTATACTGTATCTGTGCATATTTGTACCTCCGTATTGCACAGCTATATACACAGATATAAAAAATACTTGGGAGCCGCTTTACCCTGACATAGGACTTTTTTTGTTTGCCCAGTCCTTAGATTTACACAGCACAGCTCTGTCTAGTAAGGGAACTAAACTTTCTCTGCTGCAGCTTCACTTTCACTTACAGGTCTCCTTCCCAACCCCCAGCCTGTAACTGGACAGCGAAGCAGCACAACGATGAGTACTGCAGACTCTAAAAAATAAAAACCTGATTGAGCCCAGGTTCACACTGAGCTGCGGGAATGAAGCCGTGCAAGTTCAGCTGAACTCGCACGATTTCGGCCACCATTACAGAGACATCTGTGCAGTTTCTGCACAGATGTCAATGTAAATCGCGGGCCAAAAGTCGCAAAAAGTAGTACAGAAACGACTTTTTGAAATCGGTGCAGCACCGCGTCACACCGAATAGGACTGTGCAATTGCCGGCAAATGCCGTCGTTTTGACATGCGATTGGACATGTCAAAACGCACTAGTGTGAACCAGGGCTTAGACTCAACCCCCTTCTTATATATATATATATATTATATATATATATATATATATATATATATATATATATATATATAGTGGAAACAAATAAAAAAAAAAGGATTTCAACATCTCACTGGATTATATGCAAAAAAATATATATATTTATACACTTTATTTCATTATATAATAAAAGCTAAAATAGCACAATTGTGCAAAAAAAAAAAAAACACACTTTAAAAACATGCGCCCACCTCACTCAAATACTGGTCTCCCAAACCCATAATATGCAAATCATCTTGTAATAATACTCTATTAGAAAGATTATAGTAATAAGGATTTGGGTGACCCAGATGGAGAGCAATATATATATATAAACAAATATAAGCACTCCCATTCACTAAGCCAGTGAATAAACAGATGAGTCCAAGAGATATATATATATATATAGATATATATATATATATATATATATATATATATATATATTTTTTTTGTGAGGGGGTTAGCTGGATAACCCTGTATGGGTTATCTACACAAAAATTAGGCACAGCAAACAGTGAAGGTTAAAAAACAAAGGCGCGGTTTATTTACACTTTACAATGGCCCAAAAACAGCAAAACAAAAATAAACATGAAACTAAATCCTTGCCAACTTCCCTGGCTATCAGCTAGGTGCAGCCTTGTGCTGTCCCCAGCACCTATCTCCCTGTTACAGAGGCTTGCCACACAGGCGTTGTCTCACCGCACAGACAGGTATCACACTCCCCAGTCTAAACAGGCACAAAACTGGTTCCAGGATGGGAGCAACTCCCTTTGCATGCTGGGAGTTTTTGTAGAGGCCTTAATGAGCCAACTTACTTCAGCTGGGCTCATTACCTCTACCCCTGCAGGACTCAGCACTTTCCCCTTTCACACTGAGGCGCTTTGCAGGCGCCACATCGCTAAAAATAGCGCCTGCAAAGCGCCTTGAAAGAGCCGCTCAATTCACCCCAGTGTGAAAGCCAGAGTGCTTTCACACTGGAGCGGTGCGCCGGCAGCACGCAAAAAAAAGTCCTGCTAGCAGCATCTTTGAAGCGCTGTAGGAGCGGTGTATACACAGCTCCTATAGCGCCCCTGCCCATTGAAATCAATGGGCAACGGTGCTTTGCGGGGGGTTTAAACCCTTTTTCGGCCGCTAGCGGGGGTTAAAAACGACCCGCTAGCGGCCGAATAGCGCCGCAAAAATGGCGGCAACACGCTTTTACCGCCGACACATCCACCGCCCCAGTGTGAAAGGGGCCTTAGTGGTACAAAAATCGGCATATAGCCTGAATCTGGGACAAACATATTTGCCTGGATGCAACCAGGCGATTTTACCTGCCTGCTGACACACACACACACACACACATATATATCTCCACTGAGGTAGCAGTAATCTAATGGTAGTATTAAAAGAGAAGCTCCAGGCTCTTTAGAAAAAAAAACTAAATTGAAAGTCAGCAGCTACAAATACTGTAGCTGCTGACTTTTAATATTAGGGCACTTACCTGTCCTGGAGTCCAGCAGTGTCCCACACCCAAGCCAATTCTTCAGTCGCCTATCGGGTGCTGACACTGTCATCTTGACCAAGTGAAGCCTTTCGTCTCCACAACCGATTTCCAGCTGCACATGCGAAAAGCACCGCAGTCTTCTGGGTTCTGTGACGTGTCCCAGAAGTATGTGGGGGAAGAAGTGGAGCCGAACTTCCGTTTCAGTTCGCCATGGCAAACCAAGCAGGAAGAGCAGGTGCCTTTCAAAATCAGGAACCTGCTCCCAACCCCCCCCTCCCCTCCAAAGGGTATCTGTGGAGGGGGAAGCAGACAAGCGGAGCTGCCCCCTTTGGGTGAAGCTCCCCTTTAACTGCAGAGCCCCATATGATACACTGGCAATGCTCTTAAAGCCCTCACAGGTCACTGTGGTCCAGAGGAAGACGTTATACAAAGCATATGCACTTCCTTAAAGAGGAGGTCCTCCCGAATTTTTTTTTTTTTTTTTTTTTTTTAAAGCCAGCAGCTACAAATACTGCAGCTGCTGACTTTTAAAAAATGGACACTTACCTGTCCAGCACGCCCGCGATGTCAGCAGACGAGGCTGAGCAATCGCTCGGTCCTCGGATGCTGCCGCCGCCATGCTCGGTGAGGGAATCAGGAAGTGAAGCCTTGCGGCTTCACTGGCCGGTTCCCTACTGCGCATGCGCGGCACGCCGTCACTGGTCTCCGCTCTCTCCTGGGAAGTGTGGGGGGGGGGGGGGCGGATGTGACTATGCCTGGAAGTGGGTGCAAATACTGGTCTTAGCAGAAGTTCAATTTTTGGGTGGAACTCCGCTTTAAGATATAAGGATCCAATCCCATTATACAGTATGGACCGGCTGCTTCAGAGGCACCTCTCTGTCATTCTGCTCTCTCCACCTATCAGCATATCAGCATGCTCCTTGCATTGCAGCACACTTTTGATGTATAGACTGCATAAGTACTGCTGACAAGTCGAATCCAGATACTTACACTGCTTGCTTCTAATGATTACAAAGATGCATTATTCTGTGTCTGTTATATCTGCCTGGAAGTTTTTTCCTTTTTACTTAAAAAAACACAGAGAGCAGACCAGATTACACATCACGGTCCACACAGCCATCCAGATAATTGCACTATTAGAGCAGTAGGATATAAGCTCCTATTCCACAGTTTTCAATGTTCCTCCAATCACAGTCCAGCGGGATACTTTGTGAAAATGTGCTAAACCTCAATCAGCGCTTGCACTGCAGATATATAAAGAGTTAAGCAGCAGGCAGTCCTCCGGGATCCGGCCGTCAGGCAGGTATAAATGATTCAGCAGAGACATGGAATAAGTGGTTCTAGTGATGCCTTCAGCTTGTTGTTGGTAACAGAATACAAACAGCCTGCCAGACAGAGACGCTGCTCTGCTGCTACACAGAATTACTGGAACATTAGTCCATCACTGGGACTCATCACAGATTACTAAATCCGCTGAGAACTGCTGAGCATACACAGCCCACAAGACTAAGACACTGGGGAAGATTTACTAAAACTGGAGCACACAGAATCTGATGCAGCTGTGCAGAGTAACCTCTAGTAATCAGCTTCTAGGTTTAAAGCGGAAGTAAACCCATCGATTTAACAGTTTCAAAAAGCAGCTACATTCCTGGCATGCCGGGAATGCCAACTGTCACATTGGTTGTGCTCTCAACCAAACTGTCAAACCATCCAATCGCTGGTGTCATAACTGATCACATGTGCAGCAATATGGCAGTTGAAGATTAAACAGAGGCCAAGATGGCAGCTTCCTTGCCTGAAAATGATAGGAGGGTTTACTTCCACTTTAAAGGGGTTGTAAAGCCTCATGTTTTTTCACCTTAAAGCGGAGCTCCGCCGTAAAAAAATAAATATTAAAAGCCAGCAGCTACAAATACTGCAGCTGCTGACTTTTAATAAATGGACACTTACCTGTCCTGGAGTCCAGCGACGTCGGCAGCAGAAGACGAGCGATTGCCCCCACTGCCATCATGGTTGAGGGAATCAGGAAGTGAAGCGTTGCGGCTTCACTTCCCGGTTCCCTACTGCGCATGCGCGAGTAGCGCTGCGCGTCTTTCACTGGTCTCCGCTGCGTTCTGGGAGCCGTGCGTTTCCCAGAACACAACGGGGGCACCGGGAAGTGACGCACTACCCGCAGTCTACCTCTCTCCACGGAGTCCTGGCTTTGATTGGATAGATTGATAGCAGCGCAGCCATTGGCTCCCGCTGCTGTCAATCAAATCCATTGACGCAGGCGCCGAGCGGGCCTCTATGGACACCAAGTGTATGACTCAGGAGAGCGCCCGCAAGGTAACCAACTCGGGAGAGAGCTTCCCAGAAGGGGTTATCTAATGCGGGAAGGAGCCGCCGTGGGACCCCAGAACAGGAGTATTGGGGCCACTCTTTGCAGAACGAACTGCACAGTGGGAGGTAAGTATGACATGTTTGTCATAAAAAAAAAAAAACACAAACCCCCGTTCACATCGGGCCGATTTTACATGTCAAATCCCATGCCAAATCGGAGCCTATTGCCCGTGTCCTGCCGAGAAAGGTCCCCCGGCGGATAATGCCCCCCTTGTACTGCGCATGCGCAGCGCTTGCGCAGTACGGACCACAACGGAGCCGCCGAAGATGAACAGCTGCGAGCCAGCACTGGGGCTCTGCAGTTAAAGGGGAGCTTCACCCAAAGGGGGGGAGCTCCGCTTGTCTGCTTCCCCCTCCACCGATACCTTTTGAAGGGGGGGGGGGCGGGAGCGGGTACCGGATTTTGAAAGGCACCTGCTCTCACTTCCTGCTTGGTTTGCCATGGCGAACTGAAACGGAAGTTCGGCTCCACTCCTTGCGTCGACGGTAAAAAGCGCGTTGCCGCCATTTTTGCCACGCTATTCGGCCGCTAGCGGGTCGTTTTAACCCCCGCTAGCGGCCGGAAAAGGGTTAAAAGCGAAAAAGGGTTAAAAACAGCCCGCAAAGCACCGCTGCCCATTGATTTCAATGTGCAGGGGCGCTATAGTAGCTATGTTTTCACAGCTCCTACAGCGCCTCAAAGATGCTGCTAGCATGACTTTTTTTTTGCGTGCTACTAGCGCACCGCTCCAGGGTTGCGCAGGCGCTGTGCCTGCGCAACGAGCACGACATTGTGCCAGACGCTGCCCCGCGCTCCTGATGCTCGTGCAACTCTGCAAGGGGCGGGTGTATTACTGTTATCTCGTGTAAGGGGGCGGATAACTACAGAAGAGGCAGAATTTTAAACATTGCAAAAGCCGCCCTTCATTTGTTTAAACACGCCCCACAAAGACATGTAGTTTATTGCTAAAACCACCCCCAACTTATCAGCTCTGCCCATCAATTTAAAATTTGGCCTCTTCTGTAGCCATCCGCCCCTTACACAATATAAACAGTAATACACCCGCCCCTTGCAGAGTTGCAGGAGCATCAGGAGCGTGCGGCAGCGTCTGGTACAATGTTGTGCACATTGCGCAGGCGCCGTGTACAGCCGACTCACAGCTGTTCATCTTTGGCGGCTCCGTTGTGGTCTGAACTGCGCAAGCGCTGCGCAGTACAGGGGAGGCATTATCCGCCGGGGGGACCTTTCTCGGCAGAACACAGGCACCGTCCAAATCGGTGCAAAGCCGACTTTGCAGCACCGCACTCATTCCCAAAAGTAGTTCCTGTACTACTTTTGGTGACTTCGGGGGCGATTTCAATAGATATCTGTGCATGAACCCACACAGATGTCTTTCAAATCGCCCCCAAATGCACACTAAAATGCAGGTTTGAAATCGTGCGAGTTCCACTGAACTTGCACGGTTTCAAACCCACCCATAGACCCCCCCATACACACTATTAGATTTTCTGCAGAATTTTGTCTTCAGATTTATCAAAATCATGTAGTGCAAGGGCCTGCCTGATTGCATACAAATTGAAACTCTTATGCCGCGTACACACGATCATTATTCACGGCGGTTAAAAAATCGCCGTGAATAATGTCATTTAAAACGGGGGAACAGCTTGTTCCCCACACACGGTCGTTTTTCACGTCATTTTTTCTCTTGACGAGAAAAACGACCGTCTGTGGGCTCCGCGGCAGTGTTTCCCTATGGGAAACACTGCCGCAGAAAACATGTCGAAAAAAACGACGAGAAAAATTAGAACATGTTCTAATTTTTCTCGTCGTTTTTAATGCCGTTTTTCTCGTCGAAAAAAAACGACAGAAAGCCCACAGACTATCGTTTTTCTCGTCGAATGGGAAAAATTTATTTTTTTTCGACGAGAAAAATGGCCGTGTGTACGCGGCATTAGGGTTTGACCTCATATTATACGGTTTTGGTAAATCTGAAAATAGAAATATGCAGAAAATCTAATAACATGTATGGGGTCTTAGTGTGAACATGGGTGAACCTGGGCTAATTGTCAAAGCTTAACCACTTGTCTACCGTCCACCGTCAAATGAGGGCGGGCGGAAGACTCTCGTTCTGACCGGACGTCATACGACGTTGCGGCTTTAAAAAGTAGCAAGGGGGCGCGCATGCGCCCGCCGCGTCGCTGGGGACCCGATGCGCGTGCCTGGTGGCCGCCGGGCACCCGCGATTGCCCAGTAACCGAGCAGGACCGTGGATCTGTGTGTGTAAACACACAGATCCACATCCTGTCAGGGAGAGGAGACTGATGGTGTGTCCCTTGTACATAGGGACAATCATCGGTCACCTCCCCCAGTCAGTCCCCTCCCCCCACAGTAAGAATCACTTCCAGGGAACACATTTAACCCCTTCCTCGCCCCCTAGTGTCAACCCCTTCCCTGCCAGTCACATTTATACAGTAATCAATGCATTTTTATAGCAGGGATTGCTGTATAAATGTGAATGGTCCCAAAAATGTGGCAAAAGTGTCCGATGTGTCCGCCACAATATCGCAGTCACGATAAAAATCGCAGATCGCCGCTATTACTAGTAAAAAATAAAATTCTATAAATCTATCGCCTATTTTGTATCTGCTATAACTTTTGCGCATACCAATCAATATATGCTTATTGCGATTTTTTTTTAACAAAAATATGTAGAAGAATACGTATCGGCCTAAACTGAGAATTTTTTTTTTTTTTTTTATGGATATTATAGCAAAAAAAATAGGATTTTTATAACAGCTTACCTGTAAAATCCTTTTCTTGGAGTACATCACGGGACACAGAGCGACATAGTCATTACTAATGGGTTATATAGATACCTTCAGGTGCTGGCACTGGCAACTTCCAAAACCGGAAGTACCCTCCCCTATATAAGCCCCTCCCATCCGGGAGCACCTCAGTTTTGTAGCAAAGCAATAAGTGTCCCCAAAGAGGGGCGGGAGCTCTGTGTCCCGTGATGTACTCCTAAGAAAAGGATTTTACAGGTAAGCTGTTATAAAAATCCTATTTTCTTTCTCGTACATCACGGGACACAGAGCGACATAGTCATTACTAATGGGATGTCCTAAAGCAATGCCCAACGAGGGGGGGGATACACCATACATAAGCTGAGCGCTATCAGACATGAGGATCTTTTGCGGCCTGCAACACACTGCGCCCAAAGGCGACATCCTCCTGACTTCTAACGTCCACCTGGTAGAACCTAGTAAACGTGTGTGCTGAAGACCATGTTGCGGCCTTACAGATTTGAGCCAGGGAGGCCTGGTGATGCACTGCCCATGAAGTTCCAACTGCTCTCGTGGAGTGCGCCCTAACTTTGAATGGAGGCGGTCTCCTTCTCAAGCCATAGGCTTGCATTATGACCTGTCGAATCCACTTGGCTAAAGTAGATTTTGACGCTGCCTGACCCCTTCTGGGGCCTTCCGGCAGAATAAACAAAGTATCCGTTCTGCGAATCTGAGCAGTGGCTTTTAGATAAGCTTTAACTGCTCTTACTACATCCAAAGAATGCAATAACTTTTCCTCTACCGAGCTTGGTTTGGGGAAAAAAGAAGGAAGAACCACATCCTGGTTCAAGTGAAACCTCGATACCACCTTAGGAAGAAAGGCTGGATGAGGACGTAACACTACTCTGTCCTTATGGATAACCAGATATGGCTCCCTACAGGACATAGCTGCTAATTCCGACACTCTTTTAGCCGAACAAATGGCTACTAGAAAAATCAATTTCCTGGTGAGAAGAACCAAAGAAATATGCTGTAATGGTTCAAATGGTTGTTTCTGTAGAACCGACAGAACCAAGTTTAGATCCCATGGACATATGGGAATATTAACCGGAGGACTAATACGCATCACTCCTTGTATAAAGGCTTTGACTAGTGAATGCGAAGCCAAGGGTCTTTGAAAAAATATTGACAAGGCCGAAATCTGACCCTTGATAGTACTCAAGGCAAGCTTCCTATCTACAGCCCATTGTAGGAAGTCCAGAATCCTACCTATTACGTATTTACGTGGATGCCATTTCTTGGCCACACACCAGGCGATGTACGCCTTCCAGATTCTATAGTAGATCTGCCTGGATACCGGCTTCCTGGCATTGATCATGGTAGATACCACAGCATTAGAGAGCCCTCTCTTTTTTAGAAAGTGGGCTTCAATAGCCAGGCCGTCAACCTAGGGCTGGTAAGGAAGGGTGGTATATCGGTCCTTGCGAAAGCAGGTCCGGACGATGTGGGAGGGTCCAAGGACTCCCCACAGACATCTTTACAATCTCCGCGTACCATGCTCTTCGGGGCCACGCTGGAGCCACCAGAATCACTGGTTTCTTTTCTACCCTGATTCTGCGGAGTAATCGAGGTAACAATTGTGGCGGTAGGAATGCATATATCAGCTTGAACTGATCCCAAGGGAACACTAGGGCATCCGAGCCGCAAGCTAGGGGATCCCTTGTCCAAGAGACAAACCTGTCCACTTTTGCGTTGAATCTGGATGCTAGCAGATCTACATCCGGTGTTCCCCACCGCTGACATATTGTCCGGAAAACCTCGGGATGAAGGGACCATTCCCCTGGGCATAATTGTTGGCGACTTAGAAAGTCCGCCTTCCAATTCTCCACTCCTGGAATGAATACCGCAGATATGGCTGGGACATATCTTTCTGCCCATCTCAGGATGTAATTTACTTCCCTCTGGGCTGCACGACTCCTGGTGCCACCCTGATGATTGATATATGCCACTGCTGTGGCATTGTCTGATTGAATTCTGACAGGGGACCCTTGGAGTTTGGATGTCCATGCTACTAGGGCATACCGGGCTGCTCGTATCTCTAAGAGATTGATGGGCAGGACCTTTTCCGCATCCGACCATCTGCCCTGGAGAGACCATTGCTCCAGTACTGCTCCCCAGCCTATAAGGCTGGCATCTGTAGTGACCACCTTCCAAGAAATCGGACTGAAGGATTTCCCTCTTTCCAGATTCTGGGGAACCAACCACCAGCGGAGGCTCTTGCGAACGGAAGGGGACAAGGACATTGGTAAGTCCAGAGCCTGAACTTTCTTGTTCCAGGCTGACAGTATGGCCCTTTGCAAATTCCTTGAATGGAATTGACCGTAGGGTACTGCTTCGAATGATGCCACCATTTTTCCCAGCAGCCTCATGCACAGGCGTATGGATGGCTGTCTTTTTGAACCCACTAAGTGGATCAAATCTCTCAAAGACGACCCCTTTTCTTGAGGCAAGAAAATTTTTCTCTGGTCTGAATCCAGCCTTAGCCCCAAGTATTCCAGACTTTTGACTGGTTTTAGGGCTGACTTGTCTCGGTTGATAATCCAACCGTGATATTCCAGATACTTGATTGTCTCGTGAACAACCACTTCTAGTTTTTCCACTGAGTGGTCTATCAGCAACAAGTCGTCTAGATATGCCATTATCGTTACACCTCGTGTTCTTAGATTGGCCAATAATGGGGCTAGAATTTTTGTGAACACTCGTGGTGCTGTGGCCAGACCGAAGGGTAAGGCTCTGAACTGAAAATGGCGCCCTTCTACCGCAAAGCGTAGAAATTTTTGGTGGGCTGGAAAGATGGGAATGTGCAAATAAGCATCTTTGATGTCGATCGAGGCTAACCATTCCTCCCCTTGTAGGGCAGTGGCCACCGACCGGATCGACTCCATCCGGAAAGTCCTGATATGTAGGAATTTGTTTAGCCCTTTTAGATTTAATATGGGCCTCGCGTCCCCGTTTGGCTTCGGGACTGTAAAGAGGTTTGAGTAAAACCCGAACCCCCATTCTTCCAGGCGAACTTCTATAATTACTGCTTGGAGCAATAATTGTTCTAGTGCCAACAGGAGGGATCCTCTCTTCTGGGGATCCCTTGGCACGTTTGACCTTATAAAGTGGGAAGGAGGGGAGTCTTTTAACTCCAATTTGTATCCCAGATTTACTGCGGAGAGCACCCATCTGTCTCTGATCGTGTCCCGCCAGGTCTCTGTGAACAACTGAAGTCTTCCCCCCACCCGATTGAGTGGGGGCAACCCTTCATGCATTTGACTTTGGGGGAGGTTTTGTACCTCTCCTGCTCCAGGGCTTCTTGTTACCCTGCAATTGTCCCTGATTTTTACCTCCGGGATTTGACCAAGGAGGCCGTCGGAACTGTTTCACAGCCGATGTCCTAGGGACTGGAGAAGCAGGCCTCTTAAAAGAGGGACCTCTAACTCTGTTTTTAACCGGCAAAAGTGTACTTTTACCGCTGGAAATTCTCTGGATATATTTGTCCAGGTCTTCCCCGAATAAGCGTTCACCATGAAATGGGAAGCTGACCAGCAATTTTTTACAGGGAGCTTCAGCAGACCAGTTTTTGAGCCATAAAAGCCTGCGCATATGTACTACAGACAGCGTAAGGCGGGAGGCCTGATGGATTGAATCCTTTATAGCGTCCACCGCAAAGCATAAGGCTCTAGGTAGATCAGCTAGGGCAAGAGCCTGCAGATCTGGCAAGTCCCTTAAGACCTGTTTCAACTGATCCTTCACTGCTTGGCAGACCCCAATAGCTGCCACTGCTGGTTGTGTCACCAATCCTGCTGTAGAAAAAGCAGATTTTAATAAGGACTCTAATTTTTTATCTATTGGGTCCTTGAACATTTGGACATTATCCACTGGACATGTCAGTGATTTATTCACACAAGAGATGGCTGCGTCCACTGTAGGGACCCTCCATTTTTTGATGAACTTATCCTCCATGGGATAGACCACCGGAAATCTCTTGGGGGGGAGTAAATATTTTGTCAGGATGCTCCCAATCCTGGTAAATGAGCCCCTCCAGTAAAGGATGGATCGGAAAGGAACAAACAGTCTGGGGAGCTTTTAGCGACCCCAACGAGGAGACAGAAGTGGATGATGGCTCCGCAAGGGGCATTTTAAATGCTGATCGGACCATATTAGTCAGGGACTGAACCCATAACCTTTCAGCATGTGATGCTGAGAATGGCTCTTCCACTGTTGATTCCTCTACAACAGAATCGACCTCATCCTGATCCCCTTCAGGCAGGTCGATCCCTGTATGGGACTGTTGCTCTGCTAACAGGCACTCTGAGGGAGGAGACGGAGATCGAGCGCTTTTTTCCTGTGACAGGGAAGCAGCGATCAATGCTGACAATCTCTCTTCCAGCCCTCCCAGAGCCGAGGAAAAAACCTCCTCTGTTACATACACAGGAGCAGGTGAACTGAGGACAGCCACAGTACCAAGTACTCCTGAGGGTGCTCTACGGTCACTAACCTCTGATTCTTCAGGGGAGACTGGTGCAGCCGAAGCATGCCCAAGATCCTCAGAGCCCGATGGAGACCCCCTATGCTTCCTGGAATTTTTAGTCCCGGAGTTTTTAGACGGCATTATTCCTAAGCCCAAAGCTGAGGTATTCCAGCCGAAATACACCACTTACTGACAATAGTCTAGCACAAATGCTGCTATAGAAACAGTTGGTGTCTACTAATGTGCCTTTCTATGGGGATGCCTGCATCAACCGCTTGCTGTATGCCTTTTTTAAATGTTGCCAGCTCTGTCTCTGCACTCCATAGCCAGCTCACAACACATAATTGTGGTTTTTAACATGCTGGGACGCCCGCACATGCGCAGAAGCGCTGCGGCGCGCACAGAGCGTCATCCCCCAAGCTCCGCCCCCTTTCCCGGCTCACCTCTATATATAGAGGCGCGTGCACACGCACGCGCGCGTCCACGTGCGCCTTCGGCGCTAATTTTGAAAAGGAAACCAGGGACAAGAGCCAGGGCCCCTTTTGCCGCAGGCCGGGGGATGGACGAGCATTGCAACATGGCAGAGGAAGCAGTTTCCCACAAGAGAACTCACCATCTGCCTGGACTTGCTCTGATAAAAAGAAACTAGTCCACATGACAAGAAACGTTCCACAGCGGCCTCTAGTGGATTAACACAGGTACCGCAGTCTAATATATTAAAAATATATATATATATATATATATATATATATATATATATATATATATATATATTTTTTTTTTTTTTTTTTTCTTCTTGACCACTATTAAAATTATTACATTTTTTAGTAGTTACAGGCATGCACAGATATTAGCGGGAATACCGTTAGGTAACAGACAGAAAGACAAATTAGGCTTGGGGGTCCCCCAATAGAACCAAGTTCCTGGGGGCCCCCACTTACCTGTTCCCCGCCGCAGGACTTTGTTTGGTCCACAGAAGCCCAAACTTCACCTATCACGGCAGGCATTGTAATTAAACCTTCAGGGACCGGGTTCCCAAGGATTCCACTCCCCTGGACCCGTATAGCACCCTGCACAGAAAACATCTTGGTCATGGGTATGACCAGAGCTCTGGATCCCAGGGTCCAGCTCTCCTAAGAGAAGCATTACAGGCAAAACCTTGCTCTTCTTTGCAAGGCCCGGGTACCGACCGTTTAGCTATGAAGCTTTTTTGGTCGGATCCGGAATAGCTTACTGAGGCCCAAAAGAACCTGTACGCAAGCTCAGTGAAAAACACATGTTTCTTCTTGGCCAACACCTTAGACACTGGCAAAAAACTGAGGTGCTCCCGGATGGGAGGGGCTTATATAGGGGAGGGTACTTCCGGTTTTGGAAGTTGCCAGTGCCAGCACCTGAAGGTATCTATATAACCCATTAGTAATGACTATGTCGCTCTGTGTCCCGTGATGTACGAGAAAGAAATAGGATTTTTGTACTCACCGTAAAATCCGTTTCTCTGGCATCCATGGACTGACACAGCGTGTCTTATACACCTTTACACGTGGGTTATGTCCCTGCTTGCAGGAGAAGACCTAGGCAGAATGTGAGATGTTATACATACATTCTAAACAGCCAGAGCTAAAAAGCCCCGCCCAGGGGGGCGGTCCCTCCGGCATAACCCTCCCACTGCAGTCAGCAGACCTCAGTTCGTAACAAAGCAGTACAAACTCGAAAAGAAGGGTGGGTGCTGTGTCAGTCCATGGATGCCAGAGAAACGGATTTTACGGTGAGTACAAAAATCCTATTTTCTCTTGTCATCCATGGACTGACACAGCGTGTCTTATACACCTTTACACGTGGGATGTCCCAAAGCAGTGGCAAGAGGGATGGGAGCAGTATAAATGGAAAACCAAAAACTTCACTCCAAACAAGGCAGAGCTCCTCAACGGAGGAGTTGCAACATCAAACAGCGGCCTGCAACACCTTGCGGCCGAAGGAAGCATCGAAGATGCAGCCACATCAACCTTATAAAACTTAGAAAAGGTATGAACAGACGACCAGGTCGCCGCCTTGCACACTTGTGCAACCGACGCTTGATGTCGGAAAGCCCAGGAAGCACCAATTGCCCTGGTGGAATGTGCCGTAACCGGAAAGGGAGGCGCCCGCACCTTGAGAGCATAAGCTTGAATGACGGTTTGTCTGATCCACCTAGAAATGGTGGCAGACGAAACCGCTTGGCCCTGTTTTGGACCAGAGACAGCCACAAATAGTGAGTCAGACTTCCGAATAGAAGCAGTAGCAGACAGGTACACCCGCAAGGCTCGTACCACATCCAAAGTGTGAAGCGCAAACTCTCTGGGATGCGATGGGTGAGGACACAAGGACGGGAGGACAATGTCCTCGTTTAAGTGGAAGGCCGAGACCACCTTTGGCAGAAAAGAAGGTCGCGGACGTAACACCGCCGTATCCTTATGGATGACCAAAAAGGGCGACTTGCAGGACAAGGCCGCCAATTCAGACACTCGTCTAATGGAAGTAATGGCCACCAAGAAGGCCACCTTCTGAGACAAAGTCAAGAGGGGAATATCTCTAATATTTTCAAAGGGAGGTTCCTGGAGGACCGAGAGCACCAAATTCAGATCCCACGGGGGGAGAGGAGGCTTGACAGGGGGGAGCACATGGCGAACCCCCTGCACAAAGGTGCTAACCAAGGGATGACCCGCCAGCGGTCGCTGAAAGAAGATGGCCAAGGCCGAAATCTGACCCTTAAAAATGGTACTCAAAGCGAGCTTTTGGGTCACGCCACGCTGCAGAAAATGCAGGATTCTGGGAACGGAATACGGTCGTGGGCGCCAGTCCAGCTCTTCGCACATGGCGATGTAAGCTCTCCAAGTACGGTGATAGATCTTTCTGGAGGAAGACTTCCGTGCCCTAACATGGTCGAAATGACCGAATCCGAGAGACCTCGGTCTCTCAGCACCTGGCTTTCAATAACCATGCCGTTAAAGCCAGAGACTGTAAAGCAGGATGAAATATAGGACCTTGAGACAGAAGGTCCCCCCGTATTGGTAACCGCCAGGGAATGTCTGCGACGAGACGTACCAGATCGGCGTACCAGTGACGCCGAGGCCAATCCGGAGCAACGAGGATCACCGGAATTCCCTCGGTCGCTACCCTGCGGAGCAGGTGAGGCAGCAACTGCAGCGGAGGATAAACGTATATCAGGTAATACTGACCCCATGGGGCCACCAACGCATCCGAGGCATCCGCCCAGGGATCCCTGGATCTGGCCACAAACCTCGACACCTTGCGATTGAGTCGAGAGGCCATCAGGTCCACATCCGGCGTGCCCCACCGTCTGCAAAGGAGTTGAAAGACCTCCGGGAGCAAGGACCACTCTCCCTGGTCCAGCGTCTGGCGACTTAGATAGTCCGCCTGCCAATTGTCTACGCCCGGAATGTAGACGGCCGACAGAGCCGGCACGCTTCTTTCGGCCCACCTCAGGATGCGGGCGACCTCGGAAGCCGCAGCTGAGCTCCGAGTCCCCCCTTGATGGTTGACATACGCCACTGCTGTGGCGTTGTCCGATTGGATCCTGATGGAGTGACCCTGTAGTTTCTCCGACCATGAGGAGAGGCACAGTCTGATTGCCCGTATCTCCAGCACATTGATCGGTAAGAGGGCTTCGTCCGGAGTCCAAAGCCCTTGGGCCGACAGGACTCCCCAGACTCCCCCCCAGCCCGTCAGGCTGGTGTCCGTCGTGATCACCGTCCATTGGATGGGGAGGAACGACTTCCCGGACCGAAGAGCCAGGGATCTCAACCACCACGTCAGGGACGCCCTGACCAGGTGACTCACCTGGATCTGAAGATCCAAGGACAACGGGGATTTGTCCCAAGTGGACAAGATCTCTTTCTGTAAAGCCCTGGTGTGCGCTTGGGCATAAGGAACGGCCTCGAAGGAGGCCACCATGAGTCCCAGGACTCTCATGCAAAAGCGGATTGACAACCATTTTCGGGACGTCAGCACCCGTACTGCAGACTGAAGTGTCAGTAGTTTGTCTGGAGGTAGGAAGACTCTTGCCTCCAAGGAGTCCAGAATCAGACCTAGATACTCCAGACGCTGAGTCGGGACTAGAACCGACTTCTGAACGCTCAGAAGCCACCCAAACTCCCTGAGGGTCTGACTGACGATAGTCACACTTTCTTCCAATTCTGAGCCACTGTCTGCTCTTAGAAGAAAATCGTCCAGATAGCCCACGATAGCAATGCCTCGCTGTCTCAGCAAAGCTAGGACCGGAGCAAGCACCTTGGTGAACACCCTCGGTGCCGAGGCTAGGCCGAAGGGAAGAGCCACAAATTGATAGTGGACTTCACCGACCGCAAAGCGCAGAAACTTCTGGTGGCTTGCGCAGATCGGAACATGCAAGTAGGCGTCCTTGATGTCCAAGGATGCCAGAAAATCCCCTTGATGGAGTGTAGCGATCACCGTGCGAATGGATTCCATGCGGAATTTTTGCACCTTCACGAAGGCATTCAGGGCCTTGAGGTCCAGGATTGGCCGAACCCCGTGCTTTTTTGGAACAACAAACAGATTCGAGTAGAACCCCTGAAACCTCTCCTGGGACGGAACCGGCACAATTACTCCGGACCCGATCAAATCCTGTACAGCCCCCAAGAGGGCTGCCCGACGGGCAGGAAGGAGAGGGAGATTTGAGGGAAAGAATCTGTCTGGGGGCCAGGAGCGGAACTCTATTCTGTATCCTGAGGTGACCACCTCGCACACCCACCGGTCGGAGATCCGGGAGGTCCACCGATCCGTGAACCTGCGAAGTCGTCCCCCCACCCCAGAGACAGGCGGGGGCAAGACTTCACGCGGAGGCGGGCTTGGGAGCCGGCTTGTTCGGCTTACGCACCCAGGGGCGCTTGTGCTCGCCAGCCGCACTGTTGTCAGTCTGGGATGGCTTACCCGTGGACTCTGACGGACGAAAAAAACCCTTTTTTGCTGGAAAGGAAGGACCCGGTTTACGTCGGGCCTCCTTACCCTTGATAGTTTGAGGAAGGAGAGTGCTTTTACCTCCCGTGACATCCTTGATGATGTCATCCAGAGCAGCACCAAAAAGTCTACCACCCTTAAAAGGTAGATCCGTCAGGAGCTTCTTAGAGGCTAGGTCAGCAGACCAGCATTTCAACCAGATGAGACGACACAATACCATCGCCGAGACAGAGGCCCTGGATATTAAAGGGGCCGCGTCCAACGTGGCGTTGCACACATATATCAGACCCTGCACCATCTGGTGGGCCAGAGCAAGTGTCTGGAGGAAGGTTATACTCCTGCACAGTTTGGTGCAAAATTTTTGCCCATTCCGTGAGTGTCTGAGACACAAGGGTCGCCGCTACTACGGGCCGTAGGGCGGATCCCAACAAGGCGAACATGGCTCTACTCACCACTTCTGACCTCCTGTCAGTGGGGTCCTTAAACGCAGGAGTCCCCTCCATCGGGAGAGTGGTGGCCTTGTTTAAACGGGCGACTGGAGGGTCGACCACCGGGGGAGAAGCCCACTTTTTAAGCAGGGCGTCTTCAAAGGGGTATCTAATAGACAAACGCCGTGGGACCATGAAAGTCTTCTGCGGCTTTTCCCAGACCTGGTCAATGAGCTGGTCAAAGAAAGATACATATGGAAAAACCTTTTTAGAAGGCTTGGTCTTAAAAGAACCAAAGGAGACTGTATCCGCCTGAGGTTCTGCGGTCGCAGCATTTAGCTTGAGAGTGTCCCTCACAGCATGAATGAGTTCACTAACAAGCGCCCTGTCATTTACTGACTCAGAACTGGAGTCTTCCTCACAAGGAATGTCCTGTTCAAAACCATCCAAATATTCAGAGCTAGGGTCCTGAGCAGCAATAGCTAGGCCCATATCTGAATCAGAGCACTCCCCTTGTGGAGATAAAGTGGGGAGAGGGCGCTTTTTTGCTCCCTTGTGCTCACACACAGCTTCCATCCTGGTCAGAAATGATTCCAGGACTGCCGACAACTGGTCCATAGGGACCGCAGGTGCTGGAGCACTGGCTGCTGCCTCTGGCATGTGAGGGGAAGCTGGTGACTCTGACTCCATAATGTCCCTCTCTGAGACCACCCACAGGCTGTGCTAACTGAAGTAGGGGAATGCCCAGGGAACCCACCAACCTGACCAGGACCGCTCGGTTCCGCCGCTCTGTCTCACTGCGCCGCGCTGCTCAGCGTGAGTGAGCTGAGAGGAGAGAGTGTGAGGAGATTTGCGCCGTTCCCAGCGGCGCTAGAGGCCAAACTAGTGCTAGAAAAACGTGCGGCTACAAGAAAATGGCCGCCGCAATGTGCTCCGGCGGGCCACGGCAAGATGGCCGCCAATGTAAAATCAGCACACACACTAAACATGGCGCCGAACGGCGCCCAGGCCCCTCACACCCAAAAACAAAACAGCCCCAGCGAATGCAGAGCAGCATGAGCCCCCCCCAGGACAGTATGGCCCCCAGGCACCCCACACAGTACAGCGCCAGCACTAGTGACCAGAGAGTGACATTAAAAAAACACAGGGGGAGACAGGGAAATCCCCCACACAAGAAACACACAGCATGTACTCACCTGCAGCCAGGAGAGACTACTTACCCATCCCCTGAGGGACCCACTGGTGTGTTTCTGACAGAACTATCACAGTGCGGTACTGAGTAGCTGTCGGCCCGGTCCACCGCGAAAGATACAGCCGGACTGTTCTATCTTGAGAGGACCGCGGAGCTGGAAGCCCACCGGCCACCCCTGGAGTCGTGGGGCATGTCGTGAACTGAGTCTCACGCACACAAGGCGAGGATCAGCACGCTCGATGGTCGGACAGGGAAGACTACGAGGATATCTTGTACCCAACCTGTTGCCCAGCCGACAGTTGATAGAAGATCTCAAAAGAAAAAAATAGGAAAAAATTCCAAAAGGAATAAAAAATAGGTCAGGAGACTGGCTCCTGAGAGAGCCACGTCTTCTCCTTCTGCTAGGCAGAAAAAAACTGAGGTCTGCTGACTGCAGTGGGAGGGTTATGCCGGAGGGACCGCCCCCCTGGGCGGGGCTGTTCAGCTCTGGCTGTTTAGAATGTATGTATAACATCTCACATTCTGCCTAGGTCTTCTCCTGCAAGCAGGGACATAACCCACGTGTAAAGGTGTATAAGACACGCTGTGTCAGTCCATGGATGACAAGAGAAATATATATATTTTTCAAACTTGACGCTCTTGTTTATAGCGCAAAAAATAAAAACCGCAGAGGTGATCAAATACCACCAAAAGAAAGCTCTATTTGTGGGAAAAAAAAGGACGCAAATTTTGTTTTGGTACAGCGTCGCACAACCGCGCAATTGTCATTCAAAGTGTGACAGCGCTGAAAGCTGAAAAATGGCCTGGGCAGGAAGGGGGTTTTTAGTGCCCGGTAGGCAGGTGGTTAAAGTGGTTGTAAACCTACGTGTTTTTTCACCTTAATGCATCCTATGCAGTGACCTGCCAGTGACCGGCCCCCCGTTTTACTTACCTGAGCCCTGGAATGTCCCACGCTGGGGACCTGCCGTCCCTTTGCCCAGGTTTCTCGGCTCTTGATTGGATAGATTGATAGCAGCGCAACCACTGGCTCCCGCTGCTGTCAATCAAATTCAATGACGCGGCCGCCGGGGCAGAGTCCGGCATTCGGGTCTATGGAAACAAATGACTCGGGAGCGCGCCCGCAAGGTAGCCCCCTCGGGAGATCGCTTCTCCTAGGAGGGTTATCTGATGCGGGGAGGAGTCGCGAGACCCTCCTAGGGACCCCAGAAGAGGATGTTTGGGGCCACTCTGTGCAAAACAAACCGCACAGTGGAGGCAAGTATGACATTTTTGTTATTTAAAAAAAAATTAAAAATACTCTAACCTTTAGGCCCCTTTCACACTGAGGCGATTTGCAGGCGCTATTACGCTAAAAATAGCGCCTGCAATGTGCCCCGGAAAAGCCGCTCCATTGTATCCAGTGTGAAAGCCCGAGGGCTTTCACACTGGAGCGGTGCGCTTGTAGGAGGGTAAATAAACTCCGGCAAGCCGCATCTTTGAGGCGCGGTAAAAATACCACTCCTATAGCGCTCCTGCCCATTGAAATCAATGGGGTAGTGCCTCCAAAACGCCACAAAGAGGCGTTTTAGCGGGCGTTAACCCTTTTTCGGTCGCTAGCAGGGTTTAAAATCACCCCGCTAACCGCGGCAAAAACGACGGTAAAGCGGCGCTAAAAAAAGGTAGCCAATCAGGAGAGAGAGGGGGGCAGGGCCAAACAGGGGCTCCCTGTCTGAATGAACACAAGGAGCTGTGACTTGGCTCGCCCCCCCATAGCAAGCTGCTTGCAGTGGGGGCACTCGACAGGAGGGAGGAGCCAGGAGAGCAGAAGAGGGACCCGAGAAAAGGAGGATCTGGTCTGCCGTGTGCAAAACAACCGCACAGAGCAAGCAAGTATAACATGTTTGTTATTTTTAGTGAAAAAAAAAAAAAAACAAGACTTTACAATCACTTTATTAAGCACTACTGTTTGGTGACATGTACTTATCTAAGAATCTGGGGCATTTAAAAGAGAAAGGCAGCTTTGAAGAATAAAACTCCGTACTGCCCCCACCGGCGTGCTTCTCTGCAAAACTTTAGTATAAAGGGAAGCTTCCAGACTAGGCTTAGCCCTCCTGAATTCACCACTTGGCTGTGCTTGTTAAAATTGAAAGCTGGCATTCCTGCTATACTGGGCAGCACTGCTATTTATAAAATAGCTTTGCAGATGTGGAGACATATGGGGCTGTATGCTCTGAAAGCGCATTTAACCTTCAAAAGGTGAAGAAATGCGATAAATTGAAAATTAAGCATAAATCTAAACAAAACATATCAGCATTTTTTTTTAACATGCTTACAAAAATCTGATGTGTACTTGGCATCCAACAACTATTCTTGCAACATCGCCTCCCCGGCTGTTTAGTCATACTTGCTTGTCAGGTCTTGTAACAGCTTGTAAAGGATAGGCCCGGTATAGACTTACCTCTCTGCAGATTGGCGATGGCCTCATCGTAGTTCTCCAATTCCATCTGGCACTGCCCCAGGAAGAAGTGAGCTTTCACAGATTGGCAGTCCAGCTCCAGAGCATGCTTGCAGTCTGCCAGGGCCTTGTCCAGCTGCTGCATCTTCAGGTAGCACAGAGCGCGGTTGGTGTAGTACACAGCGATGGAGGGGTTGCGGGTCTGCATAGGAAAAAAGGAAACTCAATAAACACCGACAGGTAGCAGAAAATAAACTGAACAAAGCACCACTGCTGCTTCAGACTAGCTGGTCTTCATCAGTGCTATGAATAGGAAGCACTGTTTCTATGGAGAAGTGCTGTGTTCATATACTGCAATGATACAAATGGAAGCAGCAATAATCTATTTGCAATATTGCTATATTAGATTTAGAATATAAAAACCTCTATAGAACTGGGCTGTACCTGCACAATAAACCAAGGCCTGTGGATGCACAGTTGGCCAAAGGGCCACAAAAATGATTTGCGTGAACCGGCCCTTAAAGTGGTTGTAAAGTCAATTTTTTTTTTTTTTTTTTATCTTAATGCATTCTAAACATTAAGTTAAAAAGGCTTCTGTGTGCACCAGCCCCCCCCCCCCCCTGCTTACCTGAGCCCCATCTCTATCCAGTGATGTTGCACTAGTGTCTGGTCTGCCCGGAACACCCCTCCTCATTGGCGGAGACAGCAGCACAACGCCATTGGCTCCGCAGCTGTCAATCAAAATCAGTCAGCCAATCAGGAGAGAAAGGGGGCGGGGCCACGGCTGTGTCTCAATGGACAGAGGGAGCTGTGACTCGGCTCAGGTGCACCCAAGGAAAGGTGCTTACTATGGGGGCACTCAAAAGGGAGGGGCTAGGAGCTCCAAATGAGGGACCCGAAAAGAGGATTGGGGCTGCTCTGTGCAAATCCACTGCACAGAGCAGGCAAAATATAATATGTTTGGTATTTTTAAAGCAAAAAAAAAAAAAAAAAAGACTTTGCAATCACTTTAATTTGCAAACTCATTTCACAAGCTACATAGCTTTGTGAAGTGTTGCATCAAAAAAAAAGGTGAACATACAGTTGCGCTCATAAGTTTACATACCCTGGCAGAATTTATTGCCATTTTTCAGAGAATATGAATGACAACACGAAAACTTTTCTTTCACTCATGGTTAGTGTTTGGCTGAAGCCATTTATTATCAATCAACTGTGTTTACACTTTTTAAATCATAATGGCAACAGAAACTACCCAAATTACCCTGATTAAAAGTTTACTCACCCCAGTTCTTAATACCGTGTATTGCCCCCTTTAACATCGATGACAGCTTGAAGTCTTTTGTGGTATTTGTGGATGAGGCTCTTTATCTTCTTAGATGGTAAAGCTGCCCATTCCTCTTGGCAAAAAGCCTCCAGTTCCTGTAAATTCATGGGCTGTCTTGCACGAACGGCACGTTTGAGATCTCCCCAGAGTGGCTCAATGATATTGACGTCAGGAGACTGAGATGGCCACTCCAGAACCTTCACTTTATTCTGCTGTAGCCAATGACAGGTGGACTTGGCCTTGTGTTTTGGATCATTGTCATCTGGGAATGTGCAAGTACATCCCATGCGCAGCTTCCTGGCTGATGAATGCAAATGTTCCTCCGGTATTTTTTGATAACATACTGCATTCATCTTACCATCAATTTTGACCAAATTTCCTGTGCCTTTGAAGCTCACACATCCCCAAAACATCAGCGATCCACCTCCGTGTTTCACAGTAGGAATGGTGGACCTTTCATCATAGGCCTTGTTGACTCCTCTCCAAATGTAGCATTTATGGTTGTGGCCAAAAAAGCTCAATTTTGATCTCATCACTACAAATGACTGTCAGAAGGTTTGAGGCTTGTCTCTGTGCTGTTTGGCGTATTGTAAGCGGGATATTTTGTGGCATTTGCGTAGTAATGGCTTTCTTCTGGTGACTCAACCATGCAGCCCATCTTTCTTCAAGTGCCTCCTTATTGTGCATCATGAAACAGCCACACCACATGTTTTCAGAGTCCTGTATTTCACCTGAAGTTATTTGTGGGTTTTTCTTTGCATCCCAAACAATTTTCCTGGCAGTTGTGTCTGAAATTTTAGTTGGTCTACCTGACTGGGGTTTGGTTTCAACAGAACCCCTAATTTTCCACTCCTTGATTAGAGTTTGAACACTGCTGATTGGCATTCTCATTTCCTTGGATATCTTTTTATATCCCTTTTCTGTTTTATACAGTTCAACTACCTTTTCCTGCAGATCCTTTGACAATTCTTTTGCTTTCCCCATGACTCAGAATCCAGAAACGTCAGTGCAGCACTGGATGAAAGGTGCAAGGGTCAGTCAGGAGTTCAGAAACTCATTGACCTTTTATACACACACACTCTAATTACAAGCAGACAGATCACAGGTGAGGATGATCACCTTTAAATAGCAATTCAAACCCAGGCCAAAATCACCAGGGTATGTAAACTTTTGATCAGGGTCATTTGGGTAGTTTCTGTTGTCATTATGATTTCAAAAGAGTAAAAACAGTTGATTGATAATAAATGGCTTCAGCCAAACACTAACCATGAGTGAAAGAAAAGTTTTAGTGTTTTCATTCATATTCTCTAAAAAATGGCCAAGAAATTATAAATTCTGCCAGGGTATGTAAACTTATGAGCACAACTGTACATCTGCCTGTTTTGGTGCATTGGCAGACCATTCAAAATGAATAGGCTGCCTTGATGCATCCCTCACTAATGAGCAACATTAACAGGCTATAATGCATCGCACCTCAGACAGGTCTGATTGGGCCCTTGTAAGTCTTGTCCCTCCTGCAGCCTGTGAATAGACAGTAAAAAAGAAAGCAAGTTAATGAGTGCGACCCTCTTACACTGCTCTCTCCTCCTATCAGCAAGTTCCCTGTTAGCACATGAGTACAACTGATTGACCTCTTGCACTGCTTTTCCCTTTCCCAGTCAGCTCTGCTGTACAGAAGAGACTGTGAAAAAATTGAATTCTGAAATTTACACTGCTTGCAGTCTAAACTTAAAAAAAAAAAAAAAAAAAAAAAAAACACGAATAGTAATGATGTATTAATATTAAAAAGCTGCATTATTTTCCATCTGTGCGGAGTGAATTTTTGAGGTGTGTGTGTGTGTATGTATATATATATATATATAAATTAGAGCTGCAACTAACGATTATTTTGTCTCTCGACTAATCTAGCGATTATTTTTTCGATTAGTCATCGACTATAACGATTATTTTTTTACTTAATCTGGTGTTCTTTTATTTGATTAGCCAATTAATCCTTTGGATAACTTTACAAAAAATGATAAGTACATACAAAAAAAAACAACAAAAAAAACACACACACACTTTTATCTTACCTTTTTTTTTATGTTCTGTTTTTCTTTTCTGTTCAGAAGTTCATGAATGTTTATAATTTTATTTTTTACAATGCTTTCTATTTTTAAGGGGGGGGGGGGGGGGGTGGGGACAGTGTCAGCGTTTTTTTTTTACAATTTTTTATTTTATTTATTGCAATTTTTATTTATTTTTTATCAGCCCTGTTGGGGGGGGGGGGGGCTATGGTGAGATATCAGGGGTCTTAACAGACCTCTGACATCTCCCATTTGAGACAGGGAAAGGGACTAGGGACACAGATTTCCCAGTCTCTCTCAGCAGCCTCCGCTGCACTGATAATGAATGGAGAGAAGACAACGGTTTCTCTTCATTCATTAACTAAGACATCGTAATCACAGGAGGTTACAATGTTTCAGTTATGTGAATAGACAGAGTCAGTGATCACTGACTCTGTCCATTCAGAAAACGAAGGAGCCGGGTTTACTGGCTCCTACCTCCGCTCTCCATCCTGAGATACAGAGGGGGAGAAGAGAGAGAGGGGGACTTCAGCACGGAGAAGAGAGAGGGGGGGACTTCAGCACGGAGGGGGACACGGAGAAGAGAGAGGGGGACAGATGCACAGAGAAGAGAGAGGGAGACAGCAGCATGGAAGGGGAAATACGGAGAAGAGAGGGGGACAGATGAACGGAGGAGAGAGGGAGACGCGGAGCAGCATGGAAGGGGACAGCACCATGGAGGGGGATAGCAGCATGGAGAAGGCGGATGGGGACTGGAGGAGGATAGGGGACAGTCAGTGGTGATTGTGTGTGGGAGAGAAGCACCGCGCTGAAAGCCGCGGTGGGGGTGTATTGACCTGCAACGTGTGACGCATCGACGCCTTTCACGCACGTCGACGTATTTTCGTAGTCGACGTAATCGATTACGTTGACGCGTCGTGGCAGCTCTAATATATATATATTCTATAGTTATATAAATGGTAAGGTTAAAGGAGTAGTAAAGTTACATGTTTTTTCACCTTAATGCATCCTATGCATTAAGGTGAAAAAACATTCGACAATACCGCCCCCCCCCCCCAGCCCCCGTTTTTCTTACCTGGCCCCTCGAAAGTCCCATGCTCGTCCCCGTCATCCTCTTCGTTTTTCAGCCTGGCCGCCGATTGGCTACACTGGATGGATTGAAAGCAGCGCAGCCATTGGCTGGCGCTGCTGTCAATCACATCCAATGATGCGGCGCGCGGGGGGCGGGGCCGAGTGATACAGTCGGCGGCTATGGCCGCCGCTGTATCACGGGAGCGCGCCCGCAATCACTCCACACCATGCGAGCTCACTCGCATTAAGGTGTGGAGTCCTTGCGGGGAGGAGCCAAGACAGCCGCCGAGGGACCCCAGAAGACCAGGATCGGGGCCACTGTGTGCAAAACGAGCTGCACAGTGGAGGTAAGTATAACATGTTTGTTATTTTTAAGCAAAAAAAAAGGGAAGCTTTAGTGCTCCTTTAAATAAAGCCACCAGTCAACCTGTGTGGGTTTGTGTGTGAATACCATTTTCCATATCCCTGTATATTGCATTCATTAAGATGCCCATCTAAGAGATTTATATATGAATGGAAGGTTGTGTATACTTACGATGGCTTTGCTGTAACAGGAAACAGCTTCTTGATACTTGCGAGCGACAAACAGCCGGTTGCCCTGCTCCTTCATCTCCTGGGCGCTGGCGCTTTTCTCCGGGCTTCCGCCAATGCCGCCTTGACCCCCGCTGACACCCGACGGGCGTCCACCGCCGCTACCACTGTCCTCCTTCCCTTTCATTGCGGGGCCTCCGGGGGTCACCCCTCCAAACCTCGGGATGCTTGGTGCCACCCCCAATTTCACAGCTCACAAGGGACCCCTGCTGGTGAAAATGGTCTGTTTACATCAGTCTGAATTTGATTTTGATTTTTTTACCATTAAAGCATGTGTATTCATAAGAGAACTGATACTTTACAGGCAATTAACCTAAAACTCATCAACATATCATAAAAAGAAAGAATCAAACCAAATGCAATAAATAGAAGTCAGAAGAAAGTATATAAATACCCCAAACACCATAAAGCTAGGACTGCGCTGCTTCAAGAAACAAATATTTCTATGACGAGAACTATTTCCTATATGTCTGTTCTTTAGGGCTCGTACACATTAGCACAGCGTTCAGAGGTGTATACGTTCCGTTAACAATCAGAAGGCCTGTTGCTTTCAGTGGACATAATGCCCACCAAACGGGACCCATTCAATTGTATAAAGCCGCATTGCATGCAGTTGTGGTACGCTAGTGTGGGGTTCAAGTTCACCTTTCAAAAAAAAAAAAAAAAGCAAATATTTTGCAGGTAAAAAAATAAATATGCATTTGTTTTTTTAACTGGAGCCTGCAGAGCATTGCACACCCGATCAGCAGATGATAGGTGCAACATCAGGCTCCTGCACAGTCTTCCTCCAGCTTTGTGTACGTATCCTCATTGGGTTTTTTTTAGTTACAAAGCTAGGAAAAGACTGAATGAACTACTCAGCACGCTCACAGCCCATTCAGACTACAAGTAGCGGTGGAAAACGGTACTTGTAGTTTTTTTTCATTCACAGAATCTGTAAAATGAATGACGGAGCTGTGTGGGCCAGTTAGAAAATTGATTCCCGCAGCTACAACCATCATCCAGATATCTTTTTCAGCCAGCGATTCCCTACAGTGTAAAAGCCGTCCTAGCTGCTCCCCCATCTTGCCGCCCATCGGCACCTTTCCAGGCTCTCTCGTGCGATCAGAGAGCAGGAGAGCCGATCCACCGGCGGCACTGGGGTTACCAGAGAGCTGGCCGAGGACCGGATGGCTACCGGCCATCTCTATGATCCTGGGAGGCCGGAAGCGATGTCATGACGTCTCTTCCAGCTCTGGCAGATGCAAACACTGCCAGTTTATTTTCCTAAAAACTGAGATCAAATAAAAAATTTTTTAAAGCGCCCCCATTCTGTTTTGGAAATTTTATTAAGATGTATTCAATATGTATTGTCACAGTGTCTTCTCAGTGTTAGTTCTACTGTGGCCCGCTCTAAAGAGCGAGCCGGAGCGAACAGACAACGGTGAAGGCCCATTGGTAGTGAAAAGCTTCCTGTGGATGTGGAGACGTGTTCGGAGTGAGGGGATATGTCCGCCAGCGAGGGCCCTTGTGTTATGCACAGACGTTCATTTGGGGAGGGGGGGGGGGGGATAGGTTCACTCCAGGAGGACATTATCGGTTTGATACCCATCTGCCTTTGTGGAGGGACGTTGTGTCTTTCTGTGTGTCTGATCAGCACATGGAGGGACCATGACACGTCCCTGCAGATAGTCAGATAGTCTCCCATACACAAGAATGGTAGAATAATCAGGCTATGCGTTGTTCTCTGAACAACGCAGAATAAGGATTCGCGCCAGTAGTAAAACCGGGAGTGTGTGCGCGCGTTTGGTCGGGGCAGCGGTTACGATCTCTTAGGCCAATCTCACTACATGTGGGTTTCTTTGTCTAGCTATAGAGCGCAGTTTAACAGGTACAAAGGGCGGGAAATCGTGCACACGGCCCTGCACAGACACGCCCATACACTCCCCTAGTCATTGTTCTATTGCATGGATATGCAATTAGCGGACCTCCAGCTGTTGCAAAACTACAAGTCCCATCATGCCTCTGCCTCGGGGTGTCATGCTTGCTGTTGTCAGTGTCTCGCTATGCCTCATGGGACTTGTAGTTTGGCAACAGCTGGAGGTCCGCTAATTGCATATCCCTGTTCTATTGGTTGAGTTGTATAACACCTGCTGTTTGAAGGAATGCCTGGGCTTGATTGGCTGATTGTGAAGCCACCAAACCTCTATTGTTATCCCTGTTCAAAGTCCTATAAATAAAACGGAACTCCCAGAGCAACCCAGGACTGTCTGCGGAGCTTCCAACGTGAGAACAGCTGCTGTGTCTGTTTTACTTGGGAAGCACGGGAGAACTCAAAATGCATTATACAAAAGAGCAGAAAAGAAAAGCGCAAGAAAAATGTAGTACGCATAGCGCATTTGGTCCCCCCCCCCCCAACAATCCCCTTGCACGCAGAAACAAACGTATATGTAGGTTGCGCACGCATATGTAAACGGTGTTCGCACCACACACGTGAGAGAAATAATTCTAGCACTAGACCTCCTCTGTAACTCTAAACTGGTAACCTGCAAAAAAAAAAAAAATTAAAGCGTTGCCTATCGAGATTTTTAAGTACCGTCATTTGGCACCATTCCGCAATTGTGAGCAATTTTAAAGCATGACATGTTAGGTATCTATTTACTCGGCGTAACATCATCTCCTATAATATACCAAAAAGTTGGGTTATATCGTTTTTTTTGCATTCAAGTGTATTTTTTTTCCCGCCAAAATTTTTAAAAATCGCTGCACAAATACTGTGTGACAAATTGCAATGGCTCCCATTTTATTCCCCAGGGTCTCTGTTAATAAAAAAAACATATGTAATGTTTGGGGGTTCTGTGTAATTTTTTTTTTTTTTTTTTAGCAAAAACATTTTACACGTAGGAGATAAATGTCAGAATTGGCCTGGGTGTGAAGTGGTTAAAAAACAAACACCCCCCATAATTGGTGGTCAGTGGCACTTTAACCCCACTGCCAAAAAAAATCCTACAATCATTTTTGGTCAGTGGCACTTTAAAACCCCACCACCTTAGAAAAATATCCCATTATCATTGGTGGTAAGTCCCTGTTAAGTCACCCCTCCCCCCTCTTTTCCTTTCATTCACACAATCAGCCAATTCTCCTTCCTGCTGTATTTACAAACATTCACTCTACAACAGGAAGGGAAACTCCCTCCATGGGCTGAATGTTTGTAAACACTCCCGGTGGCTGTGATTGGTTCACAGCATTCACTAAAGGTAAACAGCCACTCTGAACATCGTGACTGAGGCTCGGTTCACATCAGTGTGCTGTGCGAGATTGCATGAGATTCGCACCGCACTGCAGTGCAAATCACATGCGATGTCTGTGCGGTGCGAATTCAGCCACACAATTTGTATGGCTGAAATCGCATTCGCACCAAAATGTTGCAGGACCCTTTTTTTTGGTCCGCACTGGAATCGGATTGCATGGGTGTTTAGACCCAAGCGATCGGATTTCACAGTTCGAATTGCGTTCTGCGAACCGATCTGGGGGCGTCATTAACTTTCTATTGACACCTGCAGTGGTTCGCAGATGTCAGATTGAACTGCCTGTGGGTCACATACCATGCAGATCTGTGCGACTTCAAAGTAGTCCCTGCACTGCTTTGGTTCCACTATCATGCGACTCGAGGTCCATAGACCTCAAGATTACACAGGCATTGCTTGAAGTCGCGGAAAAATCGTACCAAAACTGTGCGACTTTCGGGTCGCACAAGTGTGAAAGGGGCCTTAGAAACAACATTCCATTGCACAGAGCAGGCAAGTATAACATCTATAGTACACTAGTGGCTGAGCTGTATTTATACCACCACCCCCCCCCCCCCCAATCACTCTTCCTTTAGCTGGCTAGAGGTGTGCACATGCCGTGCCGCATCCACAACAGGAATTATACCCTCTATTGCTTTAACTGGAATGTGCTATTCATGTGAATGAGGCCACTCTGCAAGCTCTAAAGAGTGAGCCAAATGCAGACTGCTCTTCAGAGACCAAAGCTAGTGTGAACAAGCCCCTACAGAGCCCACATAAAATGAATGCTAGTACTCCCAACAGAATTCATTGGGTGTAACCTTCAATTCCCTCTAAAAACATATTTATTTATTTTTTAAAGGGGAGTTCCAGTCACCTGTGAAATAAGTCAGCAGCTACAAAAACTGTAGCTGCCGACTTAAAAAAAAAAAAAACAGCCACTCACCTGTCGCACGATCCAGCGGTGTGCTCACCGCAGCCGATCTCACCCGCTGTCTTCTTTCGTTGGCGCCAGCATTTTCACTATAGGGGCCCAGCTGTGACAGTTTATGGCTTCACAGCCGGATGCCGCATTCACGAGCAGCTCTGCGCATCGTCGCATCGTAAATGGTGGATACAGCGGGGGGGGGGGGGGGGGTTATAGGGGTGGAATTGAGGAGAACTTCCGCTTTCGATCGCCTAAGCGGTCTGAGTGGAAATGGGAGCGGGTGCCCCTCAAAATCGGGTACCTGCTCCTTAAAAGTGCCAATTCTCCAAAAAGAGCGCGGGGGGGGGGGGGGGGGGGGGGGGGAGTCCTTAAAGCGAAACTTTCCCTTTTGGGTGAAGCTCCGTTTAAGTAAACCATATTAGTACAGGATCGCTAGAGGGGTGAATTGCTCTTTGTACCCAAGCTCCCTATAGTAACGTAAAATAAAATACTGACATATATACAATAACAAAAAAAAAAGTGCTGCGATCCCCATCAATACAATAATGTAAGATAGAATAAATACTGACAAACGTCTACAGTAAGGAATGCTGCTATTCCCAACAACCAATAATGTAACAGATATAAATTCTATTTCTCCTAACCAGTGGTTAGTAAATGTCAGCACCCGCAGGTAGTTCTATTAGTCTGTTAATATAGATAGTCCATGTACTGTCTACTATAGTGCAGATTGTCCTGACAAATGATAGATATATATTGTCTATTATAGACAGTCCACTTACTAGAATATAGATATAATATACTAGGTAGGTCTACACTAAACAAATGCCAGCCAACGTTTCAATCACAGCTAGTAATGTAATATTTCTATACTAGATTAACGTTAATACCCCCAATTTCCCCCCATTACAATAAAAAATACTTTTTTTTTTGTATACCCAATTAGTATAAATACCCCAGAACCTTCTACCAATGTAAAGTGTTACCCTCAGTAATAATCTGATATGTACCCCATGTTACCCTCAGTAATAATCTGATATGTAACCCCGTGTTACCCTCAGTAATAATCTGATATGTAACGCCGTGTTACCCTCAGTAATAATCTGATACGTACGCCGTGTCACCCTCAGTAATAATCTGATACGTACGCCGTGTCACCCTCAGTAATAATCTGATACGTACGCCGTGTCACCCTCAGTAATAATCTGATACGTACGCCGTGTCACCCTCAGTAATAATCTGATACGTACGCCGTGTCACCCTCAGTATAATCTGATACGTACGCCGTGTCACCCTCAGTAATAATCTGATACGTACGCCGTGTCACCCTCAGTAATAATCTGATACGTACGCCGTGTCACCCTCAGTAATAATCTGATACGTACGCCGTGTCACCCTCAGTAATAATCTGATACGTACGCCGTGTCACCCTCAGTAATATTCTGATACGTACGCCGTGTCACCCTCAGTAATATTCTGATACGTACGCCGTGTCACCCTCAGTAATAATCTGATACGTAACGCCGTGTCACCCTCAGTAATAATCTGATACGTACGCCGTGTCACCCTCAGTAATAATCTGATACGTACGCCGTGTCACCCTCAGTAATAATCTGATACGTACGCCGTGTCACCCTCAGTAATAATCTGATACGTACGCCGTGTCACCCTCAGTAATAATCTGATACGTACGCCGTGTCACCCTCAGTAATAATCTGATACGTACCTTGTGTTAGTCTCAGTGCTTGCAACATGTACCTTGTGTTCGTTTTAGCCCCCCTCCCCTGTAATATAATATGTACCCAGTGTTACTCTCAGTGATAATTATATATGTACCTTTTATTAGTCTCGGCCCCCTCTAGTACCAATTCTACATGTACCCAGTGTTAGACTCAGTAATAATTCTAGGTACTCTGTGTTACCATCAGTCCCCGCTAGTAATAACTGCTATTAATAATTAGATATGTACTTTTTGGTATTCTCAGTAATACTTCTAGCTCTCAGTTACTGGTTAGTGACAATTTAATATGTACCTTGTGTTACTTTCAGTGATCATTTTAGGTACTCCGTTTCTCTATATGTACCCAGTGTTAGTCTCAGTCCTCCCTAGTAACAATTCTATATGTACCCCGTACCTTATGTTAGTCTCCGTAATAATTCTACTCTGTGTTACACTACCCCACTAGTAAAAATTAGATATGTACTCTGTTACTCTCAGTAATAATTAGATTTGTACCCGGGGTAACTCTCAGAAACAATTCAAGGTACCCCATGTTACTCAGCCCCCTCTGGTAACAAATACAGTGACAATGTGCTTAGGCTGATAAACACACATTCTAATTTCTTGCATCTTCACTGAACACCCTCATTAAAAATTCACAGTGATGGAGGAATAAGTAAGTGAACCATTGGAGTTAATAGCTGATCGAACCTCCTTTGGCAGCAATGATTTGTAACCACTGTCAGTAGCTCTGGGTCAGACCCGCACATTATTCAGGAGGAATTTTTGACCATTCCTCTTTATAAACTTGCTTCAGGTCAGACCCATTTGTAGGATATCTTGTGTGATGTAATTCCACAGCATCTCTATGGGATTAAGGTCTGGGGCTACTCCATTTTTTTTTCTGAAGCCAGTCTGTGGTGCATTTACTTTGATGCATAGAGTCACTGCCCTGCTGCATCATCCAACTTCTACTAAGCTCCAGCTGGCAGACAGACATCCTGACGTTATCCTGTCGGATATTTGGGTTTGCCTTGATGATGGCAAGTAGACCAGGACCTGAGGAAGCGAAGCAATCCCATATCATGATCTTCCCTCCACCATACTTCACAGTTGGGTTGACGTTTTGATGTTCCCGCCACCATACTTAGGACTGCCACCTCATGCCTTTTAAACCCGAACACATATTAAAGTACACAGATTCTGTGGCTGATTAAGGTGCTAATTAAACTCACTTGGTATCTTATCTGCATTCAATTAGCCTCAGAACCTGTGTAATTCATATGTGTTCGGTTTAAAGGGATGAGGTGGTAACTCAAACTATACTTCGCAGTCGGGTTGATGTTCCCTCCCCCATACTTTGCAGTCGGGTTGATGTTCCCTCCCCCATACTTTGCAGTCGGGTTGATGTTCCCTCCCCCATACTTTGCAGTCGGGTTGATGTTCCCTCCCCCATACTTTGCAGTCGGGTTGATGTTCCCTCCCCCATACTTTGCAGTCGGGTTGATGTTCCCTCCCCCATACTTTGCAGTCGGGTTGATGTTCCCTCCCCCATACTTTGCAGTCGGGTTGATGTTCCCTCCCCCATACTTTGCAGTCGGGTTGATGTTCCCTCCCCCATACTTTGCAGTCGGGTTGATGTTCCCTCCCCCATACTTTGCAGTCGGGTTGATGTTCCCTCCCCCATACTTTGCAGTCGGGTTGATGTTCCCTCCCCCATACTTTGCAGTCGGGTTGATGTTCCCTCCCCCATACTTTGCAGTCGGGTTGATGTTCCCTCCCCCATACTTTGCAGTCGGGTTGATGTTCCCTCCCCCATACTTTGCAGTCGGGTTGATGTTCCCTCCCCCATACTTTGCAGTCGGGTTGATGTTCCCTCCCCCATACTTTGCAGTCGGGTTGATGTTCCCTCCCCCATACTTTGCAGTCGGGTTGATGTTCCCTCCCCCATACTTTGCAGTCGGGTTGATGTTCCCTCCCCCATACTTCACAGTTGGGTTGATGTTGGTAAGCTGTGTTCTTTCTGCACCATACATAATGCAGAGTATTCTTCCCAAACAATTTAACTTTGGCTTCATCAGTCCACAGAACATTTTCCCCAGTAGTTTTGCGGTTAGCCAAGGTGCTCTTTGGCAATCTCCAGGCATGCAACAATTTTGTGCTTCTGCTTCCTCTGTGGTGTTTTGCGATGGACACCCTGCCTGTTCAAAGACTTATGTCTGGTAGACTCATGAACGGGGATGTTGTCAGCTCCAGTGAGGTCCTCAAGTCTTTAGCTGCTCCTTGTGGGTTCTTCTTTACCTGGTCGAAGATTCTTAGTAAGGATGAGCTCCAGAATGTTCACATTGAACACGTGCAGAGCCCGTCAGGAAGTCAGCACCGCGCTGCGCTACTGACAGCAGGAAGACATTTCCCAAATGCTCGGCTGCAGAGATCGGGAAATGTCTCCCTGGCTGTGATTAGCGCAGTGCCGACTTCCTGGCGGGCTCTGCACGTGTACTATGCGAACACGCCGGAGCTCATCCTTAGTACTCAACTCTCTCCGTTTATAGAAAATGTACTGACTGACGGATGCCTGAACACTTTTAGATTGCTTCGTATCTTTCCAGCCTTATGCAGACCATTGTATGTCTTCAGAGAGGTTCTTATGGCGAGGCGTGGCTCACATCAGCCGATGCTTCTTATGAACAGCAATCTTAAAATGTCTGGAGTGTCTTTTATTAATCAAAGACATAAGAAATGAGAAGTGTGTGTTATCAGGATAAGCACATTGTGTTTGCTCATTGCTGTCACTTAGGTGAGGATCAGATGACAATATATATTTCTATATTCAGTGAATGAGCCCCACCCCCTCCATAGAGATCCCCCATCACACATACATTACCTCAGGGTCTGCACAGTGTTGTCTGGGGCACTACAGGAGGCGTTATAGAGGAGCCCAGCGTTGCTATGGTAACCACCCTGTCCTATACAGTCCCCCGGCCTCCAGCCATAGGGCCACAGCGGGACACACGCAGTCTCTTCCCCTCCCTCAAGCCAGCTACGGCCCGCACAGCTTCTGATACAGCCAGCAGCTAGTCCTAACCGGAACTTCCGGCCCGTCTCCTCCGTCCTGTGACAGAACTCCCTTGGCAGGCCGAGCTCCCAGCAAGTTTACACGAATGTCTTCATTTTTAGGAGGCGCGGAAGACATTTTGTCGGAGGTTAGCTTGCTGCAAGTCTAAGGCAGGCGACGTCACCATCATGGTGCGATTATGGAGACAGAGATTGTGGGAAGGTTTGATCTCTCGTGTGTGGAGCGTTGCTGGCGATGATTGGCTGGCTTTCAGATGGAAGGGGGCGTTCTGAGCCAATAGGAGAGCTGCTAGGGGTGGAACGCAAACCAGCAGTGAGACGCACACGTGATCCGGGAAGAGGCGCCGCGCTTCTGCGAACTTGGGATTGGCAAGTATTACAGAGAATGACATGTTATCGTGTATGTAAGGCAGATATGAAACAATAATTCCAATGAGAGCAGTTATGATTTCAATCACTAAGCAAGGACATGCATTTTAAATGCAACTAGCTGAAGTTTAATCTGCTCCTCATTTACTTTCCCCTCCTCCTCCCCGTCCCCTATGAACATTCTAATGACATTATTACATAAAACATTTCTGTTTTCTTTCCTTATTTTAGTCCCAGTGACATCATCACTGAGTCTCTGTGCTTCTCTATGCAAGGGACCAAGAAGTCATGGTGTCACTAGTCTGGATCATCAGCAGGAAGGTGTCACTAGTCCGAGTTATCAGCAGGAAGGTGTCATTAGTCCGAATCATTAGCAGGAAGTTTTTATTATTATTTTGTTTTTATTATTAAGTTATTAGCACAAACTGATGTTTTCTGATCTCCCTCTCTTTTACCCGCCATGCCTGGTCCTGGCTCTGCCCATGAGTGCTCAGAGCTCTGGAAACATGAGGGGGGGCGGGTAACTGGTACCTATGAGGGGAACCTATCCAAGTCATCAGGAGGAAGGTGTCATTAGTCCGGATCATCAGCAGGAAGGTGTCATTAGTCCGGATCATCAGCAGGAAGGTGTCATTAGTCCGGATCATCAGCAGGAAGGTGTCATTAGTCCGGATCATCAGCAGGAAGGTGTCATTAGTCCGGATCATCAGCAGGAAGGTGTCATTAGTCCGGATCATCAGCAGGAAGGTGTCATTAGTCCGGATCATCAGCAGGAAGGTGTCATTAGTCCGGATCATCAGCAGGAAGGTGTCATTAGTCTGAATCCTTAGCAGGAAGAGATCAGCGAACTGACGTTTGCTGATCTCCCTCTCTTTTACACTTCATGCCTGGTCCTGGTTTCGCAGATGGGTGCTCTGAGCCCTGGAAACATGAGGGGTCTGCAAGCGTTCTGTCGGCTGATTACTTCTATAGGAGAGCTGATTGTTGGCAGAAACTATTGAATAATGGGCCTAGAATTATTGCTCTCATGGTGATATCAGGGGCCACATGTGAAGGCCCCTATAGCTCATAGGTTGACAACCACCACCATAGAGGATGGATCTGTATGTAATGAGCTCAGGACATACAACTCATAATGTGGCGTTTTCTGCACATCACAGTTTCACTCTTTACGCTTTCTTTGCGCAGAGGGGAAAGGCGGCTCAGGAAAATGGCGCTGGCCTCCAGTCTCTTCCAGTGCGCCGATCCGAAGAAGTGGCAACAAGTTTCTGATATCTACTGGGAGGTGGTGGAGGCTGTGGGAGCCAAGAAGAAAGGATTAGTAGACCTGGATAGATGGTGAGTCAGAGTTGAAGGGCTCCTTCATACTTGCAGTGCTTGCTGCTCCTTAAAAAGCGATTTGCGGTGGAAGCGTCTGACACATAATGATATGTTGCCTCCTGCTTTAACCTTTAAAATGCCAACCCCGACCCCTGTGCTGCAACTGTGTGCATTGCATGAGATTGCAGGGCGGTTGCAGCCCAGCCACAATTAGGGCTCTTTCATATTTGTGGTGCCCTCTGAAGAGCAATACTGTTTTGGATCACTTTTCAGAGGAAATAGGTGTAGGTGTTATATCATAATAGCACTTCATTTAACCCTGGCACTACCACACTGCAATCACGTGCATT